>OY728166.1:843348746-844598746 GCA_963277665.1 Viscum album | reverse complement strand
ATTAGGTAATTCATTTATATCTATGAGAGAGTGAATCTTTCATATTTATTACTTTATGAATAATAATGTTGGACTCCTCATGTACTAATCATGTTTTAATGATCACAAATCCTATTCAACCTAGTTATATCCTGTAAATTATATCAAATCATGTGTATTATTGTTTAAGTATTCTCATGCTTTAAGAAGTTCCATTCAAGATCTTAATTTCCCTACACTCAGTTTTGGATACTATATACTATTTTTGACTCACTTTATAATGATTTCTCTGACAAATGATTAAGTTTAATTATTTCCATAAGTATCACTGGTTACATTTGAAAAAAGATATTTGCCTAAGTCTGAGACACCGTGAAGCATACACAGTGAAATAGACACCGTGAAGCAGACACCGTGAAGCAGACACCATGAAGCAGAAACCTTGAAGCAGACACCATGAAGCTGACACCAGGAAGCAGAAACTGTGAACATTCAAACACCGTGAACAAGATACCATGAAGAAGGCACCATGATATCCAGACACCGTGAACAAGACACCATGAACAAGACATTATGAACATGAGACATTGTGATCATAAGACACCGTGACCGCAAGACACCATGACCATGAGACACCATGACTACAAGACACCATGACCAATCTAGACATAGTGTGAAGGAGACACCATTTATATGACATATTGTAACACTGTTTCCTAATATATTTTGTCATCTTTCAATTTAATCTCTAACAGTCATATTTGAAGATTTTAATGCACTGACATAATTAATGTTTCTTTCAAGACATATCATCGGACACTACGAGGTATGAGGTGAAGAATACATGCAACCTATCGGCCCCAACACATGCACTCCAAGATAAAAGAGTAATGCGGCCCAGAAAATATATAGTGTAGCATGACACAAAGAACAAGTTGGTAGGAATGAACGTGAGAACAATATACATTTTGGAGAATTGGATCATACAACTCGATTATTCCAAAGAACACATGAATAATACTAGAATCCTAAGAACATATTCACACTATAAAACATCATAAAGAACAAAATCCAGATCTGTCTTACTTACGACACTCTGTTTTCCAGATGAGGACTCGAATTTTGCATCTGCTTCATCTTAGAAGTCTAAAGCTACAAAGACCAACACTCAGAGCACTTCTAAACCTATCTCAATCTTTTCTTCACTTTTGTGTATCTTTTATTAACTTTTGAGAAGTGTGGGTTTCTGTATAATAACACACTCTGTATCCTAAATCAAACTGAAGGATACAAGATATCCTTACTCAAAACTTTTTTATTCTTGTGTTTACCCACTGATAAGTGTGGAAGAGGTCCCTATTTGGCCTTGTAGTTTGTACCCACGAAGAACTATGGAAGAGGTCCCTGTGTGGCCTAGAAAATCCTATGTACTGTTGTTTAACCCTAATACATGGTGTGGATCAATGTTTATTTATATAAACTTCTTGGTGGTAGGTGATCACCAAGTGGAGTGTATTTGGTCTCGGCTTGAGACTTATCCACTTGTTTCATATCTATTGTACTGCTTACTTTAGTTTTCTCTATTTTACTACTTTTCTATATAACATAGAAATCAATAAATTCACTTTGATAGTTAGTCTTGGAAAGAAGTTATAACTGTCTTGTCTTAGTAGAATATCCTCAAAAGTAACATTAATAATTGAAATTAATATTACTGAGAATTAATCAATCTTTTGAGAAGTTATTTAAACAGTAAAACTCCTATAACAGTATAACCTTGATTAGCTGGGTTGTATCTAGTATTTGGGGAAACACCTTTTTAAATAAAATTTTTTAAAGTTACTTAATTCACCCCTCCCCTCTTGAGTAATCTACTCTGACTAACATTTGGTATCAGAGGTTGTTTATTAGGACTCTGTTTAATATTATTCAACTGTGATTTTAGTTTAACCTTAAAGATCTGTAAAAAAAAATTAATTCTAAATTTCTAGCTCTTTTAAAGTAATACATTATTATGGATAATAGATTGGAAGGTGTTGCAACCAACAGACCACCATTCTTTAATGGAGTCAACTATGCTCAATGGAAAATTAAAATGAAGATGCATTTAGAGAGGATGAGTTTTGAAATTTGGTCTTCCATTATAGATGAATATAAAATTCCTACTACTGATAGAAACACATGGGATGAACCTACCAAAACTTCCTCCAATAACAATTGAAAATATATGAATGCTTTATACTGCTCCTTAGGAGATGAGGAATTCAATAGAATTTCTGCTTGTAAGACTGCCCATGAAATTTGGGATACCCTGCCTGTCTCAAATGAAGGAACATCTAGTGTAAAAGAAATGATACTTAATACTTATACTATCAAATATGATAATTTTAACATGAAACCTGATGAGCCTATTTCTGACATGTATCTTAGGTTCAATGATATTGTCAACACAATGATCTCAATTGGAAGAGAAGTCACTGCCAAGGAACAAATCATGAGAATTCTTAGGTGTCTACCGGACAGATGGAGGGGAACCTCTGTCTCTATTATAGAATCATGCGACATCAGCAAGATACTAGTAAAAGAACACATTGGGAAACTGATGATGTATGAAGAGGAATTGAAATTCAACAAGGAAGAGGAGGATGAACCAATGAGGAAATATGTTTCATTCAAGACCACCACCTCTAAACACAAAGACAAATGGAAACTGGAAGATTCTATAGAAAGCTCCACCAGTGAACAATCATCACCTGACAGTGATGAGGAGATGGATCAATTATCTAAAAAATTCAAAAGATTTTATAAGAAGAATAACTTTCTCAGAAAACCTAACTTCAATGGAAAATATAACCAAAAAGGAAATTGGATGAAGGACTGGAGAAGAAGTGACAAGGCTGATGAAATTTTCTGCTATGAAAGTAAGCACAAAGTACATATCAAGGAAGACTGTCCAAAGCTCAAGTACAAAAATAAATATGAGGATAAGGACAAGAAGTATAAAAAGGCCATGAAAGAAACCTGGAGTGCTTCAAAGAACAGTTCAAACGACTCAGAATCATCACATGATGAACAAGAAAATAAATCCAATATGTGTTTTATGACAAACACATCTGAGGTAACACTGGACTCCTCTGTACTTAATTCATACTATTGTGAAGATGAGAGTGACTCTGAGAACATGAAAAATGAAGAAATATCTGAATATTGTAACATGCTTGAAGAAACATACAATGAACTAAAAGACAAATATAAATCATTAAAGAAACAACATGCTCTCATTGTGACTATTAAATCTGAACTCACAACTGAAAAAGAGAAAAATGATCAATGGCTCAAAGAAAACAACGAATTAAAAATGTCTAATGAGAACTTAAAGAATGACCATGAAAAGTTTACCAATGGGAAGAATACCCTTACTCTAACGCTAGGAAAACATATTTCCCCTAAATACAACACTGGCATTGGTTATCAACCTAGAAAAATAAATCTTGCTATGAAAAAATTTTGTTTCAAGATCTAGGACATATATTTTTACTCCCAGTTCTGGACACAAATAAACTAATGATACATATTATACTGTTTCAAGTTTTTCTGGACTAAATAGAGTTTATTTTTCAAATACTTTACTTAATGCTTATAGGAAACCTATGAGGAAAATATGGGTTCCCAAATCACTTACTACTAATATTACTGCACCCAAACAAGTATGGGTACCAAAATATGTTTTTTCTTGATCATTTTTGTAGGAAAGCTGCTTAAAGAGTTTCTGTAAAATTGTATGGTACTTGGACAGTGGATGTTCAAGGCACATGACAGGAGACTACTCATGCTTCAATAATCTAATCAAAATATATGGAGGACATGTCACATTTGGTGACAATTCCAAAGGAAAGATAATTGGACTTGAATAAATCGAAAACTCTAACTCATTTATGATTTCTAAAGTGTTGTTTGTTGATGGATTAAAATATAATTTGCTTAGTATCTCACAATTATGTGATGATGGATTTCATGTTATATTTTAAAATGATGCTTGAAGTATCTTTAATTCTAAATATGAATTAGTGTTTTCTACTTTAAAAAATTAAAATGTTTTCTCTGTTAACTTAGATTCCTTATCTTATCAAAATGCTCCATGTTTAAGTGTATTTCATAAAGAGTCTTGGCTCTGGCATAGGAGACTAGGACACGATAATGTTCACACCCATAAAAATTTAACTATAAAAAGCTTAGTTAAATACTTACCCAAAATTGAGTTTCCAAATGAAAAAGTGTGTAATCCCTGTCAAAAGGGAAAACAACACAGAATTTCCTTCAAACCAAAGAAAGAAGTGTCAAATTCTCAACCTCTCAAATTGGTTCACATGGATTTATTTGGACCATCTAGAGTTTCTATATTAAATGGGAAGCACTATGTTTATGTTCTGATAGATGAATTTTCTATATATACTTGTACTTTATTTCTGTCTCACAATAGCGAAGCCTTATCTTATTTTACTAAATATGCCAAGTCTGTAGAATACCTTAGTGGACTTAGAATTAAATCCTTAAGAAGTGATCATGGTCGTGAGTTTGAAAATCAAGAGTTTGAATCCTTTTTCTCACAAAATGGTTACAATCATAATTTCTCTGCCCCTAGAACACCTCAAAAAAATGGAGTTATAGAGAGATTAAATAGAACCTTTCAAGAGATATATAGAACAATGCTTAGTGAATATGACCTACCTATTTATTTTTGGGCTGAAGCTGTCAATAAAAAATGCTACATAATCAATAGAGTGTTGATCAGACCCATTCTTAAGAGGACTCCTTATGAGATATGGAACAATAGAAAACCCAAAGTTAACTACTTCAAATTTTTTGGTTGCAAAGTCTATATTCTTAATAATAAGTACAATCTAAACAAATTTTCATCCAAGAGTTATGAAGGTATCTTTTTAGGACATTCTATATCTAGTAAAGCCTATAGAGTGTTCAATAAAATAACTATATGTGTGGAATAATATTTCCATGTCAAATTTGATGAAACAGATCCACATGAGCCAAAAACCATTCTAGATAACCTGGAGGATGATCTATCAAATATGAACATCAATTCAAAATCCTCAAACACTTCTATAAAGGAATCTATGAAAACATCATGTTCTGGAAATTCCCTAGAATCAAGTCACAATGAACCTGGACCTGTCGATGAACCTAAAATCACTAGTCCCTCCTTTCCTAGAACTGTTAGAACTCCTAAGAATCATCCCTTAGATGTTGTTATAGGAGAGCTAGACAAAGGAATAGAAACTAGAGCTTCTCTTATAAATCAGGTTGAACATCAAGTCTTTTTGTCACAACTTGAACCAAAAAACATCAACGATGATATCAATGATGAATTTTGGGTGATGGCTATGCAAGAAGAACTTAATCAGTTTGAAAGGAACAAAGGTTGGAAACTTTTTGAAAGACCTATGGACACATTCACCATAGGCACTAAATGGGTGTTTAGAAATAAGGTAGATGAAGCTGGTAACATAGTTAGAAACAAGGCTAGATTGGTTGCTCAAGGATATAGTCAAGAATAAGGAATTGACTATTAGGAGACTTTTGCACCAGAATCTAGACTCGAAGCCATCATAATCATGCTTTTCTATGTTGTACATCTGAATTTCAAACTATATCAATTGGATGTTAAGAGTCCATTCTTAAATGGGTATATTGCTGGGGATGTCTTTGTTGAACAACCCCCTGGATTTACAAACCCTCATTTTCCAAATCATATCTTTAAATTATCCAAAGATTTATATGGTTTAAAATAAGATCCAAGAGTCTGGTATGATAGAGTAAGTACTTTTCTTACTCTCAAATGTTTTACAAGAGGAATAGCCAATCCTACCCTTTTTATAAAATGAATTTATAATAATGTTTGAGTTGTTCAAATCTATGTAGATGACATTATTTTTGGATCTTCAAAAAATTCTTTATGTGTTGATTTTTCTAAAATGATTCAAAATGAATTTGAAATGAGTTTAATGGGTGAACTAAAATTATTTGTTGGATTTCAAATATTTCAAAATAATGATGGTATTATTTTAACTCAAAGTAAATATACTAGAGATCTTCTAAAATGTTTTGGATTAGATAGTACTAAAATTAGTAACACTCTCATGAGTACCACTTGTAAGTTGTATCTTGATGAAGATGGAAAATATGTTGATCAAACCACTTATATAGGAATGATTCGAATTTTACTCTACTTGACTACTAGTCGACCTGACATTATGTTTAGTGTGTGTGTATGTGTGCTCGCTTTCAATAAAATCCTAAGGAATCTCATTTAAATGTTGTAAAGAGAATTTTCAAATACCTCAAGCATACACCCAATCTAGGATTGTTATATCCTAGAGGACAATCATTTGAATTAGTTAGTTATTCTGATGTTGACTTCGGTGGATGCAAGTTAGATAGAAAAAGCACCTATGGAACATGTCACTTTTTAGGCAAGTCACTAGTATCATGGTGTAGTAAGAAACAAAATTCTATTGCATTATCTACTATAGAAGCTGAATACATAGTTGTTGGTAGTTTTTGTGAACAAATTTTGGGGGTGAAACATTCATTACTAGATTATGGATATTAATTCAGGCATGTACCTATAAACTGTGACAACACAAGTGCTATTAACATCTCAAAAAATCATGTTTCACAGTCTAGGACATAGCATATTTATGTAAGACATAAATTTTTGATAGATCATTATCAAAAAGGTGATATCACTTTGGAATTCATTGGTACTAAGTATCATCTTGATGATATATTTACCACATCTTTAAATTCTGAAAGAATAGACTATATCATACATGAGTTAGGCATGATAAATCTTAAGTAAATATCTTAATGTTTCATGATTACGGTCTCACAGTTAGTGCTTCATGACTACTATCTGACAGATTACTGTCACACCGTAAAGTTAATGTTTACTGTCTCACTGTAAAGTTGATGTTTACTGTCTCACCGTAAAGTTCATGTTTATTGTCTCACTATAATGCTCAATTACTGTCTCACCGTAAAATTTATTCTTTGTCTCACTATAAATACCTGATATTATCTCATCGTAAATATTCTTTGTGTTTTTTATATTTGAATTAAAAACTATATCATGGTAATTATCCTTTTCACCTTTTTGTTTTCCCGCACTTTTACTTTTGCGACGTTTGGTATTCCTAAATGATAAAATAAAATAAGTATAATTTTTCCTTCACGTGAGATTTCTTCTATTCACTCATTCATAACCTCTCTTCAAACCTTCAACCCTTCTCTCTATCGATACTTCAGTGGATTCCCAAGATGAAACACCCTTCATCATCTACTCCTGAGAAACATAGCGCAAAGAAGAAGAAAATTGCACCCAAGCTAGCTCCCGAAGGTCCTATAAACCCAAATCTGGTAAACGGAGTTGTTGTACCTAATAAAGAGGTTTTCCCAAAATGGATTATGTCAAGTAAGTCTTTGGTTCTGAAAGTTTTAAAAGAGAAAGGTTGGAAAGAGTGGTTTTTGAAGGAAGATAGACCTATCTATCCTAAGTTAGTGGCTCAGTTTTATCAATATGTTCAGTTCTCCTTTGAGTGTGAAGATGGATATGTTGTGAGAAGCTAGATCAATGGGTAGAGATTCTCATTCTCTTCGAGGTTATGGGTTGCATGCCTTAGGATACCTCATAAAGGCATCTTTGAGAATTATCAGAGAGGACCTCCACATTCAACCGAATTCTTTGATCTGGAGGATGCGTTGAAAGCCTTAACTAGAAATGGCACCAAGAGGAGAGCCATTGCTGTTGAACTAGATGAAGAATCAAAACTTATGTTCAAGTTTATTTAGAATCTAGTTAGACATGGAAAAGGTTATTTTGTTGTTTTGAAATATCAGTATGTGTTTCTGATCCACCTTATGAAAAATGGGCATAAGATCAACCTTTTCAAGTATATCATACACCATATGTGTGAACTGATCAAAGCCACATCTAAGTCAACCTCCCTATTTTACTCTCAGTTTATCTTAGCCATGATTCATGCCAAAGTTATGGTTGGACCTAATAAGGAATTTATAAAGGATTATGAGTACTGCCTTTAAATGTCACTATCAAGAGGATGAAGATAAATTGGAACCCTTGGAAAAAGGCATGGGTAGAAGACAATGATAGACTTTATGAAAAATTCAATCCTGTGGAACATCCCTCAAGACCAAGAGATATTTATTATCCTAGCTTGGAACTAGATGAGGTTGTTGAATATTCTTATAAAGAGGAAGAAGAGGATATTGTACCCCCCAGTGAAACTGTTTCTATTGAGGAAGATAGTACTCCTATCCCAATTGTGGTAAGTGAAAAAGAAGTCCCTGCACCTACAGAAGTTGTTACTCTGGAAGCTCAACTTGAGGCTGAAACAGAATCTGTTTCCAAAGAAAGTGAAAAGAATGTCATGGAAGAACCTATAGTGGAAGAGCTACCTGTAATGCAAGGAGATGACCTTGAGAAACTCCCAGTGGAACAATCTATTCCTAAGATAATCCCTTCAGCTGAGGAAAGAATGGATCTAGCTTTTCAGTTGGCTAGGCAGGAAATGGGAGAAGAACTATGAGATGAGTTTGTGGAATTATATCAAGATCCTAAACCTCTCAGTCCTGAGAATGATGAAACTGTTGAGGAGGAGCAAACCCCAAATCTAGAATCCACTGAAGAACCAACCCTGATTGTTCCAAGTCCTATAGACACTCAATATAAGTTCCCCAATTTCTATGATGTGGATGACTCTCAGAAAGTTTCAGTAAAAGGCCTTGACCTTTCTACTATGTTCCAACTGAAATATGTCTCTAATCTTGCTCTTGAGAAGGAACCCAAAACCATTTCAATCCTTCTTTCTGAACCTTCATTAGTACAACCATCCTTTGTGAGTAAGGATGATCTAAAAGAATTTTGTGCTACCCTTTTGTTTGGTGTTGAAAAAGTTCTGAATTCCCAACATGCTCTTGTGACACATATAAGTGAAAAAGATGCATATTTATTGTTTGGAGAAAGTTATTTGGAAAATACAACCCAAAATGCTTCATGAGATTTAGGAAGTCCAAGCTGAAAATAGACTGCTTAGTGTTGAAGTGAAGACTCTGAGAGGTATGATTGAAGACATGCAGAAAGAGATCCATTCAAGATCAGAGCTTGTCTCTCATCCTGTAGAACATGTTGTTCCCCAAACCTCACAGAATGTTGTATTTGAGATTCATCCACACTAATCTTCCTTATCTGAAAAGGTCACAGAAAGAAACAAATAGATTGTGAAGGATATGAGAGAGCTTGTTGTAAATCTTAACAAACTCACTGATGATTATACGGGGTGTCTTCAGAAAGTGATGAATCAACTGAAATATCTCACCACCACGGTCAATGCTTCTAAAGCCTATGGTCAATCTTATTAACCCTCTTTAGACATTAACCTTCTCAGAACAGTGGTCAAATAATAACTTCATACCATGTTTAGTGGATTCAATAAAGACTCTCTACATGAAGTTATCAAGAACAGTGACGAAGTTCTTGACCTAGTCCAAATCCATTCTGAAATTGCTAATGATGCTCAGCAAGAGATTGCCAAGAAAGTTGATTTCTACTTCAAGAGAATCTTCTCCAAGACTAACATGAATAATCATTTCAAGTATCTTGTGTAAAATCTGTGGATTCCACCTATTACTCAAGCTTTCAAGACCCAAGTCTAAAAGCTCACAGAGTTTACTCAGTTGATGGAAAAGTTTATGGTGAACAAGGATGATTTTGAGAAATCCATGCAATATGGTGGGGAGATCATTACGGATTTTATCAAACTTCTAAGTCCCTATCTTCATGTCTAGAGTACATCCATCGTTGCTCCTGCGGCTGCACCTCTAAGACCAGGATTTCCTACCTTCACTTCTGCCCTAGCCTCCACTACTATGTCTGTCAGCCAATCCCTGAGTCAGATCAGGCATGTGATCCTTGATCAACACCTACCTCGATCTTCTACTACTCCTACTCTGTCTCCATCTATTTTTGAAGGCCTTCCTTTACCTTCTCTATCGACCAGCTCCCTCCCTTCTTCTACCTCAACCTATGCTCCTATGGCTTCCTCTTCTTCTACTGCTGATAAAGGAAAAGAGAAGACCAGTTAGTGAAGAAAGATAGTGTTTACTTCTTTTTGATAGTAATGATGTTGATTTTTTTTCTCCTTTCTGTTTATACTAGATATTATTTTCTTTAATGCAATGTTCACTTTTCATTACTTCTCTTATTCCATATTTTTGATAATCCCAAAAGGGGGATAAATCTCTATACGTTAGACATTTATCTCTATATCTTTAGTTGAATCAAATATACACTTTAATATACATGATTTGTGATCATCAAAAATGGGGATATTGTTGGAATCCTCATGTAATAATCATGTTTAATGATCACAAATAATATTCAACTTGGTTATATCCTATAAATTATATCAAATCATGTGTATTATTGTTTATGTATTGTCATGCTTTAAGAAGAGCCATTCAAGATCTTAATTTATCTACACTCAGTTTTGGATACTATATACAATCTTTTGACTCACTTTATAATGATTTCTCTAACATATGATTAAGTTTAATTCTTTCCATAAGTATCATTGCTTAAGTCTAAAAATAGATATTTTCCTAAGTCTGAGACACCGTGAAGCAGACACCGTGAAGTAGACACTGTGAAGTAGACACCGTGAACATTCAGACACTGTGAACAAGACACCATGAAGCAGACACCATGATATCCAGACACCATGAACAAGACACCGTGAAAAAGACACTGTGAAGAAGACACCGTGAACAAGACACCATGAACAAGACAACGTGACCATGATACATCGTGACCATAAGACACTGTGACTGCAAGACACCGTGACCATGAGAAACCGTGACTATGAAACACCGTGACCAATCCAGACACCGTGTGAAGACGACATTGTTTCCATGACATACTGTGACACTGTTTCCTAATATATTTTGTCATCTTTCAATTTAATCTCTAATGGTCATATTTGAAGATTTTAATGCACTGACTTAATTAATGTTTCATTGTAGACATATCATCGGACAGTACGAGGTGCGAGGTGTAGAATACATGCAACCTGTCGGCCCCAATACATGAACTCCAAGATAAAAGATTAATGAGGCCCAAGAAATATATAGTGCATCACAACACAAAGAAAAATTTGGCGAGCATGAACGTGAGAACAATATACATTTTTGAGAATTGGACCATACAACTCAATTCTTCTGAAGAACACATGAAGCATACTGGAATCCTAAGAACAACTTCACACAGTAAAAAATCACGAAGAACACAAGATAGATCTATCTAACTTAAAAGACTCTGTTTTCCTGATGAGGACTCGAATTCTACATCTTCATCATCTTAGAAGTCCAGAGCTGCAAAGACCAACACTCAGAGCACTTCTAAACCTATCTTAATATTTTATTATTTATTGTGTATCTTTTATTAAATTTCGAGAAGTGTGTGTTTCTGTATAATAATACACTCTATCTTCTATATCAAACTAAAGGATACAAGATATCCTTACTCAAACCTTTTTTATTCTTGTGTTTACCCATTGATAACTGTGGAAGAGGTCCCTGTGTGGCCTGAACAGTCCTATGTACTGTTGTTTAACCCCAATCCAGGGTGTGGATCAAAGCTTATTTATATAAACTACTTGGTGGCAGATGATCACCAAGTGGAGTGGAATAGGTCTTGCCTTGAGACTAAACCACTTGTTTCATATCCACTCTGTTGCTTACTTTAGTTTTCTCTATTTTAGTACTTTTCTATATAACTCAGAAATCACTAAATTCACTTTGATAGTTAGTCTTGGAAAGAATTAATAACTATATTGTCTTAGTAGAATAGCTTAAAAAGTAACTTTAATAACTAACATTTATATTACTGATAATTAATCAATCTTATGAGAAGTTATTTAAATAGTCAAACTCTTATAACAGTATAACCTTGATTAACTGGGATGTATCTAGTATTTGGGGAAACACCTTTTTAAATAGAAATTTTTATAGTTACTCAATTCATTGCTCCCCTCTTGAGTAATATACTCCAACCAACAAAGACTTCACTTTAGAGTATGAAATATTTGGGTGTTTCAATATTCTTTAATTTACATATTTTTATAGTAAACAACAATATTTGTTATCAAAAAAATAATATGCTAAGTGATTTTATGTAAAGAAAGGCATCTTTATTCACATTATGTGATAAAAAATTGTATGTATACAATCACATTTTTTCATTAATTTGTGATGAAATATATATATATATATATATATATATATATTATGTATTCTAAAGTTGTTTCCCTCTAGAATTGGGGATGACCTCATCGATTTAAGGTTCAAACATTCCAAGCGGTTTCTAACGGGTTTGTTCATAGAACTGGAAACATCCAATGATTCCATATCCATTTGAACCTACTTTCCAAAGGTAGGCGCTCATTATTTGTGGACTAATGAGGCTTAGGAATTTGTATTGGTCGAGAGGATGGGAGGTCGGACTCATCACACCTTTTTGAGGGGAAATATTGTCTACTCTGGGACTCTCTTTATAGATTTAAGTTATGTTCGTGAATCCTTATTATATTACCAAGTAAAAAATGAGCTTTACTTTAGATCTGACAATCAATGATTGATATGTAGGAAATTTATATAATCTTTTATATGTATTCGAGGTTCTTCATCAGTAGAGAATCATCTGTATTTCTTAGAGATTCTTAGTCAATGGTATCCTTTGATACATAAAAGTCTCTTGGTCATTATGTTGACCATACTGGTTTTAAATCCACTCAGTGGGGCACTTGAAGTTTATTATCATTCAGAAGGACATTGATTATTTCAGTGTTGGGATCGTACCCGCAGATGGGCTACCTACGTATCCTTTTTTTTGGAAAAGGAATCAGAACCCACATAGTTCGAGTAAGGGAGTATGATGTTTATACATGATTGATGGAACAAAGAAAGATGTCATGATTACTTTTACACTCTAAGCTCATGTGAGTCATGCTCGGTGTGAGAAATAAGAGGTATTGGTGAAACCAGACAATTGTTCCAAAAAAGATGCAATGATTTGGGGCTTATGTGTGTATGACTGCCCAAATAGATGAGGATTAAGATTTACTTCAGGAAAGAAATCCAGGAACAGGGTCCATAAAGGTATATGTGCTTCATGGAGATTTGGATACTCTAATCTTGGGGCTTACTCATAAGGAAGATGCCTAAGTTAGGAGGGGACTTATAATTGGGTTTTACTCCTAAGAAGGAAGCCCAGATCAAAAGGAAATTAATACTGGGGCTTACTCCTGAAAAGGAAGCCCAGGTTAAAGGGATTTGAAAATTAAAGGGACTTGGGGCTTACTCCTAAGGAGGAGGCCCATATTTGATACTGGGGCTTACTCCTGAAAAGGAAGCACAGGTTAAGAGAATTATGGTTGGGGCTTACCCCTAAGGAGGATGCCCATATTCGGGAATTTTAAGATTGGGGCTTACTCCTAAAAAGGATGCCCAGATTAGGGGACTTGGGGCTTACTTCTAAGGAGGATACCCAAAATTAATGGGAATTATGACTGGGACTTACTCCTAAAAAGGAGGCCCAGGTTAATGAGGACTTGGGGCTTACTACTAATGATGAATCCCATATTTGAGACTGGGGCTTACTCCTTAAAAGGAAGCCCAGGTTAAGATAATTATGGTTGGGGCTTACTCCAAAATAGGATGCCCATATTCGGGAATTTTAAGATTGGGGCTTACTCCTGAAAAGGATGCCCAGATAAGGGGACTTGGGGCTTACTCCTAAGGAGGATGCCCAAAATTAATGGGAATTATGACTGGGGATTATTCCTGAAAAGGAGGCTGAGGTTAATGAGGACTTGGGGCTTACTTCTATAGAGGATGCCCAGATTTGAGAATTATGACTGGGAATTATTCCTGAAAAGGAGGCCCAGGTTAAGGGGTTCTCTCATCTTAAAGGATGAGGATGAATAAATGAAATCTCAATATTTAGTGACATAAAGATGTGTAAATAACTAGGTTTTGAGAGATATTCCATAGAATTCCTTTTAGATAAGGAAGTTAATCAAGAAAACATGCCATAAAAGGCATTGAAGAATGTCTTGAAGACTGAATCTTGAATAGGAGAGGTGGAATGGTATAAGAGGGGTTAAATGGGCAATAAGGACACCCAAAAAGGCAGAGGCGCGCAAGTCCTGGTAGGCACGCAGGTACTACGTGGGCGCGCAAGTCCTGTTCGCACAGGTATACCTGTGCGACACATGGGTACTTGCGTGATTGTTAACCAGTAGGGTAACACTTGGGAGATCCTTGACCAAAGCCTTTAGAATTATCCTGAGGTACTTCTAGAAGAGAGGCACACAAGTTTTGGTGAAGAAGTAAGGCGGCGCACAAGTATGTTCATTTCCATTAAGGGTAAAACACATTAGGCGCGCAAGTGTTAGTGAATTATAACACTTAGAACTTACTCCTCTTGTTTAGACCTTCCATTCTAGGTAAATAATTACCTTAGAAGTGTTCGGACGACCTTAAGAAGAAAATTGGGAGTTCAGAGCTCTATATCTGAATTCTGGAAAAATTTCTTCCTCGAAATGGGGGGCCCACAGGGTCTATTTATAGGCTGGAGAAGACCCCGGGTGGTTATCATTTAGGGCGCGCAAGTCACTTGCATGACCATTAGGCGGCGCGCAAGTATACTTGCGCGATAGTGAGGTAACTTGCGCTACCCTTGTGCATTTGAAGCCTTGTTCATGCCTTTGTCTATTTTTGAGGTTTTCTTCAAAGGATTAATCAATTTGTGCTAATTCATTTTTCTTTCCATTCCTTTAGACAATGTGATGAAAAGGAGCATCAAAAAAAGTCCCCCCTTAGAGTTGGATATGAAAGAATAAGGATGCCACTCTGAGGAAAAGAAGAAAACCAAAGGGAAAGAGGCATGCAGGTGTTCACCGCGCAACCATCATCGCGCAGGTGCGAGTCGCACAGGGCTGGAGCGCGCTGGTTGTGGGCGCGCAGGTGGGCCACCTAGCCAATAAAAATGCGATCATTTATCATGCATAGCACCTGATTTCCGGATTTTCGAGCTCTCGCCGCGCAGGTCACCTTCGCCGCGCAAGTTTCTCATTTTTCGCTGTTTTTTTTGCTGTCACGCTGCTGTCAAGGTATTTGGACTTGCGCGGTTTATACTTGCGCACCACATTAACACTTGCGCGACACATCCATACTTGTGTGCCAAGTTTTAGACTTGCGCGCCTTAATACCTTTTCCATTTTTTTGAAATTCCTTCACAAATTTTATGAAAAATCAACTTAGTTAAGAGTTAATTTATTCAACTTTTGTGCAGAATCAATGGCTCTTAGAACCGGAATAGATGATGAACTAGAAAGAAAATGTCTTGATGATATGATGGATATCATTGGCCAGGATTATTATACGTTCAAAAGTAGTACTCTTTCATATTTGGCTAAGTATCTCAAGAAATATCATCGTGACTTCCCCCAAATCATTTATTTGCCTTTGTATGGATGTGGTCATCTATGAGAAGTTACTATTCTAGAAGCAAATAACTATCTCCCATTTTCGTGGTTTCAGAATTATATCAACTTTTCTTCAGCAAATATCTCATGTGGATGAGTATTTATAAATAATGGAACAGTGGAGAAGGCCCACATGATGCATCATAGCCCTTGCACGCCAGATCTGAAACCTCATAAGCCTGAGCTGCAACCACATTGTCATCCTTCAATTTTCTGAAATGCTCAGATGGATCAATCCAAAGGCTGGAAGAAAAGTTGGGACTTCCGTCCTAGGGGAGGTGTGAAGCCAACATGGATGTGGGAATACTGGGTGTGACAAACCTATGTAGATTTTGTCGAGGATCTGAAAGGAGTTGCGATATACAAAGCTGTTTGGGTTGGGAAAACATATGTTTACAAACATGATAACTTCGTGCCGGAGATACTCAGCCACTGGACCCAGAAACTAATTTTTTCCATCTGAATCATGAAGACGTAGGCATCAGTCTGTGGGATGTCCACAAGATCTCAGAGGCTCCAATTTTGGGCGACATGTATAATGAATTCATTCCACCCAAGGTGACTTGGAATGATTCAGAGAAGACTCCTTCTTTAGCTCGGGAATTATTTAAAATCTTCCACAGGCTCAAGAGTTCAGAGACCTCGTTAACTCAGTCTAGAAAGGATATTCATCCGGAGGAGTGGATGAATATATTTATTATTGAGAAGAAAGATAAGGAGCCAAAGGAGAAGGAGCCGAAGGAGAAAGGATCCAAGAAAAAAAATCCAAGGATAAGAGGCCCAAACATCCTACTACCTGTCCAAAACCTGAGAAGAGGGGTGCTCCTGGCACATTCTAGCCAACTCTAGAAGCAGGAGATTTTGAGAAATGGGGATATGAGGTGAATAAAAGGATCCCAAAGAAGACTCGTCTGGCAGGATTCTTGGATTTATGGCTCAGCATTTATCTCTTTCCAGTCAGAGATTCGAAGGGAGGCGTCAGGCCGGGGACCTTCGTCATTGCGGAAAAGTTGGCTGAGGAAAAAATGGTTGGGTTGACTAACCCCATTTTAGCAAAGATTCATAGGAGTTTACTTCATTTCTTCATGGGTAAATCTTTTTTAAGAATAGCGGGATCATTCCAAGTTTTATGGGGATGGATTTCCATTCACTTCAGGACTTACAATGTACAGAACGGATTACAAATTCCTCGAAGTTCTTTCAGGTCGTCAGTGCATGAATTCTCTAGAGTTTCTTCATTAGATATTAATGCCTATGACATGAAAGTGAGGCTGAGAATGTTTGAGGAATTCAACTTCTTTCCCTATGGAAATCCACCAACCGGGCGGTTTGTTGATGATGGAACAACCCATTGGGATTTGAGGGCATACATGCTAGCTTGTAGAGATGGTGTGCTAGTTGCTAGGATTGAAGGAGAAATTATATGCAAGGCCTGTGCTCTATATAGATTTTCACGTCAATTCAAGTGTCTGCAACAGATTGTTGTATCTCCCCCAGTACATGTCAGGTTAGAGCAACATCCGATGGTTGCTTGGAAACTGTGGTTGCTGACGTCAAGGGAGAAGACTGGGGCGGTATTTGATCTACCAGTTGAAAAAGTGGCACATAACTTGACTACATGGTATGCCGAGCACTGGATAGCATCATACCCTAAAGGGGTGCTGAATCACCTAGTTTATCAGGTGGGGAAAAGGAAGAGGACTGTAGAGAAAGAAACCCTTCCTCATGAAGGTGATGCTTCCCCACCTGAAGCTAATTCGCCAGATTCCTCCTCTAGGACTGATTCACCGTATTCCCATGATGGGTATGATGAGGCACAACAAGTGGAAAAGCGGCCTCGTGCCCGATATAATCCTCCGGTCAGAATCAAAAGACCCACTCCATCAACTCTTGGTGAGTTACTTCATCAGGGTACTTTAATCACTACTACTTTATAAAGCAGTAAGTATTATTTTCTTATTCTCTATCTATAGTTGCAGGAGCTGGGAAGAAACCGAAATCAAATATTGTAGGACCTTCCTCGCAGCCTTCATATCTAAGACCATAGGTTGTCCAAACATGGCAGGCTTTATACTATGGTATTGAGACCGCCTGGCTGGATTTGTGTAAGCTCCTACAACTTCCCGGAATAGGAAATCTTCTAGCTTATACAGATATCCAATACGAGGATAACCCCAATGAAGTGCGGGCTTAAATCAGAGAGTTGTAAATGCTCATATATGGCACTGATGAGTCCATTCCTGTCACCAGGCGGGTGAAGGAAATGATTGATCGTGGTGCCACTGAGGGGGCTGGTGGTTCTAAATATGAGGAGTGTCATGATTATGTGGCTCCTAAAGATGTAAGTTTTCTTTCCTTATTTGCTTTTTCAGCTTGACTCTGGTCAAATCTTTGTTACTTAAGGAAGTTATTTTCTTCATCTTGTAGCTTTTAAAGAAAGGAACTGAGGTTCATTCGTCACAGTATAGCCTTGGTGGTACTACCATCGGGGCTGTTGCTGATTCTCCTCACGAACCGGGTGAGATATCTCCAGGCCAGCAGGCCATGAATGAGGTGTTGGACATGGCCTTCCATTCGCCAATTCAAGTGCTAATAAGGGAGACTGCCGACACTCCCAAAAACCCAAAAGGACAAAGGCGACAAAGGAGGAAGTCCACCGCTAAACACTTTATCAGTAGTGGTAAGTCCTTCAGATAATCATGAATTTTAATCCATGAAAAAGATTGCTCACTTTCCTTGGGATTTCAGGGGATTATTCAATTTCCCCTCTGAGGGAAAGGACTGATCTTCCTTTGAGGACCACGGAGGGTGCTGTGGAACAAAAGAAAATTCATGTTGACTTGTCTACTTCTGAAAAAGAGTCGACATCTATTCCCAGTACTGCTTCTGCTGCTGCTACAAGTAGAGAAGAACCTGCACCAGAATCATTGGCGGCCACAGAATGAGGGTCGCCAAGAGGATGCATCAAATGCTCCCATTGGTGAGACTAACCCATATTCTGAAATATCATTATATGAAATGATGAATCGTGTCTTGTCTTTCAAAGAATTTTATGATCATGATAGGTTATCATGTGATTTAGAAGACCTTGGGCGTGAGTGTTATCCTTCGCCCAATAATTTTTTTTATAATTTACACTTCTAATCATGACTGAAAATAATATGCAGTTCCATCCATAGAAGATGTTGAACTGCCAATGCCTGAAGAGGGTGTGGACATTGATGTCAACCCTACCATTGCAGAAACATTAGCTCAAGTGGAGCTAAATCCAGTAAACCCTCCTGAGACCCATCTGGAAGATCCTGTTGAAACTGGGAAAGATGCGGAGGAGTCTTCTCAAGATGCTGATCTACTGTTAGGTAATGATTGGACTGAGTTTTCAAGATAGACAACCGACTTCCATTGTTCTATGAAACTAACAATACTTTTAATTGATCAAACAGGGCTATCAACTTCAATGGTTAGAACTGGAGGTGAGGTCTCAACTTCCACCCAAACAGCAGTAGAAGGTGAAGCAACTAGGGTAAGGGGGGAAGAAGCAGAACAGGGCACTCAGCTTTTCACGATGCAAGGCATGGAACAACATATGGAAAATCATATCTGAGGTGCCTTAAAAATAGCTGTCATCAACGATTTCCGGTTGTCGTCCCAGTTCGTGATGATAGGACTTGGTGGTTTTGGATACCAAGAGATCCATACCGCAGTGAAACAAGTCATCTTAAGAAGGGATCAGGATCAAAAGTGCCATGAAGACCTAACCAGGGTGAAGCTATCAGTCAATATCAGCGAATTTGAGGCCACAGTATCCCGAGCTGAAGCTGATTATGCTGCTGAGATAAAGGAGCTGAAGCCTAAGATCAAAGAAAATGTCGTACAGTAGGTGCAACTCCAGCAACAGTTAGATGTTGTTACTGGGGAACTTGACCAACTCAATAATTCACTGGAGGGAGCTCAAATGAATGGTATGAAGACCATTGTGGATGCCAAGAAGGCACTCCATCAGGCTAAAAAGAGTGAAGTTGGTCGAGTGCATGAGCTTCAAGTAGATGCTGATGAAGCTCGGGATGCGGTTCATCAATTGAAAACTTATGTTGACAGTCTTTTGTAATTTCCTGAAAAAGAGAAGAGGCTCCAATCTGTGGATGTCCCTCTAATTCTTGTGCATCAAATGGAAAGAATGCTTTCATATTCAATCACTTGTGCACGTATTTTCCTGCTACCTGATTTAAATTTTACCTAATACAATGGGCCTAGTAAGCATAGTTTTATTTTTACTCGGATTAATATAAATAACCCTACAAACTTTGAATCTATTAATTGCTCAATATTACCTAAATCATACAAAATGAATGTTTAGTGAGCTGGAACTTGACTTTTATTCAGATTTCCTTTGTCTTTTATGGGCAGTTTAAAGTCATGCACGTCAGACATAAAGAGGTTAATGTTTAAGGTTGAAATAGCTTTGACCGAATGAATTAGAATTGACTCAATTCTTTGAAAATTTATCTGAAAACATATTACCATACTCAAGTATGAGGGCAAATATGTAAACTATGACTTAAGAATATTTGAATCTGAGGAATGATATGAAAAAGAGGTAAAAAGGTATTAGAAGAAGTAGTTCCCAAGAATGAAGTTACCATTATTTAACAAACCCGTTAGGGGGTTGAATTATGCAGGGCCACCTAAGGGCATTGGATGCATAGTCAAATAAATAGCATCTTTTGGTTGACAGGTCCATTATGTAGACTACTTATGCAAGGCCACCTAAGGGCATGTGCTGCATAGTTAGGAAAAAGAACTCTCAAAAATTTACTTTCCTAGTTCTAAAAATCCAGTGAAAGTTTATGGAGATTCAAATTTTCCAAAGTATAGAGTTTGTTGTATGGAAATGGGTACTTGAATATGGAGAAGATATTTCCAAACAAGATTATCGAATAACTGAATGGATATCACTCCTACGAAGGTTTGACCCAAACGTAGGGAAGGAGAATATAAACCATATACTTGAATACTTTCAGATCATGAAAAATGATATGGGACAAATATGTTAAGGATGGCTATTTTTGTGGATCCCTACATATTTTCATTTAAGACAAATAAGGAAAAAAGAGGCTTTCTTCACAATAATGAAGTTACCATTATTTAAAAAAACCCATTAGGGGGTTCAATTATGCAGGGCCACCTAAGGGCATTAGCTGCATAGTCAAATAATAGTATCTTTTGGCTGACAAATCTATTATGGAGACTGCTTATGCAAGGCCGCCTAAGGGCACGTACTGCATAGTCAAGAAAAATAACTCTCAGAAATTTGACATTTTTGTGACTAAAAGTCAAGAAAAGGGTTATGAAGATCTGAAAATATTTAAGGTTAGGATTATGACACATAAAGATGGGTATTTTCCAATGTATGCAGAGATACACAGATCAATGCTAACCATAATCATGTTGTGGCTGGGTCTTGAATTGAAATGTTGGACTTCACTACGTATCCCATAAGGATGGGAATCAAGCCATACATAGTTCTTAAACTACAGTTTAACGTCGTATAGGAAAAAAGGATTGGAAATCTTAGTTTAGGGTCATAGATTTTGAACCATTAAAAGAAATACACAGTGTGTGTTTTCATGGGGACTTTTCAGCCAAGGGACTGAAAGTGGAATTTGGGGTAGGCCCAAAGACGTGGGGATGGATTCGAGGGACACTCGAACGTTCCTACGTATCCCATAAGGATGGGAATCAAGCCCATGTAGTTCTAGAAATACCCTCTGTACAAATTTGGTTCATACATGTGAAGGGTGAAAGGGGACTTTAGTGCAATGATGGTTTAACCCAAGATAAAAGGTTCGGGCATTGCCATGTATGCACGTAGTCTTTGGAATATAACATGATTGAAAATCAATGTAAATAATGATTCCCTCTCAGGTGAGGGTATCAAAGAATATTTTAGTTTATTGTCATACTGGACAAAAGTGTTGTATAGTTTAACGTTGTATAGCAAGGATGAAAGTGAACCAATGTAAAGATATTGATTCTAGGGGAAGTTTCATGAATCAACATCGTATGAGATGGAGGTGAACCGATGTGAAGAGATTGGTTTTGGGATTGAACCTTGGGAGGTTTCCTATGTACCCAACCTGGAAGGCAAGGATAAAAGTCAGCGTAGTTCAATTAAAGAATGAATTAGTGATCAAGTTGACCTTGGGGACAACAACCTAGAAAAAAGTGTTGGGACTTACACATGGTTAGTATCCCAGAGAGAGTGTTATGGTTGAAGTTTTCTCTAAGCTCACGTGATTCATACTCGGTGTGAGAAACAATAGGTAGCAACAACCCTAATGATGCATAGTTTAATTTCATGTAGGACATATGAAGGGACTATGCAGTTCTAAAGTCTTGCAGTTAGAACTATTGGTGTTGCACAGTTTAATGTCATGTAGCAGGGACAAAGCACAGTTTAATGTCATGTAGGACGTATTAAAGGACTTTCTGTACAGTTTAGCGTCATGTAGTTAGGACGATGGGGACAATACAGTTTAATGTCATGTTGGACAAAAAGATGACTCTGCAGTTTAATGTCATGCAATGAGGACAAAAGAGTACACCATTTAATGTCATGTTGGACGAAAAAGGGACGATATAGTTTAGCGTCATGTTGGACGTAAGTATGAATAGTTTAAGGTCGTATGCATGGACCGTTGGTTATGCAGTTTAACGTATTGTTGGACGTAAGGAAAATCTATATAGTTTAACGTCATATAGCAAGGACGATGAAGGGGACACATTTTAACGTCATGTTGGACGAATTGGGGACTTTTTCACAGTTTAACGTCATGTTGGACGAAAAAAATGCGAATAGTTTAAGGTCGTATGCATGGACCATTGGTTATGCAGTTTAACATCTTTCTAGATGGTGGTGCAGTTTAAGGTCATACCGGACCAATGATGATATATTTTGTGTTTATACAAAATACTTCTTCAGAAATCTGTCATTGGTTGGAGTAGTGATGAGTTCTCCATTCATCAAGATTAATGAATAAGCTCCACTGGAGTAGACCTTATGTATTGAGTAAGGTCCTTCCCATTTGGGCTCAAGCTTGGGAGGCTTCTTTCCTAGTATCATTGGAGTTCTAAGAACTAATACCAATTCTCCCTGAGTGAATGAACAAAGATGAACTTTTTTGTTGAAAGCTCATGCTATTCGATTCTGATAGACTTCCAAGTGGTGAAAAGTGCACAATATTTTCTCATCTAACCATTCCAATTCATTCAATCGCTTTTGAGATTGTTCATCTGTAGATGAATGATCACAAATGGATACTCTGAGCGAGGTTAGTTCAACTTCAATGGGCAAGACGACTTATGTTCCATATACCAGTGAATATGGAGTTGACTGCATTGCAGTGCAGGTGGTAGTCCGATAAGCCCATAAAGCATGAAAGAGTTTATCAGGCCATGATTTCTTATCTTTATCGACCATCTTTTGCAGTATATTTGACAGAGTCTTGTTGAAGGCTTCTATCTGGCCATTGGCTGCTATATGATACTGAGATAAATGGTTGGATTTGATGTTGTATTCTTGATACAACTTCTTCATCTCAGATGAACAGAAGTTGGTGCCATTGTCCGTCAATATGGTATGAGGGACACCAAATCTGGTAATGATGTTAGACTTGATGAAGCTAACAATGCATTTAGAACTGACTTACTTAAGAGGTAGAGATACCCTCTTCAAATGCTGGAGGAGAATCTCTGAGATCTTCCTCTTATTCTTCAACATGTGTTACTTATTCCGTTTCTACTTTCATAGTAGATGATAAAGCATAATTTCCATGATCAGAAGAGATGTTAAAATTTGAACATCTTGAAGAATAAGCTTCCATTTCTGACCTGATTGATAATGAAGGGTCTTCCTTGGGAAATAAAGAGGAGATGATGGATTGAGAATCGACATCACTGTTCACCTCTGATGTTGTTATAACTTCTTCTGGCCTGATTGGTGAAGTATAGACTTGTTGGATTTCAACAGATGAAATGAAGACGTCACCATTTGGGCTTTCTTCACTGCTTGGTGGGTTACCAATTTCTCTCATGTTGTCTGGCTCGATTTCTGTAATTGACATTATGGGTATTTCCATAAGAGTATTTTGATTTGGGTCTATCTTGACAATTTGACTAATAGGAAACACATAATCTGTACTCACATGTGCAAATGGATTTACTGGAATCTTTTACAAACCATACAGAGCATTAACTTTGGTAATCTCATTTTTTGTGGATTTCTCCCTTCACTTCATGTGATAGAATTCTGCCTCAACGTATTGAGACTCACATGTCTTGAACGGAGCCTTATCACCATACAATGTCCCAACTTGACCATCGAAACAATACTTGAGACATTGATAGTATGATGAAGGGATAGCCGCATGTTGATGTAGCCAGGGTCTTCCAAGAAAGATGTTGAAGGTTGAGTCTTGATCAACAGCCATGAAATCTGAATTGGATACAAGATCTCCAAATTGAGTTCTGATTGTAACTTTGCCCAGTGGTTCTTGTTCATTTTTAACATATCCTTGTAACATCATGGTAGAAAGAGATAAATCAGATTCTGTGAGGCCCAATCGCTAAAGTGTACGAATGGGAATGAGGTTGAATCCTGGACCATTATCAATTAAATCTCTTCAGATTTCTACGCCATTGACCTTGCCAGATAAATAAAAAGGTCTAATATGTCCATGCACGACATCATCTTCATCTTCATCTGTGAAAGATATCACTGCATGGCATTCTACAGGATTATTCTCTACATGGTATACTTCAGCTGCAGCAATTTCTATTTCAAACTCCTGAGGACTTGACAAAGCCTCGATGAGTACCTCCCGAAGATCCTTTGACAGATTCAAAGCATCCATAATTGATAACTTGGCCGGTACTTCTGCCAGGTGTTTCAATACATCATACTTTTTATCCAGAGGTCTGCATTTCCCAACAGGAACATGTGGTTTAGCAGGTACCTTGGAAGTTGGTGCTTTGGAATTTGATGCATCTTGTATCGGGGTTGGAGTTGGCAATATTTCTGGTTTTGGAAGATTAGACTGATTAGATCCATTTACTCGCTGAGAGGAAGAAGATGGAACCCCCAACTGATCCTCCAGAATAACTGTGCCAGGACAAAATTTTCTATTGGTGGAAGAACTTTCTTGTTCTTGTTGAGCTCGATGAAGGGCTTTACCACGAGTTTCTGCTGCATACACAGTTCTAGAAGGGGTAGAATTGGAATAGTGGCTTCTAGGATATCCACGTCTTCCTCTATATCCAAGACCCCTTGAACTCTCTCTGATTACTCTATTTGATATAGGGACTTCGGGCTCATAAAAATCGAAACTACGACTGGAATAAGGATATGTTAAGTGAATCATATTAACAGAACCAAGGATCAGCTCTTCATCTGATGAAGACTCTTCCTGACTAGCCAATTTAGGCTGTGCCGTTTGGTGGGATGGTGCCCATGGCTTCGAAGTAGATGGCATGAAATATTCCAGAGTTAAAGACATCTTAGGCTTTGACACATACTCATCTTCTTTTGATTGTTCATATTTCTTGGAATTGTGCCATTTCTTTGAGGGTTTTCCCTCTGAAGAGGATTTTGTTACGACATTCATGGAAGAGGGCACAATTAGTTTCTTCAATTGTGTTCGAAAAATAGCATGAGTTCGGTTGATCGTCTTTCTGACCATCCAATCATCATATTTCTGCGCATTTTTGCTTTTGACTTCTTACCACTCACCTTCCTCCTCTGGAACTGTAGAAGTAACACATGCTACCTAAGCTGAAGAACCTTTCAGTTTGACTTGTCCCGAGTCGACCATCATTTACAATAGGTATTTGAAGACAAAACACTTCTGGATGGGATTCCCCAACATTTGATGAAAGGGGCAATAATTGGGACGGTATTCATCCCCTTACTTGTTTGGCATCTTGGGCCTTGGCAATTGAACCAGATTATTCTCCAGATCCGAAATGAAGTAGCTAGGAACTTGTTCATTTTGGAAAGTGTAAACTTTGCTCTTCAACTCATCAAACTATTTCTGTCTTTGATCTCTTTGATCGTCTTGATGAAACGGCCTTTGTTGTTGATGCTCAGGAGGTGGAGCCCTTCGAGAAGATGAAGGTTTTAAAGTAGAAGCAGGTACAGGTGCTTGTTTAAGCATAACTTTAGCAGTCTCTACTTTACCCATTCTCCTTCCTAGAGCTGATGGAATTACACAAGAATTAGCCTTAGTCTGTATAAGAGAATCTTCAATCTGTTGAGTGATTGAAGTAAGGTATCGAAACCCTCCTGTGTATTTCACAGGGATCAACGGCGTGCGTAATTCGTCACACAGATTTTCCACACAGATTGACAACAGTTCCTCTTGAGGGAGTGCTAAGCTCAGGGAATATGTTAATCCCTTCCAGCGAGCAATGAAATCATAGACTCTTTCATTCTCCCTTTTCTTACAGTTTGTAAGATCAAAAACTGTTGTCTTTGGCAAAGTTGAGCTGAATTGGAGAAGGAATATTTGGCGAATATCCTCCCATCTGGTAATTGGCTAGGATTGCAAGCTTGTATACCAGACAAAGGATGGTCCTTTCATGGTTCGCACAAAGCATCTGAGTTTCACTGCTTCTTGTTACTCTAGAGTTCCCATCATAGGATCACAACAAGACGCGTAATGCGTCAAATGCTGTTCAGGATCACCTGATCCATTGAAAATAGGGAATACAGGGTTTCTAAAACTTGATGGGGAAGATATTGAATCTACCCATTCAGGGTAAGCTCTCTTTTCTGGTTGAACCTGCGCACGCTTCCCTTCCATAGTCTCTAACTGAGCTGTTAATGAATCATTGGTAGTTATTAACTTTTTAGAAACATCCGGTTGAACTTGGACTTGGGTAGGTGAAATAACTGGATCTTGGACAGGTATGGTGGTTGGTGCTGCAACTGATGGTAGCACCACCAACTATTGTTGCACTTGACCCGTAGGATTGGATCTGTGGGGGTGTACTGATAGAGGGGGATATTCTTGATCCATCTCAGTAGCTGCAACAAATTCCATTAGCTGACTGACTCCAGCATGCTTAGGAAGAAGACTACCCTAAAGTAGTTCTGCATTCAACCTCCTCAATTCATTCATTTCTTCCTCCTGTTGCGCAAACCTTTACTCTAGTGAGAGTGATTGGCCTTCTCCAGAGGAAGGATATGAAACCTGATTCTTTCCCCTCCCTTTTTTGGATCCTTTTCGGAGAGGGGGAAGTGGGTTACTTGAAGGATTACCTAGGTTCTGAGTAATCATTTGATTTTGTGTACGCACACCTTCTTCATTTGTGTCTGTGTGTACATCTTCTTGAGCTGGAACCTCTTCATCTGATCCCTCTGAATGAGCCTCATCTGGTGGATCAGCAACAACGGCATTGATGAAATTGATTGATGCATAATACATTGCATCCCTCCTATCGTCATTCCTTTGATATTGTCTCCTTCCATGTCTTTGATGAGATATTTCCTCTTGTTGATTCGATCCCTTAGGAACTTCTTGGCGAACTGTAATTTAGAGAGAATATCCTGATAATTTGGCTCTTCGTTCCTCTTGTGTCTTCTTCCCCAATCGAGAGAAGACTTATTTTCTTTGAGGAGGGGGTTGATGATTTGAAAAAGTCCCCAGTCCGGTGGACTGGGGCTGTTCCTACTGTCTTTGCTCAACTCCTCAAATCCTATTTGTTGATTCCGAGGGTTGGTTTAAAAGAGTCCCCATTCTGGCAAGCTAGGGTGGCTCTTGACATGCTATGTCTGAGACTTTCTTAAAATATCTCCTGATCTTGTGGACCTTAGTCTGGAAATTAGCTAGATGTATCAATCGACATCCACTTTTATCACCCGGCTCAAAAGACCATTGGATGATTTCTGACACTTTTGTCATTTGATGATGTGCTTGCTCCATACGAGAGGCATGTTCAATATTCTCGTTTTCTTGATGCAGGAGTAAGTCAACAACTTGTTCTCTGTATTCTTTATTTTGAGAGGAACTAGTTGAAGCCTGTTCTTGGGAAAGCTTTTGATTACAAAGAAAACCAGGTATTTGTGGCTGGCCATGGGCAATAACATTTCATGAGACCATTTTCGGCGGGCTTTGCTGACTAGAGAGCACTATGAAATGTAGTGCTCCATGAATACCCCATCCTCTGACATGAATACCAGATGGGGCATTGGCAATTAACTGGTGCAATCTTCTTAGTGCGCCAAGGCATGAACGCTGAAGGGCTCTCTGCTACTTTTCAGCCTTCAGATATCGAGAGACTGATAGAGATTCCAAGTCAATTTGACGTTGTAACCCTTCTATTATCTTAACATGATTTTCATATTCTTCATAAGATAATACTTTCTTTTTCAACTGACAAAGAGTTTTCCATATGTTGAGATGAATATCATGAATTACATATTCCGTCAACATATCTGGAATGTCATACTGAGAGTCAGCCAGAGGCCAAAACATGACTAGCACTTCACCTTTTGCCAGTTGTTTTCTCATGTTCATCATTTCCTCTTTATCATTCAAAGAAGATTCTTCTACCTGATTTGACCAGAGCTGGTGCTTCCTTATTGCTTCATCAGATTCAACAAGATTGGTAGAGAAATCACTGATTAAACTAGAAGATGCATGACTTAGGGGTGGTTCGGAGAATGACCTACACCCTGGGCTATCTTCTGATTGAGAAATTATTTCACCTGCTAGCGATGAAGCATCAGACATGACTAGTTTCGCATTTGCAAGTGCCTCAAGATAAGAGGTATTTCTCGGAACTACATTTTCCACTGGATAATTTTCCAGGAAACGTGAATCACTACTGCAGAGAGGAATTTCGTAATGAAATTCATCATCATGGGGAGGACCACCAAGGTGGGTTACAGCAAAAGATGAGATCTCTTTTTCCTTGATCTTTTGACCACACAGAGGGTTCCTGTGGCTCTCATCTGAAGATGAAAATTTGAGATCGACCGAATTGTCATGAAGCAAGCCTTCATGAGGAACTTTCTGTTTAAGACCTTCGGAATTAATGTTCCCACTATTGGGAATTGAGGGAGTAGAATCTTGAATTCCAACAGATAACTATCTGAGGGCTTCAAGAACTCCAGCATCGAGCTAGGCCTTGTTACAGATTGTCTCTTGATCTCTTGACTATGCTGGGCAGTTCTTCTTCTTAGACGCCTTCTTACTTTCCTTGGAAACCACTTATTGACAAAAGTGGATGCTCTGAGCAGGTGTATATGCCTGATCTAGAGAGATGGTCAGGTTAGGCTGACGATCTCTACTCAAATCAGGTGTATGTGCCTGACTTGGTTGTTCGTATGATATGGGGGAGTATGCCCCACATCCCTCTTGGACTAGAACAGATGTGTGTATCTGCTCCGGAGTAAACTGTTGATGTGTCACTCCACTACTAGGGACAGATTTGTGTGTCTTTCCCTGAGATGTTTCTGAAGCTGTTATAATATCCTGGAAAGCATCCAGAATATGAGTAGGTATTTGCTTATGCTCTTTTACCATTGATAGAATATGCTTAGTGACTTCAGCTGTCGGAACGGGGATATACGTCCATTCCGTGCTTGGAGTAGGTGTATGTGCCTACTCCTATCCTCCTTTTCCTATCAGTGAATCCTGATAGTACTCAAGTGTAGGGGTAGAGAGTTGAGTCTTCCTCCTGTTTGTCGCCGGAGCTTTCCGACTGACTTCTCCGAATGCTACCAAGCAAGACTGTTGGTAGACTTGATCGATACTAGCAGGTGTATGTGCCTGCTGATTTCACTTCGCCGAACGTGGTTTATGAGATCCATCATATGTAGTCAGACGAGCCTGCTGACTAGTTGATGATGTATAAATAGGTATATGTTCCTGTCTATAGTACTCCACCAGAATTGCCTGGCGGGATTGGTGTGATGCTGCCAGACGAGTCTGCTGGATAGTGGAATTAAAACGGGAAGGTGTGTGTGTCTGCTCGTTGCTTGCCACCAAGTTAGGTTGGTGGACTTCTCCGGAGATGGAAGAGATGAGAACATGCTCACTGTTAATCGGATTTCGCCTCTGGCGATTCGTCTTACCTACTTGGTTTTTGAGGAACCTGAGCTGAATGTCTGGAGTCAGTACCCTCATCATGTTGAGAGCGCACTGCCGCACGATTCTGGCGGCGATTGTTGGTATGATCCCTTGGGAAGAACTCCTGTTTCTTTGAATTAAGGCCCTAAGGGGCCTACTCATTCACCTCCTCAGAATATGGGAGTGAATGGTGATTTAGTTCTGGGGATAACGACCTGAAACGGTTGGAGATGGTGGTTAGCACCGCATGCTTCTTGATCACTGGTCGTTGTTGTCCGGACAACCGGTGTGAGTTGTTTACTTGGAGGGCTTATCGGGCAGCCTCCAGAGTTGGAATAGTACCGTGTTGATGGTGCTCCTTAACCAGCGCTTTTGATACCTAGCGTTGAAGATGCTAATTAAGTGATGTCGTCCTCAGAGCGGATGACGATCCAGTAGGAGTAGCAGCAGTGGCATTCGTAGCAGTGGTATTCGCAGGTGTGAACTTGAGAGCAGCCATTTCTTAGAATGCAGAAAATCTTGGAAAAGAGTGCCTGTTTGATATAACAGACATAATCAAGATAAATTCAGTCACTACATCTTTTGGATGAGCACATATGTCATGATTTTTTTTGTCAGCCCTCTCATTGAGTTTTAAATAGGGGCCTAACAAATAAGCAAAACATCATTTTAACTTGGTTAAGGATTCACGTCGGGTTCACCATTTTTTGTTTCCCTATGGAATTGGAGATGACCTCATCGATTTAAGGTTCACAAATTTCTAAGAGGTTTCTAATGGGTTTGTTCATAGAACCGGAAACATCCAATGATTCCATATCCATTTGAACCTACTTTCCAAAGGTAGGCGCTCATTAGTTGTGGACTGATGAGGCTTAGGAATTTGCATTGGTCGAGAGGATGGGAGGTCGGACTCATCACACCTTTCTGAGGGGAATTATTCTCTACTACGGGAATCTCTTTATAGATTTAAGTTATGTTCATGGATCCTTATTATATTACCAAGTATAAAATGATATTTCCTTTAGATCTGACAATCAATGATTGATATGTAGAAAATTGAGAGAACATTTTATATGTATTCGAGGTTCTTCATCGATAGAGAATCATATGTATTTGTTAAAGAATCTCAATGGTATCCTTTGAAACATAAAATTATTTTGGTCATTATGATGACCATACTGGTTTTAAAGACACTCAGTGGGGCACTTGAAGTTAATTTTCATTCAGAAGGACATTGATTATTTCAGCATTAGGATCATACCCGCAGATGGGCTACCTATGTATCCTTTTTTTTTTGAAAAGGAATCAGAACCCATGTAGTTCGAGTAAGAGAGTATGATGTTTATGCATGATTGATGGCTCAAAGAAAGATTTCATGATTAATTTTACACTCTAATCTCACGTGAGTCATGCTCGGTGTGAGAAACAAGAGGTATTGGTGAAACCAGACAATTGTGCCATGAAAGATGCAATGATGTGGGGCTTATGTGTGTATGACTGCCCAAATAGAAGAGGATTAAGATTTAATTCATGAAAGAAATCTAGGAACATGGTCCATAAAGGTATATGTGCTTCATGGAGATTTGGATACTCTAATCTTGGGGCTTACTCCTAAGGAAGATTCCCAAGTTAGGAGGGGAATTATGATTGGGTTTTACTCCTGAGAAGGAAGCCCAGATCAAAAGGAAATTAAGACTGGGGATTACTCCTGAAAAGGAAGCCCAGGTTAAAGGGATTTTAAAATTAAAGGGACCTCGGGCTTACTCATAAGGAGGAGGCCCATATTTGAGACTGGGGCTTACTTATGAAAAGGAAGCCCAGGTTAAGAGAATTATGGTTGGGGCTTACTCCTAAGGAGGATTCCCATATTCAGGAATTTTAAGATTGGGGCTTACTCCTGAAAAGGTTTCCCAGATTAGGGGACCTGGGGCTTACTCCTAAGGAGGATTCCCAAAACTAATGGGGATTATGACTGGGGATTATTCCTGAAAAGGAGGCCCGGGTTAATGAGGACTTGGGGCTTACTCCTAAGAAGGATGCCCAGATTTGAGAATTATGACTGGGGCTTATTCCTAAAAAGGAGGCCCAAGTTAAGGGGTTCTCTCATCTTAAAGGATGAGGTTGAATGAATGAAATCTCAATCTTTAGTGACATAAAGATGTGTAAATCACTAGGTTTTGAGAGATATTCCACAGAATTCCTTTTAGATAAGGAAGTTAATCAAGAAACATGTCATAAATGGCTTTGAAGAATGTCTTGAAGACTGAATCTTGAATAGGAGAGTTGTAATGGTATAAGAGGTGTTAAATGGGCAAGAAGGGCACCCAAAAAGGCAGAGGTGCGCAAGTCCTGGAAGGCGCGCGGGTACTACGTGGGCGGGCAAGTCCTGGTCGCGCAGGTATACCTACACGACACATGGTTACTTGCGCGATTGTTAACCAGTAGGGTAACACTTGGGTGATCCTTGACCAAAGCCTTCAGAATTATCCTAAGGTACTTCCAGAAGATAGGCGCGCAAGTTTTGGTGAAGAAGTAGGGCGGCGCGCAAGTATGTTCATTTCCCTTATGGGTAAAACACCTTAGGCGCGCAAGTGTTAGTGAATTCTAACACTTAGACCTTACTCCTCTTGTTTAGACCTTCCATTCTAGGTAAAGAATTACCTTATAAGTGTTTGGAAGACCTGAAGAAGAGACTTGGGCGTTCGGAGCTCTATATCTGAATTCTGGAAAAATTTCCTCCTCAAAATGGGGGTCCCACAGGGTCTATTTATAGGCTGGAGAAGACCCCGGGAGGTTATTATTTAGGGTGCGCAAGTCACTTTCATGACCATTAGGTGGCACGCAAGTATACTTGCCCGATAGTGAGGGAACTTGCATGACCCTTGTGCATTTGAAGCCTTGTTCATGCCTTTGTCGATTTTTGAGGTTTTCTTCAAAGGACGAATCAATTTGTGCTAAGTCATTTTCCTTTCCATTCCTTTAGACAATGTGACAAAAATGAGCGTCAACAATAGTCATGCATGTGTATATATTCATTTAAATTACATTCAAATTGCATACAAGACATCTAGAATTATTACCATTTCTTTCTTAATATTATTTATTCACATACCTGTATTTACAATATATAGGATAATGTTTTCTCAATTTCTTCAGAAAAATAATCATTAACTAACTTATATAATTAACTGGGATAAATAAATTTACTTTCATCTGCATTACTAGTTTTCACTTATAGAAAACTTCATATGAATTATCATTTTTCACTTACATAAAAAATAATTGTGACATAACTACTGTATGTGATCCTTTAATCAATATTTTTTCATTATAAATTACCATTATAAACTTCTATGGAATATAAGTTCATTCCTGTATGCATTTATTTTCCCAAAATTGATATTGGAAAAAATACAAAATTATGTGTAAGTAAATGTGTAATTAAATGATCATGTCATGAAAATTCACGGGTTGGGTACTAAATATAGATATACAACCCAATAATGTTGACATTTATTGGAGAAAAAACCAGATTCAATTTTTATTTATTTATTTTTTTGATTCAATTAAATGTTGTCATGTATTATGAAGTGGTTGTCAACTCTCTTTTTTCATCTATTTATTTTATTCAATTGCATATTATGTTTCATCTTTTTCTCTAATCTCTATGTCCCTCATTCCATATTGTTCCATATATATGATGAATAGTTTCAATCTGTTTTATTTTTTCCCGAAAATACCACGCATTAAATTTATTATTATTTCAGTTATTTTCAAATTTCTCATTTTTATTATTACAACCACTGTCTTATATAAGATTTATCTTTCAATTTTTATTTAAGTGCCTGCATTACTATTATTATGATCAAAATTAAAAATGAATTCAAATCTCCTTCCTAAAAATTTAAAAATTCATATTCTTTTACTCTATCTTATTTCTTTGTCAACTATTTGAATAGTGTCTTCATATTCTATGCACTCTTATTCCATTATCATACACCATTACTTTTAAATTAAAATTTATTCAACATTATTGTTTCTTCTCAACTTTTATAAATATTAATCTCTTATTAAAAGAAAAACAAGTAATTGAATACGTCATGCAATAGCATGGGTGAGTACTAGTATTTATGAATATTAGATGATATAGGTTAAAAATATATCTATAAAATAAAAATTATAAGAGTTTTTAGGTCATTTTAACCCTTATCTCATTAGTTTAACCTCCTCGGTAAACTGGTTTTAACATTAAGTGTGGTAACATATTTTAACTATTTTTCATATTCATTATGAACAAAAATTAAGTTAACATTGTTAAATAATATTAATTATGATGATTCCAAATATGAATTTATTTTATCAAATTAAATTCACATAATTGGTATAATTTTATTTAAAATTAAACACACAAAAATGTGATGGAAAACATTTTTCAGAAAAGTGTTCTTTTAAGTATAAAAAGGTTTTTATGCCAAATTCAAGTATAAAATTCATTTAAAATACAATAATTAGATTATAAATAAAAAATTGAACTAAATTTTCATTAAAACTATTTTAAGACTAAATTTAACTTTGTGAATTCTTGAAATGAGATGATAATTTTCAATAAAATCAATATTTTTCACTAATCAATGAAAATCAAAATTTTTAGAAAATTCTGAGATATTCGTCCTAAGATAATTTTAACATGATGAATTAGAAAATTAAGTTCATTTTTTCAAATTAAAATTATATAATTTGGAAATAAATATTTTAAATAAAACCATATAATGCATGAAAATCCAATTTGGTTAGAAATAAAGATTTTTCCTTTTGACTAAAAAATTACATAATATTCTTATAATGAATATAAAACAATAAAATATAATTAATGAATATTAATAAGACATGAATATGATTTATTCTAAACTTACTTTGGTTATTATAAATAGATACTTTAAGTATTCCCTTGATCGATTTGTGGTAGTATTTATCAATGATATTATCATATATCCCTTGAGAAAGGAAGAACATGAAGATCATTTAAGGATTGTGTTGAAGGCCCTAGGAAAGGATAAAGAGTTTTCCAAATTTATAAAGTTTGATTTTAAAAATAGAATATACCATTATCGGGTCGTTTAATCATAAGTGTGGGTATATCAATGGATCCTTCAAATATGAAATTGATTAAATAATGGCATTGATCAACCAGAGTAACAGATATCCATAGTTTTTTGTCTTAAATGGATAAAATCCATGTTTTTTTAGAAATTTTTCATGAGTTTCAAATCCACTGACCAAGTTGAAATGAAATGGAGTCAATTTTCTCTAAATATATAAATATAAAGAAAATTTCAAGTATATTAATAAAAATCCAATCAATGTACATGTACTCAAACCCATGTTAGAGGATTCCTCATGCAGGGTAAATAAAAATGTGATACATAAAAATGAATTACCTAATGTAAAACATATCCCACATAGAATAGAATCTCAAACCCTTGATCTTTGATTAATTTTCTTGATAAATATCGCTTCAAGAGTATCCAAAATACATCCTCTCTCTATGAGTATCCAAGAGTTTGACCTCAATAATCCATCATATTGATGGGATCTATCCTTTCTGTATGGATAGCTAGAGCCTTTAATATTATAACATCCTACCTTTTTATCACATAAACTTTCATTACATTTTACAAAACCGAGGATCTTTAAGGTTTAGTGTCTTGGAAAATAGGAACTTAAAACATGAAAACATAAAACATTCTGCTTAAACACTTGAAAGGATTCTCCTTATGTGCGTCCTAGTTTCATTATTGCATCTCATAACCTGGGGACATACATCAAAAGAAAGGGTGAGAAGAAGGCCCAGTAAGGGAAACAAGGGGAAATGTTGACATGTGAACTTGAGATATATCAACAATGTCATGAAAAATAACTTTAAGGCATGAGAAAAAAATCATGAGATATATCATAATAAAAATAAAATTTTTCATAAATTGAAGATGTGGCTAAAACATTTAATATTTACAATCATTTAGTTTCACCAAGGTACATCCCCAAGGTGTCATTAAAAATTACCAAGGTTATTCACCAAGGTATCAGTCTAAAAGGTCATCTCTAGAGATTAAGTCTTTACCCAATGAATTGGAGCGCTATCTGGGCGCACCCTTGACATGTCTTTATTATCATGTGAGACACATATATCATCATAAATAATTTCATAAACAACCCATATAGCATAAAATAAATGGGTTTCATTTCATAATCATAACATTTTAAAAACTGCTTTAAAGACATGATCTTTATGTCACTTTAAACCCACAGAAAGGGAAAGTGGGTTTCATGTATGTAAATCCCAGAATTTAAAATAGAACATTTTGATATATATGTGAATACCCCTATAGAAATAAGATCTTTTACTATTCACTTAATAACATAAAATAATTTTGAGAAAAGAGAGAGGCATTTTGAGACGAAAATTCTGCAGCACAACAGCTACGTTTCGGGGTTTTAGAAAACATTGAAAAGAGAGGGGACATGGGTCAAACATTCATAAATGACCCATAAAATAGTAGAGGGACATAATATGAAGGATATATGAACATGGTAATTAAATTTGGAGGACATACCATTTGAAATGAAGAACATGAAAGGAAGACAAAAATAATATTTCTCTTATGAAAATTCGGCAGCCTAACGGCGTCACTTAAACATCAAAAAAATGAATTGATGAGATCAAATAGGGTCTCTAATCATATTAACATAAAATATAATTATGATATATTTATAGATAATACCCCAAAAAAATAAAAAGGAACTTTAAATACTTTACATGAAAGTAGAACTTTGAAAAATGAGAAAGGTGAACGAATCCCTTAAAAATTCGGCAGCCTAACAGTGCCACTTAAAAATTCAAAATACTGAATTGAAGAGATCAAATAGGGTCTCTCATAATATGATAATAAAAGATCACTATGATAGATTTAGATATCATACCCCAAAAAAATAAAAAAAGAACTTGAAATACTTGTCAAGAAAATAGAACTTGAAAATGAGAAGGGTGAAAGAATCTTTTACAAAAAATTCGGCAGCCTAACGGCGCCACTTAAAAATTCATAAAACAAAATAATGAGAGTAAGAGAGAATCTCTAATCATATGAAATTAAAAAGGTCAGTAGGATTAATATAAAATAACATCCCCAACATAAGAACATGGAGCTTAGAAGAAATGACATAAACGAGAGTACTTGAAAAGAAAGAGAGAGGTAGGATCCCTTACCTTAAACGTAACTCTTAAAACTCAAAGGTTGGGACCTTGAGGGCTTGGGGGCACCTTGGGAGGACTCCTTGGGAGGTAAGGAGACCAGAACTTCGTTGAGGATGATTTTGGAGTCGAATGGATGAGAGGATGGCTTGGTATTTATAGGGAAAGTGAGGGGACAAGGCATTAATGGCCAAGGGACACCTCATTAGTGGTTTTGGCAAAACCATGGGCTTGCCCATGGTATTTGCCCATGGTATTGGCCACTTAGGACACATCATACCTTATCTTAATATTAATAAGTCGAAAATATTGATTACATACTTAATACATCATTTAATGATTTCATTAAACACCCGTAACTTAAAAACTGTATTTTCACTATTCATCGAAAATTCAAGTTTTTCAGAAAAATCTCCAAAAAATACCTTAAAATAATATCGATGATCTGAGTTCAAAAATAAAATCCATTTTATAAAAATAATTTTCTAAATATTTTTAATTAAAGTTTTAATTAAAAAAAACTATTCACCCAAAAAAACTAATACTTTACTAATAATTTATGAAACCGTTATTTAACCATTTTATTGAATCACATTACTTAATCAAGGTGCCTAGATTATATTAATGCTTTATTTAAGTGAGATTACTAATCCATTTAGTCACATTACTATTCCTAAGCATAAAATCACTATTCATAATTTACTATTCATCAAAAATCAAGTTGATCTTATTAGACTCTAAATTTCGTACTGAATATATTTGTAGAAGACCATTTTTTGAAAATCATTACACATTTTTAATTATTTAAGGTTTACATAAACATTTTTTAAAATATCCTTTCTCTAAAATTCACCAAAAATATGCATACTATATTTATCCGGACATTTGAAAATTCATAAACTTCATCATTAGAAGAAATCGAAATTTTTTATTTAAAACAAAGGATTACACAAGGCAGTTACGGTCTCCTTACATAGCCCCTTATCACACCAGAATAGGACCTAAGTGTAAGGTGTGCTAAGGTGAGAGAATCCAAGGGAGGCTCGGCCAACATCGCACGAGTAGTAATTTCTATCAGTTTGAACTTCTCGCGAAGGCGATTCCGTTCTAGCTTCACACGATGAAGTTCGACTTGGGTTTTGTCCAGAGCAAAGCCCAGTGGTGCTACCTCCTTCCCAAGTTCTATTAGATGGGATTCGATCGGTCCAAGACTACTGGGTGAGGCCATCAAATCTTCTTTCTATATTAATTAACCAAGATCACTTATATTTACAGACAAATATCAAAAAATTTAGTTTATAGTGGTCATATTGACCAATGGTCATATGACAGTCAAAAACCCAACAGTCTCATTTTAATTATACTCATGTTATCCAATGAAACAGTTTTTTTTAGTATAAAAAATAAAATAAAATAACACAAAAAATTCAGAAACAAGATTTATTCAAAATTCCGGGTCGTTACAATCTTCCCCCCTTAAGAAATTATGTCCTCTCAATTTTTTAAACTGGGTTTTAAAATTTCATTGAAAGTCCCACATTAGAAAAGGAGTCATTAAAACTATTACTTTAAAAGAAATAAAGGGAAGTAAAAAAGGTCACCCGAATTAACCCATACTAGGATCCCATGTAGGAAAACATGGACATGGAGGAAAAAAACAAAGGGTCGCGTTCTAAGGGAGAGTGATAGAAAACATGATTAGGAGAAAGTTAACCGTGAGAAAATCCCAAACTTATGATGTGTGTAAATGGTCTTTGATTACCTAGTAGAAAACATAAACCAAAAACATTTTTTTTGAGTTCCTTTTCATAATTTTGAGGAATTCATTTACAACATAGAACAAAACATAAGGAAATATACCAACATTCAAGTAAAGTTTCATCCTTTAATAATTTTCTACCAAAACTAATCTTTTCTCCGAACGATGAGCATTCAAAAACACTTGGTCTCATCAAAACACAAGAATCATCTTCTTGAGAGTCACGTAATCCACAAAATATTAACTATCAATTTCTTATATCTTTAAACATTGTCCCAAAAACAAAAAGGGTAAGATAAAACAACTCTTCAAAAAGAAATAATCCCATAGGAAGGGAAAATACTTTTAAATCTTCAAAGTTCCATGGTACTACCCAGAGTTCATCATAGACCATTCCATAAATAATTGTCCTTAAAATTCTTCAAAATAACCCAAACTAAGATTGAAACCCAAATACAAGAAGGACTTGATAACATAGTCTTCCAAGATAAACTTTATCGTTCATCTCCAAACAATATCAACCACTCCTAAAATCTTATAACAAAAGTAAATAACCTAAAAATATTTTCCCCAAGATTGGTCAATCATTTCCATAAGTAACATATAATACCATAAGTTCACCTTAAATTCATAGATTCTTCAAAATATAAGTCAACCATTACTCCTCAAATAAAATACTGTAGTAATCTATTTACCTCGATCAAATAGGGTTCCCAAAATAGTGAACGTCTTCCAAAATAATAATCATCTTTTATTCCCCTAATAACCTTTTTTTAAGAAGAACAGCTTCTCTACATAAACATGTGGTACATAACAATAGATATCTTCCTTAATGATATAAAATCATCTTAGGTGGTGACTCGATGATCTTAGAAAACATAAAAGATATGCTCATAGAGAACGAACTAAAATACAACATGACATAGACAATTATTGCAAAGAAGTTACATGTACTTCAATAATGATGATCTATCTCAGCATAGGACTTGCATTGTTCCCTTGTCCTCTAAGATTGTTGATGCTCATAATGCTTCTCACCCATTCCAAGAGAGCATTGCCTTGGATAATTTCTAACTTCTCCACATTTATGACATCGAAATGTATAAGGTATATTAGACCGAACCTTACCCACATTCATTACATTATCCATTTTTTTAAAGCAATTGGCTACTTTATGCCCTATCTTCCCACACTCAAAACATCTCCCGGTTCCTTTGTGACATTCTCCTTGGGGCCTCTTCCCACACTTTTTGAAAAAAAAAATTGGGTCTTATTTCCCTTATCAACTTTATCAGATGAACATCCTCGAGACTTTGTCTTCTTCTTCCTTGATGAATTTGGGCATTCAACTAGGTACCCATTATTAATTGTGATTTTTTAAAGCTGGTTTGGCATAATCACAATATGTTCAAATTAATCTCTCATCATCTCTGTCACATTAATAGGGAAATCATCAAATTTCCTATCACATTGGTTGTTGGGACATGTTCTTCCATTTCCCGCCATTAACTAAGAAAAGAATGTATAATTAGGGGGCTTAAATACTTATCCAATAATCATGAAAAGGAAACTTAAGAATAAAAAGATAAACTTGTAGAAGAAAAGTATACCCTAACTTGTGATTCCCTAGGTTCTAATCTAGGTTATCCATGATCATATATTCTTATGTGAATCTTTATTTTATTTTATCTTTGTTCCTTTAATAATGGTTCTTATCAAGCTTATGAATTTACCAAAGCATATCCCCCGGGAGTGTCGTAACCAAGAGTGTAGAAAGGCATGTTGTCGTGTACCAGTTCCTGTTCGAGTCTATCTCAAAGCGGTGTTTTCGGGTTTTACCCCTATGTACATCTGTACCAGAGCTGCCTCTACCTACTCGTATCCAGACAGGGATGTATTTTCTTGGCAACCCCTTACTCAATACTTACCAAAATACCAGGAAGATTTCCTTTATTTAAACTTTTCTATAGGGTTATTCCTAAAGTTTTCATATCCTAATTTCTACAAATAACTAAACCATCCTTTGATACCAACTATAACATCCCGCCGTTTTTTCACATAAACTTTCATTACATTTTACAAATATGAGGATCTTTAAGGTTTAGTGTCTTGGAACCAGGAACTTAAAACATGAAAACATAAAACATTCTTCTTAAACACTTGAAAGTATTCTCCTTATGTTAGTCCTAGGTTTATTACTCCATCTCATAACCTGGGGACATACATCAAAAGAAAGGGTGAGCATAAGGCCCAGTAAGGGAAACAAGGGGAAACATTTACATGTGAACTTGAGATACATCAACAATGTTATGAAAAAAAACTTTAAGGCATGAGAAAGAAATCATGAGATATATCATAATAAAAATAACATTTTTCATAACTTGAATATGTGGCTACAACATTTAATATTGAAAATCATTTCGTTTCACCAAGGTCCATCCCCAAGGTGTCATTAAGAATTATTTAGGTTATTCACCAAGGTATCAATCGAAAATGTCATATCTAGAGATTAGGTCTTTACCCAATGCATTGGAGCGCTATCTGGGCGCACCCTTGACATGTCTTTATAATCATGTGAGCCACATATATCATCATAAATAATTTCATAAACAACCCATATAGAAAAAAATAAATGGGTTTCATTTCATAATCATAACGTTTTAAAAACTACTTTAAAGACAAGATCTTTATGTCACTTTAAACCCACGGAAAGGGAAAGCGGGTTTCATGTGTGTAAATCTCAGAATTTAAAATAGAAAATTTTGATATATATGTGAATACCCCCTTTAGAAATAAAATCATTGAGTATTCACTTAATAACATAAAATAATTTTGAGAAAAGAGAGAGGCATTTTGAGACGGAAATTCTGCAGCATAACGACTATGTTTCGGGGTTTTAGAAAACATTGAAAAGAGAGGGGACATGGGTCAAACATTCATATATGACCCATAAAAAAGTAGAGGTATAGAATATGAAGGATATATAAACATGGTAATGAAATTTTAAGGACATTCCATTTGAAATTAAGAACATGAAAGGAAGACAAAAATAATATTTCTCTTATGAAAATTCGGCATCCTAACGGCGTCACTTAAACATCAAAAAAATGAATTGACGAGATAAAATAGGGTATCTCATCATATGAAAATAAAATATCAGTATGATAGATTTAGATATAATACCCCAACAAAATATAAATGAACTTGAAATACTTGACATGAAAGTAGAAATTTGAAAAATGAGAAAGGTGAACGAATCCCTTAAAAATTCAGCAGCCTAACGGCGCCACTTAAAACTTCAAAATACTGAATTGAAGAGATCAAATAGGGTCTCTAATCGTATGATCATAAAAGATCAGTATTATAGATTTATAGATCATACCCCAAAAAAATAAAAAAAATAACTTGAAAGACTTGTCAAGAAAATAGAACTTGAAAATGAGAAGGGTGAAAGAATCCTTTACAAAAAATTCGGCAACCTAACGGCGCCACTTAAACTTTCATAAAACAAAATGATGAGAGTAAGAGAGAATCTCTCATCATATGAACGTAAAACGTGCAGTAGGATGAATATAAAATAACATCCCCAACATAAGAACATGGATCTTAGAAGAAATGACATAAACGAGAGTAATTGAAAAGAAAGAGAGAGGTAGGATCCCTTACCTTAAACGTAACTCTTAAAACTCAAAGGTTGGGACCTTGAGGGCTTGGGGGAACCTTGGGAGGAATCCTTGGGAGGTAAGGAGACCAGAACTTCGTTGAGGATTATTTTGGAGTCGAATGGATGAGACGATGGCTTGGTATTTATAGGGAAAGTGAGGGGACAAGGCATTAATGGCCAAGGGACACCTCATTAGTGGTTTTGGCAAAACCATGGGCTTGCCCGCGGTATTTGCCCATGGTATTGGCCACTTGGGACACCTCATACCTGATATCACTATTCATAAGTCTACCATATTTATTACATACTTAATACATCATTTAATGATGTCATTAAACACCCGTAACTTAAAAACTATATTTTCACTATTCATCGAAAATTTAACTTTTTCAGAAAAATCCCCAAAAATTACATTAAAATAATATCGATGCTCTGATTTCAAAAATGAAATCCATTTTATAAAAATAATTTTCTAAATATTTTTAATTAAATTTTTAATTAAAAAACACTATTCACCCGAAAAAACTAATACTTTACTAATAATTTATGAAACTGTTATTTAACCATTTTATTGAATCACATTACTTAATCAAGGTGCCTAGATTATATTAATGCTTTATTTAAGTGAGATTACTAATCCATTTAGTCACATTACTAATCCTAAGCATAAAATCACTATTCATAATTTACTATTCATCAAAAATCAAGTTGATCTTATTAGACTCTAAATTTCGTACTGAACATATTTGTAGAAGACCATTTTTTTGAAAATCATTACACATTTTTAATTATTTAAGGTTTACATAAACATTTTTTAAAATATCCTTTCTCTAAAATTCACCATAAATATGCATACTATATTTATCCGGACATTTGAAAATTCATAAACTTCACCATAAGAAGAAATCAAAATTTTTTATTTAAAACAAAGGATTAAATAAGGCAGTTACGGTCTCCTTACATAACCCCTTATCACACCAGCATAGGACCTAATTGTAAGGTGTTCTAAGGTGAGAGAATCCAAGGGAGGCTCGACCAACATCGCATGAGTAGTAATTTCTATCAGTTTGAACTTCTCGCGAAGGCGATTCCGTTCTAGCTTCACACGATGAAGTTCGTCTTGGGTTTGGTCCAGAGCAAAGCCCAGTGGTGCAACCTCCTTCCCAAGTTCTGTTAGATGGGCTTCGATCGGTCCAAGACTACTGGGTGAGGCCATCAAATCTTCTTTCTATATTAATTAACCAAGATCACTTGTATTTAGAGACAAATATGGAAATGTTTAGTTTCTAGTAGTCATATTGACCAGTGGTCATATGATAGTCAAAAACCCAACAGCCTCATTTTAATTATACTCATGTTATCCAATGAAACAGTTTTGTTGAGTATAAAAAATAAAATAAAATAACACACAAAATTCAGAAACAAGATTTATTCAAAATTTCGGGTCATTACAAATACAAAGGAGAAGAATAAAGAGAGTTTTAGGTTATTGGACTTTCATCCAAGAAACCCCATACCACTTCCATTGAATTTAAGTAATATATAAATCCATGATAATTTTTCTCAAGCTACTACATTTACTCGTGCATTTATAGCACATGTTTAAATTTTAATTTTGGACAACTCTTCACATCCATCATATAAATGAAACTTATCCCATACATTTCATCTTATGAAATAGTTTCATTAAATTATATATTTCATTGAATAAAAATAAATTATAATTGATTATCATTTTTGTTGCAAGGTGCATAGAATAATATACCATGCATATAAATCATTATTTGCATGTAATACGATATTATCTATATAATATATATATATATATATATATATATATAATATAATTATTTATGGAATATCTTGTAATACCTAGAGATTTTAGTTTATATTTTATTTTAAAATAATACTATAGTTGATAGCATAGACCTCACGCAACCCCAAGATTAAACGAACCATGAAATAATATTATTTAAATATGACTGTTATAACCAAGCTATTGGGTTAGAGGGTATGAATAAGAATAAAAAATTATAATATATATATATATATATAAATTATTTAATTAATAAAAATTTATTTCAATAAATAAATTTAACATTCATCTAATTTTTATTACAAAGTAAATAATTAGAATAAATTTATTTTATGCCTTAAAAATACTTTTTGTCTAAAAATGGTTTTTAGGCATTTTATACATGAGTAATTAGAATTAATTTCCAGGAATTTTAAATATTATATTTTAAAAAATTAATATTATTTTTGAAATCATCATGTAAAAATTTTCTTATGGTGAATGTTTTTAGTTTTTCTAGAAAGAATGATTTTTAAGTGAATAGTGAAAAATATCGATTTTAGCGAACATTGTCATTTATTTTCTTTTAATTATAATATTACATTATATTTCATATTTTATTTTAGGTCACATAAGTCTCATTTTTATTAAAAATAATTCAATTAATTCCATGACAATCAATATTATTCTTTATTTTATTGTAAAATAATATTTATGTTTAAAAGGGGTATTTTTCTAAAAACTACTTTCAATGTGTTTTACATACTTATATTAAAATTAATTTCTTAAAATTCTAGGAATTTAATATTTAAAAATAGATTTAATATTTAAAATTTTAAGTTTCAAATTTTTTAAAGATATCAATTTCATTATTAGACATAATGAATAGTGACCATGGTAAAAGCTTGTCACCATGGTAATGGGTAAAACGAGTTAATTAAAGTTAAAACTATGGGATAAGGTATCAAAATCAACCCAAAACTTGAATTTATTTTATTTAATAAGTTTAATTATACCATAAACATCCTACCTCCGTAAATATGTACTTTATTTGACACATGACTTAGATTACAACCTTTATATTATTTTAAGTTAAGGATAATTACAAAATGTCACTTTATCTCACTTATTATGTTTTCATAATATGGATAAAGATAAAAATAAAATATGAATTAATATATATCATAAAATTGATAATTATTAAACTATATTTATTATATTTATTTAGGTTTAATTTTTAATGATGGTATAGTTACCTTGAATTCTTACGCAACATTAAGGCAACGCTTTTGGAAGTAGTAGAAAAAACAAGTAAATTATTTTAAAAACATTAAAAGTAATATTTTTTAGTTGAATTATGGTGTTATAATTATTTAATGGATAATTAAAAATTAATATTTATTTTTAAATTATTTATAATCTAATTAATTATTATCTTTATTCATTTAAATCCAAGATAAGTGAATAGTCGTGAAGATGACTTAAAATGATATTTAATGTTTAAAAAATATTTTTAAATAATTATAAAATAATAAAAATAATATAATAACTCAAATTAATTGGAAAATTTTTAAACTATAATTAATTAACCATTTATGTTCCACTTTTAATTTCTAAAATTACTTTAATGACCCATGAATATTGAAGAAATTGTTACAACGCTTAAGGTTCATGGGGGTTTACGAAGTGGTTAAACCAAAAGATAAGGTTTAAAATGGAACTTAAGCTTGTCTAAATAATATTTTTGAACATATTTAGAATTATTACTAATAATATCCTAATATATGGAAATTTTAATCCATTTTATATGAGTGTAACATATAAAATGTATTAATTTTTCAAGTATTTTACAAGATTGTCACCCACCTCATTTATAAAAGAACACCCTCTATCCACTCTTATTCACAATTTTTGAGCCACTTATCTTGGAAAATACCTACAAAAATACCTTAATATATTCCTTATAAAATTTCTATATATTCTGGTATTCCCATAATACCATGCTAAGAAGGCTTAAGGAGTAATACAAATGGGGATTTCCAAAGAAGAGCTATAACTCTTAATTGAGTTATTTCATTTTATTTATTCTTATAACTCCTTTAATTTTTTCCTAAACATGCTTATAGAATAAAATAATTTACTTTAATATACTTAAATTTTATTATGTTTTGTTTAATAACCATTTATTATCTTTTTTTTTTCATCCTACGGAAATGAAAACATCGTCTATGCGTACGTGTGGACTACAACCTCCATGAAGTGATGTGTTTCATTTTTCATGACCACCTCACAAGGCTGGTTATTTTGATTAAGTTAATGAATATATATTATATTAATTATATAATTATTATTATTAAATATAATATATCACTTACTTTATTACCCTTCCATCCTTTGGAAAATGATAACATCATTCGTACATATGTCGGGACTACTACCTTCGTGAAGCAATGTGATTTGTTTTTCATGTTTGTTGTTCATAGATGATTATAAATTTATATTTAATGTATAAAAATGATAAATATATCATGATTAAAATTATATATATAATTAAATCATAAATAATATTCAAGGACCAGTACTATCAAACCAAAACATACATGAAAAACAGAACATCTAACACATGAGATGATGATGTTAATAAATAATTATTAATAAAATGGTGATATAATATTATAATTAAATCATATATGTTATGATAACTATTAATATGTTTCTATTAAAGATTTATAATAAATATAAATTTTTTATATGGGAGGTTAAGAGTGCATACGAAGCAATTTGGCCTTGAGGTAACGGTAATTTTGTCTCATTTACACTTTAGTGAGACATGTTTATATTATACACCTAGTTTCTTTTATAGGGTGTATATTCTACCCCATTTACATATTAAATAATTCATTACTCTTTATTTATGAAAATTATAGTTTCAATTAAATTTTACTCTTCTAAATGGTATTTTCAAAAGTTAGAAAATCAGTAAATGGTTATTTTATAATCTCACTCTTATTCGGGATTGTTCATATTAAAATTTACATTGGAATAATTATATAATATTTATCTTAATAAACCCTAAATATCTTCTTCTCTTATGTTTATTTTTTAGGTTTACATATTTTCTTCCAATTTTTCCTCTCTTTAATACTCGAAGACCGAAAGAATGTTTTTAAGAAAAACTGGCCTTATTTCTTCTCTTGGGTCGGCATTATTTTTCTTCCATGCAGATATTGTCCAAAAGAATTCAAGAATGTTATTTTATACTATCTAATGATTGTTTAAAATTAATTTTCATCAATATTTGACTTTATTTTCATGTTTTTATAATTTAATATTTTTAAATTTTTCTAAACATGTTCTCTTTCACTTTCCTTACAAAAGTGTAAACGGGATGTTTTTCAGAAGTATACAGCATGAACAACTTTTCATGTCATTAAAAATGTTGTTTTTTATTAAAATTCCTATATAAGTTTCTATGTTTTTTCAAAGAAAATATTTTTTCCACTATTCTGTTAATTTTTAGTTTTTTTATTAAAATAAAAAATGGATTATTTGCAAAAAAGTTGAAAATATCTTTGGAAATGATTTATAACTTATTTTTCATAAAAAAGTTATAAAATCATTAATTAAAGTTATTTTTAAAGTTTATCTTCCATTTTCATCTATAATTCTCAAAAGAATTTCATCTTTTTCAACCCATCATTTCTGATGAATTTATGGTCTTCTTCAATCCTTTATTGATTAATTATTTTATTTCTTATGATAATGTTTTATATCACTCTCTATTATTCGTTAGACATTATTTTTCACCTTCATGTCCATATTTTTAGTATCATGGATATATTCAATTCCATTTCAAATACTTTGATATTGTTTTAACCATATACCATTAAATACATGGTTTTAGTTGGTGGAATCTTATGAAAAAGGGTTTTTTAATTTTGTAGGGATATATTTATGTTCATTATTCTTGATTAAATATGGATAATTGTTGTTTTATGTGTTATTTTTAGAATGAATTTTGTTGATCATTAAATTTATGAGAATGCATAATATGTGAAAGTGATGGGTGGGGCCTAGTTATATATATATATATATATCCCCTTGATGCATTTACAAGTCTCGTGAAACAAAACAAGTTAGCATGATGCATAGGCTGAGGCTATAAGATCATGTCATAATAGTCAAGTATTTGGTGTATGTCATACCAATATATATAATATTCCTTGGATTATAGGGCTTAGAAATATAAAATATTTCTTGTACAAGTCCTTGATGGTACGATCAAAAATTTCTAGAATTTTTCATTTCCTTTGTTGAGAATTATGTTTCAATTATCCATATGATTTTTATATTGATATTACTCATTCAATGAATTTGAACTCAAGTTGTTGATTGAATGACTTGTGTTTTTATTATTCACTCATACATATTGATTGTGCATTATTTTCTCATGATGGATTCTATTATACATAACCCTTACCGATTATTTGAACATGTACTTTATTATGTTTTCCTTTCATTGTGATATAAAAAAGGAATATTTGAATGAAATTCAAAGATGAAATAAATTTACTCATGTTATGTTTTACTTTTTTCTAATGTGATTTTTAAATCATGTATATATTTAGTTTAAAAGACTACTAAACTAATTGATCTTGGTGATGTGATTCTCTGTATCTTGTACCCATGTAATAATCATTGGATCTGGGGTACTTGTGTTGGGGATGAAACATATCTCCTCCAAACTCTGACATGGGAAGATGAGAGTGAGTATTAGTGATGATTTTCAAGAAAAGTATCTATGTGTGAGGAAAGGTGTGCAGTGGTTATGTAGTGTCATTTGTGTGGCAGATTGTTGAATGGGTTGTGTGTGAGTCCTTTTATAATTGTTTATGATATGGATGAACCTGAGAAATTTTTCTATGGTGTTGAGGCACATTTTGTTATAGAGGCCTAGGGTTTATTCCTTAATAAGGGTGTTATCAGGGAGGTGTGTTGATGGGACCCATTTGGATTGGTGCTCAATGATTTGTAACATCTCTACTTCTCATAGAGGTATATTTTTCTTTTAGTTTTGGTTAAACCTAGAAACCATGAATAAAGGATGGTTGGTTTATTTTAGAAAATGGGATTACATGTGGGATGGTTCCAAATTCAGAGGAAATACACAACATGTATTTTTATACCCAGACCCCTTGCACAGTATTAGCTGGATTTTCCCTAAGAGGGAAGTACCCCAAGATTTTCACAACATGTAAGATTTACACACTGTGTAAATGAACATGCATGTTTTTTTAAATAGGGTAGGGGGTCATTTTTGAAATATCCCCTCTTTTCTCTAGTAGGAGGAGCAGCATGTGAGATCTCTTCTCGATTCCCAACCTAGGTTATGCGAGGTCTCCTTTGTCTGAACTATGATATCTTCATCATCAGTCATGTTGGACTCTGCTTGATAAGATCTCCACTCCACATCCTTATATTTCTATCTTCTCTTATTATCTTTTATGCTATTTTGGTGTGATCTGATTTTCTCTATTTTATTGGGGGTTTTTTTTCTGGTTTTCCATTTTCACTTATCTAACTTGAATCAAAGGCCGAAAAAAGATGAGTGGTCGTCTAAAAACCTAAGGTAGGTGGTCTAGCTTCTTTCCCTAAGTTTCATCACTTATTATATTATATGTCATTCTTTCGTGTGTCAGATTTTTCTAGTAATTCCTCTAAATGATTAGTAAATTAGTTTAAATGGTTCCTCATACTTATGGAACTCCTAGCTAAAGGTGAATCACCACCATGGTTTGATCACCCGGACATGATCCTCCCCTATGGATGTGCCACTTCTTAAAGGCATACCTTCCCTTTTATGAGATGGTTTAAAACACCTTTGTGGTGTCTTTTCTGTTATAATAAATATATTGGAATGTGAATTGAATTGAGAAGATATTGTCTATGTGCATGTACTTTCTTTATTCCATATCATGAAATGCTTAACTAAACAAATTGGCCAAATTGAATTAAGTTTCCTAATTAAAATTCCTTGTTAAATAATATGAATATTTAATTGATAAATTAATTGTATACTATGTCGAGGGAAATACAAGGGTCCTGACTTAATGATTCCTCATATGTGTTCATTGTGCCTTATAGTTAGAGTTTGTTAATGAATTGTAATATGTTAGGGGTGATACTAGTTATGCCTAGGACAATATCGTCATGTGTTTTCCTTTACCTCCAAATGAGTGATACCAATTGCCTAGGGGAGACCCTATGGATAGGATCAGTGGTGAGATGGTTGTACCATGCCACAAGAAATACTCGGAACCCTACATGAGATACCATGGATGGACTTAGAGGTTATTTTTTTTTTCTCCACACAGTTCCTGATGTGATACTTTGGATCTCATTTGTGGGTAACCATGGGAAGAATCCTATGGAATTGGTTATATATAGATCCCCTAGGTTGATACTCAGGTTTCCTTTGGGATCACCTTGTATGATATAATGGTGTCTTAATAATTTAAAAAGATATTAAGTAAATTAAATAATTAGAGTGTGTCATTGGATTTTCCTTGGATACTTCCTCCAAGCCAAATCACATGCTTGAGGATGGTATGCCATTGATGTTTCTTTTATTATCATCCTTTCACCATATTCCTCACATGTGTAGGTTAGATTGGTTCAAGAACATCCAGATTAGGTCAAAGTAGGTATAGTCCTATGGGTGTCCCAAGTGGAACCCGGTCCTATGTACTTATTTATTTATTTATTGTCTAGAATCAACTATTATTATTAGAACACTACTCAATTTATATGCTCGAACTGGATCGATCTTAACACTATTTTTAGAGACCTGCTATGTATAGATCACACCCTACTTGGGCCAAATTTAGTTCCCAAGAAAACTATATGATTTCAGGTGTTAAAATAAAGGTAAGTGGCCATCTTATGATTCTTGATTGTTCATTTAGGATGGAGCTCTGGGGGAAAGGACTGAGCCCATGCTTTTGATGCGAGTAGTATATGATTTTTGGCCTTTTCATATTCTTGTGTATCAAGTAGTATATTCATGTATAAACTATTTATCATGATCTCATTTTGTATATCTACATGATCATTATCATCATTTTTCATTTCTTATTAATTCAGTTTCCACCCATTTTTTTATCTTGAATGATTATTATTATTCTACCACGGCTACTTTATTATTATTTTTCTACTGTTTATATATATTGATCACTGCAATTATAAACTTTTACTCGTGAGGTAATAGTCTCCCATGGACACACCTTAGGCCCTCACTACTAGTGAGAAGCCTCTAGAATATGGGGAGGCACACTTGAGGTCATGTGGCCAACCGTCTTGGGGCATCGTATAGTGGCTTCCAGGGCAGGATGCTATAAAGTGGTATCAGTGGTTATTTTTCCTTTTGTCTTACTATTTGGGTGTTAAAAAGAGACTAGGATGTAATGTAATTTGGTAATGAGCATGTGCCTTGGAGTAGATAATCCTCATACGGGGAAAACTCAAATTACATGGGATGGGTTAATGTTGTTATTGTTTGTTCTTTTAAAGTTTTATATCTTTCACCATTGGGTGATATGCTTGTTTTATGTCGTTATAATTTTTCATATTATTATGAGGTAATTTCTTCTACCATGGATCGATGATATGAGGGTGTATAAAATTCATGCATCATACTAGATACCAAGTACTTAAATGACATGAATTATGTCATTCCATATCTATATTTATGAGTGAATTGCATGTTTTTCATGTGCTTGTTATGACAACTTGTTTGGTTTGCCTTGAAGTGTGCTAGTGTTTCTTAAAAGAATGACATAATTGGATTAATTAAAGTGCCTAAATCAATATAATATATTTTTTCCCATATAGATTGATGGTGGAACCTTAATTAACCAATTATTTCTCATTAGTTGATTTGATTGGTGAATAATGATGGAAATTTAATAGGTGAGTTCTTGTATAAATTGGAAATGGTAGTAATCTAATAAAATCACTATTCATAGACTTTTATATTCTGATACAAGATGTATAGTCTAGGTTATAGTTACTTGATGTGCCAATTTTAGTTTATAAAGGATACGGGCCTTTATGAATTTGGAATTGGTGATGAAATTAACTAAATTGAGATATTAATATCTAAATAAATAATAATGAACTTAAGTAAATTAAGTTTTAAAAATTAAATGGTTACTACTAGATGATGATTCCAAATTCAAAGTAAATTTTATTATCCTCTATACTTTCATTTGTCACTCAATATATTGGAACATCTACTATTGTATGAGACCCTAAACCTAAATTGACCTTAATAGTGGGTAGTTGTCTATGTATCTTGATCCTTCAGTGAACTTTCTTATCACCTATACCTATATTTATGAGCAAGAAGATAAGTGTGTTACTCTTATAGAAGGGATTGGCACCAGTCCATTATTTTTATCACTTTTCTTATCTATTATAAATCTTATCTTAGGTTTTCACTTGGAAATTATAGATTTATGTCACCATGACGTCCTTGGGTCATGTGCCATGAAATTGGTGATGAGTATACTCTAGAGGTGGTGGGCCCTAAGCCACCAGTGATACCTCCTATAGTTCCACCGAAGGCACCTCCTATAGATCTTCCACTGGGCATTGATGCTCAATTTTGTGGAAGCTTTCTCAATTTCATGTTGTTCATATAAGTTGATCCCTGAACAGCCCTTACTATAGAAGAGTTGAATTAGGATTTCTAGTAGAAGCATCATCCCACATTGTTTGGGGATGGTGATCCTTAGACTACTTAGTCATGGATAGAGGCCATGGTTTCCACCTTTGAGTATATTGACAGACCTCCAGAGATGAAGGTTAATATTTCCACCTATATGCAATGTGAATAAACCAAGAATTTTTGGGACATCCTCACTCAAGCTGGTAGACATTAGGGTATGGTCTAGAAGGACTTCTAGATATCCTTCTTCAGCTACTTATTTTAGTATACCTTGACAAAATACCATGCTTGAGAGTACATGCATATCTAGTAAGGGGACATGTTAGTGATGGAGTATTCAGATCGCTTCACTGAATTATAGTTTTTTTCACTAATCTTGATTAGTGATGAGATGAAAACTATAAGATGATTTGAGGGTGGTCTTTATTACTCTATTTGATCATAGGTGAACATTTTATGGTTGACCCCCATTTAAGAGATAGTGAACAAGTCCCTACTCATTGAGAGGAAACTAAGGGAATCAGACAATGTGAGTTAGGGTGGTATAGTTTCTAGGTAGGGAAGTGGTTTATCTAGAGGCAGGAAACATAATTTCAAGAGTCTGTGTGGGGGAAGTACCAACCAGGTAGCATGACCTGGCAGTTATGTGGTGTGTCACTAGTATAGAAAACTAGGCCATAAAAATCCTCAGTGCACGAGGAACCCTATCAAGTGTCAATCTTGTGGTATGATGGGTCACCTTTACCACTTATTCCTATATTTTCCTTCAGTACCTAGTGAATGGAGATCTATGTCAACTCATATTTCAAGTATATGATAAGAAACTCCATGTAAGGCTGGGATTTGGTCTTCTGCTAGCTTATCAAACTGAGGGGGTGGTAGAGGATGAGGTAGCTAGGCCTCAGAGGTTTAGCGCTAGCAGAGCAGACATGCCCAAGTTAGTCAGGTTGTATATTAGGAACACAGATCGGTCCATGTTTATGAAGTGTATCTTATGTCTGAGGAGCAGATTCTTGGTCATTTAATTATACATGGTACTATTATGGTAGCCTCTATTGTTTTTTCTTACCTTTTTATGTATGTGCATGAAACTCCTTTATATCTGATACAATTATGGAAAGTATTTTCCAATAAATAGAACAATTTGGTGGCATTATTACTCTCAATACACTATTAGGGGTTCGAGTTGAGGGTATATTCCAGTCCAAAGAGTGCCCCTTGATATAGGTGGGTATCATTTTTTGTGGGATTCCTTCAACCTCGGGATGGATGGCTTAGATTTCATTCTTGGTATGGACTAGATTATTTCTTATCATTCCCATGTTGATTATTACTGTTGACGATTATCGTTCACATCACCTGAGGGAAGCGTGTATCTTTATAAGGGTGAATGGTATATCTAGGATAGTTGAGCTAGACCTAAGCGTACTAATTTGGGTAAGGTAATAGACCTTATGGAGAGTCTATTTATGAGTGATCAGGAAATAAATCTTGTTGAATTCCCTCTTTTGGATCATTTTAGTGATGTTTTCCCTAATGATTTCTTTGGCTTACCACCTATGAGAGATGTGGATTTCACCATCGATCTAGTGTCAGGTGTGACATTATTATCCATTCCTACCTATAGGATGGAAACTCTAGAGCTGTAAGAACCCAAGAAGCAGATGGAATATCTAGAAGAATAAGGTTTTATAAGAACAAACACATCACCTTGAGGATCACCCATCCTTTTTACCAAGAAGGAGGGTGGTACCCTCCGGTTATGCATGGATTACTATTAATTGAACTAGCCTAGGGTGAAGAATCGCTATCCACTACCTCATATAGATGACCTCTTTAACTACCTTTGAGAAGATAGTTTTCTCTATGATTGATTTGAGTTCAGACTACCATCAGGTTTATGTGAGGCCATCATACATACCATGTACAACATTCTAGAGTAGGTATGGCATGTATAAGTATCTGGTCATGTTGTTCAGCATTATGAATGCACCAGTATTCATAATGGCTCTGATGAATCGGTTTTTTCATCCATAATAGGATAAATTTATAGTATTATTTGTATAAAATAGATTACCATATTCTCACACTAGACATGAATGTGACAACCATCTTGAGATCATACTGAATACACTGTGATAACACCAGTTATATGAGAAGCTTAGAAAATTCAACTTTGGGATTAGTAAGGTTCACTTATTGGGTCATATCATCTCTGAGTTAGGTGTATCTATTGACCCATAGAAGTTGAGTGTCATGATTTCCTAGGAATAGAAAAATAATTTGTTCGATATATGCAATTTCTTAGGGATATCTGACTATTACAGGTGATTCATCAAGGATTTCTCTTGCTTAGAAGTGCTTTTTATGGGCCATATTAAGAAGCCAGTGAAATTTTTCTATTATGAAGTTTATGATATAGCCTTTATAGAGTTTAAAGTAAGACTAATTTCGGTATTGATCTTGATTCTTTTGGATCCAGGAAGAATCTATACAGTTTATTGTGATTCTTTAGGAATTGGTCTAAGAGTAGTTTTGATGTAGGGTAATCGGGTTGTAGTATACAGATTCTGTCAGATGAGACCTCAAGAGTGGAATTATCATATGCATAACCTGAAACTAGAATCTATGATTTATTCTCTACACTTTTGGATGCATTATTTATTGGGTGAGTGGTTTTTTGTTTACACAGATCAAAAAAGTCTCAAATACATCTCTACATAGTGAGACTTGAATCTGAGGTGGCATTAGTGGGTAGATTACCTACAGTCCTTTGACTTTTAGCTTGATTATACAATCAGGTAGGTTAATGTGGTGGTTGATGCCTTGATTCTGAACACTCAAATATAGTCCATCTGTGAGGCCAACAGTGAGTGGCAATTGATGGATCTATTTTATGAGTTTCACCTGGAAGTTTAGAAACAACACAAGTAACATATTTTAGCATCTCTAGTAGTGACGTCCTCTCTTATGGAATGGGTTCACATAAGACATATCTAATATCCTGAGAGTATTTTCTTAAGGGAAGGTGTCATAGGTTATAATCCAATACCTTGTTTGGTTGTTTATGAGAATGAGGTCCTACTCTTCTATGGGCGTGTTTGGGTTCCTTCTGATATATGGGAAGAGTTTATGTAGGAATCTCATGCCTCGGTTTAGGAAGCTCACCCTAGGATTACCAATATGTATAGAGATATGTTTCACTAGTATTGGTTTCTAGGTATGAAGAGGCATATTGTAGGTTTCATCACAAGGCGTTCTACCTGTCAACAGGTGAAGGCAGAGCACCAACAACCTAATGGAATTATATAGCCTCCATATATTCTTGAGTGGAAATAGAATGATATCACTATGGATTTTATGATAGGATTACCAAGATACCCTTGAGGCAGTGATGCAGTATGGGTGATCGGTAATGGGTTTACCAAGTTTGCACACTTCCCACCTATCCGGGAGAACATCTCACTTTATGAGCTAAAGAGGCTTTATATCTGGGAGATTTTTTTCCTTCATGGTGTTCCTTATTCTATCGTATCAAACTGATATTACTGGTTTATATAATGGTTCTATAAAGGGATTCATAATGCATTGGGTTTATAGGTTCTCTTGAGTATATATTATCACCCTTAGAACAATGGGTAGTCCAAGTGGATAATACGGGTGCTAGAGGACATTCTTCATGCATGCGTCATTAATTAAGAAGGTTCATGGGAGAAATATATACCTCTTCTGGATTTTTCCTACAATAATAGTTTTTTAGGCAATGATTCAAATGGATCCCTATGAGTCCCTTGATGGTAGGTCATGTTGATCCCTTCTATGTAGGTCAGAGGCAGGCGAGGCAGCATTATTGGGTCCTTAGCTTGTTCAGGAGACTTCAAAGAAAGTATAAATGATTAGGAAATGTAAGGATATAGATAAGTCTAGTTAGAAGTCTTATAATGATCTTCACCATAGTCCTATAAAGGTCAAAGTGGGAAAACGGATATTTCTATGAGTTTTTCCTAGATTGGTCCATAGACAGATTCACAGACAGGGCAAGTTATCACCTTGTTATGTCGGTCCTTTCAAGATCATGGATAGATTCAGGTCAGTAGCCTATCAGTTTCAGTTACCTCAGAGTTATTATGCTATGCATGACATCTTCTATGTATCAGAGCTTTTCTAGTATTGTACAAACCTGTATCATTTGTTTGATACTAATGATATTGATCTGGAGGTAGATGTATCCTTTGAGGAGAATCTAATAGGTATCATTGATCAAAGAAAGAAGGCTCTTTGAGGTAGGCTAGTTCCTCTGGTTTAGGTGTTATAGAAGCACAACCGTGTGTAAGAAGAGTCCTGGGAGAGAGAGGCCTATGTATGTTCTCAATGGCCATAATGTTTCTTATAAGATGACTTATTACCCTCTAAATGGAAACTTGGGGACAAGTTTTTATAAGGAGGGGGTTGTAATGTCTTGACTTTTCATTGAGGTGCATTTTTCTTTTAGTTTTTGTTAAACCCAAAAATCGTACCTAAGGTACAGTTGGTTCATTTTTGGAAAGGAGGTTACAGGTGGGATGGATTCTGGATATAGAGTAAATACATGGCATGTATTCATTACATGGTGTGTATTCATTACATGGTGTGTAATGAATATACAATGTGTATTTTTGTGGCTAGACCCCTGAACATCATGAGATGGATTTTCCCCAAGAGGGAAGGAACCTAAGATTTTCATAGCGTGTAAGGATTACAGGTTGGGTAAATGACTGGGTGTGTTTTTCTAAAATAGGGTAGGGGATCATTTTTTTTACAAAGCCCCTCTTTTCTCTAGTAGGAGCAGCAGCACGTGATATCTTCTCCTGATGCCCAACCTAGGTTTTGAAAGGTCACCAATATTCAAACATTGTTCTCTTTTTTGTTGGTCACATTGGACTCCTCTCGATAAGTTTTCCACTCTTCTCCTTCTATTTATAGTTTCTATTCTTATATTTTATTCTATTTTGGTGAAATATTATTTTACCTTTTTTTGTGATTTTTTTCTTCTTTTCCATTTTCTCTCATTTTATCTCGAATCAAAGGATGACAATGGATGAGTGGTCATCTACAAACCTAAGGTAGGTGAACTAGATTCTTTCCCTAAGTTTTCTCACTTACTATATTATGTTCCCTTATATTGTGCACTAGATTTCTATAATGACTCCTTTAAAATGATTAATAAATTAGTTTAAATGTTTTTTCAGGCTTATGACAATCCTAGCTAGTGGTGAATCACCATTGTGGGTTGATCTCATGGCACAAGCCACCCATAAGGGTGGATCACTTCTTAAAGACCTACCTTCCCTTTTTTTGAGATGGTTTAAAACACCTTTTTGGTGTGTTTTCCCTTATAATAAATATATTTGAATGTGAATTTAATTAAGAATATTTTGGTTGTGTGATAGGCCATTTCTTTATGCCATACTATGAAATACTTAACGAGATGAAATGGACAATTTGGATTAATTAGCCTAATTAAAACAACTTATTGAATATTATGAACTATTAATTTCTAGTTTACGTGTATACTATGTCATGTTTGACACAAGGGTCCCAACTTAAGGACACCTTGGATAGGTTCATCATGCCTTATAGTTAGATTTTTTTTTATGAATTGTAAATATGTTGTGGGTGATACTAGCTAGTCTTGGGATGGGCTCATCATGTGTCTTCCTTTACCTCCAGATGAGTGATACAAGTTCCCTAGGGGAGACATCATGAATGGTGTCAGTGGAGAGATAGTTTTACCATTCTGCAAGATATACTTGGACCCCTACGTGAGATACTAGGGATATAATAATAGGTTAGTTATTTTTGTCTCTAAACCATTCCTATAGTGATATTTGGTATCACATTCATGGGTCGCCTTAGGTGGACTCCCGTGACATTGGTCATATACGTTGCCCCAAGATCTATACTTGGGTTTCCTTTGGGATCTCCTTGGATAAGATCAGTGTGTATATTAATAATTTAAAAATATGTTAAGTGGATTATGGAATAAGAGTGTGTAATTGGATTTTCCTAGGATGCGTTCTCTAAGAAAAATCACATTCTTGGGGATGGCACATCATTAGTGTTTCTTTTATTATGATTATTTCACCATATTCATCACATATGTAGGTTACCTTGGTTCAAACACATCCATATTAGGCAGAATTTGGTAGAACCTGACAGGTGTCCCAAGTGGAACCTGGTCTAATATACTTATTTATTTTATTTTATTTCTTACATCTACTATTATCATTGGTACACTTCTCAATTTATATGAAAAAACTAGATTGGTATATACATAATTAGTGGTTGACTATGGAATATATCTCATGACCGACTTGGGTCACCTTTGGTAACCAAGTAGACTGTGTGATTTCAGGTGTAGATAAAGGGAAGTGGCTAGATTATGATGCTTGATTGGTTATTTAGGATGTAGCCCATGGATAGAGGACTAATCCTATACTCATGATGATATTAGTAGAATATTTTTTTCCATTTTTTTATTCTTGTGTATCATGTAGTATATGCTTGTATCCACTATTCCTCATGTACTCATTTTGTATAGCTACATGATCATTATCTTCATTTTGAATTTATTATTGATTTATCTTCCGCCTGTTTTTTTATCTTAGATTATTATTATTATTCTCTCACTGCTACTTTATTATTTTATTTTTGCTACTTATCTATATTGATGACTGTTTTTCTACACTCTGACCTGTGAGGGAATATTCTTCCCATGGACACAGCCTAGTCCCTCACTACTAATCAGTATCCACTAGTATATAGGGAAGTACTCTTGACATCATGTGGCCAACCATCTCAGGGAACCATACTGTGGCTTCTGGGGTAAGACACTATATGAGTGGTTTTATGGGATTCATATGGTGGAGAGTGCACCATTGGCAATTCAAATATGATTTTCCTGGTGATCTGATAATTGGAAATAATTGATGTTTCATTTTAGTGACTTGGTATGATCAGTATGATCACATCGAGTCATTATGTTTGGTGATAGATAGAATGTCAGTCATAGATTTTTTTATTTGGTTCAATGTGTGGTGATAATGATACTATTATAGTTGGGAATATCATATCAGTCTTGGGTGAATGACCCTTATATCAAATAAGTCGTCAGTGTGGAGATACTGTTTGGTGAATGTTCAACATAACAATGGGATTTCAATATGTGGTATGATCTATTGATATCTGGTTCCTTAGGTAATACTAGATTTGAAGTTTGGATGCAGTGTTTCTTGGATTAGGTTTATTTGCATTAGGCTCAGGACAGTTTTCATTTCATATAATGCTGATTCATGGGGTGAAACATGATTATTTACAATATTCATGAGGTTAATCATGGTTTTTTATGTGATTCAGAGGGTGAACTATGGTTTGTCACATGATTCAGGGGTGAACCAGAATTCATGATTTTATTCAAGAGTTCGATCACATGGAAAATCATAGTGGTGGTGTTATTTGGGATAAAATTATTGGGGGACTAATGGAATTTAGTGTTTTGGTTTGGGTTATGATTGGGACCCTATATGTGGGTGTTGTTATTGAAAATTATGAGTTTGATGTAGATGTTTCTTTTAGGACATGTTGATGGTGAAACCGGTCATTTTTTTAAAAATTCAATAAGATGAGGTTTGACTAGTGCATTTTCATGTAGTGGGATGTGGTAAGATGGTAACCATGTTAGGTGTTCCTTTCAGGGTGTGATTGAGGTGGTCTAAGGATCAAACTATGTATTTTTTGAAGAAAATTGGTGGAACCATGCTTGATGTTTGGAGTTATGCAATGGAAGTGTGTTTTGAATTCAAAGAGGTTACATGGTCATTTGGTGGTGAATAAACAACTATGGTAGGTTGGGTTTTGTGTTCAAAGAGATACTAAGGATTATTAGGGATGAAAAGAATTATGGTGGGATGTTTGTAATTCCCCTCATATTTCCAAGTCATTGTTTTTATTAAAAGTTTGAATTTTGATCTTTTGATGGGTTTTGTTTTATAATTGGAACTCATAATAGGATTTTTTTTTTTAGATTTTATACATCCTAAAATGAGGTTTTTAGATGTGTTTTAAAGCTTTTTAGATTCCTTATTTGGTCGGGTGAAGGTTAGAGAAGCGATAGGTGGCCATAATACTGCAAAATTACACAAAAAACATGTTTACAATGTGAACCTAGGATTCACATCATGAAAGTTCAGAAAAAGGGGAGAGTCCCTCCACACTGAATAGTTAACAACATGAACCAAAGGTCTATTCCTTTAAAGTGATGTCATAGTTTTATTAATATAAAAAAGGGATCTTGGCTCCCCTTTGTTTTTGGTCAACCTACATGCATGGGAGGTTTGTTTTTTATAACGCCTACCCCTTTTTTCCTCCCCTTATTCATGAGAAGTTTTTTATAGATTTTTATGGAAATTATAGGTAATTCGATTTCTCATACACCCTTTTATTTGGTTTTCGGTAGCTATACCTGACACTGATATGATTTTTCTTCAGGTTTGATGTGGATAGAGGAGGTCCCTAAAAGATGTATGAATGCTATTCGAAGTGGTTTTTATTGAGATAATCCACTACCCTGTTTTATTTAGGGTTTTTTTATAAAACTATATGAAATTTATGGTTATTCAATGGTCGTGTGATAAGGATTTTTAATCAGTATGACACCAAGGGTGGGATGCAGACCTTCTGTGGGCAGTTGGTTGAGGTTTTGATGTGATAGCAATTCCTGATTAGTTTTCAATTGGTTATACCTCTTTAGTTTAATTTAAATAATTAATTATAATTTTTTATAATTAATTATTTATATTTTTTAACATGAGTCAGAATCTTGGGAGTGGATAAAGAATCATATTATGCATGTACAATCTTAGTCGAGGATCAGTGAAGTTTGGTGATTATGGTAACTTTGTTTCGAAGGTACATTTTCCCTTTTATAAATATAATTTTTTATGCATGAATGATTTATTTCATGAATATTTCATGGGACAAGGTATATATTTAGGGACTATGGTTACCTTGTAAAGAATGGATATGTTGGAATTCAACCTCCTATAGTCAAGATAAGTTCTCTTTAGCACTTAGGTGAATTAATATTGTATAACGACTATGTATCCAAGGGGAAACAATTTCTTTTGAGCTATTTTGAGGCCCTGGGTAGATCTCATGGTACAAGATCATACATGGGTATCCTAGGATGGGTTTAACTAGGTCTAGTTGGATATCTGATAGAGGTTTAGTGATGATGGGTGCGACAATTGTATGTATCATTCCATATGATTAACACCCTCTTGAGGGTGGTCTAAGGCTTAATGAGTGTTTTGATTGGGATAAATCCATCAGTGCAAGATTATGTGTGATGGATAGGGGTTTCTTCTAAGTGATATAATGATATATCTCCCTTATGGGATGTAAGACAGGACCCATGTGAGGGTTGTGGGTGTTTTTTGAGACTTGGCATTGAGATTCTATGGCGCTTAAAATGTAGTGGCACGGGATCGTCCTAGGGTAGCATAACCAAGAGTGATAATGGATTTTGTGAGGTGTATTGAACTTTGGGGTATTATTAGGAGGAGACTTTGGATAGTGATATAATTGGTGGGTGATTAGTGAGAGATGATAGCAATGAGAAGAGATTGTGACAATTCTAAAGGACCTGGTGTACTCCCTAATGATTTAGGTGAGATGTTATTTGGTAAGGGGATAGGTAACAAGTGACTAGTTCCTTGGGATCAGTTGGGGAGTTTTTTTAAGGGTTTAGGCCATGTGTTCTTGATGAGACCTACCTAGAGTCTTTATGGATGGGTCAATGTGCCAGTGACCTCCCTGGAGTCTGTAGGGATGGGTCGGTGTGCTGGTGGCCTCCATAGATCTATTGGAGATAGTTCAATGTGCTTGTGACCTCTCTTTAGTGCATAGGGATGGGTTGATGTGCATGATGGGAATTTCTTCAAAGGCTTGGGTCATGGAAGTGGACTACGAGTGAGGGACTAGGTCATGGGATGATTTGAGGCATGACCAATGGACCCTACTATGAGTAAAGAGGTAGTGGTTCAAGATGAAAACATATGACCGTACCCAATTCCTTCAGGTAACATATTGAGGTTTGGGATTTTCTCTACCTTGAGTTTGTGGGTATGGGATAGGAATTATTATGATGAGATGATATGGGGATATGGGGTGGATTCTAGAATGGCACTAATCAGATGTTGTGGTGTCATGGTCAGCACTTGGTGAACAGATACATAGGGATTCATGGTGTCATAGTTAGCACATGAAATCTAAGGTACTTATGTAACATTTCTATTTTATTCTTCATGAATATATGTATATGATGGAATATATTAGGGGAAATTGGTGAGATCATACTGAGATGTATCTATCACACCCTATATGGGAACCTCGATGCACGTGAAGACCTTATATATGATTTCATATTTGGAATAGGATGTTTAATAGATCATTCTGGTATTGCTTAATGGGTATTTGGAGATAGGGTGTGATGAGGATTTGTGATGTTATTATTTCTAGTTTGTGTACATTTTATTCTTTGTTTTATTTTGTATTTGGTATTGGACCAATGGGTGATCAATGTATATATCACTATATGATTCTACATGGCACATTTTGATATAGAATTTTGGTTGTTTATTTCTGTGTAATATTATTATGTGTTTTGGATGTTTTGGTTTTTTTGTATGACTATAATTCGAGGGAATAGTCTCCCCATTATATGTATTAGGCCCTCACCACTTGTCAGGAGTCTCTATCATATGGGGAGGCGTGCTTCAGGTCTTGTAGTGTCCTCATCTCGGGCACTAATGAGTGAACCAGGGTGGGTCATTGTAGTCACTTTATTTCACCATTTTATTTAGTTTTCTTTATGAAGTTTCCCTTATAATTTTTCATGGTTCTAAAAAGTAATTGTTAATTTCTCATTGTTTTTTTGAGACCATTTATTTATAAGTTATTTTCTTTGAAAATAAATGTTAATAAAAGATTAAAGGATGTTTCTTATTTTTCAAAAAAAAATTATATTATTTTACCAAAGTGTTTTTCATTTAGGTAAAAATAATTTAATGTTTCTTATAATTAACTGGGTATATTTTCTAATGATACCATTCACATTTTTTCTCTATATGGATTATGATCATGTCTTGTAAAAATATTTATGAAACCTATTTCTTTCTCACAAGTTAATTAATATATAATGTAATTATGAATTTTTTCATGTCCATGTGACACAAATATATAAGGTTTTTTATTATGTGATAAGTGGTCCTTGAATTATATAGCCCTCTAGTGAATCTTCATATCGCATGAGATTACAAATAAGGGGCTGGGGAGTAAACCTAATACACCAAGTTTATAGGATAGATGAGTAAAATCAATCTACTATAGTACTCTATTTATTATGTGAAGATGGTCTTGGAAGTGATCCTTGACATAAGAAATAATTTTTATGATTTTTAATGTTCCACATTTTTATGCCACGTTTATATGTTATTCAGAATTCCTATGTTATGTTTCCCTAAATTATGATAATTATCTCATTATTACACATTCTTATGCCTCATTTTTCATGGTATGTAAAAATCCTAATGTCATTATTCATGATTTATGATTTATGTTTTATTGGGTATGATTTCCTTATGTTATTATCATATAAAATGGTTATGTTTTTATACCCACATGTTCATATAATGGTCACTTATTCTATTTAATTGATATATCTTAGCTTCACCCCTTACTAAGAGTCGGTTCTCACTCTTTATTATTCTTCCATTACCCATGTAACAAAGAAGAGTATTATGTGTGATATGTCTATAAGGGTGTCATGTGTTAGATTATTTATGAGGGATGGTGAATAATGTTTTTAAAATAATTTTTTTATGTATAAAATATCCAAAGACACTAAAATTATATATTATAGGGTGTATTTTATTATAATATGTGAAGAATACTAAAAGTAAAATGATGCAATGTGTATGTAAATTACTGTCGGGTCATCTCAGTTGGTATTAGAGTGAGGTTTAGTTAATTTTGTAGATTATGTTATAAAAAATAAGGAAATAAAACTTAAATTAACCTATGTTAAATGAAAAGTGTTAAAGGATTCAACAACAGTGTCATTTGAACCAAATATGTTATAGTTTTAAATTAATGTTTCATAATTAGAGACATATTAAGATTTATTTTAATTATCATATAATTTTTTTCTATGGATATTATTGTTTAATTCTCACATAATCATTTTTAGTTTTAGTCAATGGTTGCAACCAGTATAAAATGATGGAAAATTTAATGATTATCCCAATGACATACCAAATTGGATATGATCTCAGGTGAAAAATCTCATGGATATTTTTACTCAACTTTATCAAACTATGAATAATAAGACAAACCATGTTAAACTCACAAAAATTCCAAGGAACAACTCTTCATTAATTACTTCATGTGGTAAAATCTTCCATCCTTTAGTGACTCTTTTGATGTATTAATTACTGATAATTTTATTGATAAAATTGAAAATATTTTTTTTTTTCTTCGGTGATTTTACCATGAAATTTTTTTTCTATCTATTTATCATTTGGAAGGTGAAAGTTATCAATGGTGGAATATCATTAAAAATATGAGGAGGGAGGAAGAAATTGACTCCATGGAATGGGAGGAGTTTAAGAATAAATTTTCAATAAGTATTTGGCATAAACTCTTCATACTAAATTGTATAAAAAATTCCCTGAGTTGAAGAAAAAATAGGTTGAATACATTGGTACTATGAATAAAAATTCATTAAATTTAAAAGTTACGATTTTGATTTTATCATTGAACCTAAAATCATAATTAATCATTTCTCTAGTCTCTTAAAATCAAGTCTCTAAAAGGAAATGGATATAAGAGAATTTGGAAGATATAAAGTAACTGTTTCATGTGATATCAAGGTGGAAATTGAAATTAGAGACTCCCATTATTCTAACATGTTTGGGGACAATAAGATAAAAATGGAATTTTTTGGGTACTTGAATTATAAAACTCAAGTAGGAAATAAAATTCATTTTCCTATATTCTTAAAATGTGGGAAGAAGCATAGAGGGAGTTTTATCAAAGGAATAGGGAAATGTTTCAAGTGTGTAAGAGATGGTAATCAAGCACATGGATGTCTAAGGGATGTGAATAGGATAAATAATTAAATGGGTGAAAATAAATCTCAACCTAAAGCACCACCCATACTTCAATGCATCAATTATAAAGAGTGTGTACATCAAACTAACTAGTGAACTGATCCAAGAGTTAATGATGACAATAAATGTCAAAAACCTCTAAGGCCAAGGGAGGAATATGAATGCTCAATATATTACCACACTAGGAAGGAAAGTAAGGTGGTTTATGCTCTAAGTGTGAAGTATTATGATACCTTGTCTATGATGAGGATTTAAAGGGACACAATACTCATGAATTTTTAATGTATAGACTTGGTAATCATAAGGGAATGGGATAAATCTTATATTTCCAAAATCACTAATGAACCATCCATCCTTATAAAGATCAAGGTGGATTAAAAAGAGGTTATATAGCTATAGAAGAAGGTATGGAATATTTTAGAGTTTAACATGATAATGATGGAATTATAAGATTCACGAAATGAATATATAACCCTTCAATACTATGAATTAAGAATGTGATTTCATATAATGTTCAAAACTCATGATTCTATATCCATTCTATAATAAAAATGATGTATATAGATCTCAAGTAATGTTTCTTGTAGAACAACATGAATAGGTAGATTAAAGAGTACATATCTCAAATCTTGGTATGCCAATAAGTTTAGGAATAATAATATAATTGTAACGCCCCGAACCTAGTTACCCAGAGTAGGTGCTTTATTACATAACATTGGCATGATCACAAGGAAATCATGTCTCGAAAGACCGATCAGTTTAGTATTATTGGAAACAAGATTCATACATATGTTCAAATTTAAATCTTGAAGAGAAATACAACACAAATATATTTCATTAGGAACATCCAAGCCTCCTAGATTATGCCTGCAGGTCACTCATAAATAACTTCTTCATATCCTGGGAAAAAATAAAACATTGAAATGGGTGAGCTCAAACGCTCAGTAAGGGTAAGTAATACAGTGGAAAATGACATAAATATTAATGATGGTAAATAATTGAAACCACATGACCTTACCAATAATATACATGAATACTTTTATGGAAAGAACATGAGATGAGTAAATAATGCCATAATAAAACATAATCATGGGTATTCTACTAGTCGAATGACCTCATGATCCATCAATATTATTTCCATAATGAGGGAATGTATAATGCTGGACATTCTAAAACATTTTGTCAAGGCCTCGGCCAAGACATCTAAAATGACTAAGGCCTCGGCCAAAACCATAAATCAAATTGTGAAAGGGCCTCAGCCAATTCCACATCTAGTTGTCTCATGAGACCTACCGATGCATCGAGTAGATATAGCGGGCTCCACCCGTCACTTACTAAGTCCAATACATTCCTCATATTAAAAGGTTTAAACATATCATAAACATTCATATTAAAACTAGCATACAAAATGTCAATACTTTAACCATAAGCAATGAATGGTATAAAAATAGCACATCCACAGTCAAACATATCACAAAAACTTCAATACAATATGGAAGTTTTGTATCATAATAAATCAACTTCAAATAAACTTAAAATCCATCAAAGGATGTTCACATAGATGAAATCAAAACCTTTTTTAGAGAGACATATCTCTTTATATTTTGAAATCATTTAAGAGTCACATAAAGAAAATATTTATTTTGAAAATATTCTTATAAGATTGTAAGGGAAGCTTTGACGATCTTATAATGGCGGAAAATAGCCGCACCTGCCGTATAAGTTAAAAATAATTCTTACCTAAATTTTGTCGAAAAGGTTAAAAAGGACCTTGTTTGGAAAACGATGGAAAGATTCCTTTATAAACCTATTATAAAAGTCAAAAAAGTGTATAAATGACTTTAACCAATATTCTATAAAATTTTAAGAATGTTTTGAAATTAATTTTTAAGAAACATTGATGTGGATGATAAAGAGGTCCCAGGGGATATTTACGTATAAACAACCTCGAATAATGAAGAGATTGTGAAATAACCCTTACCTTGTACTTTTACTTGGTTGATGGTAGGTTAACCTCCTGTATAATGGTGAAATAATTGTTATTAAATTATAAAATAATCATATATATTAATATGATATCATATATGATCTTTTAACATTGCTTTGTTAATAGAATATTAGTATTATCGTCGTTTCGGGTGTTAACTTACTCGTTTTCTTTTATATGTTTTGTGACATAAGTCATGTTTATTATGGATAGGTTGTATCTTATTCATATCCAGAATGATATAAATTACTTAAATATTATTTTTAATCATCAAATGAGAATTATAATTGCATGGATACGATGGGGAATGAATCTCATCACGTTCGTGGAGACGGTAATCCGTACGTACGCACGAGCGACAATATCATTCTTTTGATATGAAAATAATATATAACTGGATGGTATATCATATATACAGAATCATTAATATGTTATATTTATTATTTACATGAATTATTCATCATTATTATACCCATCTAAATAATAATGTGTTGAATAACAATTACAACACAACGTGGAGACGGTAGGCCGTACGTACGCACGTATGGTGACATGTCATTCAAGGGATGGATAGAATAATGAATTTGTTTGTTACATAATTATAATAACATCAAATTATATAGAAGATACTGGATTCATTATTTTAGAATGGAAATAAAAAGGAAAGAAGAAGTTGAAGAATAAAGGGACTTGAAAGAGGGTGGTGAAAACATTACCTCTTCTTCGGGTTCTTCCTTTTGATTTGATCAAAAGGGATCCTTAGTTTGGATTTATGATCAAACTAAGGCCTCTAGGTTGAAGCGAGGGAAGTTGAGAAAGTATTTGGTCAGGTTTTTTCTGAACCAAAAGGATTTTAAGATTTGAATAATTGGTTAGAAGTTGTGTCATTTTATAAGGGGGAGGAGGGGCTCTTTAGAAAAAACATAAAGTATTTATTTATAATAAATTCATATTCGGTTTCTAATGGCTAAAAAGTAGATTATTCAAAGTATAAGGTGGGTAGGGGTCTAAATATTTTCAACCAATAGATTTTATACAGGTTTGAGTCATTATATTAACCTTATCTTTTAGTTTTAACTCTTGGTTAATTAGTTTAACACTTACCATGTCACTTTGTATTTTTATAATATATAGTTAATAAACATACTATATACATCCAAGAGACCCCCAATTGGTCCATTAATGATACACCAATAATGATATAATTCCTTTGGCCGAACCTTAGATTTTTAGGAATATAATATAAATTAATAATATAATATTTTTTTTAAAAACTCATTTATGTCAATTTTGACACTACTCAATAATTTATTTTTGTTAAAGTCTTAAAAACGTTATTAATTCGAACCAAATTCATTTAAGCAATCCTAAAATGTCATGTTTACCAATAAAATTCGTTTATGTCATCAAAACTTTCAAATTATATTTATTTTAACATTTATAATACCAATTATTTGATTCATTCATTAACAAGAAAAATACTTCATCATTATTGTGTCATATATATTTTTACTTTTTAAATGTCTAAAAATTATAAATAAAATATAATTATGTAGGAAATATTTTTATATTTCTAATTAATATTTATAATCGAAAATATAACATATATAACTCTATGTAAAAATTGGTTTTCTAAAATATATAAGCTTATATCATTTTTGTATTTACTTTAACTTAATTAAAATAAAGTGTCCCTATCACCTACAAGTGGCTCCATGGGGTCCCCAAATCGACCCAAAGATGCCCATGGTCGGACATGTATCAACCATTAAGGTTAGGACACGTTTTAGGGTAATTTATTATTATTATAATATTATTTTGTTACCCTTATTTACCGGATTTACCCCTTAACCATGGTAAATAAAATATTTACCGAAGTAATTATTCAAAATGTCTAAAAATAAAAGTTACCTATTTACATAATTTCGAAATCCTGATTCCAAATATGGAATCCATTTTTCCAAATTCAAAACACAGAAGTGTCAGAAATTAATTTAAAATTAATTCCCGCTGTCAAAACAAAAAACGTGTTTTTAAGATATAATAACTATCAAAAGATTGACACTTGTTTATATCCGGTTTAATTGTGAAATTATGTCAAATTACCAAAATTGTATTAAATGGTAAAAATATATTCTAAATATACTTTAAAACCACTCAAATTAATAATTTATCACTATTAATTATTTTGATTAAAAAAGTTTTTTTTAATTAAAATTTAGTAATTTTCACTATTTATCAAAATATAAAAGTTATCTGAAAAGTACCAAAATTTCACCCTAGGATAAATTCGATATTCTAAATCCAAAAATTAAGTCCATTTTGAGAGTTATAATTTATAAAATTTCAAAAAGTAGGTATTACTATTCATAACGGTTAGTTTGATTGGTTGTGGTGTGTATTTGAACTCGAAGTTGCGTACAACACACACTTACTGTATTATTCAAAGAGAAGCATATTGTTGAATCATGGGGTGTTACATTTTAAATTTTTGATGTCCCCATTATAAAGAATAAATTTATTTAGTCAAATTGAATATATAAAAGTTTAAAATATTGGATTTAAAAAGGGTTCACGATTAAAAGTTGGTAAAAGTGCATTTTTGAAAAATACTTATTTTATCTGAAAAAATAATTTGTTCTTATATTATGTCTAAGAAACTCATAATATGGATTCTAAAATTATAAGGACTATATAAGGTTCAAAATTCAATTAATACTATTCATAACCGCTTTTGGATGGCTAGTTTGGTAAGTCGTGGTGCGCTTGAACTCGGTGTTACGTGTAGTGCAAGTTATTGAATTATTTTGAAGAAATAACGCACTATGAAATCTTGGGGTGTTACATTCTCCCCTCCTTCAATAAATTGCATCCTTGAAATTTGAAATTGTTTTTCGAAGATAAAAGGTTGAAAATAGAAAATATCATTGTGGGAAAACCCACATCGAAAATTGGGTTAATAAAATTTAATCTTAATAAGAGGAAAAGAGAAATGAAAGGGTCACCACCAAATTATGATCTTGATTAGGAGAACATTGGTGGAAATTAGAGACATATAATTGGAGGAAAAAACGTAAATATTTATAGGTAGTGATTGAGGTCATCAATCACAAACAAGTGTAAAATTGAGGTCCTTAAATTCATCGATCTATGATGATTTGAAAAACCATCGGTTCAACAAAATATAAGTTATTAGGATAACACATTTTTGGTTTTAATATCCCTTCAATAAAGTATAAGAATTAATTTTTTCATAGAATAAGAGAAGTAGAAAAATATATACTTGACAAGTAGAGTTCCATCCTTTAACTAATTTCTACCATAAACACATCTTTCACTCTAAAAGATAATAGAACGTTAAAATATTCTATTTATACTATTCATATGAATTTATAATTCATCTACCAGACCTTTTAAAAAAACTACATTATTTAATCCAAGGACATCACGTAGTCCAGTGGTAGGCGATAAATCCCAATTGCACTATGGGTGTGGGTTTGATTCCCACAGCTTTGTTCGACGCGGCGGGTTGTCACACGGTCTTCGTGTTGTACTTTTTATGGAAATCCAAAAATAATCTCAAACTATAATTATCCAAAATACTTCTACCCAAACTCACGGTCCAAAATTTATAAGGTAGGTAAACACAATGAAGATCCTTTTTTTCCATGTAATAGTATGTGAAAACCTTCATCATGTATTCTTTTAAAATATGGTAACACCCTGAATTACCATAAAACCTTATTGATTATATTCATGCTCCCTTATTCCTTATAGAATATTAGATATATTCCTTATGTACAAAAACTTTGAATATTCCAGCAATGATGAAATAAACAAACCATTAATCAGTGCCAAGTTAGTCAAGAATATCCAATATAATTTATCCAAATCAACAATCTCTTATTCCAAAATTACTAACTTAGTATCAAGACCATATTAAGGATTACCTTTCCTTCAACCATGTATTTTTTTTAAAGTTTAACATGCTGTTGAGTCACTTTTCATAGTACCATATAATCTCAAATCTTCAATGAAATAGTACTACAGAACAATCCTTATTTATCTCCATTATTCATATAACCAGTACATCGTTGATACAACACTCAAAGGAAATAATTATTTAATAACAACATAAGAACACTAGTCATTCATCTTCATCTGTGGTAGTATCATAACTTTATTATTATCCAATAGCATCATTTGGGTCATACTCTGATGATTTGAACATTGATTCGCTTAGTGTCCCCACTCCTTGCAGATGAAGCATTGTACATTTGAAACCTTTTTCTTGCCCTCGCAATCACGAACGTGGTGTCCTTTTTCTCCACACTTATAACATACTCTCATTCCCTTCATGCATTTTCCAAGGTGATTCTTTCCATAGTTATCACATATGGGAAAATCCTTCTTTACCTTCTTCCCTTTATCTGTCCTTCTCTCTGCCATCATTTTCTTCTCTGGTTTCCCTTCGAATCCATAGGATTCCGAGAACTCTTTACTTATCTTATCAACACATGATACTATTTCTTCATATGATGATAACACGTGGGAGAATATTTCCCTTCTAAATTATGTCTTAAGACAATGAAAGATATGATCCTTCTTACTCTTTGGATCATGCGTATTGCTGGAGTTCTCATTCCTTTTACTGGGCACCATTTCTAAACAATGACATACACTAGATTAGTTTATGAATAGCAATACCTAATCCCAAACTTGTAAAACACTTAATCATAAATTAAACAGTTTATGGATATAATCCATAATCATAAAAATGTCTTCCTTGAGGGTGTATATACTCATAAACCCTTCATAATGGTTTGTAACGAAAATGAGAATTATCCTAAGCATATCCCCCAGGAGTGTCGTAACCAAGAGTGCAGCAATGCCCATTGTGCACACCAGTTCACGTTCGATTCTAGCTTAAAGCGGTGTTTTAGGGTTTTACCCCTAAGTACATCTATGCCAGAGCCGCTTCTACCTGCTCGTATCCAGACAGGGATGTATTTCTTGGAAAACTCACAAAATCTCTACAATACCAAAATTCTAGGAAGTTCTTCTATACTAATCCTCAAAGTCTATCTTAGGGATATGTGATCTAATCAGAGTTTATCTAAATCTAGCTTCCATGGTTTGTACTAAACTTCCTTTGATACCAACTGTAACACCCTGACCCTAGTTACCCAGAGTCGGTGCATATTATATAACATTTTCATGATCACAAGGAAATCATGTCTCGAAAGACCGATCAGTTTAGTATTATTGGAAACAAGATTCATACATATGTTCAAATTTAAATCTTGAAGAGAAATACAACACAAATATATTTCATTAGGAACATCCAAGCCTCCTAGATTATGCCTTCAGGTCACTCATAACTAACTTCTTCATATCCTGGGAAAAAATAAAACATTGAAAGGGGTGAGTTCAAATGCTCAGTAAGGGTAAGTAATACAGTGTAAAATGACATAAATATTAATCATGCAAGATAATTGAAACCACATGCCCTTACCAATAATATACACGAATAATTTTATGGCAAGAACATGATATGTGTAAATAATTCCATAATAAAACATAATCATGGGTATTCTACTAGTCGAATGACCACATGAACCATCAATATTATTTCCATAATGAGGGAATGTATAATTCCGGACATTCTGAAACATTTTGTCAAGGCCTCAGCCAAGACGTCTAAAATTATTAAGGCCTTGGCCAAAACCATAAATCAAATTGGGAAAGGGCCTCGGCCAATTCCACGTCTAGTTGTCTCATGAGACCTACCGATGCATCGAGGAGCTACAGCAGGCTCCACCTGTCACTTACTAAGTCCAATACATTCCTCATATGAAAAGGTTTAAACATATCATAAACATTCGTATTAAAACTAGCATACGAAATGTCAATACTTTAACCATAAGAAATGAATGGTATAAAAATAGCACATCCATAGTCAAACATATCACAAAAACTTCAATACAATATGGAAGTTTTGTATCATAATAAATCAACTTCAAATAAACTTAAAATCCATCAAAGGATGTTGACATAGATGAAATCAAAACCTTTTTTTAGAGAGACATATCTCTTTATATTTTGAAATCATTTAAGAGTCACATAAAGAAAATATTTATTTTGAAAATATTCTTATAAGCTTGTAAGTGAAGCTTTGACGGTCTTATAATGGCGGAAAATAGCCGCACCCACCGTATAAGTTAAAAAAACATTCTTACCTTAATTTTGTCGAAAAGGTTAAAAAGGACCTTGTTTGGAAAACGACAGAAAGATTCCTTTATAAACCTTTTATAAAAGTAAAACAAGGGTACAAATGACTTTAACCCATATTCTATGAAATAGTAAGAATGTTTTGAAATTAATTTTTAAGAAACATGGATGTGGATGATAAAGAGGTCCCAATGGATATTTACGTATAAACAACCTCAAATAATGAAGAGATTGTGAAATAAACCTTACCTTGTACTTTTCCTTGGTTGATGGTAGGTTAACCTCCTGTATAATGGTTAAATAATTGTTATTAAATTATACAATAATCATATATATTAATATGATATCATATATGATCTTTTAACATTGCTTTGTTAATAAAATATTATTATTATCGTCATTTCGGGTGTTAACTTACTCGTTTTCTTTTATATGTTTTGTGACATAAGTCATGTTTATTATGGATAGGCTGTATCTTATTCATATCCAGAATGATATCAAGTCCTTAAAAATTATTTTTAATCATCCAATGAGAACTATAATTGCATGGATACGATGGGGAATGAATCTCATCACGTTCGTGGAGAGGGTAATCCGTACGTACGCACGAGCGACAATATCATTCTTTTGATATTAAAATAATATATAATTGGATGGTATATTATATAGAAAGAATCATTATCATGTTATATTTATTATTTACATGAATTATACATCATTATTATACCCATCTAAATAATAATATATTGAATAACAATTACACCACAACGTCGAGACGGTAGGCCGTACGCACGCACGTATGGTGACATGTCATTCAAGGGATGGATAGAATAATGAATTTGTTTGTTCCATAAATATAATAACATCACATTATATATAAGATACTGGATTTATTATTTTAGAATGGAAATAACAAGGAAAGAATAAGTTGAAGAAGAAAGGAACTTGAAAGAGGGTGGTGAAAACATTACCTCTTCTTCGAGTTCTTCCTTTTGATTTGATCAAAATGGCTCCATAGGTTGGATTTCTGATCAAACTAATACCTCTAGGTTGAATTTAGGGAAGTTAATAGAGTATTTGGGTAGGTTTCGTCTGAACCAAAATGCTTTTAAGGTGTAAAGAATTGGTTAGAAGTAGTGTCCTTTTATAAGGGGGAGGAGGGGCCCTTTAGGAAAAACTTAAAGTATTTATTTATAATAAATTAATATTATGTTTATAATGGTTCCAAAGTGGATTATTAAAAGTATAAGGTGGTTATGGTCTAAATCCTTTCAACCAATAGAATTTAGACAGGTTTGGGTCATTATATTAACCTTATATTTTAGTTTTAACTCTTGGTTAATTAGTTTAACACTTACCATGTCACTTTGTATTTTTATAATATATAGTTAATAAAATTACTATATACATCCAAGATACCCCCAAGTGGTCCATTAATGATACACCAATAATGATATAAGTCCTTTTTCCGAACCTTATATTTTTAGGAATAGAATATAAATTAATAATATAATATTTGTTTTAAAAACTCATTTATGTCAATTTTGACACTACTCAATAATTTATTTTTGTTAAAGTCTTAAAAACTTTATTAATTCAAACCAAATTCATTTAAGAAATCATAACATTTAATATTAACCAATAAAATTAGTTTATGTCATCAAAACTTTAAAATTATATTTATTTTAACATTTATAATACCAATTATTTGATTCTTTCATTAATAAGGAAAATACTGCATCATTATTGTGTCATATATATTTTTACTTTTTAAATGTTTAAAAATTATAAATAAAATATCATTATGTAGGAAATAGTTTTAGATTTATAATTAATATTTATAATCTAAAATATATCATATATAACCCTATGTAAAAATTGTTTTTCTAAAAGATATAAGCTTATGTCATTTTTGTATTTACTTTAACTTAATTAAAATAAAGTGTCCCTATCACCTACAAGTGGCTCCATGGGGTCCGAAAATCGACCCAAAGATGACCATGGTCGGAAATTTATCAACCAATAAGGTTAGGATACGTTTTAGGGTAATTTATTATTATTATAATATTATTTTGTTACCCTTATTTACCGGATTTACCCATTAACCATGGTAAATAAAATATTTACTGAAGTAATTATTCAAAATGTCTAAAAATAAAAGTTACCTATTTACACAATTTGGACATACTGATTCCAAATATCGAATCCATTTTTCCAAATTCAAAACACAAAAGTGGTAGAAATTAATTTAAAATTAATTCCCGCTGTCAAAATAAAAAGCATGTTTTTAAGATATAATAACTATCAAAAGATTGACACTTGTTTATGTCTGGTTTAATTGTGAAATTATGTCCAATGACCAAAATTGTATTAAATGGTAAAAATATATTCTAAATATACTTTAAAACCACTCAAATTCATAATTTATCACTATTAATTATTTTTATTAAAAAATTTGTTTTTAATTAAAATTTAGTAATTTTCACTATTCATCACAATATAAAAGTTATCTGAAAAGTACCAAAATTTCACCCTAGGATAAATTCGATATTACGAATCCAAAAGTGAAGTCCATTTTGAGAGATAAAATTTATAAAATTTCAAAAATTAGGTATTACTATTCATAACGGTTAGTTTGATTGGTTGTGGTGTGTATTAGAACTCAAAGTTGCGTACAACACACACTTACTGTATTATTCAAAGAGAAGCGTACCGTGGAAGCTTGGGGTGTTACATTGAAAATTTTTGATGTCCCCATTATAAAGAATAAACTTATTTAGTCAAATTGAATATATAAAAGTTTAAAATATTGGATTTAAAAAGGGTTCACTATTAAAAGTTGGTAAAAGTGCATTTTTGAAAAATACTTATTTTATCTGAAAAAATATTTTGTTCTTATATTATGTTTAAGAAACTCATAATATGGATTCTAAAATTATAAGTATTATATAAAGTTCAAAATTCATTTAATACTATTCATAACTGCTTTTGGACGGCTAGTTTGGTAAGTCGTGGTGCGCTTGAACTCGGTGTTACGTGTAGTGCAAGTTATTGAATTATTTTGAAGAAATAACGCACTATGAAATCTTGGGGTGTTACAATAATTCTAAGTGGATGGTTAAATAATTAACCATAACTATATTAAAATGAGATAACATCACCATGGATTTCATTATATGTATTTATAAGACCGCTAAAGGCTATTTTTTTCTTATGGATTATGGTTCAACTCCTTATAAATTCATCACATTTAATTCCAATTCAATAATATTTCTTGATTGATAAACTTGAAAATATATGCCTAAAATGTTAAGGATTCATGGATTAACACTCTCAATTGTATTTGATCTGGTTTACCTTAAAAATCTGAGAAGTCTTCAACATGAATTGGATAAAAAGATAAGATTTGTTACAACTTATCATCCTCCAATTAATGGTCAATATAAATAGACCATTCAAACCCAAGAATATATATTGAGATCCTCATTAATGTATTTAAAAGGAGGTTCGGATCAACACCTTAAAATTGAAGAGTTCATATATAACAATAGTTTTCATTATATAATTCAAATGGAACCATATGAGTCAATGTATGGGAATGGGTGTAGAACTAAAATATATTGGAATGGATTCATAGAACATGAGCTTCTGAGACCATATATTTCTTAAGAAATATTGGATAAGATTCAAACCATTCAATGACACATTAAAAATTTACTATCTTTATAGAATATTTACATTGATAATCATCGACAAGATTAGGATTTTGAATTAAGATACAAGGTATTCCTTTAAATATCACTATGGAAGAGGTTTAAGAGATTTGTAAGAAGGTAAAGTTGATCCCTAGATGAATTAGACCCCTAAAAATCCTTGATCTTGTGGGGATGGAATCCTATCACCTTGCACATACACTAAACCTATCACAATTTCATGATGGGTTCCATGTATCACTTTTTAAGAAGTACACACTCAGTCCATCACATGTATTGAACTCATAGGTAGTATAACAAGAACATGATATCTATAACAAGGAACGTTTGATAAAAATATTGGATCATGGAGATAAAGTACTATGAAATAAAATCACTCACTTGGTTCAATTTCTCTAGTGGAATCATATGTTTGAAGAAGAAATATGGGAACCTAAAGGTGTAATGAGACAAAATCACCCTCATTTTTCATCAAAGTAATTAAGTTTCAAGTTTGAAATTATTTTAAGGGGTATAATGTAAAATCCCTTGATTTTAGTATGTATTTTCCTTTAAATAAATCATGTTTTTTTATAGATTGTGATGCAGTAAACACCAAACTAGAATAAACAATTTCTTCTTTCATTATGGTAGAATATTTCAATAGAAAATGAAATACATTACAGGATAATTGAATGAAATATATTTAGTAAATTTCCAAAGGAATGGAACCACTCATAAATAAAAAATATATATGGTTGAAAATAATATCATCACAATCTATTATAAATATTATACCACCAATTATAATAACAAAAATATTAAAACACGTTATAAATATGATAAAAAACTTAAAAAAATAAATTAGTGAATAATATGAATGATTTTAGAGATGTATATGAGACTATATATAAAAATGTAATATAACCATTATATATATATGCACTAATTATATAGTCATTGGATATATGTTTGTTGCATATATGTTCATTTGATATACTTGTATCCAATAATTACACTTCATTTGTGTAATTTTTAGTAACAAATTAAAAAATGTAATTCAAATATAATAAATAATACTTGATACAAATAAACACTAATAATTGATTAAAAATTTTAATTAATAAAATATATATTTAAAATTATATATATATATATATATATATAATTATTTGATTAAAATAAATAAACTAATAATAATGGATTAAACAAATTTAATTTTTAGAAGATAAATAATTAATTTTAATGGGATGTGATTAGAATCATTTAATATTAAAAAGATATATTTTTAAGGAATTTTTTTCCAAGTGTTATGTATTTTTATCTAAATAAATTAAATTTATCTCTTTTAAATGGTGATTATAAAATATATTGTTTCTATGTATATATATATGTGTGTGTAATCATTTAATTATTAATTGATATGTAATAAGATTAAAAACATTTAGTATCTAAAATGTCATTTTTTATAAAAAAAGTTTTTTCTATATATTTTATGTTTTCATATAAAAGTTAAATTTATAATATTTATAAATTTAATTAGACTAAATGGAGATAAAATTTTGAATCATAGCATCAAAATTAGGTAAGATATTCAATTTCATTTTTTGAAAAAAAAGTTACTGAGGTAAAAAATGAGGCATCATAGTAAAAGTAAAATGTGGTAAAAGAGTTAAATTCAGAGTTAAAAACCTAAAATGTTTTTAAATTGTGTTTATGAGGTTATTCGTTACCTATATTAGTTATTTTTTCACTTTATATCCACTTTTCATGTAAAATAACAACCTTACACCTTAGGGAATGAGTATTTATAAAGATGTCTCTTAAAACTCTCCTATAAAAGGGCCCCTATCAAAAAAAATATTTCCATTTGATTATATATTTAATACCTTACCAAATTCCATATAATAATACATTATTTCATTAATTATAGCCTCTAATTCCATAAAATAGGCCAAAATTCGTCATTTTGAAGGAATCCATTTCGAGAAGAAGCAAATTCATCAAAGTAAGTATCTATTTTTTGTCATATTTTTTAATTACCTTATCATATAAACTCTATATAAATATCATTTTATACTCTAATTATGTTATATTAACATAATATTTATTCTAAAAAAGTTATATTACTATTATATAACTCTATACTCCTACTCATTCATTAGAATATAATGTTCTTTTTGGGTCAGTTCAACCACCTACATGAATAATGATATACCAACACCATCATTTTCATCATATATGGGTATCAAGAAATTAATGATGGTAATATATTATATTAAATATTAATTTATTTTTTGAATATAGTTCTTTAAGGGTGACATAAAAATTAATGGTCATTATAAAATAACTTTTTGTTATCAGTAAATTACCTGAAATATGCACTTATGGATTTCATATTCATAGATCGTACCCAAAACTCCCATGGAATTAAATTGGAACTTTATAAGTCATTATAGAACTAATATTAATATAAATTTATTATATTGGATATGTTGAACTCGTGAACATGGAATGGTGACTGATACCTATATACTGTAACAAATAAGGAATAGTTGAAACTACTAACAAATGATCAATAAAAACTAAAAAAAATTAATAATTGTGTAATAAATGAATATAAAATATTTATATAAAAGGTAAAAAATATTCATAATGTTATTTAATATATTAATAATTATCCAAAGTGTATTATATATGAAGTTAGAGTATGTCCAAGCAATTTAGAATCCAAGGTAATGGATTTTATCGACCCGATCTCTTTTCATTGAGTCGTACACCTTCTTCATTGACTATGTATTTATAAGATTGATTTATTCTACCCTATGATTTTTTATGTTATATTTTATCCTTATTTTTTTATTTTTTTATTTCACTATCATAATACCCTTTTTTATTGTTTCTTATATCATAAAATATGACAATGTAAGGGTTTCTCATCTTAATTTCCTATAATTGAAATATGTTCCATCTTCACCACCAATATTCTTTTATTTAGTGTATATACCATCCCATTAATTTATCCTATCAAAATTATCATGTGATTAATGGGATTTACAAATTCATATCACATTATCTCTTTTAATTTTTTTTAATTCAAACATTACTAAAAGTTATAAGGGTCTCTTTTCCAATATTACTTTGAAATCAAGATTATTTATGTCTAAATTTCTATCAGGATAAAATGAATGTTATTTATTTATAAAAATCCACATATTTTCTTATCCTATGTTTATTTTTGGGTTTTAAATTCCTTATCACAATTTCTACTCATTTTGGTTTATAATTCATCCAAAATGATGCTTACAAGTGAAACTGGCCTTATTTTCTCTTTTCAAACAGGAATATATTTCTTCCATGTGCATGTTTTTCATTTTCATTTATAGATATACTTATCCCTAATTATATGATTGATTGATTTTATTTTCTATTTAATTTTACTTTTCTTTTATAAAATTATGAAATAAATCTTTTTTAACATTTTATACATGGTATATTTCTCCCATTTTTTCTTTTTTTTTCTTTATGAAGCTTCCTTCCAAGTTATCATTATTACTCAAATTAATTTTTATTTACTTTCATTGTCTTTTAACCATTTACTTATTAATTATTTCCTTTTTTTAAAATTTTAAAAATGTAATGGATATTTCTTATTATTTTCCAAGAAAATTTTTAATGATCTTATAAAGTGTTTTCCTTCTAGGACACTGTCCTATAAAATTTATTATGTTTCATTCGGGATACATTTAAATAGAACTATCCACTTTTTTATCTGGATTATTCATTTTTATACTTTGTGGTGACTTTTATGGAACTTTTTTCTTTCTCATGTGTTAATTATAATATGATGGAATTATTAAAGTTTTAACGTTCATGTGGCATGAATATTTACATTCTTTCATTATGTGACAGGTGGGATCCAGATTATATAGCCCTCTAATGCATTTTGTAAGTCTTTATATCTCATGAGATGACATGTATAGGACTGTGGAGTGAACCTAATCCACTATGTTTTTAGGAATGGAAAGTTAACTCAATCCACTATGTTATAAGACATTTTTTACTACGTGATGATGGTATTGGAAGTGAACCTTAACATAAAAAATGATTTTATATGCTTATGTTTTCTTTATGATTCTATGTCATACCACATTCTTATGTTATGTTTCATGTCTTAGGATAATTTTCTCATGATTTCATATTCACATGCCTTATTTCCTATGTTAAACTAAAATCCTTATGTTATTATTCAAGATTTATGATTCATAGTCCATTATTTATATTTCTTTTCTCAACATTTCTACCATATTTATAATATTTTTCATTATTTCCATAGTTATAATTGGTGGTGTGATCTTCATATAAGACCATGAAAATGAATACTTCAAGCTCATAGTATTTTTATTTACTTGTGGTTTTATGTCCATTATAATTTTTAAAAATGTGTTTCATTTATCTTTTTTTGTAATGTATTATTATTAATTTCATGTCATAATATTATATATTGATGAAATAAGGTAATTTTTTATTTTATCCTGATGTTGTGTGTAAGACAAGCTATACAACATATGAGATTTATTAAAGATAATTTCACACTAAAAATATGAATTGTTACATGATCACCCAAAACTCAAGTTATCACATTACATACCTCTCAAACACTTTTCACAACTAAAAATCAAAAAAAATATTTTTATAATATAAAATTCAGTGATAATTATATTTAAATTCAATATTCCACTATATACTATATTAAATATGGTTTAAAAAACTCAAGGTATTAAACATTAATTCATGGATTTCATTCTTAAGTTCATTCCTCCAAAACACTATGTTTCCATAAAACTGGAACCAATATAATGAACCATACTTATTGAAATTTATCTCATAAATATTAAATTTTCACTGGTTTCTCAACAAATATCAAATATTCATTAATATTTATCACACCAAAATAAATCATATGAAAATTTCAATGATGGTAATTCCAAAATTGTGACACGTAGAATATATCACGGACCCACTCTGATCTAGTTTGAAGCACCAACTAATATGCCACTCCAACAGGGCATTCCAACATCTAGAAATGTCTAATGAATCTAAAATAAACATTTCTTCCTTAGAAAAACCTTTACTTACAATTATTGGGTAAATCGTTAAAAATACATAATCAACAACATCAAATACTATTGATCTCTACCTCATATTAGTATATGATTTATGACCACTCTGTACAATATTAATTAGTTCTTAAATCATTTGTACATTTTCTATTTTATTATTCACTAAATATATCCCACTAATAATTATATCACTACCATAAACCCAAAATAAGGTTGATAAAAAAGATCATCTATGTAATGATTCATATGGTGTAATTATAATTGATAAGTGATTGTCATTATTATAATAAAACTCAATCTATAGAGACCCATATTTTTTAGTTTATAAAATTTTATTAATACAAAGGGTAAGAATAAAATAATAGTGGATTTTTTATAAATAATATTGGATTATTTATTTAATTAAATAATTCCTTCATGGTATTTTTTACAAATTAAAATACCACTTCTTTTATTTTTTCTTGGTGTAATTTCATACTTTATGGAAAGGAAGTTCTCTTGGGTCATTATATGACTTTTGATTTATTCATCAGGGAGGTAGGTTATTTAAATATGGGATTTATAGGATTTATTATGGAATTAGATAGTGTTAAATTATAATGTTTAATGGTGTAATTCAAATATTTATAGTGGTATTTTATTATGGTTAATTATTTTGGAGGTTAGTGAATTTAAGGTGGCTATGATATTTTTCATTCATTTGAGTGAATCTCTCTCTTATCCTTAATAATTGGTTTCCTTGATTTCTTTGTGTTCTTCATGTCATGGTGGATTATGAAATAATAACAATGGGAGAATAGTGATGAATGTAGAATGGAGGGAGGTGAATAGTTATGGTCAGTAACTCTAGACCATCAATCATTTTCTATTTGAGTTAGTTCCCTAGAACCAAATATCTTTATACTTTTTATTAGCAAGATATAAATAAATTATCTTATCATATAATGATTATTCTTCTATGTAATTTTAAAGTGAAAATGTCCTTGGAATATTCATCACATTAAAAGGTTATAGAAATTCCCTACTAAAATGAGAACCTTGAGATTCCATGATGATATTCTTAAATAAATATGTATTATAGTATAAATAACATCTTTCTGATGAGACACAGACGATGTTTTTCAATTAGGTGTTGGGGTCTCATAAGACATTAAAACTTTTCATGAGGTTTACACTTGGTGATTTCCTAGAAGGGAGGTTATGAGGACAAACCCATTGATAGGAATTCCACATGTTTAATGTGTCATTGTATATCCTTTTCTATGAATGTGTGTCTTTTTCCTTAGACTTTAGATTATTTTTAATGTGTATCATGACTCGTTTACTTTGATGAATAGAAAAAAACCATGATTAGTGGTGAGGTATCATTATTTGGTATGTCATAATTATTATGAAAATAATTGAATAATTCTAGAAATAATTTTTTCCATTCATATTAATGGAAGAATATATCTCAATCTATTTGGTTAAAATGTAAATGTTTGATAAAATACATAGACATGGTATTTTATAAACAATTTCATTTAATAAAGTAAAAGAAAGATAAATCAAACATATAGGGTGATGGTATAAGAATATATTCTACTTGATGATATATTGGTTAAAAAGGGATTATATTAAATAATATCCCTTGTAAAAAATGTTGTTATTATTGTATGTGAACTAAAATTATTTTTACATAATGTGCATTGGAATTAAGGATACACTTCACCCATCATATCCATAAGTGGATTCTCGATAATACATTCCAGACATATCCTGAAGCTTATACATGAGTGTATATTAAAGTTAATTTAATCTCATTTTAATGTGATGCAAATTGAGACTACATTGGGCCCAATGGTGTATGATCTCTTTTCTATAACTTTCATCGTGTAAGCCTCATATGATCTTCATCGGTTATAATTAAATATAAATGGATTAAATGTGGCTTGCATATATACTTAATGATTTCAATGAGCATCACCCCAGTAGGAAGTAACATATGTGATTTGAATTTAAACTCTTAAATGGGGAGCATCAGTTACTATCTATATAAAGGTAATGAGTTTCTTTTATTGGGGTGTGTGGGTTGATGTTGTGATATGATCAACTATTTCATGTAAATATTTTTATAACTCTATTCCTCCTAATATATTTTTTTCAAAATAATAAAGTCACTAGAACCCCTTAAATATATCAAGATATTGTCAAAAACCAACCTGAGTTACCCATTTATTGACACCTAAACTGGACCATGGAAATACATAAAGGGAATTTCTTACCCCCTCAAGCTAGAAACTAGTGTCTAGGAATTAAGAAAATGATCTTGAGAATAGTTTCACCCAATATCCTAGCTAAAAAGAAATATATAATTAGATTATAATGCAGAATAAGTAATAAAATGACTTATAAAAAAAACCATCACATGATTTGAATAGAAAAAGAATAAACATCAACACATAAATAAATAAAACATCTAAGTAATATCTAAACTAATAAAATTGATACATGTGTTTCAAAATAAAACCAAACCCAAATAGCTACTACAAGTCTCCATGTGAACCAAAATCACTCAACACCTCATATACCACCACTACTAGACCAAATAAAACCTCAAAAAATAAAGATCATAGTTGCGCACCTGAAAGGAAACAGTCAAAGCTTTAGACACTAATTGATGTCTGTATGGTATAAGAAAAATGAGCCCAATAAGATCTCACCAAAGAGTTTGTGAAACCCATTTCAAAATACATTTCATTTATTCTAGTATTAATTATAATTAAAAAATAGGTTTTTATGATTAATAATAAAAAAAATATTTAATTTTCCTTTTTCATAAGGTCTCTCTTTTCATTTAAAAAAAATAAGTTATTTTTAAAACAAAAAAATAAATAAATATCCTTAAAAATATCCATACATTGATAAAAAAATTGTTTCCTATAAAAATACCAACCTTAAAATACATTTATAAAAACCCATTTTTTAAAAATAAAAATGACATTGCATTAAATGAACCATATACACACTCATGTTGGAATCTCTAAATAATAAAAGACAAATTCCACACACACAAAGGTACTATATTAGTTAATAAAACCAAGGAATGAAAAAGGAATAATAAATGGAAGTACCCTATCTATTTTCAACTAATATCATGGACAATACACTAGGTCCTAAGGTGATATAGGATTAGAATTTACCAACACTATTGAACCAACTACTAGAAAATATCACATCATAAACTACACAAGTTTCCCAATCATCACACATCAACCTCTTCAGGAAGAACCCCCCACAAGCCCTAGTGTATAGAATAACTAGGGGACACTATTAGTATATGCACTATCTAGTGTATTATAAGTAGAGAATAATCTCTTATCCTACTATTACCATGAAAGACAAACTTTTATAGGTGAGCATGGAATAAATCACATCAATAAAAAATTAAACATAAACATAAACATCATAATACCTCCAACTCTCTCCCAAAAAATAGCCACAATTCCATCATTCACAATTAAAATAATTAAAGATAAACTTATCGAGTTCACAGCCAAATTAAATAGAACTAAAAAATGGGATCGAGAGGGTTTCTCACACCCTCAAAATATAAAATTTATTTGAAGGTTTCAAATGTTCCTTCTTGAAAACCAAATAATGATTCCAAGTCCTTTATAACCATTCAAAAAATTTCGAAAACAATTTTTAAACAATTGATTGAAAGTGTACTAGAAAAAAACTTGGGAAATAACTTCCCTTTTATAAAACCTCTTAGAAGTACAAAAAATCACTCTTATATACATCTCACAACTCATATACAGTAAAATCTCTTTAAAAATTAAAAAACATTTAAAATAAACCTTTAAAACATTTATAAGACACTTGGAATTAATAAATTCTTTTAAAGCTATAAAACAGCATAAAATACACTTTATTCCATGTATAAAATAACTTTAGAACATTTAAACAAATTACTATAACTATCACATGTAGATATAAATTAACAAAAAAAGAATTTGAAATCATTAAACAGACAATGACATTCCAATTAAAGGGAGTGCACAAAAATACCTACCTTTAAGTAAGTGGTAACCCCTCATGACAATCCAAAAGCATCACCTTTGATGGTGAACACTCAAAAAATCATGGAGATGACCTTTAAAACCCATAAACAATAAAATACAAGTATTAAAACCACCCTAGAACCTTAATCTCAGACAAACATACCCTAAGGTTTAGTGGAGGAAGTGAAACCAAGAAGAAAAAGGAAGAAATGGAAAGAAAGAAGGTGGAATAAGGGTAATTGAGGGGTTTAGCTCAAAAAATCCACTTGAAATCGTGGTATAGGAGATCAAAATCATAGAAGAGGAAGGCAGGAACTCCCTATCATATTCCCTAGCTTGGTTGAACCAAAATAGAGGAGAAAGGGGGCTAAAACCCCTTACATTTTAATAGGGGAAAAAGGAAAACTCGTAATTTTAACATATGGGAAGATCACATGGTTAGGCCACATGATTTGGTAAATTGTTAACTAGACCTATGGGCTCCACTTATGACCCACTAAACACTTGAATTATTTTTCCATTGGGTTCCCTAATCATGTGTCAACATTGTAGGATCTATTAGAGATCTATTGCACAATTGCAAGATTTTTTCATTGGTTTTCCTTAACTGTGTATCCCCCCTCCAAACACACACACACAAAAAACTAGACACATGTATTTTATATAAAACCCACAAGTTTTGAGTAATTTTGAAGCAACCATAAAAAATGTAACTGTCAAAACTATATGACATTTCATACTTTCAAAGCACAAATTTAGTTAACCATTCACTAATTTTACAATAGAAGAAAAATTTAAAAAATTTAATAAAATCATATAAATTAAAATTAAAATACCAAAACTAAATAAAATTAAAAACAAAAGTGATACTTAGGTGTTAAAATATCCACACCATGCCACTTTCTTCCCACAAAAATCACTCAATCAAAGTATAATTTGATAGGTTAAGAGATACAATGACACCCCACAAAGGGAGGTGGGTATAACTAAAGGAGTCATAAGGGAATTAATTTATTGATCACAAATTAATATATCATTAAAGATTATATAGATCCACCAAAAATAAAAAAAACACATAAAATCAACAGGATAGATCCACACCCAACACCAAAAGTCACCCAACATAGCACCACCCCAAAAACTAAGATAAACCCCAAATTAAATGGGGACCTAACATAGCTCTTATCACCACATAGAATTCATATATGACAGTGATATACAAAAGGAATGAACTTTTAAAGAGAATACCTCTATATAACATCTGAATAAATTATTCCTACCTTCTAAGGATAAACTTACATAAAAAGAACCTAAGCAGTTACAAAAGAATACTGATCCACAATTACATCAAAAACACCTAAAAATTTTGAGAACACTATCCACTAGCATACCTCATCACAAAACAACATGGGTTCCTGAACTGGGTCATAACATGACCATAAGGTAAACTAGTACCTCAAACCAAAAAACATGCATACAGTAACCCCATAAAAACAAAGTTATCACCCTTGAGCGTTCAATATAAATATAGTAATATTGGTCTTGGTTACCAAAGCATGGACCCAAGTTTCACCCATGTCCCATCTATCAAGAATCCAACCTCAATATAGAAAAACCATAGACACATACATAAACTGTAGGAGGAAAAATCCAAAAAGACAAGGCACACAACTAAATCCAAAATTCATCACAAATCATAAAGGAAAATTCACACAAAACCCAAAATTTCAACCATGTTTGCATCCACCAAACATAAATCTCAAAAAAAACATCATAAAAACTATAATTACACCTGAAAATTATAATAATTATTCTTACCAAACCATTAAATATAGCTTAGGAAGCTACATCAAAGACAAACTGCTCAAGATTTTGAATAAGATGGTTTAGAATGCCCAGGTGTTCCACATTGTAATCACACAAGTTTAATCTTCCTTATATATAAATACCAGCCTCGTTCAACTAACCCTTCAATATTAGGATCAACTAAACTTTTATTCCCATGGGACAAAATATCTTCACTCAAAAAAATGAAGTTGATCCAACACCCATAAGAGGTGGTCTTGTCTGATCATCTTCTATCGACAATAGATTTGCAATAAATTCTTGATAGGTGATAAGGAAAAATCAAACTATGATGGCTCTAGAGTCTGATTAAATACCTCTTTCAAAGTAAATATATCTTTATAAATTATCATTGATGAGGTTCAAAGGAAATAACATTATCTCTAAAAAAATTTCAACACACTCATCCATTATCTCTTGGCCTGATGAAGACAAATGAGACCAATGGACTTCCTTATCTTCACCTCCTCAGGATAGTGTCATTGAATAAATTTTTTCTTGAAAAATTCCAAATACATGACCTCATATAGTTGTAAGGGACTATAAATTCTAGTAACACTAGTTTGGGTCCTTCAAACAAATTGGTTGTAGCCTTTACCCTTGAAGCTTCGGGGGTATTGAGAGAATTGAAAATCCACTCAAATTACTCTAGCTACTTCATTGCCTCAAAAGTACATAGATCACCATGTAAGGAAGGCAGATTAAGATTCCAAAAGTATATTATAGGTCCCAATGATGAGGTAAATTATGGATATACCACTCAGTCTTGAGTCTGGTGGAGTCAGTAAGCTGAGAACCCAACTCTGAAAGATGAGAAGGTTTATCCTAAAGATCTTCCCAATAAATGTAGTTTCAACTCTTCTTAGAAGATTATTAGGGAGTAATACTCTAAATAATATAAATAACGAGATCAATCGACTCATACTCCAAAAATAATATAACAAAACTCTATACAAATTAAATTTTAAAGTGGGACACATTTAAAACATAATATTTATATAAAAATGTAAACTATATTCTTTAAATAATTTTCAAGTTATAAAAACCTATCTCCTTTAAAAAAATCATCCATATTTTTAAAATCATCAAATCCCATTTTAGATTCACCAAAAATTGGAATCTATTTGATTATTATAAAAATTCTGTTTTCATTTATAAAATATCCTCCAAATTTCATTTTAAAATCATTACCTTTGAAATCACACCTCAACTAATTGAAAACATCCCCTTTATTTTTCAAAGACTCATTTTACCAACATAAAACTAACCTTAAAATGGTAAAAACAAACAAAAAACATACACATTAACCAAAACTTAATAAAAAAATATCAATTCTATAATATAAACTCCCATAATTTCACTCACATTAATGGTAAATGATATTAGAGTATATAGAGAAAAAGGATAAAAGAAAATAATCTAAGGGAGAAATATAAGTAACACCCGTAGGGTCACTGTTATGTATTTTATTTGTGTTTACTTTTTATTTTATGTTTTTTGGAGTTTTTAGTTGTTCATGATTGGAAACTTGAATTTTGAGAAAAAATTGATTAGTGCACACAGTTGGTACACAAATTAGAGTAACTATGGTCCAAACCATGAAAATGGAGTTTAGGTCTTCTAGAGTCATTTTACGTGATCTCTTCACAGTTAGTCAAACATTGAAATGCCTTCTAAAAAACTGTATGACTCAATGTAGAGGAGTGGGTAACCTCACTTGGTTTGGAAAACTGTGCAGCGTTCCCTATTTTGTTAAAAAGTCCTGATTTACCAAATTAACCCCCTTGATTTTTAACCTTCCTCCTCCCTCATTCAAACTAGGTTCCCACAACCATGAAGCATTCTTCTCCCTTGTTCCTTAGTGGTTCTACTTGTATTCTTGGGGAAAGATCTTGAGGAAATACAATGTTTTCTTGGATTTTTCTCTCTTTCCTTCCTCTTCTCCCATGTTCTTCCATTTCTTTCCCATCACTCTAACCCTAATAACCGTAGAGGTCCAAACATAGGGTTTAGGTTAGTTTTTTATTAATTTATTGGATGTTTATATTAGATAGGATTCCTCTTCTTCCCTCTTTGTGATATTTTTTAATGGAAAAATAATTCCATGACTTTAGAGGTGGTTTTCTCTACACACCTAGAATTTTCCCTTGGATTAACTTGTTTCTTGAGTTTTCCTTGGGTTTCTATTGATATATTACAATTGGATTGATTTATTGAGTTATTTTATACAAGTTTTACTATTGTTCTTGAATATATTGGAAAAATAGTGATTTATTTTGGTTATCCTTTTGAAAATAAAGTTTATGGATACAAAATGTTTGATAAAATTTATTCAAATAAAACTTTTGTTGTAAAATGAGATTCCAAAGAGACCTTTAAAGGGTATTTTTTCTTGAATATGATCCATTTTGTGTGATAAATGTGGTTGTGGGTTCACATGGAAGACCTTGGGTATATTGGTTATATGGTGGGTGTTTACCTAGCCTTTAACATGAGCTAACTAGGGGTTGTTTCTAGTGGCCTTAAGAGGACCAGGTTGGATTACTTTTTTAAGTTCATATAGTTCATACAGTATTTCATGAACAACTCCTAGATACATATATCTTGTAGGTTAGATCTCCCCCATGTTTCATGTTTACTTTGAGATTATTTGGACATGTATTTATTTTATACCCATGTGTTTTTTGATTTTTATCACTTGGTTATATCTTACTATCCAAAATTATACTTTTGATTATATTTTAAATGTCACTTATCTTCTTGTCTTATTTTATAGAAAAAAATGATTTATAAAATGATTTTTCAAGAAATTATTTTTCAAAACATTATTTTAAAACTACAAAAAATGGTTTTCATTATTAAAAGTTATGTATATATTCATGATGGTATACTAATAGGCTTTTCCTCACACCCTATATAAATCATTAGGCATATTAAAAATTGGTTTTTTCTAGTATAGTTAAAGGTAAAATAGATAGATCCTATAGTAGGGATTTTTTATGTTTATGTCATCTTCTATGATATGGGTTGGTGGTGGTTGGGGGTTACATAGAGTTAGCATGGTCTGAGCATTTTGGGAGAATCTTTATTTTGGTATTTTGGGACTTTTGTAGTTACGTATTGGCCAATTTTACCTAAGATGTGATTGACTATCATGTTTATTTATTTGATGTTGATTTTTCTTACTTTAGTTACATTTATTCATTTTTTATGGTCTATCGGTGTGTTTCTACTTCTTATACTTTGTTTGGAATGGTTTATATTATGGTACTTATTTACTCAATGGAATGGACATCCAACCTATGGATGGGTCATAAAATATAATTGGTTGGAATCATTGGAATGTTTTATTAAATTTTGAGGGTTAGATCATTCCCACTGATCTATCATTGAAACCATGGTGCCAATCTTTAGCTCGAGGTAATTAGGAATGCACCTTGGTACTTATGGCAGGATGACCCAGATGATGTGGCAGGTTGAACCAAGTTGGTTTATTAAAAATGGTACCATATCCTCACTTTCTATTTGGGGAGCATGGTGTTATAGATTAGTACTATTGAGACTTGAGTGACAGTGTGGGGGGGTACCTAGCTAGCTCTTCTTCATGTCAGACCTTGAGTTACCAGGGGTGGTTGGGATCTTATGTAAATTAAATTTTATTCTGAGTGATTTGATGGATTTTGAGATGGTTTATTCTTATTATGTGTTTTGATATAATTCAATGAGTTATTTTTATTAGTTTCCTTTTTAAATGAAGTTTATATTGATTAGATTTTTGTTTTTTGTGTTTTTAGATCTGCCCCCCAAATGGACCTCTAAAAATAAGAGTAAGGAATCCATGGAGAATACACCACCAGCCAATCCTCATGTTGACTCCCAAATCATCAAAAAATTAATTATGTCAATTCAATATCTTGAGTAAGGTAGTGATCTAAAGAAATTTTGGTTGATAGAACATTCCCATGAGTTCATGAAGTAGAATCCCTTTATGTTTTGAGGTGGTTAGGGGTATGAAGAACTAGAAGAATGGTTATAGAAGATTGAATGTATCTTATGATTTCTCTATGAACCTGAGTCATAAAAGGTTGTATTCTTAACCTATATACTGAAGGGGATGAGTTGAAGGTTTTGGGACTTGATCTTGTTTTCTAATATTTATTAATTCCTTTCCTGGATCAGTTTCAAAAATATGTTTAACTAATAATTTTACCCAGATAATTTATAATTGGTGAAGGCTAGGTAGTTTATAACTTTGGTGTAGGGGGATAGATCTATGATGGATTACTCTACTTGGTTTATTGATCCAATACATCTTTCACCAGATCTCCTTGTGAATGACTACTTGAAGGTTTGTCACTTTGAGATGGGATTAAATCCAAAAATCTGGTCTAAAATTATTATTCTATGCTTTACCATATATACTAAAGTTGTGGAAAACGAAACTATAGCCGAGGTGGATATAACATGTATTAATAATATCATTCATGCCCCAACTATCACAGGAAAATTAAAAGGTACCTATTCAAGGAAAAAATAGGAAATGGGAGGAGTCATAATAAGGTAGTAGTGGGAGTGTGCAGCATCCCTCTAACCTTGTCTTAGTGGCCTCCTCATGATGGAAGATAGTTGTGTGTTATTAGTGTGGCAAGGTAGGGCATACCAAGTAGAATTTCTAAGAATATAGGAATAAATTACACTATTTTAGAATCTTGGTACATATTTAATTATATTTAAGGTACTCTCCCCAAGGAAATAAAGTGGGTTTCACTCACACCAAGGGTTCCCATGTGCATCCAGATACATCGAATGGGGATGGATCACATTACCAAGTAAAAGGGGACTCTCATTCTACCCAGAAAACTAAAAGTGGTCCTGAATTGGGGTTATTTTATGTGGTGGATCATGATACATAGAAGTCAAAAGCATGACTAATTATTGTTATAGGTATGGTGTTTATTGACTCATCCATGGCTTTGGTACTTTTTAAAAAAGGTGTATCCCATTCATTTATCGTATCTAAGATGATTGATGCATTAGAACTATTATATGAGTTAATTCCATATGTAATATATATCTCTACTCCATTGGTAAAGAGGATGTAGTAGGGGTTCAATTTCTATTAGTGTCATGTGGTCATCATCGATTTTGAGGTTTATTGTTATTTCTTAGTTCTATATATGTACATCTTCAACCTTATCTTCGACATAAATTGGATAGTGAGTGATAAAGATCAAATGAACTAATACCACCTAATGGTTTCATTTATATCTCTTATTAAGAATACTCATGTGTTTTAGGTTGAGTAGGATTCATGATTATGTAGATAATATCTGATTATTCTAGTGGTAGGATCTATTTTGTCAATTTTTTGAGCTGCTTTTTGATATCGTTGAATGGGGTTCAGGTGACCAGCTTCTGTTGGTGGTGGATAAGTACCCCAAGGTATTTCTTGATTATTTTTCTAGGTTATATCCCCCATATTAGGTAGATTTTACCACCAACCTACTCCCTAATATGCTATCTATCTATTTTCTATTAAACAGAATGTCCCCTACTAAATTAAAGGATTTGAAGGTTCAGTTAGATGACCTCAAGAGCAATGGGTTCATTTTCCCAAGTGTTTCACCATGGGAATCATCAGTTCTATTTTCAAATAAGGAAGATATAATAATTCATATTTACATTGAATATTGGAATCTCAATGCAATGATGATTAAGAACAAGTATCTTGTTCCTTATATCGATGATTTGTGTGATCATCCCAATAGTACCCAATGATTTTCAATGATTGAATTGAATTTAGGGTACCACCAGTTGAGGTTCAGGGAGGTTTACATTACCAAAACTATGTTCTAGAGTTGTTATATTTATTTTGAGTACCGTTTTATGTTTTTCAGTCTCACTAATTCCCCCATGGTATTTATTTCCTTGATGAACCATATTTTCATTTGTTTCTTGACTCCTTTATGGTGGTACTTTTTTATGATATCTTGGCTTACTCCAAGATGAAGGACGAATATAAGGGCCATTTTGAAATCATATTATAAACCTTGAGGGATCACCATATGTATTTGAAGTTATCCAAATTCTAGTTCTAGATCCAAGAGGTGAAATTACTAGGTTACATGGTATCTGAACGACTAATTTCAGTGGACCCAAAGAATGTTCATGATCTAATATCTAGGGAGATACCCAAGAATAAATTTTATGTCCAAATTTTCTTGGAACTAGTAGGATATTATAGGTGTTTCATGTAGGAATTTTCTAGGATATCCTCCCATTTGATATCTCTAACCTAGAAAGGTGTGAAGTTTTAGTGGTATGAAAAATGTAAAAGATCATTTGAGGAGCTAAAGGTGTGGTTGACCAATGCATGTATTATTATCCTCATAGAACTAGTAATGGGATACATTAGGTATTGTAATTTATTAGGTATAAATTTGGGGTGTGTCTTAATATAGAGTGAATACATGGTTGCCTATAGATCACATCAACCGCACCCTCATAAAAATAATTACCCCACTCATAATATTGAATTAACGGTGATGATGCATTCCTTAAAAACATGCCAACACTACCTCTTCAGGGAGAAGTACATGGTGTATTCAAGACAAAAAAGTCATAATTATATATTTACCCATTAAAATCAGAATATTATACAGATACTATGGGTGAATTATCTTTATATATTTGATTTTGATATGGAATACACTCTGGGAAATGTGAATACAGTAGCTGATGCACTGTGAAAAAAATTATTGATAACGGTAATGAAAGAGTATAGAAACGAATTAGGTATGATAATATTGTTGGTCGAACTTCATCTGGAAGTGGAAGAGGAGGGTGAATGGGTTATTTTGACCAATATGCAGATTACCTCCTCACTTAATGATCAGATTTTCCTTGGGAAGGAAGCAAACCAAATATTCTAGTAGATTAGAGGAATATTAAATAGTTGGGAGACCTTGAGTGACTTTTCTCGATAATGTGATGGTTTCATCTATTTTCAAAAGTGTTTAATATACCCTTTGTATTTGAGGAAGTATGTAATTAGTGGTGGTGACTACTCTAGCTGGGTTATTCACCCAAGAAATACAAGGATGTTATATAATCTGATATTCCAATATTGGTGGCCTATAATGAAACAATCCATATTTGATTTTGTATCTCAATTCCTCTCTTGTTAAAGAATAAAATATGATCACCAAAAGTTATCCAGGTTTTTGTAGTCTCTCCCTATCACAATGTAGAAATTGGATGATGTCACTGTAGATTTACTTATTAGATTACCAAAATCTTATAATGGGAAGGATGGTATATGGGTAATCATTGATCATTTAATGAAATTAACCCATTTCATTCCAATTAAGGAGTTAATAAAAGTAGAGAATCTTAGAAACCTTTACATCCAAGAGTTTTTACAACTTCACAGTGTTCCCTCAACTATTTTTTCTAACCAGTACCTGCATTTCACATACCATTTTTTGGAAGGGGTTCTAGGAATCTTTGGTTTACCATATTAAAATGATCATGACCTATAATCTGTAGACTAATGACCAAATGGAGTGGGTTATTCAAATTATTGAGGATATTATCTAAGGTTTCATCCTTGAATTTGGTGTCTCATGGGATAAGAAATTATCATTGGTTTAATTTTCCTATAATAATAGCTATTAAACCTTAATAAATACGGCCACATTTTAAGCCTTGTATAGATGGTCATGTAGGACCCCTTTGTATTTTTCTAAGCCGGGCGAGCATTCATTTTTGGGGTTGAGTATTATTCAAGAGATGATAAATAGGGTTCATATTATCTATAAAGTGTTGGTTATATCTCAAATTCGGAAAAAAAATATTATGTTGATCTTGGTCGTTATCAGTTTGAGTTTAGTGTAGGTGATTGGGTGTTTTTTAAAGTCTCTCCAAAGTTGGGACATTATTGTTTAGGAAATCAAGGTAAGCTAACACATGCTATATCGATTATCTTGAGATTGTGGATAATCTCAATATGGTGGCATATAAGTTGTCTCTCCTAGAACATATGAATTTTATTCATGACATATTCTAAATCTCCCAGCTAAAGAAGTGATATCCAGACCCATCCCATGTGGTGTAATGGGAGAGTCTAGACTTGGAATCCAACACCTATGTGGTTGAGCAGCCTATTCGTATTCTGGATCATCGAGTCAAAGTTCTGCAAGGTAAGAATATTCCTCTATTCCATGTTTTATGGAAGAATATCCAATAAATCCATGATTCATGGGAATGGGAAACCTTGATGAGAGAGTAGTGGCATCAACTTTTTGTAAAATTCGATCCTTGAAAACTTTCTATGGGAATAAAGTGGAATGGTGGAGAAAATTATGACACTCATTAGTTCACTAATATATATTTTATTTTAATTTTAGTTTTATTCTAAATTTTTTCAATTTTTTGGGGTTTTGAGGAAAAAAACATAAATATTGGCAAAATTTGGATAGTGTGAACAGTTGGAACATGTCAAGGAGTATTTGTACACTAAACCATTAAAATAGTGGTGAGGAGTTCTAGATTCATTTTTTACAGTCTTCACATGGTTAACCAAATAGTACAATACCTTCTGGGGAACTATGAGACTCAAGGAAGTAGAGAGGGTATCCCCACATGGTTATCACATGGTTTTCCAATTTTTGCAACCAAACCATACAGCCTATCATGTTTTGTAAAAAAGTTGTAATTTACTAAATTAAACCCCTTAATTTTTAACCTCCATCCTCCCTCATCTACCCCCCCCCCCCACCATTTGAACTAGGTTACCCCAGTCATGGATCATTTTTCCCCCCTTGTTCCTTGGTGTTTATCCTTGGATTATTAGGTAAATATCTTGAGTAACGCTGTGTTTTCTTTAATTTCCCTTTGTTTACTTCTTCTTTCCCCATGTTCTTACATTTATTTCTCATCACACTAACCATAATAATGATGGAGGTATGAACCTATGGTTTAGGTTAGATTATTGATGAATTTATTAGATTTTTAGGCCATTGAGGATACCTCTTCTTCCCTCCTTGTGATATTCTATGATGGAGAAAATATTCCATAACTTTGGAGGTAGGTGTACCAACATACCCAAATTTTTCCTTTGGTTTAACATGGTTGTTGAGTTTTTATTTGGTTTTTATTGATCTATTATGATTGGATTCATTTATTGAGGGTTATTATAAATGTTATTATTATCATTGGTGTATATTATCAAAACAGTGAATTCTTTTGGTTATTATTTTGAAAATTACATTTTTACCTACAAAGTGTTTGATAAATGTTTTCAAGAATACTCTTATTTTTAAATGAGATTCCAAAGAGACTTTAAAAGATGATTTTTTTTAAAACTTTTTCCTTAACCATGGGATTTTTTATGTGTTGAATATAGTTGTGGGTGAAAATGGGAGACCTTGGGTGTGTTGATTATAGGATGATTTTTGTCTTGGGCTTAGGCATGAGTAGGACATGGGTTAATTCCAATGGCCTCAAGAGTCCTGAGTTAGATTACTTGTTTAGGTTCGCATAGGTCATCCAATGTTTCATGAGTGATTCCTAGATACCTAGTGATATTAGGTCAAATATCACCCATGTGTAAAGTTTACTTTGATATTTTAATGACAAGTATTTATTTTATGTTCATGTGTTGTTTTATTTTTGATCACTTGGTTATCTATTGTTTCTCACAATTACACTTATGATTGTATTTCTATGCCACCTATCTTATTGAATTATTTTATAAAAAATTAACGTATTTATAAAATTATTCTTCAAGAAATGATTTTAAAAACAATTTTTTAAAACTAAATAATTGGTTTGTATTGTGAAAAGTGATATATAGATTCCTGGTGGCATCCTGTTAGGATTTCCCTCACACCCTTCATATGAAACTGGGTATATACAGACTTTTTTTTGTTTGAAATAGGGAAAGAGAAAGAAGTTTGATCTCAAAATATGTATTCTTGATTCTTTTTCCATATTCTATGATATAGGTTAGTAGTGGTCAAGGTCCACATGGAGTTAGCATGGTCTAATCATTTTGGGATCCAAAACCTTTTGGTATTTTGGGAATTTTTTAGTTTATATATTATCTATTTTTTCATGGGATATACTTTAATCTCATAATTATTTATGATATGTTGTTTTTTCTAACTTTAGTTACATTTTATCATCTATTTATAGTTCATTTTTTTTATTTCTACTAATTATACTCTGTTTGGATTGGTTAATATTATGGTACCTATTTATTCGATGGCATGGATATTGAACATATGGTTAAGTCATTTCAGATTATATATTATAATCCTTGGTATGTTTTATTGGATTATGAGGGTAAAATTATTCCCAATGATACCCTAGTTCTAGTCTCTAGCCTAGGGTGATTTGGAATGTGCCTTAGGCCTTATGGTGGCCAACTCAGGTGATGTGGAAACTTAACCTGGGTTGGTAATTAGAAAAAATATGATTATAGGTTGTTTGAATGAGTTTGAGAACTATGAAAAAACCATGCAATAGGCTATGTGAAGTTTTCATACCCTTAGTTCATGGGATTCACACGATTTTCTAGACCGTGTGGGATAACCATGAAACTATAGTTTTCTATTCATATCAACCCTTTAAACTAAGAGAGACCCCCAAAATCACTTGTATACTCAATATAGATAAATTTATCATCATATCTCATCAAAATATATAAAAAAATAATCAAAAAATTCCAAAATCAATATTTAAACCATAACTTCTCATGGAAAATCAAGTTTCATCACAAAGGGTGGTGATCAAGTACCCATTCGTGATCTACCTCTTAAGTAGTGATGATAGTACTAGTATCCTTTCTACCAAGACATGGCTCAAATAACAAGAGGTATTATTAATAACCTAGGACATTATAATAATCTTGGATTTAATACCATTTTATTGTGAACCAACCCAGGTCACCTCTCTACCAACACCCAAGTAAACCGATGGAAAGAATATAAGGGTATTAGTGATCCCCTAGGGTTGAAAACTAGTGTCTATGAATCAAGTAAATTCTCTTGGGAACATTTTCTCCCAATAACCAAGCTAAAAAAGAAACATTTGGTCAGATTATAATGTAATATAACTAATAAAATGACTTTTAAAACAAACCAACATATAATCTAAATAGTAAAACAATAAACATAAACCCTTGAATAAATAAAACATATAAGGAACATTTGAACCAATAAAATTGATACATTAATTTTAAAATAAATCAAAACATAAACACCTACTACCCATTTTCATATAACCCACAATCACTCACCACCTCTCATGTGACCACTACCAGACCAACTCAGACATCAACAAATAAAGATCATTGTTGGACACCTGAAATGAAACAATAATATATGCATAAACTAATTGGTGTATAAAAGGTGTGAGAAAAATTATCATATTAAGATCTCAATAAATAGTTTGTTAAAACCATTTCAAAAGAAGTTTACTTATACAATTTTTAATTAGAAATAGAAAATAGATTTTCATGATTAATCATCATAAAAAAATTAATACATCATTTTCCATTTTCATAAAATCTCCCTTTTTACTTTAATAAAACATGATATATTTTAAATAAATTTAAATAAACTTGCTTAAAATTTTCTATACATTGATAAAACCCTTCTCTTTCCTCTAAAAATCCCACCTTGAAATCTATTTATGAAATACCATTCTTTAATAAAGTAAAACCACATCAGATGAAATGAACCACACACACTCTCTTAATGGAACCTATCAATAATGAAAGATAAATACCACACACACAAAGGTACCACCTAAGTCAATCAATCAAGGGGATGAAAAAGTAATAAGAGATGGAAGTCTCATATCTAGTGTTAACTAATATCATGAGAAACACACTAGTTCCTATGGTGAAACAGACCTAGAATTTACCAAAATGACTAGATAAACTACTGAAAATAATTGAATCCTAAACCAAAAAAAGTTTTCTAACTAACCCACTCTAGCCTTGTTGGAAAGAACCCCCCCCCCCCCCCCCACACACACACACACACTAGCTCTAGCACATAGCACAACTATGGGAACACTATAATTATGCATACTATCTAGTGAATAATAAGTTGATACCTATCTCCTAGCCTAGTTTATTCATAAAATATAAACATTTACAGGTGATAATAGAATGAATCACATCAATAAGAAATTAAAAAAAAAGCCCTCAGCTAACCTCTAACTCCACCATACGAAATAGCCTTGATTCCATTATTCACAATTAAAATAATTTATGATATCTCCCTTTGTGTCAAAAAACAAATAATAATTAATAAAAAGAGTCTCCAAAGGGTTCAACAAACCCACCACAACATGAAAACCATTTAAAAGTGAAAAAGGGGCATTCTTGAAAACCAGATTGGGATACATAGTCTTTTATAACCATTTCAAAACTTTCTATAACATTTTATAAAAAAATAAATTGAAACCATACTATAAATAAACTAGGGAAACAACTCCCCTTTTATTAAACCTTTTAAAATTTCAAAACATCACTCATATATCCATTTCAAGACTCAAATGGGGTGAAAACACTTTACAAATTGAAACTATTTTTAAAAGTCCTTTAAAACAATACTAAGATTCTTAGAATTCAAACATTCATTGAGAATTAGAACACACCATTAAATACCATTTATGCCAAGTATTAAATCACTTTAGAACATTTACATAATTTACTATAACTATCACATATAGATATAAATAAAAAATAGAGCATTAAAAATCATCAAACACACAATGACATTCCAATTAAAGGGATTTTAAAAAAACAACTACCTTGAACCAAGTGGTGACCCCTCATGACAAGCCAAAACATGTCTCCTTCAATGAAAAATGGTCTAAAAATCATGTAGATGCCCACTAAATCCCATAAAAACAAAAAAAAATCAAATTAGAACCACCCCCAAACCCTATTATAATACTAATATACCCTAAGGTTCGAGGGAGGAAGTTAAACCTAGAAAAAAAGAAAAGAATAGGAAGGAAGAATGGAGAATAAGAGGGACTAAGGGGTTTATCTCAAGAAATATGATTTAAATCGAGGTGGAGGATCCCAAAAATCATAAATAATGAAGGGAGTAACTCTTTATCATGCACCCTAGCTCATATGAACCAAAATGGAGGAAAAAGGTGGCCAAACCCCCTTAAATTCTAATAGGGGAAATGTAACACCCTGAGATTTTATGAGAAATATTTTGTTTTTATGCAACACCAAAGAAATATTACACTACACAAAATATTTTCTTGGCTTGCGTTACACGCAATAGAAACCTTCCTCGATAGCTTGCGTTGCACACAATACCGAGTTTCACTAAACAATGATATGTTATTAAAATATTATATAAACTAACTGTTATGAATAGTAATACCCACTTTTTGAAATTTTATAAATTTTATCTTTTAAAATGGACTTCATTTTTTGATTCAGAATATCGAAATTATCTTAGGGTGAATTTTTGGTATTTTTCTGAAAACTTTCAATTTTTGATGAATAGTGAAAAACACTGAGTTATAGTTTAAAACCAAATTTTTATTTAAATAATTATTTATTTTATTTAAATTTATTTTAGGTCAAAATAGATATATAATACCTATATAATTTCAATGTAATTCATTGGAGTCGTTTTATAATAATTTAAGATATATAAAAATTTTATTGAACTTTTTACCGTCTTTTGCCCACCTCCTAGGAGAATTTGCAAATTTACATAAAACTTAATTTTACCACTTATGTGAGTGGAATTTAAAAAATCCTAGAGGCATGGTTGATATCAGTAAGTAAAACATGGTTCAATAAGATAATTTTTTTTGGTGAATAGTAACTTTTACTTTTATTTACCACGGTTAAAAGTAAATAGGGTAATTAAGAGTAAAAATGATATTATTGTTACCCTAACACGTGTCCTAATTCTATTGTACAAGTGTAATTAGACTAAAAACAACCTTAGTAATAAAATATGACCATTTAGGTCCACTTGGATTAGATTAGTACTTTTATTATTATTTAATTCCAAGAAGAGTTAAAAGAGTTAAAAATCAAAGTTTAATAACTAAAACGTTTTTAATATAGGGTTATACATAAGATAAATTAGACTATAAATATTCATTAGAAATATAAAATTATTTCCTACATAATTGTATTTTATTTATAATTTTTATACATTAAATAATTTAATTTATTTATGACACAATGATGATACAGTAATTACCTTATTAATGAAATATTAACATAATTGATATTATAAATACCCAAATAAATGTAATTTGAGACTCTTTATGAATTCCACTAATTTTATAGGTTAATATAACATATTATGTTTGGTTAGATAATTTTCTTCGAAGTAATAATGCTTTTATGAATTTAGAAAAAACAAAATACCAAATAGTGTCAAAATTGACATAAAAGAGTTTTTAAAATAAATATTATATTATTAATTGATATTCTATTTCTAAAAATCTAATGTTCATCCAAAAGACTTATATAATGATATTTGTATCATTAATGAACCACTTGGGTTCTCTTTGATGTATATAGTATGTTTTTTAATCATATAATATAAAAATAGAAAGATACATGGTAAATGTTAAACTATTTAACTAAGAGTTAAATATAAATGATAAGGTTAATATAGTAATCAAAACCTATATAAAACCTATTTTTTGAGAGTATTTATACCCATTACCACATTAGCATCTAAATAAATCAATTTTGAGACATTATAAACCGAATATGAATTTATTATAAAATAATATTTTAATTTTTTTCTAAGGTTCCCCTCACCTCTCCTATAAAAGGGAACTCCCCCTTCTCACTAATTCACACCTCTGAAGCCATTTTTCTCAGCCAAAACCTGACCAAATACCCTCTCAAATGTCCTCCCTTCATCCTAGAGGTATTACTTTAGTCATAAATCTAACCTAAGGATCCCTTTTGATCAAATCAAAAGGAAGAACCCAAAGAAGAGGTAAATATCTCACCACCTATTTCAAGTTCCTTTCTTCTTCCACTTCCTCCTTCTTTGTTTTTTCCATTTTAAAATAATAACTCCAGTATATTCTATATACTGTGATATTATTATAAAAAATTTATAACCATATTAGTTATTTTATCCATCCTATGAATGGAAAAGTCAACACACGTGCGTACGTACAGCTTACCATCTCCACGTCGTGGTGTAGTTTGTTATTCAAACATTTCATCATTTGGATGGGTATGATAATGAGTATAAATGATATAAATAATAAATATAACATTATTATTATTCTTTATATATGATATACCATCCAATTATATACGATTTTAATATCAAAATAATGATATCATCGCTCGTGCGTACGTACGGCCTACCGTCTCCACGATGTGATGCGACTCGTTCTATATGATCTCCATTGAATAATGATTATATAAATGAATTGAATGAATAAATATGATATATATTACACTAATAAAATTCTGTAAATGAGGTATCTATAACCTAAAAATAGGAATAATAATTTATTCGACAAAACACGCATAAGAACATAAAGTAATGAACACCTGAATAACAGGTAGCAATGAAATATTTCTAATAAGAAGATAATAATATGACCATATATGATATCATAACAATGAATATTATTCTCTAATAAGTCAATTAAATTATTTAAATCATTATACAGGAGTTTTAGATACGTACGAAGCATATCAGACCTAAGGTAAGGGAAAATCTCACAATCTCATTTTTATCCAAGATTGTTTATACTTTAGAATTTACTGGGGAATATTTATCATCCACATCCATGTTTCATCAATATGTAATATTATTTCTATCCTCCTACAAATTTTTAAATCCAATTTTACCTATTAGTGACATTTCTAGTAATAGTTATTAAAGGAAACTTTTGTCGTTTTCAGTACGAGATACTTTTTGACTTTTTCGGCCAAAGTACGAGAAAAATGTTTTTTTAACTTATACGGAATGAATGGATTTTTATGAAAATTATTTCCATGAAGCTTCCTTTACAAGTTTTAAAGTTTATTTTCAATTAACTTCTTTTAGTTTAAAATTGTATGACATGTTAAGAAAGGAAAAATGTTTTTGAAGTAGAAAGGATATTTTCCCCAAGAATGGAGTTCAAGTGTTTTATCAAAATTATCTTCCATATAAGATAATATAGGGTCATATTTCTATCCCTATTATTAAATTTATTGGATTATGTTATGATGGAATTATTTTTATGGAGTCCTTTTATCTTATATGTATTATGTTATGATGGCATGATGTTTAAGAATCCCATTTTTTATTACATGGGTTATTATATAATGTATGATTTATGATTTTGTGGCACACATAATAATGGTTTAATTATGAGATGGGTGGGACCTATATCTCCCTCCAATGGATTTGGTAAAGATTTATATCTCATGAGATAGACATGGCTGGAACGAAAAGTTAATCTGGTTCAGTGATACAGGACTGGAATGAGGAGTGAACTCGTTTCAGTAATGGACTTTGTCCGCTATGATAGTCTTGGCAATGAGTCTTGACTAATATGAAATGATTTTCTATGATTATGTGTGTATTCCACAAATTTTCATGTTTTATGTTATGATTATTGGGATTACATTTCACTATTATGATTTATCCCATGTTATGATATTATGATCCCTTTTGCAGGTTAAGATTTTCAAAATGTTATGTTCTTATGAATATGATATGATTGATATTTCCTTTGTTTACCCTTACTGAGCATTTGAGCTCACCCTTTTGTATGTTTTCTTTTCCTCAGGTCAGGAAGAATGGTATTAAGTAGGATACGCTAAAAGGAACTCTAGATATAATGAAATAAACAGGAGACAATGTAGATGCTTTATAAACCAGTTGTTTATGTTTCCCAGTTTATAAAGAAACTATACCTATACGGTCCTATCATGGTTTTGTTATATTTTGTAATAAGTATGATTCAATTCTAAAGTAATAACAATTTATATAAAGTATGGGTCGTTATAGGAAAAAAGAAACCTCAAAATTTTAGCATCTAGGCAGCATACATGGTTATGTCAAATGATTTAGTAAATTGTGTGCTAAGTGTGCAGGATCCACTAGAGACCCACTGTAAACTCGCACAGGTCAGGCACACAGTTTTCCCAAACTATGTTCTAAGAATTTAGGTCACCCCCCCCCCCACCACCCCCAAACACACACATAGACAAAACCAGTTTCATGGTTCACCTAAAAACCCTACACGGTTTGAGTAACTGTGTTCCAACAATGAAAAATGGAACTATCAAAACTAAAATATTTTTTCACCACACTATTTATAATAATAATATTTATTTAATGACTCTATTTTTTCTTATTAAACTTTTTAATATTTTAAAGAATATTTTTGGAGCTAGGAGTTGGGTCAGTGTGGGATTCTGGGGCTCGGGGAGCCTCAGTGTTGATATAATAAAAATATTAAATATTTTATATCATGCGCACATAAATTTTTTTAATAATAAATTATCTATAAAATGGTGTCCTAAATTGAAAATTTTATCCCTCTATTAAATCTAGAAAGAGGTTTTCATCCTAGTTGTAACATCAATTTTGTGTGCGTTGGGAATTTGGTTTAAGAGTGGGAGTGAAAAGATTAATATATTTATTTATTTTTTTGTTATTTGTTACATGGAATAAACCTAATCCTACACTATATAAATATTATTATTTCATAACCCTAATATTATCTTTATAACCCTATATATTTGAGAGGACCTTTATAGGGGATCTTTTATGAACAATGAGATCATGGTTTTGTGATCAATGTGCTAAGGAGTTTGTCTTTGAAATAGGAGTTCATGGATCTTGCCAACGAAAATGACATAGAACTTTTATTCATCAATGATTGATCCAAACTTGAGGTAGGTATTTTTTATATATTTTTTAATCCAATTTTTTATCCCATTCCTAATTCAAATCAATTCTTTAAACAAATTGATTTATGGTTCGATCATTGATTTATGGGTGTTGATTTATATTCCTAGGTTTAGGAATTAATATTATTATTCATATTTGATTGTCCATTGAGATCATCGTTCACTTTATCAAAAAATTAAATCCAACCCATAAAATTTCAAATGTTTATTCCTCAATTTTATCTTTCATGGTTTTATTCCCACATTATTCATATGATCATCGTCGGTGTTTCATTTGGTCAATGGTTCGACAATACTTGGAAGCTGGTCATTGTGCTATCGATATTTGGCATAATGGATTATTTATGTGGTTTTTTTGGGGATAAAGATCATGATTGATGAATGATGTTATTTTATGGGAGATCATACATGGATAAGATATTGGATCAGATGTTCTTAATTCATGTGTTTTGGAATTTGGTGATGCGGTGCGATAAGGATGAACCGCACACAATTTGGGTGGACAGAATATGTCCATCAGTGATGATTCGAGCTCATCCAACCTGAGATCCAAGTTTCTTGCCATTTTTCATAAATGGATCCAAGAATGATTCAGCACAGGTAGATATAATGATAATATGGGATTCTAGAAAATATCAAGTTATACGGAGTGTAGTTTGTATGAACACTTGTCATGTAGACCCTTGTTGTGGTGGATAGGGTTTCATGATAAATTAAATATCACATGTTGTGTAGTAAGTCCACACACCGTGTGACCCACATCTGTAGACCCATTATGTACCTTTGGTATACAATCATAGACACGATTGGGTACATGATCATGACTAGGGTATACGGGCACGTACATGACCAGAGTACCCAGACATGGCCAAAGTATTTGGACACATCCAGAGTGCACAACCAAGACCAGAGTACTTCATCATGGTTAATGAGTACACGAGAATGGTCTAGAGGACATGGTAAGCCTTTTACTAGTCAATACACATTGTGTAATCCATGTACACATCGTGTATTTCTCCCATGGAAGGTTTGGACCCTCGTTCACTTCAGTGTAGACTAGTATCTATAGGGTGTGTTCCCTTGGTTCATCTTTATGAGGATATAGTGAGGAATCCCCTCTTGAGAATAGGATGAGTGATCCACTCTATAGGTTAGTATTAGATAGAGTTGGGTATCCCATTGTGTATCCTAAGGATAGGTCTTATTTCATTCTTACTAAGTCTGGGTCAGGAATCTTGTTATCTACTATCAGGGTGTGAGATCTCCATCCTATAAGTTTTACCCTGGGTAGGGTCAGGTATCCCTCATATGCTCTAGTGTTGATACCCTATATCTATATTGGCATCTTCTAAGTTCTAGTATATACTTCCTCATGGAGAGGCCTTATGAGCATGACCTATCAGATGAGTTCCATTAGTGATAGAAAAACCCATTGATTGAATTCTCCCAGATGAGCATTTCCTTGAATCCTTGAGTGGAATCCTAGGATGGTAGTACAGTTGTGACCTTACTTTGTGATATGGTGCCTATATTGACCATATCTAGGATATTATTATTATTATCTCATATTCTTATAAACATACATTCATAATGATGAAATGACTACCTCTCTATACTTTATGTTTGGTGATTTTGGGGTGTCTTACTGGGTATGTATATACTCACCTTTGCATAGACTCTACCCACATGTTTCATTTCTTATACAGATGATAGGAATTTTGATGGAGTCCTAGGTAAATCAGAAGTAGGTAGAGAATAGTTGATCTAGATGGACCATAGTTGGTTCCAGGAGTTTTATTTGAAAGAATTCCCCTCCTTGATAGTAGGTTGGACTCTCTAACAGTCTTAGTGGGCTTGTATTTGGACTTTTTCTTTTTGTACTTACGAAATACTCTGATTGTGGGATATAGTTATATTTATGGATTTTATTATTAGTTGTATCTTTCTTTTCTATATTTTTTGGAATATGGAGATGTGTGTGTGTGTAGATAAATTAGGATAAGGCCTATAATATGATTGATATGTATACTCGATTCTCGTCATCAGCCCCTAGCCTATTGGTGGTGGGATTTAGGTGTCGCAGTCGACTTGTATCCAACCATGTGGGCCCCGATGGGTCGGTTAATAGAAAATTGGTATCATAGTAGGTTTTCTTAGGACCCGAGTTTGTATATTTTCAAACTGTGGGGTTTGGTTTAGGAACTCAGGAAATAATAATAAATTATTTCAAGTTTAGATTTTAGGCTAGGGAGACCAGTGTTGATGCATCGGTTGACGTATCCATTCACTAGGACTCAGATAACCTACTTTTCAACTCAGTACAAATATACACTATTTATAGGAAAAATATCAGTACATCAATTGTATATGAATGGGTTGTGGTTTCCATGTCCTTCTTGAGTCAGCTCCCCAAATATACTCTTTGACCATGGTGTGTCTTTACTTTTTCCAGAAGGATCCATTATTATATACAACTAGGATTCTATAGTAGGATTATGAGGATGATCCTCCTATTTATGAGGCTTAATTTCACAATCTTGTACTAGAGGTGGTACCTCTAGGTAGTTTTCTAGTCTTACCTATATCCATCAAGTAGTAAGTGGATCTAACAGTACCAGCTAAGGATGTGCACAGGCTGAGTGAACTTTATGTGTTTTAGAGGTAAAGACTCATCAGGTTTTGGGGTGATCCTAACCACCAGGTATTATAGGACTGGATCAAGGTAGTTGGGTGAGTTTTCCTCTTTTTTAGGACCAATATTGATCAAATGGTATCCTTAACAACAAGCGTTATCTATGGTTCTCGAGGTAAAGGGTGGAGTATGGTGTCTCAAACACATAATGATATAACACTCTCTTGGATAGAGTTTGAGTGTATCTTTTTATAGGAGTTCAATCCATCTATTTTGTGAGCATTATATATCCAGGATATTCTCGATATTTAGTAGGGTATCATGAAAATTTTAGAGTATCTATCAAGGTTCACTAACCTCTCACAATACTCCATGGATATGATTCATGATTAATACTTTTGAGCATGTAACTTCGAGAATAGATTATACCAAGATATCTGGTCTAATTTGGTTTCTCCTTACATTCCTAATTATATTGGGGTGTTATAGAGAACCTTGGTAGTATATATATTATTGGATGAGATTACTCCAAATTTTGGTACTTCTAGTAGGAACTCTAGAGTTGAGACTTCAGCAGCTGGTAGTCGATGAAAGACATAGAGATCCAAGAGTGAAAGTAACTTCAGGACATAGTCTCAGGATAGAGGGTTGATATTTCAAGTCTCTCAAGATAGTTCTAATCATTGGAGGTATAGATGATGTTTCTCTTATGATAGGCAAGCACATCTTTCATGGGATTGTCTGACCCACTGAGTGGAATGCAGGGAGACGGTCGATGGACTGCCTAGGGAGAGATAGTGGCTAGAGTATGGAGGTTTTAGGGTGGTAGATGTGTGAGATGATTTGGGAGAGAAGTGGGAGGTGGTTGACATTTTGATATGTTTCCACAACCACCCCCAAGTAGTTTTCACCAGTCTCAAGGGGTTAGGGGTTAGGGGTGTAGGAAACTACAAGAACTAGAGGCTTATGACTCGGAGGTTCTAGGGATGATTCAAGATATTATCTATTTCTTATCTACTTTAGATTAAATATTTAAAGACATAGGCATGATAAACTCTTTTCTATCCACATTCCTTATTCTATACCTAGAGATTCTAGTGGAGCCTTTGGCTCAAATCTTGTGCTTAGAGACTCCTACCAAAGGAGATTCAATGATCACGTACACTTTTTAGAAATGTAACCTGACTCTTGTAGGATAGATATTCCTATGATATCTTTTCATGGCCATGATGAGTCCTTATAACCCCATTCTAGGTTTGGAATATCTCTTTGCATTACATGCATAGATTGATTGTTTCAAGCATAGGATCTGGTGTTTCTATGTTGATGGGATGAGGTTTTCCTTCATCGGTTGAGGAGAAAGTCAAGGAAGAGTAGGATGTGATCATAAATAGGAGGATACAACTGATTACTCATCATTTGGATAGTATTTTCCTTGTATTAGTATATGTTATGAGCTTACATCTTCCTATAGTTTTGGGGGATTATGCGGACATCTTTCCTAAATACATTTTGAGCTTACCTCCTTATCGATAGATTAAATTTTTCATAGACTTTCACCTAGGGACTTCCCCAATATCTATATTATAATATTTCATGGATCCCATAGATATTAGAGAGAAAAGGGTGCAATTAGAGGTGTAGTATATGAAGGGATTTTTCAGACCCAGTGTGTCTCTCTAGGAAGCCCCAGTGTTGTTCAATAAGAAAGAAGATAGGAGCTTGAGATTATGTTTGGATTACCATAACCTAAATCAAGTGACCTTTAATAATATGTATCCACTTTCTATAATGAATGAAATAATAAACCAATTTATATGGGAGAGGTGATTCTCAAATACTGGCCTCAATTTAGGTTATCACCAGCTCTGAGTTCGAGACAATGATATACCGAAGATGGAATTCAATTGTTTCTATGGTCACTATGAGTACTTAGTGATTCAATTTGATGTGATAAACTCCTTGGAAATGTTCATGGGAATTATAAACCAAATATTTTATCCTTTTATTTTTTTTGTGGTAGTCTTCATCAATGAAAACCTAGTATACTCTCCATCAGAGGAGGAGAATGTGAAACATTTGAGGATGGTATTCATAGTACTTTAAGAGAAAAATATTTATTGGAAGATCTCAAAGTTTTAGTTCTATATTTGGTAATTACACTTATTGGGACATTTCATCTTATAATAGGGAGTAGTTATAGACTCGGGAAAGGTTGAGGTGGTACTAGCTTAGGATCCACCCCAGAGTGTGTCAGCGGTGCGGAGCTTCCTTGGGTTGGCAAGCTACTATCATATATTCATTCACGATTTCTCTAGTATTTTAGATCCATTGAATGATTTGACCTTAAAGGGTAATATTTCATGTGGATATAGATGTTCCATTAGGATTTTCAAGAGTTTCAATATAGGTTGATGAGTTCCCCCATATTGAGACTGCTAGAGGAGGGTGTTAAGTATATGGTGTTTTATGATGCCTCTGGAACTAGTCTTGGTAGTGTTATGATTTACAGGTAGGAAGATATTAAATATGGGTCTTGATAGCTAATTCCCTATGATATGAACTACGTGACCCATGATCTGGATATGTCAACAGTGGTATTCATCCTAAATATCAGGAAACACTACCATATAGATGAGAAGTTTTTCATCTATTTTGGCCACATAAGTATCAAGTATATCTTTTCATAAAAATATCTTAACTTTTGATAGAAGTGGTGCCTAGATTTAATCTTGGATTATGAATTTGAGAGATTATATACTCCTAGGAAGGGGAACATAGTTGAATATTCTCTCAGTATGAGATCTTGTTCAAGGTTGTTGAGTGATGAATCAGAGTAGTTAGCCTGATTGTAGTTTTCCTTAGTGGACGAGGGTGGTGAAACTTACCACCAATTGATAGTTGTTACCCATCAACTTATTTAGTGAGTTTTGGAGTCTCATCATGGAGATATTTATTATGAGACCTTTCCTACATAGATATACACTCTAAAGGTTATAGGAATAAGAGAAGCACCTGTGGTGGGAGAAAAATCAAAATTATTTGAACTTAGAATTTACTGAAACTAAAAGAAAGAATCTTTGTACATTAAATTTATAATTAATTTATTTAATATTGGAATTAATGGTTACTTCATATTTCTAACTTTCTCCAATGAAGATATTATTGATCACTTGAAAATAATTTTTCAGATTCCCTCAACTGCACTATAAGTATTCAAGTTTAGAATCCATCTAGTGGTGATCCACATGTGCTCATTTGATCTCCAAATGATGCCAATTGATTTATGGGTGCTAGCTCAGTGAATCATTTATCATGAATTGTTCAGGTTAATTAATTTTAATTCCTTCAAGATTGAAGGAATCTCTCTAGAACTTATCATTCTTGAGAGGAATAGAGGAGGAGTAATGGAGATAGAATTCTATTGTGAACAAAAATTCTCAAATCCCGATTAACCCTATATAATAGACTTAACCATATATTTATAGAGCTAGGGTTTATGTTGAAATATTATTTAATTGCATACCAGACATTAAATAATGTATTAATAATTATTAAACCTCATTCCATATAATAATAATAATATTATTATTATTATTTTATGACATGTTCTATCTCACGCAATGATAAATATTATTTACCAGGTTGCAAATAAATATTCATTATCGGGTATGATCTTGGTCCACTCCAATTCCTAGACATTTATTTAATACTCAAATAAATATATAATTAAATATTTTACTCTTCATTAAATAAAATAAATATTTTATTCACGATCCAATGAATAAATATTTATTAAATATTCATGTAATAAAATAATTTATTTATTAATGAATAAATAATTATTTATTACCTTTTGAATATTAGTGATCAATAAAGATTGAATAAAATTATTACTCGGTCATGAGAATAATATATATTCTAATAATTAAATTCAAAATAAAATTTAATCAAGATCAATAGAAACACTTAGTATGTGACCATCTAGGATTCTTTCTCATTTGAATTAGATGAGCTTGCCTAAAGTCCAAGATTATTATCGAGTAACATGTAAAGTCACATAAGATAAATGACTTAATGTTGCAATAATGAAAACCACATACAAACTCTTACTGTATAATGTTATATTCTTTTCACAATATCTCATTAAGCATGTTACACATCCATGTCATTAACATATGTACTTAATACGTATTTATTTGACTATCCAAAATAAACATGTCGTTACACCATGGACATAGAATTTAATGCAGTGTTTATATTACAATAAAAGGGCCAAGATATCAACTTCTATAAATATAGAAGGGAAAAATCATTCCTAAACTTATCTATTAATAAAATGTCACTTTTTGTGCACCTTAAATATCAAACTTCACCATGAATTGTTATCATCATGGTTTATGAAATTCATCTAAGTTTGAAAGTCATAACATGTATTAATAATAATATTAAGGTATAATAACCATTACAAACACTCATAGATAGGAATATCATATGAAACCAAAATATACAGAATTCCTACTTCTGGGTCTATTCTCATAATCTCTCATTATAGATATTACCAAGTGTGAGATTCATGATAAAAATCTGTATCCACTTATAAGTACTCGCACCTTACATTATACATACTATGTTCCCTATCATAGTACGTTATCCAAATTTAGAACTATATTTAATAATATCATCATGGTATTTCAAGGTTCTCATTGTAGTAGAGAACTCTTATGACTGTATCAATGCAATAGATACCCTAGGACATTATTTTATTAAATTAATGCAGATCAATGAATAATATATAATAATATGTTTTATTAATATTAATTTTTTCAAATATACATCTAATAAAAGTATAAATAGTAGATTCTAGAACACCAACTCCAAAAAAATCCCACTTGGACTAGAGCCAACTTCCTATGACCTTTAGTTTACTAGACCTCACATCATGATCATGTTTCTGCTGAGTTTAGGATTTAGTGAAGGGGTCCACCATATTGTATTTTACGGAAATTATGTTCACTGTAACTTCACCTATATAAGAAAAATGTCTCAATAAATTATAATTATGAAGTTTTTGTTTCATCCAATTGTGTGACCTTGGCTCCTTGGCAAGGGCTACTGTTGTAGTATTATCACAATAGAGTGTGATATGGTCTTTACTAGTAGGAACCATGCCAAGATCTTGTATGAATTTTAATATCCAAACTACTTCTTTATATACATCAAAAGTCTCAATATACTTATAATATACTATAAAATCTACAACCATATCCTTATTTGATCTCTTCCAACTCAAAAAACCTTCAATCATAGTGAATATGTATCATGTCTGTGATTTTAGATTGTATTGATCTATTTGGAAACTAGAATTTCCATATCCTTTGATGACTATTTTCTCATATCCTCTATAAACTATGAACATAACCTTAGTTTTCCTCATATAATTAAGTATATTTTACACATGTCTGTCATAGGTTGTGGAAAAGGTAAATTATTTTCCTAATGTAACACAGAGGCTGACCAAGGCCATCTCACTTAAGGATATTTCTCAGTTATTCACTCAGTTAATCTAATTCACCTAAACTACTTATTTTTTGTTATTTTTATTTAATGTAGAAAATTCATGAAATTTAAATGAAATAAAATATTAAACTAGTATGCAATAAAAAATGTAGTTTGTGAAGAAAGAACGTGGCCTTTATGGTTTGTTTTGTGGGTTCCATCATTCTCCTTGTTGGTGTTTAGATTAAGTTTGATAATTCAATTTTGATATCTCATGAATGAATTACTATACTATTATTTAGTGGTGTGAAATATAAAATGCATTTATCAATATTAATTTCACCCCTCCTGTAATCAAGGTTGATGCCACACCTCAGTCAAGAGTATGACATCTCCTAGGACATGGCTCCATCATATGACATTTCATCCACTAAATGGCTCAAATCCATCATATAAAGATCTTATATCCAGTATAAGGGAGGGAAAATATTTAATAAAATAATAGAAATTATTTTTGAGATAATTTTCATGGTGGAAGATCTCCACACTCATGCACGTGACTCTTGATCATCACAAACTTAATAAAACATAATAATTCAAGCACATAATAAATGAAATTGCCACATACCTTCTCTAAGACAAGCCTTGGGTTATCCCATAATCTTTTAGGGTAAGAAGTCCTAGTGTAATGATAAATAAAAAGAACAAAATAAAAGAAATTAAAATAATAATAATGATAAAAGAAGAAGAATAAAAACACACACGTGTAATCACAAAATAAAAATAAAAGAAGAAGAAGAAGAAAACAAGGGTGAGGAAGATAGAGAAGAATAAGAATAGTGTGTGGAAGAAGACACAAAAATAAAAACCATGCATGAATTAGATTTTATTTAAAAGAAACTAAAATAAAATTACATTTAAAATAAAATTAAAGTTTAAAACAATAAAAAAATAAAATAAATGAATAAAAGAAATGGGTGCAGTAGCTTCCTCTCTAGAATCTATATTCTGAAAGATGGATCATATTATGACCATAATATGAACAAATAACTCCATGTGTCATTATTATAAGATTCAAAATTAATTTTTCTATTAACACTCCAAATTTCAAATTAATTGGGTGCATATAGATGAATTTATGACACAATTAATGAGTCACACTCTTTGTGGTTGAATATTTCCTAAATCCTCCTCTAATTTTGAGCATTTAATATCCACATTAATTAAGGCGTATATTTATATATATATGATATTTTTTGTTAAAACGTGTCTTTTAATTTTATTCCAAATTTAGTTATAATCACCTCAATTGGAGGTCTTTATCCCGAGTTATTCCACATTTAGTGAGGCGTGGTCCACACTGGAATCTATAACAAATTTTCAACTTGATTGAATTTTTAGGGCCTATGGATATTAGAATAAGCTCTTGGTCCAAAATAAGATGTTAAATACCATAAATTAACGAATCCTATAAAAATAATCACTCAAATTGGATCAATATTTTAAAATTTATTCTTGAAATACCAAAGGGATTAAAATATTCTAAAATTCCAGAATTAAGTAATTTTAACATTTTAGTCCAAAAATCACAATAAATCCAAAATTGATGAAAATAAGCTTGAATTGATAAATTTTTAGGGACTAAATCATTGAAAAATATATTAAAATTATGAAAATATTATCTCTATAAATAGTCTTTATTTCCATCCAATAGTTTTTATTTGGATCAGTTTGATATCTGCCTACATCATTAAGGCGTAAGAAAAATCTAGCTTAGTACATAGCACAAAATACATGACTAACCCAATCATCTATGTTTATAGAATCCTTTACATTATTTTTATTACCTCATGTTTCTTAGGACACATTTTCTTTGAAATATGAATATCATGTGACATTGGAAACAATCCCCTCTTATATTGTTTCATACTGAATATCTTCAGTAACTTGTCAATATACCATAAGGATTGGGGTCAATCCCCTTTATTAAAAGAAAATAAAACGACAATAGAAACCCCTTTTAAACTGGGTAAGGAAAAACCCATTACATGCCCATGGGGCCAGAGGGATTAGCCCCTTGAAAGCAGAGAGGGATAACCCATTAAATGCCCAAAGGCCAGAGATAAGTGAATGATCTGAGACCCAAGAGGGATAGAACCCAATACAATTCATTGATCCAATGGTCACATAGGAAAACCTAGAAAACCCAAAAAAACATTGCCTTGAATATTCCATCGACTAGGTCTGATGTCGCCCCACACAAGGTTGCTGCCGCAAAAAAATCAAACAGCCAGAATCAAATCCAGATTTATGAACTGGTGATTCATCAAATCTGAAAACGAAGCTTCTCCAGAACGGACCTTTTGCTGTATTAAGCGTTCGAATCGGCGCCTTCACCTAGACGGTGAGATTCAGTCATTTGAGGCAGAAAATTTGTTTCCATCCACCTGACCGCGCCGCCCAACCACAAATCACGCCACCGTCGGCCGCCATCACACCGCTATCACCCCACCCTCGTGACGCAAGTCGAGAAACTTCCCCCTGCCTCCTTGTGCCTCCAACCCAGACCCCCCACCGAAGGACCGCACAAGAACCGTGAGCTGGAGATCTGGAAGAAACTAGACCAGATGGACCGCGCAAGAACCGTAAATTGTCAATATATGTACCTTGATATAGTTTAAGTATCCTCTTAGATCTATCACACTGGATATTTAACCCAATAATATATTTCAACTCACCTAAGTCCTTCATGGATAAGAATTTATGAAACTATGATTTAACATAATGTAAGACTCGTATCTCATCTTCAATAAGTAATATGTCATCGACATAAACTATTATGAAATTGAATGCACTCCCACTAAACCACTTATAGACATGAGGATTTCATTTTTTATTTATGAAACTAAATTCCATTATGGCCTCATAAAAACGAATTTTCTCTAACCTGTATTCTTTATTTAATCCATAAATGGATTTTACAATTTTCATACCTTATTGGCATATTTTTGGGTCAAAACCCCTTTAGGTTGGTTGTATTGATATCTTCCTGAATGTTTCTATTAAGTAAGGATGTTTTGATATCCATTTTTGAAATCTCATAGTCATGGAAGACTGTAATGGAAAGTATAATTCTGATGGATTTCTGCATATCATCAAGTGAAAGGTTTCGTCATATTCAATGCATTAATGGTGTATAAACCCTTTTATAACTAGACATTATTTATAGGTACTGAATTTATCATCCATGTCCAGTTTCTTCTTGAATATCAATTTACAACAAATGGGATTTACATATATTAGAGGATTTACCAAAATCCAAATTTGGTTTTCGTACATGGAATCCATTTTAGAATTCATGGATTCTTTCTATTTGGAAATATCTATTAAACTTACTAATTCCTTGTAGGTTAGAAGATCATTATTATCAACTAATAATGAATCATTATCCTATGTGACTAGGAAACCATACTATTATAGTTATATAACCTATATTAAACTCTTACATAGTATTTGTGTCTATGTAACATCTTCTTATATAGGGATTTATGGAATTTATTCATGTATCATATCTTGTGTATCTGGATCCTGGACTCCATCAAAGTCTATGTCGATTCCACTATCTCTTTTAGAGATATGATCCTTCTAAAGGAATATGGGATTCCTTTCAACCACAACCTTTTTATCTATTGGATTTTATAAGAAGTATCCCATTTTTTCCCTTGGGATATTCTGTAAAGATACACTTTGTGCCTTGGGGTTCAATTTTGTTACCTTAATAGGTCTTAACAAATGCTTTGAAACCCCACACATGTAAGTATGAAAATATGGGTTTCTTTCCATTCCAAAATTATTATGTAATAGAATCTATTGTTTTAGTTGGCACTCAGTTTAATATGTATAATTTTTTTTATAACATGTATCCCCAAAAGGATAATATAAGACTCACATGACTCATCATTGATCTCCCCATGTCCAACAAGGTGTGGTTCATCCTTTCACAGATACCATTCCATTGAGGTGTATAAGGTGGAGTGAGTTGGGATAAAATCCCAAACTCTCATAAAAAATCCTTGAAGTCTTTATTAATATATTCTCCACCATGGTCTGAGTGTATTTTCTTAATCTTCTTAACCAGCTGGTTCTCAACTTCATTATTTTATTCCTCGAATCTATGAAAAGAATCTGACTTATACCTCATCAATTATACATATTTGTATCTACTAAAATCATTAATAAATTTTATAAAGTTTGAGTACCCACCTCTTACTCCAATAGGAAATGGTCCAAACACATCAGTATGAACCAATTCAAGAAGATCTTTGGATTTTTCACCTTTTACACTAAATAGGGATTTAGTCATTTTTTCTTGTAATCATCTGTGACATACACTAAGTGGTTTTATTTTAAAAGAATACAAATATTAATCTTGGTGAAATTTTTTCAAATGTTTTTCATTTACATGACCTATTTAGTGATTCCATAGTTGATTGTGGTATAATCCATTTGATACAGTTTTGTTATCAATTTCCATTACTTGATTTGTGTAATTCAATACATAAAGACCATTATTTAAATGTTCCTTTCCATAACAAATGTTATAATTATAAAATAATCAGAATTTATCACCAAATTCTAAAATGAATCCATCTGTATCAAGTTTTGGAAATAGAAATAATGTTTTTAGTAATGGATGGAACATAATAATAACCTTTCAGAACCAAGATCAGTCTCATTGACAATGTGAGGTGGTAGCCACTGATAGATACAGTAGAAAATTTAGATTTTTTGGCTGCTCAGAGATCTACCACCCCTTGATCAATATTTATGAATCTACTTGGTTCCTATATTTAAATATATATGTGATAACCAAAAGCTTTATTCAATACCCAATTTATAGAAATAAATAAATTGCACTTGATAACATATAAAACTGAAGCTTCCCCTTGCTTCTTTATCTAGGTGTGTTTTTTTTCTAGCGACCCTTCTTTCCCCATGAAAAATAAAAAGTATCATAATCCCTTGTCTTACACTTGATTTTTCTCTTTTTAGAAGGGAATTAAGAAGCTTTAGGCTTAGAGATATTAGATTTCCCTTTCTATTTGTTCACTATAAGGACATAAGTCTTTTTACACTTCATGTATTAATTTACTTGGAAAATAAGAGTGAGTATATTTGGGAGATATTTCTCAATGTTCATATTAAAATCAAAAAAAATACTAGAAAATATCTGAGGAAGTTATAAAATAATGAGATTGATGTTCCATTCTTCAGGGAGTTCAAAACCTAGAATATCTAGGTGCTCAATTTAGCCAATGAGTTTGACTGTGTGAGGCCTATCTGGTGAACCCTCTCCAAGATTTCACTGAAAAAGAGCCTTGGATATCTCAAACTATTCCCGCCTAACTCCCTCCTTATAAAGACCATGGAGATACTTGAGTATGTTATAAGTATCCATGTTTTAATGAGTCTTCATGAGCTCACTAGACATATATGGTATAATAAAACATTAAATTTAGACCAAATCATTCATATGTTTTTCATATACAAGGAACTCTTCATCGCTCAACTCCTTCACAAGTATATCAGGTAATGATCATTCTAGTATGTAATATTTTTGTTCATGGTGGAGCACAACCCAAAGGAATCTGAACTACTCCTGGAAGTTACTACTATTAAGAAGATTCTCTTTATATAATATTGATCATAAGGATAGTGTGGATGATGAAATTTCCATTTATTATATAATTTAAAATAGTATATTATTTATCTTTTTTGATTAAAAATTATGTGAGAATTAATAATAATTAATTTTATTAAATATCTCACTATTTTATCAACTCTCAATAGCCCTCACTATTAAACTAAAAATGTTTAGTATCTTAGAAATTATAGTGTAAAGGATCCATATTTCCTTTCCTATAATCCAATCGTCGGGCATAAGAAAATTTAGAAATTATTTAGGTATGTAGAATTTCCAGTTGTGGGCTTGTAGCTCCTTGATCTATTGAGTGGACTCCCTAATCCAAAAACCCTAACTTGGATTTCCTCAACACTTGCCTCCAAATTTACATTGGATGGACAAAATATATTAAAACAAATACATATTTGGATAAGTCGGCTGATTATCTTAGTTAAGGCTTCTCAATAATTAAAAGTGCTACTGGTGGAGGCTGAACCAACACTTAAACTATGGGTTTGACATAATTCAGACGATGGAAGGCTTAATGACTTAATATTAACTTAAGGGATTCCATTTTATTATGTATAAATTTATCTTGTTTTATCCTTTACATATATTTTTTATATTAAGTGGATTTTAATTAAGTGATTAACCATGTTTTGATAAAACATTTATGCATAATCCATTTATTTATATTCCATATTTTCACATTAATTCATTTATTTGTGTGATTGTGATCTTTCATCGATAAAATAAATAATTCATAAAACAAAAATAAATAAATGTATAAATGAACCAGTCATGAGCTTATCCAATAGTTGATTTATTTAGTAGGTAATAAATCAACATATGACCTAGGGGATAATTTCTTATGTCGGTCTTGGCACAAGGTGCAACATTCCATCTATCCAATTGTGTATCACCTAGGTTGGAATCATCTTGGTTTCGTCTTGAACCGCCTCTTAATGCCTTGGGATAACAAATTAATTACATATATTTATAACTCACATGTAAGTGGGGAGAACCAAAGAACTAGGTAAGGGTAAATTACATAAATAACCTTGTATATGCAATCCCTATATAATAATATAGGGAGGGATGACTCACGGACCACCATATTTAATTTAATAATTAAATAATTTCAAAACTCATTCAATAAATTAAATTAAATAATGTCAACACATACATAGGTCTTGGTCAATATCATGATCGGTCATAAACATGTAACGATTACACAAAATTATATAGGCTAACATTCATTTCTATTTGATATTTATTATTAAGATAAATGTGCTTTCGTAATTAATTAATTAATTTATTTTATTTTATTTTAATGAAAGTATTAATTATCTTGGTAGTGTCCATCATTAAAATCATTCATGGAAAATATATGGAAGAATGAATAATCATAGATTATTACAATAAATTAATTTATCATTTAATAATTATTTAAAACCATTATTAAATTATTAAACACAATATATTCCAATCAATATAAAAAAAGTTTTTAATACTGTAATTATAAATTTAAAGTAATTTAATTATTTCATTTATTAGGAGACTACAGAGAGTGTACTTATGAGATACACACCATGTACCTCAATTTTCTGGTACTTGGGATACATGTCAGGGGCTTTGGAATGTATTTTAGCTAGACTACATAATGTTTACTAACTAGAAACACATTGTGTGTTCCACTTTCTGTGTGCCTGAGATACATGCCCAGCTCTTTAGAATGTATCAATGTGGATGAAACTACATGCCGAGTGGTCCAAATTTCATGTTTTCATGCAACCTCCTAAGCACTCAGCATATTCACCAGACATGGGACTACACGATATGCACAATCCATCTGCATTCCAAGTATCTCGCGTGTCATGTATCTGTATAACTTTCCAAGGAAGTCAGTGTGTATTTAAAATTTGGGAATTAATGAACTAAATTCTATGTATGCTAGATATATGTTCTGTAATTCATTAATGAACCAGGTTGTTAGTTTCATATGGTTTTCACTATGTATTTTACCACACTTTTTCGATGAATTTTTCTTCTAAACTGTGTATATTTCATGACATGTACACCGGCTACACGTTGTTTAATCCTACATGTCATATGTTAGGTTGGACCGGTCTATAAGTGATGTTCAATAAATTCACCACATGTAGTTACTATTTGTCACATCATGTATCATGTGACATGGCTAGGTGCAGTTCACTTGGGTACATGATGTGTACTCCGACTACACATCATGTAATCTCATGTGATATGACCAGAATCGTTAGCACTTCTCGATGGAATATATAATCATTCTTCATATGTTCTTAGTCCTCTAAGAAAATGAAATAATGAGCGATGATTATTCATATGTCAAAAACATGTTAATTAAAATTAGATTAAAAATGAATAATTATTTAAATAAAAATCTAACCACTATTCTGAACATAGATCAAAAATAAAATAAAAAACTATTAATTTAAAATGTGACCTCTATGATACCACTTGAAGGTCACGAACCAAATCTGGTCTCCATCAAAACTAGTAACTGACCTAGTCTATGGAAAGTCACAAAGGGAATTATCTATATCCATGGGCTAGAACATGTGACCAGGTATGATAAATAAGTGTTTGGGAATGATTTACCAAAATTTAGAAGCATTAAACAACCAAAAAAATAAATAAAATGAATCTAAAATTTTAATCCAAAAAAGCATTTAATAAAATTCAGAACTAAAATAAATGGTTTTAGACAAAGCCCAAGAGGTCCAAAACTCAAAAGTAGAGGAAAAAAACTCAAGTACCACCACACAACAAGCTTTCATCATCCCCAAGCCTTCTACATAACACTACACTAAGAATGGAAGTTAACAACCCGAACCACCATTTCTAAAAGATTTTCCCAAACCTACAAAAAAATTACTAAGTCTACTTACACCAAAGGTGTAAGTAGGGTGTGATCCTAATCCAATTAGGATTCCAACCAATTATATTTCATGTGGTAAAATTTTTAATACAAAAATATTTCAAGTTTTTATAAACAAAAAATTCTTGTAATAATTTTTAAAAGGATACAACTACAAATGAAAAACGTTTTTAAAGGAGAAACTTTAAGAAACAAAAACTTTTAATGAAAATGTACATGCTACTAAAATTTTTCAGCCAAACACATTGTATTATTATGGTGATTAAAAAATAATAAATAAGCACTGGTGATGGGAACACCCCTAGGCACTAGCTAGCTGTGGGCCCCAGGTACCTCATATCTCAGTGGAAAGTAGCCATAACAAATATTTTTTCTCTTGAACGAGCCACTATTAGGGAAAATACCCATAACCTAGTGGTCCCCAACATCATCGTAATATTTTATTTAGTGTTTTCATCGTCAAACATGCTACGTGAAATAGGGAAGAAACCACTCTGGATCACTAGCATACTAGTATACTCATTCCCACCTAGATACCTAGGTTTCCCCCTTTGTGCTTGATAAAGTTCCACATCTTACAAAAAACCATTTGCACAAGAAACTTCCATTTCCAAATCACACACACACTAAACATCCCACATACATGTCACATAATCTCCTTTTCATTCAAATTCATTTTAACATCATACTCACACCAAAATAGCCCGCAACATGTTTCATATCTCTTTCACAATTAAATAAATCCTTTAAGAAATTTTAAAAAACATTTACAAGATGGTACACATCACATAACATCCCTTTCACAACAAAATGGACCATTTCAAAAACATAATCCAACCAAAATAGTTTTCAAACATGATTGAACCTCTTATAAAAACCAATGAACTAGTTAAAATATTCTTAAAACAATTCCAAGAAGTATAACCAAGCATTTCATATAAAATCCATCTAAAAACCTCTTTTAGAAAAACAAAATTCATGCCAATATCACACCAAACCATATTTTTCATCCATAAAACCATTTAATAAAAACATTTCATGAACCATAAAACAACCCCAATCGATACCACAAAAGTTACACATGAAAAAAACATTTTCAAGAAAAAATAAAACTTTAAAACTAAACCCTTAACCAATGCTACCAAAAATGTTTTTTTCACCCAAAAAAACATATTAGTAACATTATAAATAAATATATCAAGCAATATAACTCATCAAGAAATTATTACACATGGAATATCTTACCAAAGATGTCAAAACCCCTAAATATTTGTGTGAAACTTCAATCACACCACTGCTACACCACAAGGGAGTGAAAATGAACCTAAAACCGAAATATTGGACCAAAAAACTCAAAATCAAACCCTAGGTATGAAACCCTGGTTGTTTGACATTCGGAACTTCAAGAAGGAGGGGAGAAACCCTAAGGAAATGGAAGGAACAAGAGAGGAATTCACTTGAGAAACTTTAAATAAATTGCCCCAAATACACCAATAGTTGAATCTACAAGTAGCCAAAATTGAAAGGGAGGTTTGAATAAGGATGAGGAGGTCAATTAGGGACTAAAATTTGTGAAAAGAGTAAAAACTGAATGATTTATGAAAGAAACAAATTCCCTTTTCAAATTTGGATGATTTAAGAAACCTTGAGGAAGTTCACCATAATCCATGACTGAGATGAGCTCCAAAGAGGTAAAATGGAACATGGGGATTCTCCTAGGATTTTTGGGCTCGAGTGATAGGTGTAATGACCAAAAAATATTAAAAATGAATGAGATATAAAAGAAATGAATTATTTCCTTAAATCTGAAAATGGGCTCACGGGTTAGCCCAATGCCTGAATAAGTCACCAAAATCCACCATGATTATGAGTTCCTAAGCGGTCAAAATGGATATGGTAATTTTAATAAGTCATGGTAGGATAAGTTGGAAGTGGAATGGGTGAAACATGTTAAAAATTAAGGAGTTATAAAAGAAACAAATTTAATTTTTAAATCTGGAAATGGGCTCACGGTTTGGACCAAATCTTGAAGAAACCACCCTAATAAACATACCCCACAAAAGGTGCCACTAGGAGTGTCAAAAATTCAATTCAAATCCACCACATCCTTATAAATTACCTTTAAAAAAATTCAATTCTAAATACCATCCAAGACTTACAAGACTAAGGACTTAGATCAAGAGCACCTGAGACACCAAATTTAAACCTCAGACACTTGGAAACCAAGAGAAAACTAAGAACCAAAAGAAGATTCTAAACAAAGCATGGAATTGAAAATACGGGTGTGACAATTCTCCCTGCTGTAAATCTTTCCACCCCTAGAAATCCATAGTAATTCCAGATGCAAAACAAATCCCAACTAATAAACCAAGATGGACTCCCTTACCAAGTTCCGCCCGCCCCTAAAAGGCCAAAACACCTCCAGTTGATCAAAAAAAGGAAGGGATGCTCTCACCAACAAATATTTACACCATTGTCATGAAACGGTCAACATTACCATATCCATACTTCAAAAAAACTATTGGGAGTGCTCCAACCCCAAAGTTTACCCAAGGAAGAAATTGGTAGTTAGATAGCTCTAAATGAGACTACCCACCATGATATAAGGACCCAGCCTTAAACATTACATAATATTGAATTAAATAAATAATTCATATTGAGGATATTTTTAGGTTTAGATTTTTAGAGATTTATTCCATAACTATTAAATCTCAAAAGATTTACAAGGTAGACACTTCTACACAATTTCTATTTTTTTTACAAAACATGAACTCTTGAAAAAAATAGTCCTGTCTATTTCCATGTTTAAGACATCATGAATTTTCCTTGATCCCATCCTTTCACCTATTACACATTATGTCCTATGAAAAACATTTCAAAAACTTGGGATGAGCATAAAAAGCTCAGTAAGGTATACACAATGAAGTAAAACTGTGAGTATTTTAAATCAACAAGTAAACCATTAATAATTTAACACAAGTAATACTTTTCAGATTTATGAATTAGTAAATGCTCTTAACTGAATAAAAGATCATTTATTACCCTTTTGTAACCAAATGATTACCATAAAACCCATATAAAGAACACATAACATATAAAGGTAACTTGGGACATAAACATACATAAATGGAATAACCATACGGTCGACTTCCACACATATCACTAAATGGAATAGCCATACGACTGACTTCCATACCCGATGAATTGGAGGTTATAATTTAACCACTTGTCCTGGTTTTCATGGCACCACCCGTCATTTGGTTCATCACCTAACCACCCGTCAAATGTCCAAGTACCATTATAAAATCATATTACATACAACAAATATAAAGGAAAGGAAACATTTCCACATTTCAATCACAATATATCACTTAAATATATTGACATAACAAATCCATTTTCAAAACCATTTTCAATACCAAAAAATAAGTAAAAGAGTATAAGGTATTTATTTTCTTTTAAAAACATTACGGCTTGTTGAGGAAGCCAAAGATCAAATAATACTCACGGCGGTGGAAAAGGTCGTTGTCACCGCTAACGTTAAAAGAAACATTCTTTTTTGTTGTTTAGTAAAACGCTTCGTAGAAAAAGATTCCCTTTGAATGAAATGAAACGTCAAAGGTGTTTATACAGCGTATAAAAAAAAGTCTTGTATTAGAACAAAATATGCCTCAATGAAAGGAGATTGAGACGAAGTCCCTTACCTCATTTCTGACTTGACTCAATCGTTCTTTAATCTCCTGAATAATAAACTAAAGTTAATTTATACTTGCTTAAGAACCTTTTTCGATTTTATTATTACTTTTATATCACTTATTACCATGTTATAAATATTATGTAATCATTTAAGTTAATAATGTTCATTTTGTTGATATTTGGTACTTGAGCAAAAAATGAACACTTTATATTTACAAGTTATCCATGTGGTCAATAGTCCATTATATCCAAAATGATATTCATGATTAAGATATCATATATATCATATATATCCAGTATATACATGTATTTATAATAGTGTATAACATTTGTAGGTAAGAAATGAAATGCATCGTTCATGGAGACGGTAGGTCGTACGTACGCATGAACACTACTTTCATTTCTATTTCTTATTTTAATGGAATTAAAACATAATGATACATAGGTATTTTATAATTCCAGTATAATATCATATATAATATCATTAACTACATCCTTTATACATCCCACATAAGGCATTAAAGAATTACATCACTTTGAGGGGGCGGTAGTCCGCACTTCCTCAAATGAGATTATCGTATATACCCACTATGGAAACCATAAAGGTGTGATATAATTGGAAATTAAAAAAGAATAAGGAAATCATAAAAATAATATATATCATATATAAATATAGTTCCATCATAATGGCCACCATGAGAGGCGGTTGGAGATATTTGAACAATCATCCTTTCGTGAGGCTTTAGTTTTCCATCCACAGAAACATTATGTTCTTCATCCATTAGAAGGATGTGCGTGTAAGTGTAGTTTGAATAATTCTTAGAAAAACATACTAGTATATTGATGGTACTTTTTTTAAAAAAAGAAATAAATAAAAATATTTTAGGGGTTGGAGAAGTAAAATAAATGATAACAATTTAAGAGAGATTATTACCTTTAATTTGGGTAACTTCCTTTGGTTTGAACCAAAAGGACTTCTTGAAGTGCCTTCTGACTAAGGTAAGGCTTCTAGGGGGAGTATAGGGATGTAGTTAGCTTAATTGGGAAGAGTTTCGACGACCCAAATGGCTTTAGAGGTGTGAGGAATTGGTTATAAGTGGTCTTTTTTTATAAGGGAGAGGAGGGTCTCTTTAGGAAAGTGTGAAAATATTATTTTATAGTATAATGATATTCAGTTTCTAATGGTCCAAAAATCATTAAAGATAAAGATAATATGACTCATGGTCGAATTAAAATCATCCAATCAGAATTGGACATGTTTTGGACAATATTTTAATCATTATAATCTTATTTATTTAAATCATTTATTAATGAGGTAAATACTGCATCATTATTGTGTCATAAATAATTTATTTTATTTGATGTCTAAAAATTATAAAAAAAATACCATGATATAGGAAATATTTTTAGATTTTTAAAGAATATTTATAGTTTAAAATAGGACATATATAACACCATATAAAAATTAATTACTAAAAGTGTTTTGTTAATGTCAATTTTGTCTTCACGTTAAATTAATTAATCTAAATTGTCATTATCACTCCCAAGTGGCTCAATGGGGTCCCAAAACTGACCCAAAGATGCTCATGGTCGTAAATGACTCAGAAAATAAGGTTTGGACAAGTGTTAAGGTAATTTTGAATTATCATAATATTCTTTTAACCTTGAATTACCCTATTTACCTTTAACCGCGGTAAATAAAAGTCAAAAGTTACTATACACCAAAAATTATTTTCATCTTAATGAACAACATTTTACTTCTTGATAACAACCATGTATGTCAGATTTTTGAAATTCAATTCACAGAAGTGGTAAAATTTCATTTAAATGAAAAATTCAGTTTTTTTAACTACCACTAAGTGGTTTCACTATTCATCAAAAATTGAAGTTTTTCAGAAAAATACCAAAAAATCAGCCAAAACTATATTTGATATTCCGAATTAAAAGATGATGTCTATTTTACCAAATTAAAAACATAGAAGTGGAATTAATTAATTATAAAATTAATTCTCGTTATCAAAACAAATAGCGTGTTTTTAAGAAACAATAATTATCAAAATATTGATACTTGTTTATGTCCAATTTCAAAGTGAAATTAATTAAAATGACCAACATTGGATTAAATGGTAAAAATATATTTCAATTTAACTTTAAAACCAATTAAAAAGATAATATAACAATATAAATAAATTAGATTAAAAGGCACTTTTGACTTAAAATACAATATTTTTCACTATTCATTAAAAAATGAACTTTAGCAAAAAAATTCCAAAAAATTACCCAAAGTAAAATTTGATGTCCCCATTCTAAAAAAGGATTTTATTGGTCAATTATAATGTATTAAAGTGACCAAAACTATATTAAAATAGGGTTCTCCATTAAAAGGCGATAAATCGGCCTTTTAATGTAAATTAGATTCATTCACATTTTAAGTCTCTAAATTTTTATTGGATAATGTAAATACATTTAAAAAACATGTATAATAAAATTGTAGTTAGTTTCATTCATTCTCATCAATACAATGGTTAGTAGTTAACTACCATTTAAAATAATAATATTATATTATTAGTGTGCAACGTAAGATTCCAAAGAAACATGTTGTTGCGTATCAGGTACGCTATCGAACATAGCAACCCCTTTAAAGTAAAATTAATATTTAATTCACAAATATTAATAAATATTAAATATGTCTTATTCTTCATTTACCTCAGTTGTTACATCCTCCTCCCCTTTTGGGAATTGCGTCCTCACAATTTTTATTCACTTATCAAAATAAGTGGGGGTATTTATCCCTCATAGCATTTTCAGATTCCCACGTTGCCTCTTCAACCATATGGTTTTTTCACAAAACCTTTACCTGGTAAATTACCTTATTCCGCAACACATGCTCTCTATGGTCATGAATCTGAACTGTTTGTTCTTCATAAGAGAGATTCTCTTCCAACTGAACTACCTCTGGGCTCAAAACATGAGATGGATCTGGCATATACTTTCTCAAAATTGAAACATGAAAAACATTGTGCACCTGGGATAAACTTGGAGGTAAATCCACTCTATACGCAACTGATCCAACTTTCTCCAGAATTTCATAATGTCCAATGAACCTCGGACTCAACTTTCCCTTCTTACCAAAACGCATCACACTTTTCCATGGAGAAACGTTGAGAAACACATGATCACCTACCTAAAAGGAAAGATCCTTCCTCCAGTTATCGGCATAACTTTTCTGTCTTCTCTGAGCTGTTCTCATGTGCTTCTGAATCAAATAAACTTTATTTTCCATCTCTTCTACCAATTCTGGTCCCATCACCATCCTCTCACTTACTTCATCCCAAAAAGCTGGAGTTTGACAACATTTTCCATATAATGACTCAAATGGATCCATCTGTATACTAAAATGAAAACTGCTATTATAATAAAATTAAACCAAAGAAATATGTTGGTCCCAACTTCCCTGATAATCCATCGAGCAAGCACGTAACATATCCTCAAAGGTTTGAATTGTTCATTCTGACTGCCCATCTAATTGAGGATGAAAAGTTGTTCTAAAATTTAATTCAGTACCCAATGACTTCTGAAGGCCTTTCCAAAAGTTAGAAGTAAATCTGGGATCACAGTCAGATACAATGGAGAGAGGAACTCCATGCAACCTGACTATCTCTTTAACATGCAACCAAGTAAGTTGATCTAGAGATAAAGTATCTCGAATATGAAGGAAATGAGCAGATTTAGTCAATCGGTCAACTATAACCTAGATTGAATTATTACCTCGATATATCTTTGCTAATCCCACAACAAAGTCCATGGATATATTTTCCCATTTCCACTATGGAACCAGTAAAGGCTGAAGCATTCTTTTCGGTAACTTTCGCTCTGCTTTAACCTGCTGACAAGTCAAACACTTCACAGTAAAATCAACAATATCTCTTTTCATTCCATCCCACCAGTAATACTCCCGAAGATCTCTGTACATCTTAGTACTTCCAGGATGAACTGAAAACGAAGAACTATGAGCTTCACATAACAACTTATTCTTCAACTATGAATCACAAGGCACACATAATATCTTTAAAAATCTCAAAACACAATCATTATCAATGTTAAATTCAGGAAACTTACCCTTCTGAACCAACTATACCTTTTTCTGCAACTCACTATCTTCTTTCTGCGCTTGCTTAATTCTGTCTGATAGAGATGATTTCACTAACACCTGAAACAAAACAAAAGAATTTCCTACAACAACAACTTCTATGCCAAAGTTCATCTAATCAAAAACCAAAGGATCTTGTTCCAAACGTAGCGTGGCTAATGAGACATTGCTTTTTAGACTCAAAGCATTGGCCATTTTATTTTCTTTTCCCAGATGGTAATGGATCGTGTAATCATAATCCTTGATTAATTCCAACCACCTCCTTTGTATCATGTTCAATTATTTTTGAGTGAATATATACTTCAAACTTTTGTGATCAGTATATATTTCACACTTCATTCCATACAAATGATGCATCCAAATTTTAAAGCAAAAACAACATCATCTAATTCCAAATCATGCGTAGGGTAATTTAACTCATGAGGTTTCAACTAACGTGAAGCATAATCAATTACCTGATCATTATGCATTAGGACACAACCCATTCCTTTCAACGAAGCATCACTGTAGATAAAAAACTCACCATTTCTGGATGGTAGTGCCAAAAATGGAGTATTCACCAATCTTCTTTTCAATTCCTGAAAACAATCATCACATTCTTTTGTCCAGATGAACTTAACACATTTTCGAGTTAACTTAGTCATCAGACTAGATAACCGTGAAAAATTTTAAACAAACCTTTGGTAATAACCTGCCAAACCAAGAAAACTACGAATCTCGGTTATATCTGTGGGTCTTGGCCATTCTTCAACAACTTTTGTTTTAGCTGGATCAACAGTTATGCCATCTTTTGAAACAATGTGACCAAGGAAGTAAATTTGTTGTAACCAAAACTCACAATTTCTAAATTTCCCAAACAATTTATTTTCTTTTAAGGTTTGCAAGACAACCCTTAAATGAATTTCATGATCCTCTTTACTTATATAATAAACCAAAATATAATCAATGAACACAACCACAAACTTATCCAAGAACTCATGGAAAATTCTATTCATAAGATCCATGAATACAGCAGGTGCATTGGTTAACCCAAAAGGCATAACTACAAATTCATAATGGCCATATCTAGTACAAAACGTGGTCTTTAGAATGATTGTTTCCTTTACTTTCAACTGATGGTACCCCGACCTCAAGTCAATCTTCGAAAAATACTGAGCTCCCTGGAGCTGATAAAACCAATCATCGATATGAGGCAAAGGATACTTATTCTTAACAGTGATGTTATTCAATTCTCTATAATCAATTCAAAGTCTCATTGAACCATCTTTCTTTTTAACAAACAAGACAGGAGCACCCCATGGTGATGTTCTAGGTCGAATGAAACCTTTATCTAATAACTCCTACAATTGCTTCTTTAACTCTAAAAGTTCAATTTGATCCATTCGATAAGGGGGTTTTGAAATTGTCTTAGCATCAGGAACTAAGTAGTTCCTTTGTTTTCAACAATATATGCAAGGTAACATTCATTTCCATCTTTTACTAGTTTCTCAGCTTCCTGATATGTTATCAATAGCAAGGGTTCATTTTTGTATACAAACTGAAAATCATTCTGAAAAGAAACCTCTTTAGATCTACAGTCAATATTAGCATGATAAACATAAAGCCAATCCATGCCCAATATAACATCAAACTCTACTAGAGACAAAACAATATGGTTTGCAGGTAGATTATTTCTGCACACAAGGATAGGAATGTTCTTATGTTTTCTTTTTGTCTCAACATTTCCTCCATGTGTTTTTACCGTAAGTTCAGTATTCATATCATGAGATGGAATTCATAATTTACTAGAAAAATTCTCAGAAATGAAATAGTGTGTAGACCCTGAATCAAACAACACGTTGGAATAATCTGAACAAACAAACAGTGTACCTGATATAACTTAGTTTGATGGCCCAAAATCTACTGAAATTGTTGCAAAGGATTTCACCACCCATTTTTGCTTGTAGTTTCGCTGCTTTCCCTCAGTTGAGTTCATCTCTGGACACTCATTTGAATAATGACCCATTTCATTACACTTAAAACATCTTACCGATGGTTTTTCATTCCCTGCTTGATCATCTTCCTTACAGTTATGAGCAATATGACCAGACTTACCACACCGGAAGCACTTTCTAGACTTCGATAAACATTATCCAGGATTCTATTTACCACACTTCTCACAAGTTGGATATTTATTTTTCTTACCTCCAGGATTCTTTGAGGAATTCTTCCCCTTTTCCTGCCAACTGGACCTCTTATTCTATTGTTTTTCAAAGAACACTTGATCATCAACAAACTCCATTTCCACCTTCCTCGCACATCGAACAAGTTTTTCATAACTTTTGAACTCACGAGAGGCTAATTATCTTCGATATTATGGCTTTAGTCCTGAGTAAAATCGATTTATCTTAATATCAATATCTCAGATGAAATTTGGTGCATACCATGCCTGTCGAGTGAATTTTTCTTCATAAACAGCCACTCAGTCATCCTCCAGCCTCAATTACAGGAATTTTTTTTCTATCCTAAGATGAACAACCTTAGGAAAATATTTCTCAAGAAACATACCTTTGAATTCATCCCAATCAATAGCATCAATATCCTCACTATCCCTGTTATTTTTCACCATGAACCACCACTGATCAGCTTCACCTTCAAAATGGTAAACCACAAGACTAACCTTTTCATGTTCTGAACAACCCATGACCACAAAAATATTCTCCAGTGCTTTAATCCACCCTTCAGCTAGCACAGGGTTAGATGATCCTCTGAATGATGGGGGATGTTTCCTTATGAAATGCTCCACTACTGACATGTTCCTCTGTGGTTGATCTGGATGATCTCGTACATGGATACCACCACCATTTATAGCTTGAGTCAACTATGTCATCACTGTAACAAACTGTTCAGTTCTGATTCCGACCATCCCAGGTTGCTGATTTGGAAGGTTGTCTTCCTCCTGATGTTGTCCCAACATAGCTGCCCTATTTCCTTTACGAAAAACCGTTCTGAACACAAAAATATCTTAGGCGAAGCAACATGGTAATCTGGAAATGCTATATGATCTCAGTATTAACATAAATTACTTTATGGATATTACTTTAAAAATACCCTAATACCTAAAGTTATCTAAACCGATCTCTGATACCAACTATAAGGACCCGGCCTTAAACATTACATAATATTGAATTAAATGAATAATTCACATTGAGGATATTTTCAGGTTTAGAGTTTTAGAGAGTTATGCCATAACTATTACATCTCAAAAGATTTACAACGTAGAAAATTCTATATAGTTTCTATTTTTTTACAAAACATGAACTCCTGAAAAAAAGAGTCATAACTATTTCCATGTTTAAGACAGCATGACTTTTCCTTGATCCCATCCTTGACCCTATTCCACATTATGTCTTGTGAAAAACATTTCAAAAACTTGGGATGAGTATAAAAAGCTCAGTAAGGGATACACAAAGAAGTAAAACTGTTAGTATTTTAAATCAACAAGTAAACCATGAATACTTTAACATAAGTAATACTTTTCACCTTTATGAAGTAGTAAATACTCTTCACTCTATAAAAGAAAATTTCTTACCATTTTGTAACCAAAATATTACCATAAAACCCATATAAATAACACATAACATATAAAGGTAACTTGGGACATAAACATACATAAATGGAATAACCATATGGTCGACTTCCACACATATCACTAAATGGAATAGCCATACGGCTGACTTCCAAACCCAATGAATTGGAGGTTATAACGTAACCACCCGTCCTGGTATTCACGGCACCACTCTTCATTTGGTTTATCACGTAACCACACGTCAAATTTCTAAGTACCATTATAAAATCATATTACATACAACAAATATAAAGGAAAGGAAACATTTCCACATTTCAATCACAATATATCACTTAAATATATTGACATAACAAATCCATTTTCAAAACCATTTTTAATACCAAAAAATACCTAAAATAGTATAAGTTATTTTTTTTCTTTTAAAAAAATTACGGCTTGTTGAGGAAGCCAAAGATCAAATAATACTCGCAGCGGTGAAAAAGGTCGTTGTCACTGCTTACATTAAAAGAAACATTATTTTTTTTTTAGTAAAACTCTTCATAGAAAAATATTCCCTTTGAATGAAATGAAAAGTAAAAGGTTTTTATACAGAGTATAAAATAAAGTCTTGTATTAGAACAAAATATGCCTCAATGAAAGGAGATTGAGACGAAGTCACTTACCTCGTGTCCGACTTGACTCGATTGTTCTTTAATCTCCGGAATAATAAAATAAAGTTAATTTATACTTGCTTAAGAACATTTTTCAAGTTTATTATTCCTTTTATATCACTTATTACCAAGTTATAAACATTATGTAATCATTTAAGTTAATAATGTTCGTTTTGTCGATATTTGGTACTTGAGTCAAAAATGAACACCATATATTTACAAGTTGTCCATGTGGTAAATAGTCCATTATATCCAGAATTATATTCATGATTAAGATATCATATATATCATATATATCCATTATATACATGTATTTATAATAGTACAAAACATTTGTAGGTAAGAAATGAAATGCACCATTCATGGAGACGGTGGGTCGTACGTACGCATGAACGCTACTTTCATTTCTATTTCTTATTTTAATGGAATTAAAACATAATAATACATAGTTATTTTATAATTATAGTATAATATCATATATATTATCATTAAATCCATCTTTTATACATCCCACATAAGTCATTAATGAATCACATCACTTTGAGGGGGCGGTAGTCCGCACTTCCTCAAATGAGATTATTGAATTTACCCACTATGGAAACCATAAAGGTGTGATATAATTGGGAAGTAAAAAATCATAAGGAAATCATAAAAATAATATATATCATATATAAATACAGTTCTGTCATAATTTCCACCATGAGAGGCGGTTGGAGGTATTTGAACAATCATTGTTTCGTGAGGCGTTAGTTTTCCATCCACAGAAACATTATGTTATTCATCCATTAGATGGAGGTGTGTGTAAGTGTAGTTCTAATAATTATTATAACAACATCCTAGTATAAATAGGATACTGGTGTTGTTACAAAATAAAGAAATAAAAAGAGTTTAGGGGTTGGAGAAGTAAAATAAATGATAACAATTTAAGAGAGACTGTTACCTTTAATTTGGGTAACTTCCTTTGGTTTGAACCAAAAGGGATTCTTGAAGTGCCTTCTGACTAAGTTATGGCTTCTAGGGGGAGCATAGAGATGTAGGTAGCTTAATTGGGAAGAGTTTGGATGAGAAAAATGGCTTGAGAGGTGTGAGGAATTGTTTAGAAGTGGTCTCCTTTTATAAGGGAGAGGAGGGGCTCTTTAGGAAAGTGTGAAAATATTATTTTATAATATAATGATATTCGGTTTCTAATGGTCCAAATATCATTAAAGATGAATATAAGATGACTCATGGTCGAAATAAAATCATCCAATAATAATTGGACATGTTTTGGATAATATTTCAATCATTATAAGCTTATTTATTTAAATCATTTATTAATGAGGTAAATACTACATCATTATTGTCTCATAAATAATTTAATTTATTTGATGTATAAAAATTATAAAAAAAATACCATGATATAGGAAATATTTTTTTCTTTCCAAATAATATTTATAGTTGAAAATAAGACTTATATAACGCCATATAAAAATTAATTACTAAAAGATTTTTGTTAATGTCAATTTTGTCTTCACGTTAAATTACTTAATCTAAATTGTCATTATCACTCCCAAGTGTCTCAATGGGGTCCCAAAATCGACCCAAAGATTCCCATGGTCGTAATTGACTCAAACAATAAGGTTTGGACAAGTTTTAAGGTAATTTTAAATTATTATAATATTCTTTTAACCTTGAATTACCATATTTACCTTTAACCGCGGTAAATAAAAGTCAAAAGTTACTACTCACCAAAAATTATTTTCATCTTAATGAACCAAATTTTACTTCTTGATAACAACTATGTATGTCGGATTTTTTGAAATTCAATTCATAGAAGTGGTAAAATTTCATTTAAATGAAAAAGTCAGTTTTTTAACTACCACTAATAGGTTTCACTATTCATCAAAAATTGAAGTTTTTCAGAAAAATACAAAAAATTCAGCCTAAAATATATTTGATATTCCTAATTAAAAAATGATGTCTATTTTTTCAAATTAAAAATATATAAGTGGAATTAATTAATTTTAAAATTAATTCCCGTTATCAAAACAAATAGCGTGTTTTTCAAGAAACAATAACTATCAAAAGATTGATACTTGTTTATGTCCAATTTCAAAGTGAAATTAATTCCAATGACCAAAATTTGATTAAATGGTAAAAAAAATATTTCAGTTTAACTTTAAAACCAATTAAAAAGATAATCTATCCATATAATCAAATTAGATTAAAAGGCACTTTTGACTTAAAATAAAATATTTTTCACTATTCATTAAAAATGAACTTTATCATAAAAATACCAAAAAAATACCCAAAGTAAAATTTGATGTCCCCATTCTAAAGAAGGATTTGATTTGGTCAATTAGAATGTATTAAAGTGACCAAAACTATATTTAAATAGGGTGCTCCATTAAAAGGCGATAAATCGGCCTTTTAATGTAAATTAGATTCATTCACATTTTAAGTCTCTAAATTTTTATTGGATAATGTAAATACATTTAACAAACATGTATAATCATATTTTAGTTAGTTTCATGCATTCCAACAATACAATGGCTAGGAGTTAATTACCATTTAAAATAATAATATTATATTATTAGTGTTCAACGTAATATTCCAAAGAAACCCATTGTTGTGTATCGGGTACGCTATCGAACATAGAAACCCCTTTAAAGTAAAATTAATATTTAATTCACAAATATTAATAAATATGAAATATTTCTTATTCTTCATTTACTTGGGATGTTACATCCTTCTCCCCTTTGGGGAATTGCGTCCTCACAATTTTTATTCACTTATCAAAATAAGTGGGGGTATTTATCTCTCATAGAATTTTCAGATTCCCACATTGCCTCTTCAACCATATGGTTTTTCCATAAAACCTTTACCTGGTAAATTACCTTATTCCGCGACACCTGCTCTCTACGGTCAAGAATCTGAACTGGTTGTTCTTCATAAGAGAGATTCTCTTCCAACTGAACTACCTCTGGGCTCAAAACATGATATGGATCTGATATATAATTTCTCAACATAGAAACATGAAAAACATTGTGTTCCTGGGATAAAATTGGAGGTAAAGTCACTCTATACGCAACTGATCCAACTTTATCCAGAATTTCTTAAGGTCCAATGAACCTCGGAATCAACTTTCCCTTCTTACCAAAACGCATCACACTTTTCCATGGAAAAACGTTGAGAAATACATGATCACATACCTCAAAGGAAAGATCCTTCCTCTGGTTATCAGCACAACTTTTTTGTCTGCTCTAAGATGTTCTCATGTGCTTCTGAATCAACTGAACTTTCTCTTCCATCTCTTCTACCAATTCTGGTCCCATCAGCTTCCTATCACCTACTTCATCCCAAAAATATGGAGTTCGACAACACTTTCCATATAATGCCTCAAATGGAGCCACCTGTATACTGGAATGAAAACTTGTATTATAAGAAAATTCAACCAAAGAAAGATGTTGGTCCCAACTTCCCAGATAATCCATCGAGAAAGCACGTAACATATCATCCAAGGTCTGAATTATTCGTTCTGACTGCCCATATGATTGAGGATGAAAACCTGTACTAAAATTTAATTCAGTACCCAATGACTTCTGAAGGCCTTTCCAAAAGTTATAAGTAAACCTGGGATCACGATAAGATAAAATGAAGAGAGGAACTCCATGCAACCTGACTATCTCTTTAAAATACAACCGAGCAAGTTGATATTGAGATAAATTATCTCGAATAGGAAGGAAATGAGCAGATTTAGTCGATCGATCAACTATAACCCAGATTGCATTATTACCTCGAGATGTCTTTGTTAATCCCACAACAATGTCCATGGATATATTTTCCCATTTCCACTCTGGCACCGGTAGAGGCTGAAGCATTCCTTTCAGTAACTTTCTCTCTACTTTAACCTGCTAACAAATCAAACACTTCACAGTAAAATAATCAATATCTCTTTTCATTTTATCCCACCAGTAATACTCCCAAAGATCTCTACCCATCTTAGTACTGCTAGGATGAACTGAAAACAGAAAACTATGTGCTTCACATAACAACTCATTCTTCAACTGTGAATCACAAGGCACACATAATCTCTTTCCAAATCTCAAAACACAATCATTGTCAATGTTAAATTCAGGCAACTTACCCTTCTGAACCAACTCTACCTTTTTCTGCAACTCATTGTCTTCTTTCTGCACTTGCTTAATTGTGTCTGATAGAGATGATTTCACTGACACCTAAAACAAAACAGAAGAATTTACTCCAACAAAAACATCTATTCCAAAGTTCATCAAATCAAAAACCAAAGGATCTTGTTCCAAAGGTAGCATGGCTAATGAGACATTACTTTTTTGACTCAAAGCATCGACCACTTTATTTGCTTTTCCCAGATGGTAATGGATCGTGCAATCATAATCCTTGATTAATTCAAACCACCTCCTCTGTCTCATGTTCAATTATTTTTGAGTGAATATATACTTCAAACTTTTGTGATCAGTATATATTTCACACTTCACTCCATACAAATAATGCCTCCAAATTTTTAAAGCAAAAAAACAATAGTAGCTAATTCCAAATCATGTGTAGGGTAATTTAACTCATGAGGTTTCAACTGATGTGAAGCATAAGCAATTACCTGATCATTCTGCATTAGGACACAACCCAGTCCTTTCAACGAAGCATCACTGTAGATAAAAAACTCACCATTTATGGATGGCAGTGCCAAAACTGGAGCATTCACCAATCTTCTTTTCAATTTCTGAAAACAATCATCACATTCTTTTATCTAGATGAACTTAACACCTTTTCGAGTTAACTTAGTCATTGGACTAGATAACCGTGAAAAATTTTCAACAAACCTCAGGTAATAACCTGCCAAACCAAGAAAACTATGAATCTCGGTTATATTTGTGGGTCTTGGACATTCTTCAAAAACTTTTGTTTGAGTTGGATCAACAGTTATGCCATCTTTTGAAACAATTTGACCAAGGAAAGAAATTTGTTGTAACCAAAACTCACAATTGCTGAATTTCCCAAATAATTTATTTTCTTTTAAGGTTTGAAAGACAACCCTTAAATGAATTTCATGATCCTCTTTAATTTTAGAATAAACCAAAATATCATCAATGAACACAACCACAAACTTATCCAAGAACTCACATAAACTTTTATTCATAAGATCCATGAATACAGCAGGTGCATTGGTTATCCCAAAAGGCATAACTACAAATTCATAATGGCCATATCTAGTACAAAACGCAGTCTTTGGAATGTATGATTCCTTTAATTTCAACTGATGGTACCCCGACCTCAAGTCAATCTTCGAAAAATACTGAGCTCCCTGGAGCTGATCAAACAAATCATCGATATGATGCAAAGGATACTTATTCTTAACAGTGATGTTATTCAATGCTCTATAATCAATGCAAAGTCTCATTGAACCACCATTATTTTTAACAAACAAGAAAGGAGCACCCCATGGTGATGTTCTAGGTCAAATGAAACCTTTATCTAATAACTCCTATAATTGCTTCTTTAACTCTAAAAGTTCAATTTGAGTCATTCGATAAGGGGGTTTTGAAATTGTCTTAGCATCAGGAACTAAGTCAACAGTAAATTCAACTTCCCGATCAGGTATAATACCATGAAACTCATCAGGAAAAACATCAAGGTACTCATTTACCACTGGCACATCATTAATCTAAACAGTTCCTTTGTTTTCAACAATATGTTCAAGGTAACATTCATTTCCATCTTTTACTAGTTTCTCAGCTTCTTAATATGTTATCGACAGCAATGGTTCATTTTTGTATAAAAACTGGAAATAATTCTAAAAAGAAACCTCTTTAGATCTACAGTAAATATTAGAATGATAAATAGAAAGTCTATCCATGCCCAATATAACATCAAACTCTACTAGAGGAAAAACAATAAGGTTTGCAGGTAGATTATTTCTGCACACAAGGACATGAATGTTCTTATGTTTTCTTTTAATCTCAATATTTCCTCTAGGTGTTTTTACCGTAATTTTAGCATTCATATCATGATATGGAATTCCCAATTTACTAGAAAATTTCTCAGAAATGAAAGAGTGTGTAGACCCTAAATCAAACAACACATTGGCATAATTTGACCAAACAAATAGTGTACATGATACTACTTCGTTTGATGGCCCAACATCTACTGAAGTAGTTTCAAAGGATTTCACCACCCCTTTTTTCTTGTAGTCTGGCCACTTTCCCTCAGTTGAGTTCTTCGCTGGATACTCATTTGAATAATGACCCATTTCATTACACTTAAAACATCTTATCGACGGTTTTTCATTGGCTTCTTGATCATCTTCCTTACAGTTACGAGCAATATGACCAGACTTACCACACCGGAAGCACTTTCCAGACTTCGATAAACATTCTCCAGGATACTTTTTACCACACTTCTCACAAGTTGGAGATTTAGTTTTCTTACCTCTAGGCTTCTTTGATGAATTCTTCCCTTTTTCCTGCCAAGTGGACCTTTTATTATATTGTTTGTCAAAGAACACTTGATCATCGAAAAACTCCATTTCCACCTAATCTGCACATAAAAAAAGGTTTTCATAACTATTGAACTCACGAGAGGCTAATTCTCTTCGATATTGTGATTTATTCCTGAGTAAAATCGATTTATCTTACTATCAAGATCTCGGATGAAATTTGGTGCATACCATGCCAGTCGAGAGAATTTTTCTTCATAAGTAGCCACTGAGTCATCCTCCTATCTCAATTCCAAGAATTGTTTTTCCATCCTAATATGAACCACCTTAGGAAAATATTTCTCAAGAAACATACCTTTGAATTCATCCCAATTGAGAGCATCAATCTCCTGACTATCCCTGATATTTTTCACCATCGACCACCGCTGGTCAGCTTCACCTTCAAAATAGTAAACATCAAGACTAACCTTTTGATGTTCTGAACAACCCATGACATCAAAAATCTTCTCCAGTTATTTAATCCACCCTTTAGCTAGCACAGGGTCAGATGATCCTTTGAATGATGGGGGATGTTGCCTCATGAAATGCTCCACTACTGACATGTTCCTATGTAGTTGATCTGGATGATCTCATACATGGATACCACCACCATTTATATCCTGAGTCAATTGTTCCATCACTAAAACAAATTGTTTAGTTCTGATTCCGACCATCCCAGGTTGCTGTTTTGGAAGGTTGTCTTCCTCTTGATTTCGTCCCAACACAGCTTCCATGTTTCCTCTGTGGAAAACAATTCTAAACACAAAAATATATTAGGCAAAGCAACATGGTAATCTGGAAACGCTATATGATGTCAGTATTAACATAAATTACTTTATAGATATTACTTTAACAATACTCTAACACCTAAAGTTATCTAAAACGACCTCTGATACCAACTATAAGGACCCGACCTTAAACATTACATAATATTGAATTAAATGAATAATTCACATTGAGGATCTTTTCAGTTTTATAGTTTTAGAGAGTTAGGCCATAACTATTACATCTCAAAATATTTACAAGGTATACACTTTTACACAGTTTCTATTTTTTTTACAAAACATGAACTCTTGAAAAAAAGATTCATGTCTATTTCCATGTTTAAGACAGCATGACTTTTCCTTGATCCCATCCTTGACCCTATTCCACATTATGTCCTGTGAAAAACATTTTAAAAACTTGGGATGAGTATAAAAATCTCAATAAGGGATACACAAAGAAGGAAAACTGTTTGTATTTTAAATCAACAAGTAAACCATGAATACTTTAACAAAAGTAATACTTTTCACCTTTATGAAGTAGTAAATACTCTTCACTGAATAAAAGATCATTTCTTACCCTTTTGTAACCAAAAGATTGCCATAAAACTCATATAAAGAACACATAACATATAAATGTAACTTAGGACATAAACATACATAAATGGAATAACCATACGGTCAACTTCCACACATATCACTAAATGGAATAGCCATATGGCCGACTTCCATACCCAATGCATTGAAGGTTATAACGTAACCACCCATCCTGGTATTCACGGCACCACCCATCATTTGGTTTATCATGTAACCACCTGTCAAATGTCCAAGTACCATTATAAAATCATATTACATACAACAAATATAAAGGAAAGGAAGCATTTCCACATTTCAATCACAATATATCACTTAAATATATTGACATAACAAATCCATTTTCAAAACCATTTTCAATACCAAAAAATACGTAAAAGAGTATTAGGTATTTATTTTCATTTAAAAACATTACGGCTAGTTGAGGAAGCCAAAGATCAAATAATACTCGTGGCAGCGGAAATGGTTGTTGTCACCGCTTACGTTAAAAGAAACATTCTTTTTTGTCATTTAGTAAAACGCTTCGTAGAAAAATATTCCCTTTGAATGAAATGAAAATTCAAATGTGTTTATACATCGTATAAAATAAAGTCTTGTATTATAACAAAATATGCCTCCATAAAAGGAGATTGAGACGAAGTCCCTTACCTCGTGTCCGACTTGACTCGATCATTCTTTAATCTCCTGAATAATAAACTAAAGTTAGTTTCTACTTGCTTAAGAACCTTTTTCAAGTTTATTATTCCTTTTATATAACTTATTACCATGTTATAAACATTATGTAATCATTTAAGTTAATAATTTTCGTTTTGTCGATATTTGGTACTTGAGTCAAAAATGAACACCTTATATTTACAAGTTGTACATGTGGTCAATATTAAAATATATCCAGAATTATATTCATGATTAAGATATCATATATATCATATATATCCAGTATATACATGTATTTATAATAGTACATAACATTTGTAGGTAAGAAATGAAATGCACCGTTCATGGAGACGGTAGGTCGTACATACGCATGAACGCTACTTTCATTTCTATATCTTATTTTAATTGAATTAAAACATAATGATACATAGGTATTTTATAATTCTAGTATAATATAATATATGATATCATTAAATCCATCCTTTATACATCCCACATAAGGCATTAACGAATCACATCACTTTGAGGGGCGGTAGTCCTCACTTCCTCAAATGAGATTATCTTATTTACCCACTATGGAAACCATAAAGTTGTGATATAATTTGGAATTAAAAAAGAATAAAAATATAATAAAGATAATATATATCATATATAAATACATTTCCATCATAATTGCCACCATGAGAGGTGGTTGGAGATATTTGAACAATCATCGTTTCGTGAGGCGTTAGTTTTCCATCGACAGAAACATTCTGTTCTTCATCAATTAGATGGAGGTGTGTGTAAGTTTAGTTAGAATACTTCTTATAAAAACATCCTAGTATATTTAGAATACTGGTTTTGTTACAAAATAAATAAATAAAAAGATTTTAGGGGTTGGAGAAGTAAAATAAATGATAACAATTTAAAAGAGATTTTTACCTTTAATTTGGGTAACTTCCTTTGGTTTGAACCAAAAAGACTTCTTGAAGTTCCTTCTGACTATAGTAAGGATTTTAGGGGGAGTAGAGGGATGTAGGGAGCATAATTGGGTAGAGTTTGGATGATCCAAATGGCTTGAGATGTGTGAGGAATTGGTTAGAAGTGGTCTCTTTTTATAAGGGAGAGGAGGGGCTCTTTAGGAAAGTGTTAAAATATTATTTTATAATATAATGATATTTGGTTTATAATGGTCCAAAAATAATTAAAGATAAATATAAGATGACTAATGGTAGAAATAAAATCATCCAATCAGAATTGGACATGTTTTGGATAATATTTTAATCATTATAATCTTATTTATTTAAATCATTTATTAATGAGGTAAATACTGCATCATTATTGTGTCATAAATAATTTAATTTATTTTATGTCTAAAAATTATAAAAAAATACCATGATATAGAAAATATTTTTATCTTTCAAAAAAATATTTATATTTGAAAATAGGACTTATATAACACCATATAAAAATTAATTACTAAAAGATTTTTGTTAATATCAATTTTGTCTTCACATTAAATTAATTAATCTAAATTGTCATTATCACTCCCAAGTGGCTCAATGGGGTCCGAAAATTGAGCCAAAGATGCCCATGGTCGTAAATGAATCAACCAATAAATTTTGGACAAGTGTTAAGGTAATTTTTAATTATTATAATATTCTTTTAACCTTGAATTACCCTATTTACCTTTAACCACGGTAAATAAAAGTCAAAAGTTACTATTCACCAAAAAATATTTTCATCTTAATGAATCACATTTTACTTCTTGATAACAACCATGTATGTCGGATTTTTTAAATTCAATTCACAGAAGTGGTAAAATTTCATTTAAATGAAAAAGTCAGTTTTTTTAACTACCACTAAGTGGTTTCACTCTTCATCAAAAATTGAATTTTTTTAGAAAAATACCAAAAATTCTTCCTAAGCTATATATGATATTCCGAATTCAAAAATGATGTCTATTTTTCCAAATTCAAAACATAGAATTGGAATTAATTAATTTTAAAATTAATTCCCGTTATCAAAACAAATAGCTTGTTTTTAAGAAAAAATAACTATCAAAAGATTGATACTTTTTTATGTCCAATTTCAAATTGAAATTAATTCCAATGACCAACATTGGATTAAATGGTAAAAATATATTTCAATTTAACTTTAAAACCAATTAAAAAGATTATCTAACCATATAAATAAATTATATTAAAAGGCACTTTTGACTTAAAATACAATATTGTTCACTATTCATTAAAAAATGAACTTTATCAGAAAAATACCAAAAAATTACCCAAAGTAAAATTTGATGTCCCCATTCTAAAGAAGGATTTTATTTGGTCAATTAGAATGTATTAAAGTTACCAAAACTATATTTAAAGAGGGTTCTCCAATAAAAGGCGATAAATTGGACTTTTAATGTAAATTAGATTCATTCACATTTTAAGTCTCTAACTTTTTATTGGATAATGTAAATACATTTAACAAACATGTATAATCATATTTTAGTTAGTTTCATTCATTCCCTCCAATACACTGGCTAGGAGTTAACTACCATTTAAAATAATAATATTATATTATTAGTGTGTAACGTAAGATTCAAAAGAAACATGTTGTTGCGTATCGGGTACGCTATCGAACATAGAAACCCATTTAAAGTAAAATTAATATTTAATTCACAAATATTAATAAATATGAAATATTAATTATTCTTCATTTACCTAGGATGTTACACATGAAGCCAACACCAAGGAAATAACTGATTCACTAATATCAGGAGACCCGAATTGACTCCCCACCATAAGATCCAACTTGATTTCCTGAGATACAACTGAGACACCAATAGGGGGAGGCTCGAACAGACTCCCTGCCATAAGGGGTAGACTAAAATTAGACTTATTCCAAGAGAACCTGCATGATACCCATGGAGGGTCTCTCCACCATAAGAACCAATAGTCTTAACCAACTAGCATGGGTCGACACAAAAAAGATCCCATAAGACCCAATCCCTACTACAATGGGGTTTGATCAATAAAAATCCATACCAATAGATACACTAAGCGGTACATCACTCCCACAAAAATTTCCATCCTCAGATGATTCCAACCAAAACCAAGATTAAAAAGATCCTACAAGGATATTCATACATGAAAAACCATACTGATAATTGTACCCACAAGGTTTTAGGAACTAGGTTTGAGAAAATAAATCCACCTCGCCTCCCTATAACAAAGTAGGGACTTATCCACCAATATGGATTAAAACCCTAGGGGATATGGTTCACACGTCCCTTTCCACCACCTTGGACCACTTGAAATGAAACCACCACATCAAAACCTCAAACTGTCTCCACCTCCCACACTAGAGGCAGAAGTTGAAATAAGATCTCGTACACCCCTAGATATTTCCTGACTACATGAAAAGCTTCACTCTGAGGCCTATGGTCGAGCCCTTATGTTTTAAGCATCTGTTGTGCCGCAGTCAAGATCTAATGATCACAACACCCCACGAAATTCACTAAATCAAAAAAACACCTTTACCCAAACATGGACTTGGAATATTCACATGCATCACCTCTTTCACCCCTAAAAATAAACAGCATAAGGAAAACACATGGAATATATCTTCACTTAGAACAAGGAATTAAAAATTCTCAGAATAGAAAAACGCTTTCATTTAAGAAGAACCCCTCGAAATGTTCTACAATATACACCTTTTCCCTTAAAAGAAAACACAACCCAATAGGACACCACCAAACATGACTCTTACAAGTGACAAAGTCATTACTAGGAGTGGAACCTTGAATAGAGTTCCATGTAACATGATATTACCACAAGTGACCATTACGGCCTTAAACGAATAGATTTTACACACTGGGGGATAACATGAACTCTTTCTTCAACGAGACTGGTAAAATTCCCAAGGGACCTTTAAGAAATCATTCTACACTGATAACCCCTAACTTCCTTCACCTTCCTCATTTGGGATTCCCCTTCATCACTTCCATATAGAACTAATATACACAACGGTGTCAAACTTCACCTTAGACGATTCTGACAACCTAGAGAACCAAGGTGTATTTCAACCTTCCACAACCACTCACCTACTACATGAGGATCCAGATAATTGAAAAAGAAGATGGGTAGAGTCAATATCCAAAGCTCAAGAAGAAATTCCTTATGTTGATCAACTAGAGAATCTGCCAACTACAAATCACCAGTGACCGCACTTCAATCGTGAATTAAATCTTTATGGGGGCGTACCCAAACCAAAAGGACAACCCAAGGACTCAAACTTGCTCTTACTTTGGTCAAAACATACCACAAACCATAACCAAACACATGAAGGTATCAACCATAAGGGCTTACTGAAATATTTATCACAAAGGGACACCAATCAACACTTCAACCCAACTCACCAAAAAAACTCAAAACATTGTTCAAATAAGAGGGGTTCTCGAACTCAATACACCCCACCACAAGATTCTCAAAAACACATAAGACACCCCACCCCAAACACTGGTTATCAAAACATTAAATTTCCTAAAACTTCATTTCTTTAAAAGTAAACAGGGTCAATGTCTATCTCATTCACCAATGGTATATCATGGGCCTCACACATGCATATTTTTGTGCCACCACAGGCACCCACCTCATGCCAACCTAGGCACTCATCCACTTTTCCTTACACATAACCCATGCATGTTGTCACCCATGATAAGAGAAAGGATCAAAACAAAGTTATTTACTCTTTTCCAACCAAAACATTTCATTCCACTAAAAACATAATTTCAAAACCCACTTTAAAAATCATACTTGTTTTTTAAACCATCGAGTTTGTGAATCCACAAGTTATAATAATAAAAATCCAATATCATCTTACACAAAGACCATTTCATGAAAATCCACCTTTTCAAAACCTCATTCAAAACTATTCCAAAAAAACCATTTTCAATACCTTTGAAAATCACACCATTCCCACTTTAAAATTCCATTTAAAACAGATTTCCAAAACCCTCTTTAACATAAATTACACTTTCCCAACAATTAATTTTAGTAAAACACATTTTTAAATTATGAAAATAAACTTCTAATAAACTCAACACCATTTACTCAAAACCATTTCCATTTTAAAATATAGTTTCCACAATTTTCAAACAAGATCTTTCCATAATGATTTTCCAAAACCCGTAAAGATGCAGAATGAATCAAGGGAAAACTAGTGTTGATGGGTGACTTGGACGTATGGTTGGAGGCCATACACCAGTCACACCAACATCATGGATAGTGTTTTAGGATAATATCCCTGACTCCACATGTCTTTCCAGGCCCTGCGATCTCACTGATACCTTTGACCTAACTCCCATTTCATTTCCCAAATAACAAATAACCACAAGAACCAAAAGACACAGATGAAACCTGAATTCCCCTAGTAACACAAGTACCGACATGAGGTATGTTTTCCATGAACCTTACTCATAACCATAACATTTATTTCTGATAATCCTATCTCTGGTCTACCCAGACTCTTTCCTAAAAGAACATGACCCAAAAGAGAGAACCTCCTTTGATACCATTTTGTCACAAACTGAATCTGGTCGCCATCAAAACCGGTATCTGAACCAGTTTTTGGTAAGTCCCGAAGGGCGCTCCCTATCCCCACAGGGTAGCACAATTTCCTGGGTATGATAAATAAGTGTTTGGGAGTAATTTACCCGAATTTGGAATGATTAAACAACCAAAAAAATAAATAAAATGATTCTGAAAATTTAATCCAAACAAGAATTTAATAAAATTACGAACTAAAATACATGGTTTTAGAAAAACCCCAAGAGGTAAATAACTAAAAAGTAATAGAAAAAACAACTCAAGGACCACCACACGGTAAGGTTTAATCATCCCCAATCCTTCTCAAAAACACCGCACCAATAATGGAAGCTAACAACCCAAACCATTGGTTTTAAAAGCTTTTCCCAAACCGGCAAAAAACATTACCAAGTCTACTTACTCCCAAATGTGTAAGTTTTGTGTGAGCTTAAGCCTAGTAGGATTTAACCTAAATAGATTCCATGTGATAAAAATTTTAAGACACAAATCTTGCAAGTTTTTATAAACAAGAAATGCTAGTAATAATTTTTAAAAGGATGCAACTACAATTGAAAACAGATTATAAAGGAGAAACATTAAGGAAAAAACACTATTGATGAAAATATACATGAAACTGAATTTTTCAATCCAAAAACACCATATTTCGATGGTGATTACAAAATAATCATGGAGCACTAGTCATGGGAACAGCCCTAGGAACTAGTTAGTTATGGGCCCCAGGTGCCTCATATCTCAATGAAAAGTAACCATAACAAATCTATGTTCTCGTGCACGAGACAAAAGTCGAGAACATACCAATAACCTAGTGGTACCAAACATAATCATAATATTTTAGTTAGTGTTGTCATTGTCAAACTTTCTACGTGAAAGAGGGACGAAACCACTACGGATCACTAGCATACTAGTACACGTCCTCCCACCTAGATACTTGGGTTTTTCCCTTTGTGCTTGATCAATTTCCATATCTTAAAATATACAATTTTCACATAAAAATTCCATTTCCAAATCACAAACACACCAAAAAAGCCCACACACATGTCACATAATCACCTTTTTCATTCAAATTCATTTTAACATCATACTCACACTAAAATAGCCTGCAACATGTTTCATGTCTCTTTCACAATTCAATAAATCCTTTAAGAAATTTTATAAAACATTTACAAGATGGTAAACGTCACATAACATCCCTTTCACAACAAAATGGACCATTTCTGTAACACCCAGATGTTTTTTATGAAAACTTTTCTTTAAATAATTTTTATTCTTCAGTAACTTATGTTGTAAGAAATAATGAGTTTAAACAAACTGAGAGACTCCCTTAGTATAAAATTACCATTATAACCTATTTTTTAGGTTAGTATGAATAATTATAATTAACTTATGAACATTCATTGTGAATTCATTGACTATCAATTATTTATGAAAAATATAAATCAATTAGATATTTTTATTTTTGAGTGAATTACTTTTCGTAATGAAACTAATGAGATAAATATGTTTTATATAATTAATAAAATATTTTTTATATTCAATAAATGGATATTTTAGTCGTAGTGTATGAATAAAACCCTATTTGATGTATAAAAACCTATTTTTTAAAAGTTTAATTTCACACCTTTGAATGGATAACCCATTTTAAATTAAGATTTTGACACATTAATAATTTTTATATGAAAACATAAACATGATATTTTTAAGCGGGTATAAAAATTTACTTTTGATGGATTTCTAATATTTTTCTGACAACTTTCATGTTTTAATGAATAGTAAAAATATGCTAAATTTTAATTGAAAATAACTTTATTTCATTAAAATAATTTGTATGGTTAAATTATATTACTGAATGGTTTAAAAGTATAAATATAATATATTTTTACGGTTTAATATAATATAGGTTATTGGAATTAATTTTACATTAAATTTAGATGTAAAAATATTTCAATCTTTTGTAATATTTTACCTTTTAAAACATGTTTTCTCATTTAAACAATGGGATTAATTTTAAATTAATTACTGAAACTTCTGGGTTTTTGGATTTTGAAAAATGGATCCCATATTTTTAATCAGTAGTTCCAAATTATTTTAATAGGTCACTTTTATTTTTAGGCATTATGAATAGTAACTTTTGTAATTATGTTTATTACCATGCTTAAAGGTAAATCGAGTAATTAAAGGTAAACATAATATTATAAAATTGCCTTAACACCTATAAAATTCCTATTGGATGAATAAAATTTAACATTATAATCTTTTGTTCAAAATGGAATAAATTAATTTCCACTTGCCTATGAATATGACAACAATATAATAAAAAACTACGGAATGTGACAAAATGTCACAATCTCATTTTATATAAGTATATTAATTTTAATATATGGATAACTAGGAGATAATATTGACTATAGATTGTATATGGAAAGATTAAAAAATTACCTACATCATAGAAATTTATTTATAATTTTTAGAGATTAAATAATTACCATTAATGATGACATAATAGTGATGTAGAAATTATCTTATTAATAGAAATATCAAAAAATGGTTTTAAAAATAATAAAAGAAATATCATATGAACTAATTAATGTGATCCACAAATTTTCTAACTGACTGTGACATGTTAGAAGTGTACTAAATATTTTTTTTTGAATTTATCTTCTGTGTGGATTTTATTTAAAGTCAAATAAATGAATAGTGTCAAAATCGACACTATTGATATTTTATAAAAATAAAATTTATTAAATTATTTAAAGATAATAAAAATATTTAAAATTTAAAAATTAATGATTATATGGTATAAAATTTCATTAAATATTCATTTATTTTCAATTAACACCATATAAGTAAATATTTATAACCGTTAAATATTTAAAATGTTATTACCACAATTAAAATAAAATAAAATAACTAAGTTTCAATTAAAAAGATATGGTTTAAATTGAAAAAATAACTTGTCCAAATTTTATTGGTTGATTAGATTACAACCCTATATCATATTATCTTATAAATTGGTACATTTTGGAGGTTTTTTGGTAGGGTTTTATTTTATTATAAATTATTATTTATGGAGTTTCCAAAAGTGCCCCTCACCTCAATTATAAAAGGGAACCTACTCCCACACCTATTAACTTCATTTTGAGCCTTAAATCTCAGACATACCCTACCCTTTTTCCTTATCAAATTCCCTATTTTCATTCTAGAGGTTCTAGTCATCTTTAAATACCACCTATAGTTCTCTCAGAAGAGATTTAGAAGAAGCATGTCGAGAAAGAGTAATCTCTTCAACCGATTCTTTAAAAATTCTTTCTTATTCAACTTCCTCTTCATTATTTGTTTAATTATAAAGTAATAACATTAGTATCACTCATATACTAATATTTTATTATAAATATGAAGCAACCATAGCCCACCTTCTACCCATCCTATGAAAAATTAAATCACCACGCGTGCGTACGTACGACTTACCGTCTCCACGCTGTGGTGTAATATGTTTTTCAACCCCACCTTACTTGGATGGGTATAATGATAGAAATAATAAATATATATTATTATTATAACATGATAATTATTCTTAAATATTATACACCATACACTTAAAAACCATTCACAATTTTTGGAATGATATCATCGTTCGTGCGTACGTACGGCTTACCGTCTCCACAATGTGATTTGATTCATTATACATGATATTCATTAGAACATGATTATATACATGAATTGAATGAATAAATATGATATTGGTTATACTAATATAATTATATAAATTATATAACTATAACATAAAAATAATAATAATAACTTATCTGACAAAACATGCATAAGAACATAAAGCAGTTAATACCCGAATAAAGAGTAACAATGGAATGTTACTAAAAACAGATGAAAATATGATCATAAATGTTATCATAAAAATGATTATGATTTTTTAATAAATCAGTAACATTATTTATATAATTATATAGGAGTTTTGGATACATACAAAGCATATCAAACCTATGGCAAGGGATAACTTTAAAAATCTCATTTTTGTCCGAGATTGTTTATTCGTAAGTATTTACTAGGGTATATTTATCATCCACATCCATGTTTCCTAAATATATATTTCAAAATATTATTTATATCCTTATATAATTGTTAAAATTCAATTTTACCCATTTGTAAATTTTTATTAAATGGTATGAATGGAATATTTTGTCATTTTTGGTATGAGGTACTTTTTAACTTTTCCTGAAAAACTACGAGAAAAATGTTTTTTTGTACGGCATGAATGGATTTTTATGCTTTCATAATGCCTTATTTCCTTGAATCTTCACCTAAAATCTTACAATGTTATTTCACATAAAATTATTTCTTTAAAAATTGTGTCAAATTTTGAGGAAGGAAAATGTTTTTAAAGAAGAAAGGATATTTTCCTCAGGAATTAATTTCAAGTGTTTTCTCAAAATTATTTTCCATCTAATATTAAACAATTTAAATAGGGTTATATTTCTATCCCTTTTATTATAATGATTTTATTTTGTTTATTATATAATGTTATTTAGGAAATCCATTTGTTTTATATCAATTATGATGGAATTATGTTTAAAAAAACTCATTTTATTTCATGGGTTATGCTATGGTAAATGTTTTTATGTTTTTATGTTTTTGTGGAACATGTAAGAATGGTTTAATTATGATATTTATAGGACCTATATCTCACACCAATCCATTGGGTAAATATTTATATCTCATGAGATATACATGACAGGAACAAAAAGTAAATATAGTTCAGTAATACAGGGCTGGAACGAGGAGTGAACTCGGTTCAGTAATGGAATTTGTCCACTATGATGGTCTTGGAAATGAGACTTGACTAATATGAAATGATTTTCTATGATTATGTGTGTATGCCACGAAATTTTATATCTTATGTTATGACTATTAGTATTACATTTCACTTTTATGATTTATCCAATGACATGATATTATGATCTTTTAAATACAGGATAAGATTTTCAAATGTTATGTTCTTATGATTATGATATGAATGATATTTTCCTTGTTTACCATTACTGAGCATTTGAGTTCACCCTTTCATATGTTTATTTTACCCAGGTCACGAAGAAGGGTATTAAGGAATATATGTCAAAAATTATTCTAGTTATGAAGAAATAAGTGGGAGACAATGTGGAGGTTTTATGAAATAGATGTTTATGTTTCCCGATTTCTAAAGACACTAAACCTATACGGTCTTAGCAGAGTTTTGTTATGTTATGTAGTAAATATTCTTTAATGTTTAAGTAATATATATTTGTAAAGTATGGTCCATTATAATTGGTATTAGAGAAAATTTATAGTTAACCTTTGGAAACTGGGATGAGAGAACCTTAATAAGAACCCTAAGAATAAGTCTAAGTATAGGTTACAATCTTATCCTAGTGTTTTAGAGATGTTCATGAATAACCTAGGATAAAATCTAAAGTGTCCTAAATTGAAATTTTATTCTTGATTATGTGGTTTTCCTGTTATGATTAGTGTTTCTCACACTATGCTTGTTAGTTTTAATCAATGGATGGAACCCGAAGGAACCGTGTTAATGCTGAATGTGACGAGCAATGAAATGATTGTCCCCTTGAGAAACCAAATATTATGGGAGATGGAATTAAAAAACTTGTAGCCATGCTCACACAACTTTCTCAAGCTATGAATCATTCAAGACTTCCAAATGAGAAAAGGATGGAGAAACATTTTGTTGAGTCCTTCATGAGATAGCATCCACCTTCATTCAGTGGGTCTTTTGGTCCATTAGGGGCTGAAAAAAAAGATCAGTACCACTTAAAAGATATTTTCAGTTCTACAATGTTATGAACATGATAAATTCATCTTAGCAGTCTATCATTTAGAAGGATAAGTTGATCAATGGTGGAATCTTTTCAAGAATACTAGACAAAGAGATGAAATTGAGTCCATGGAATGGGACAGGTTCAAGAACTTATTTTTCAATAAGTACTTCACTTGTATTCTTCAAAAAAATATGTATAAGGAGTTCCTTGAACTTAAAAAAAGTATGATGAATCTATTTGAACCTATGAAGAAAATTTTACAAGACTTGCAAGGTACGCTTCTGAGATTATTATCCAAACCAAGAGTAAAATTGATCGATCCTTTAGTGGCTTAAAACCAAGACTCTAAAGGGAATTAGCCATAAGGGACTTCAATAGCTACGAGGAAATTGTTCAATGTTTTCTCAAGGTTAAGATGGATATTGGAGTAACCCATCAGTCATATAGGTTTGATAACAAGAGAAAAATGCAATTCAAAGTAAATTCTAAAGACCACACTGAAAAGAAGAAGAGTCTTCCCTTATACTCAAAGTGTGGAAAGAAACATAGAGGGAATTTCTTTAAAGGGAATATTAAATGTTTTAAGCGTGGAAAATAAGGTCATCAGGTAGTTTAATGCTGAAGTGATGGGAAAAATATGTCTAATGATGCAAATAAAGTAAAGGCTACACAGAATTCACCTCTTACACTTCAATGTTACAAGTTCAAGGAAATGGGTCATTATGCCAATCAATGCCCTAATCCAAGGGTTATTTATGATGATCGATGTCAACAAACTCTTAAGGCCAAAGAAAAATGAAATTCAAATTCAATAACTATCAGCAACGTAGAGTACGATAATGAAGTGGTTAAAGGTACACGTATTATTCACTCTAAAGTAGAAAATGTTTTATTTGATTTTGGATCCACCCACTATTTTATTTCTAAAGAATTTTCTAAAGTTATATTCATATTACCTTAACAATCAGATGTTGAGTTAGCTATGAAAACTTCTAATGTCACAATAGTTGCATCAAAATTTTATAATTCTTCTTCGGTTGAAGTTTGTGAGAAAGTTTTTCCTGCAAATCTTGTGATCCTCCCTATAGTGGAATTTGAGGTGATTCTTGGCATGGATTGTCTTTCTCTATATGAAGCTCGTATCAATTTCCAAAGAAGGGAAGTGACATTTCATATTCTAGATCAATATATGATTGTCTATCAATGCAAGTATGAATATAACCTTCTAGTATAAATTTCCTCCATCTTATGGGTATTGATTTATATAAATGAAGGTTATTTATCTCAAATGGTTGGGGAGAAACTCATGATTAAGAATACACCCATTGTACAAGAGTTTTATGATGTATTTTTGAAGGAATTGGAAGGTCTTCCACTAAATTGTGAAGTTGAGTTTTCAATAGAACTCATACAGGGTGTTATGCCTATTTCAAATACACCTTATAGAATGGCCCCAATTGAGTTGCAAGAATTGAAGAAGAAACTCCAAGAGAGTATTGATAATGGATTCATACTCCCTAGTGCGTCACTTTGGGGAGTACATATTCTGTTTTTTAAGAAGAAAGATGGATCAATGATACTCTTCATTGATTATTGAGAAATTAACAAGATATCTATCAAGAAAAAAATATCCTCTTCCCCACATTGATGACTTATTTGACCAACTACGCAGAGCTCAATAATTTTCCAAGATTGATCTTCGTTTAGTATATCATCAATTAAGGGTCAAAAAGGAGGATATACCAAAGACGACATTTTTTACAAGGCATGGACACTATGAATTTATAGTAATACCTTTTGGTCTTACTAATTCCCCATCAATATTCATGGATTGAATGAATAGAGTCTTTATAGATAATATTTATCATATTTTGGTTGTCTTTATAGATGATATTCTTGTTTATTCAAAGAGCAAGGAAGAACATGAAGATAACTTGACAATTGTACTGAATATCCTGAGAAATGAGAGGATTTCTGCCAAATTTACCAAGTATGAATTTTGGCTTCAGAAAGTTTCATTTTTGGGTCACATAATCTCAAGAGAGGGGATAACTATGGATCCAACAAAAATAGAGCTTATTGAATGATGGTTGAGACCAACAACAGTAATTGAGATCCAAAGTTTTCTTGGTTTGGCTAGATATTATCGACATTTTGTGAAATAATTTCCATGATTATCTAATCCACTGACTAATTTGACTCATAAAGGAGTTAAGTTTGTTTGGATAGAGGAATGTGATGAGAATATTGAAGATCTAAAAAAAGGTTATCCAGTAAACCTATGCTCGCACTACCTTATAGTGGAGAAAGGTTTGTGATCTATAGTGATGCATCCAAGAAGGGGCTGGGATTTTTTCTCATGAAAAATGATATTATGATATATTAGTCCTCATGGAAGTCGAAAATTCATGTGCAATATTACCCAACTCATGATTTGGAGTTAGCTACGGTAATCTTTGCATTAAATATATGGAGGCATTATCTTTATGGTGAAATTTTTGATATTTATACTGATCATAAAAGTTTAAAGTATATTTTCACATAGAATGAGATAAATATGCACCAAATAATATGGTTGGATTTGATTAAATATTACAACTACTCAATACATTATCACCCTGGGAAAGTGAACAAGGTGGCAGATGATTTCAGTCGAAAAGACCATGTTATCTTATCCATGATGAGGATCACGAAAGATCCAATATTTATGAATTGTCAAAGGATGTATCTTGAAATTTTAATGGGAGGGGAGAAATATTATCCTTCACAAATGAATGTTCAACCATCAATATAAATGAAGATTAAGGAGCCATATAATAAAGATGCAAAGCTACAAAAGAAGGTGAGAAATGTTCCTGAATTCAACCTTGATTGTGATGAAATAATAAGGTTCAGGAATGAATTTTTTATTCTTCCCATACCAGAATTAAATAAGGAGTTATTGGATGAGGATCATAGTTCTTTATTCTCTATTCACCATGGAAGCACATAGATGTATAGGGACCTTAAATAGTACTTCTGGTGGGATGGCATGAAAAGAGATGTCGTTGAATATGTCTCTCGATTCTTGGTTTGTTAGAAAGTTAAAGTTGAGAGACATAAGTCTAAGGGGATATTACAACCATTACCCATACCGGAATAAAAATGGGAAAAAATCACTATGGAATTTGTCATTGGAATTCCCAAAACATCCAAATGAAATAATTCTATCTGGGTTATAGTTGATCGTCTTACGAAGCCGACACACTTTATTGTTATTAGAGAGGATTTTTCTCTTGATCATCTTGCCAAGATATATGTAAAGGAGGTGGTAATATTGCATGGAGTACCACTTTCCAGTATATCTAATCAGGATTCGAGGTTTACCTTGAAGTTCTGGTAAAATTTTCAGCGTGCTCTGGATATAGAGTTAAGTTTCAAAACTGTTTATCATCCTCAGACAAATGGTCATTCTGAGAGGACAATTCAAACTCTGGAAGACATGTTGAGAGCTTTCTCTATGGATTTGAATGGTGGTTGGTATCAACACCTACCATTGGTGGAATTATCTTATAATAATAGCTTTTACTCTAGTATTCAGATGGCTCCTTATGAATCCCTCTTTGGAAAAAAAGTGTAGAACTATAACTTGATGGGATAAAGTTGGGGAAAGAAAGATCTTATGACCTAATCTTTTTTATGAAATGGAAGAAAAGGTCAGATCTATTCAAAAAAACATAAGAGTAGCTCAGATTTGAAAAAAAAAGTTATGCTGACAACCGAAGAAAAGAACTAGAGTTTGAAGTGGGTGATTATTTGTTTCTAAAAATATCTCCCTATAAGAGAGTAATGAGATTTAGAGAAAAGGGAAAGTTGAGCCCTAGGTATATCGATCCTTTTGAAATTCTGGATCGTGTTGGGAAGGTAGCTTACTAATTGGTGCTTCCACCAAATATCTCTCAAGTTCATGATGTGTTCCATGTATCTCTCCTAATAAATTACATACTTGATCTTTCACATGTACTAATCTTAGAAGTTGTACTGCTGGAGAAAGAACTTTCTTATGAAGAATAACCGATAGAGATTCTGGATTGTAGTGAAAAAGTTCTACGAAACAAGACCACTCACTTAGTTAAAGTTTTATGGAGGAACCACCAATTTGAAGAAGTTACATGGGAACTTGAGGATAATATGAGGGAGATGTATCCTCATATATTTGTTTCCAAATGACTAATTTTGAGGACAAAATTCAGTTTAAGGGGGGTAGAATGTAACACTGGGATCTTTTTTATGATTTTTTTTTAAATAATTGTTATTCTTCAGTAGCTTGTGTTGCACAGAATCATGATTTTAAACGAACTAAAAGACACCCCTAGTATAAAATTACCATTATAGCCTAGATTTTAGGTTAGTGGGAATAATTATAACTAACTTATGAAAATGCATTGTGAATTCATTGGATATCAATTATTTATGAAAAATATAAGTCAATTACATATTTGTATTTTTGAGTGAATTACTTTTTGTAATGAAATTAATGAGATATATATGTGTTATATACTTAATAAAATATTTTTTATATTCAACCAATAGATATTTTAGTCATAGGGTATGAATAAAAACCTATTTGATGTATAAAAAACAATTTTTTTAAGTTTAATTTTACACCTTTGAATGGAGAACCCCTTTTTAAATTAATATTTTGACACGTTAATAATTTTTATATGACAACATAAACAATTTATTCTTAATAGGGATATAAAAATTTACTTTGTATGAATTTCTGATTTTTTTTGATAACTTTCATGTTTTGATGAATAGTAAAAATACGCTAAATTTTAATTGAAAATAACTTTTTTTCATTGAAGTAATTTATATGGTTAAATTATATTATTGAATGGTTTAAAAGTATAAATGGAATATATTTTTACTGTTTAATATAATTTAGGTCATTGTAATTAATTTTACGTTAAATTTAGATGTAAAAATATTTTAATCTTTTGCAAAATTTTAACTTTTAAAACCTGCTTTCTCATTTCAACAATGAGATTAATTTTCAATTAATTACTGAAAATTATATGTTTTGAATTTTGAAAATTGGATTCCATGTTTGGAATCATTAAGTCCAAATTATGTTAATAGGCTACTTTTATTTTTGGGCATTATGAATAGTAACTTTGGTAATTATTTTTATTACCGTGGTTAAAGGTAAATCATGTAGTTAAATGTAAAAATAATAATATAAAATTACATTAACACATTTAAAAATACTATTAGATGACTAAATTTTACCCTTATCATCTATTGTTCCAAATGGAATAACCTAATGGCACTTACCTATGAATATGACATGAATATAATAAAAAATTAAAGAATATGAAAAATGGTCACAATCTCATTTTATATTAGTATATTAATTTTAATATATGGATAACTGGAATAAAATATCGACTATAGATATTCTATGGAAATATAAAAGAATTACCTAAATCATAGAAATTTATTTATCATTTTTTGAGATTAAATAATTGCCATTAATGATGACACAATAGTGATGTAGAAATTATCTAATTAATATAAATATCAAAAAAAATGGTTTTAAAAATATTTAAAGAAATATCATATGAGATAATTAATGTTATCCATAAATTTTATAGGCGACTATGATATTTTAGGAGTGAGTTAATATTTTGGTTTGAATTTATCTTCTATGTGTATTTTATTTAAAGTCAAATAAATGAATAGTTACAAAATTGACACTTGATGTTTTTTAAAAATAACATTTTATTAAATTATTTAAAAATCATAAAAATATTTAAAAATTAGAAATTAATGATTATAAGGTCTAAAATTTCATAAAATATTTATTTATGGTCAATTAATAGCATATAAGTAAATATTTATAACCATTAAATATTTAGAATTTTATTACCACAATTAAAATTAAATAAAATAACTAAGTGTCAATTAAAAAGATATGGTTTAAATTAAAAAAAATAACTTTTCAAAAATTTATTTATTGATGATATTAAAAACCTACCTTATCTCATCTTCAAAATTGAGACATTTTGGAGTTTTTTGTGTAGGTTTTGATTTTATTATAAATTATTATTTATGGAGTTTCCAAAAGTGCCCCTCACCTCTATTATAAAAGAGAAGCTCCTCCCTCACCTCTTCACTTCGTTTAGAGCCTTCAAGCTCAGACATACCCTAACCTTTTTTCTAATAAACTTCCCTATTTTCATTCTAGAGGTTCTATTCATCTTCAAAGACAAATTTTAGTGCTCTAAGAAGAGATTTAGAGGAAGCATGTTAAGGAACAGGTAATCTCTTCTATGGATTCTTTCAAACTTCTTTCGTCTTCAAATTCCTCTGCATTAGTTTTTTCATTATAAAGTAATAACATCAGTATCACTCATATACTGATATGATATTATAAATATGAAGCAACCATATTCCACCTTCTACCCATCATATGAAAAATGAAATCACCACGCGTGGGTATGTACGGCATACCATCTCTACACCGTGGTGTAATCTATTTTTTGCCACCACCTTACTTGGATGGGTATAATGATGGAAATAATAACTATATATGATTATTATAACATGAAAATGATTCTGAAAAATTATATACCATACACTTAAATACCATTCAACAATTTTGGGAATGATATCATCACTTGTGCATACGTACGGCCTACCGTCTCCATGATGCGATGTGATTCATTATACATGATCTTCATTAAAACATGATTATATACATGAATTGAATGAATAAATATGATATTTATTATACTAATATAATTATGTAAATGATATAACTATAACCTAAAAATAGTAATAAGAACTTATACGACAAAACATGCATAAGAATATAAAGTAGTTAATACCTGAATAACAAGTAAAAAATTAAATGTTACTAACAAACGGATGAAAATATGATCATAAATGTTATCATAAAAATTATTATGATTTTTTAATAAATAATTAACATTATTTAAATCATTATACAGTAGTTTCATATATAAATAAATCATATCAGACCTAAGGTAAGGGATAACTTTGCAAATCTCGTTTTTATCTGAGATTGTTTATTTGTAAGTATTTACTTGGATATATTTATCATCCACATCCATGTTTCCTAAATATATATTTCAAAATATTATTTATATCCATATATAATTTTTAAAAGTAAATTTTACCCACTGGTAATTTTTTAGTAAATGGTATGGATGGAATATTTTGTTGTTTTCGATACGAGGTACTTTTTGACTTTTCCGGAAAAAGTATGAGAAGAATGTTTTTTTTGTACGGCATGAATGGATTTTTACGCTTTCATAATGCCTTATTTCCTTGAAGCTTAACCTAAAATATTACAAGGTTATTTTAATATAAAACTATTTCTTCTAATATTGTGTGGCATTTTGAGGAAGGAAATCGTTTTTGAAGAAGAAAGGATATTTTCCTCAAGAATTAATTTCAAGTGTTTTCTCAAAATTATTTTCCATCTAAGATGACACTTTTTAAATATGGTTATATTTATATCCCTATTATTAATATGATTTGATTATGTTTATGATGGAATGTTATTTAGGAAATCTATTTGTTTTATATCAATTATGATGGAATGATGTTTAAGAAACCCATCTTATTTCATGGGTTATGCTATGGTAAATGTTTTTATGTTTTTGTGGAACACGTAATAATGGTTTCATTATGAGATGGGTGGTACCTATATATACCTCCAATTAATTGGTTAAATATTTATATCTCATGAGATAAAAATGACTGGAATGGAAATTAAATCTGGTTCAGTAATACATTGTTGGAACGAGGAGTAAACTCAGTTCAGTAATGGACTTTGTCCGCTATGATGGTCTCGACAATGAGCCTTAACTAATATGAAATTATTTTCTATGATTATGTGTGTATTCCAAGAAATTTCATGTCTTATTTTATGAATATTGGGATTACATTTCACGTTTATGATTTATCCCATGATATGATATTATGATCTTTTATATGCAGGATAACATTTTCAAATATTATATTCTTATGATTATGATATGAATGATATTTCCCTTATTTACCCTTACTGAGCATTTGAGATCACCCTTTTATATGTTTATTTTACCCAGGTCATGAATAAGGGTATTAAGTAAGATATGTCAAAAATGAGTCTAGTTATGAAGAAATAATAAGGAGACAATGTGGATGTTTTATGAACCGGTTTTTTACGTTTCACAGTTTCTAAAGAAAATAAACCTATATGGTCCTAGTATGGTTTTGTTATGTTATGTAATAAATATTATTCAATGTTGAAGTAATATCTATATGTAATGTATGGGCCATTATAATTTCAGAAACATACTCCAACCAAAATAGTTTTCCAACATGATTGCGCCTCTTATATAATCCAATAAACCATTTAAAATATTCCTAAAACAATTCCAAGAAGTATAACCCAGAATTGCACATAAAGTCCATATAAAACCCATATTTTAAAAAAACCAAATGCATTCCAATATCACACAAAACTATATTTTTCATCCCTAATACCATTTAATAAAAAATTTCATGAACCATAAAACAACCCTAATCGATACCACAAAAGTTACACATGAAAAACCCACAATTTCAAGACAAAATGAAACTTTAAAACTAAATTCTTATCCAATTATACCAAAAAAGGTTTTCTCGCCACAAAAAAACATATTAGTAAAATGATAGATAAATCAATCAATCAATCTAACTCATCAATAAATTCTTACACATGGAATCACCTATCATAGATGTCAAAATTCTCAAATCTTTGTGCGAAACTTCAATTGCACCACTGTCGCACCAAATGGGAGTGAAAACGAACCTAAAACCAAAATATTGGACTAGGAAACTCAAAATCAAACCCAAGGTACTAAACCCTAGTTTATATACATTTGGAACTTCAAGAAGTTGGGGAGAAACCCTAAGGAAATGTAAGGAACAAGATAGTAATTCACTTACTTTAGAAACTTTGAAGAAATCGCCCCAAATGCACTAATAGTTTAATCTTCAAGTAGAGAAAATTGAAAGGGACATGTCAATAAGAATAAGGAGGTCGAGTGGGGAATAAAATTGGGGAAAGAGTAAAAAATGAATTATTTATGAAAGAAACAAATTCCCTTTTCAAATCTAGATGATTTGAGAAACCTTGAGGAAGTTTTCCCTAATACACGATGAAGATGAGATCAAAAGAAGGAAAATGGAACATGGGGGGTTCTTTATTGGATTTTTGGGCTTGATTGAGAGGTGGAATTATAGAAAAATGTTAAAAATTAATGAGATATAAAAGAAATAAATTTTTTCTTTAAATATAGAAATGGGCTCACTAGTTGGTCCATTGCTTGAATAAATCACCCAAATCCACCATGATTATGAGTTTCTAAGGGGTAAAAAAGGATTTGGTGATTTTAATAGGTTAGGGGAGGCCAATTGAGAAGTGTAATGGGTGAAAATTGTTGAAAAATAAGTAGTTATAAAATAAAATAAATTTTTTTTTAGATCTAGAAATGGGCTCATGGTTTGGACCAAATCATGAAGAAACCACCCCAATAAACATACGCAATAAAAGGTGTAACTAGGAGTGTCATAAATTCAATTCCATGACACCTCATCCTTATACCTTCCCTTTAAAAAAATACATGTCTGAATACCATCCAATACTTCCAAGACTAATGAATTAGATCAAGAACACCCGAGACACCAAATTTAAACCCAGAACACTCAGAAACCAAGAGAAAACTAAGAACCAAAAGAAGATTCAAAACTAAGAATGGAAATGAAAATCTAGGTGTGTCAGTTATAGACACAATGGAAGCACCTATGGTTTAAAATAAATTAAATTTATTTCAACTTATAACTTCTTAGAACCCAGATAGAGGATCTTTGTATATTAAATTTATAATTAATTTATTTAATATCAAACGAAATGGTTACCTCATCTTAGGAACTTTCTATGATGAATATGTTGTTGATCATATAAAACACTTTTTGTATTACCTTCATTTCATTGTAAGGATCCAAGTGTAGAATCCCTCTAGCGGTGATCCACAAGTGCTCATTTGATCTCTGAACTACGTAAATTGATTTTCGGGTGCTATCATGGTGAATCAATTGTCATGCATTGTTCATGTTGATCATTTTTTCTTCCTTAGAACCTAAAGGAATATCTCTATCACTTATCATTCCAGATAGGAGGAGAGGATAAGTAATAGAGGTAGAATTTTGTTGTGTGCAAAGATTCTCAAATCTCAATTAACCCTATAAAGTAGACATAACAATCTATTTATATAGTTAGGGTTTATGTTAAAATATTATTTAATCATGTACCGGTCCTTAACTAATATATTAATAATTATTAAACCCCATTATATATAATAATATTATTATTATTATTTTATTACATGCTCTAGCTCATACAATTTCAATATTATTTACCAGATTGCAAATAAATTTTCATCATTGAACATGATCTTGGTCCATTCCAGTTTCTCTAAATTTATTGAATACACAAATAAATATTTAATTAAATATTTTACTCATCAATAAATAAAATAAATATTTTATTCACAATCCAAAAAATAAATATTTTTTAAATATTCATTTAATAATATAAATTATTTAATACCTTGTGAATATTAGAGATCAATAAAACTTGAATAAAATTATTCCTTGATCTTGAGAATAATATTTATTCTATTAATTAAATTAAAATTGAATTTAATTGAGATCAATGGAAATACTTAGTGTGTGACCCTCTAGGATTATTTCCCTTTGGCATTAGATGGGTCTGCCTAAAGTCCAAGATTACTATCTAGCAATGGGTCAATAAGCCTAAAAGAAAGAAATTAATTTCATAATGAAGAAAACCACATATAAAAGATCACTATGTAATATAATCCTTTTTTATAATATCTCATCAAGAAGGTTGCACATCCATGTTATCAACCTATGTGATTGATGCGTCTTTCTTTGGCTATCTGAAATAAACAAGTTGTTAAACTATGACCATGGAATTTAATGTAGTGGTTCTACTTCAATCAAAGGTATGAGGTATCAAAATATAAAAATATGGAAGGGGAAAATACTTACTTGACTTATCTATTAATAACATGTTACTTGTGTTGTACCCAAAATATACAACTTCTCCATGAACTATTATTATCATAGTTTATAAAATACATCTAAGTGAACAATTCATAACATGCATTAATAATAATCTTAAAGTCTAAGGACCATTATACATGCTCACAGATAGGAGTATTTGATGACACCAAAACATATAGAATTCCTACTAGCAGGTCTATTCTCATAATCTCCCATATTAGATATTAGAAGGTGAAAAATTTATGAGAAGAATCCTTGTATACTTATGAGTACTTGTACCTGATAGTATACATACTATGTTCTCTAACATAGTACGTTATATGACTATATAACTATATTTAATAATATCATCATGGCACTTTAAGGTTCTCATCATATAGGGGAACTATTATAAACTTATTAATGTAAAAGATACCCTAGAACATTATTACATTAAATTCATGCATAATAATGAAAAATATATAATAATATATTTTATTAATATTCAGTTATTTGGATATACATGTAATAAAAGTAAAAAATATTTAGTTCTAGAACACTAACCCCAATACACTAGATGTGGTCCTGATAGATTTTCTGAAGTTATGGAGCATGTCATTTTCTTCTGAGGTCAGACCACAGTAACAATGATGTTACGAGAGGAGGTTCTAAGGGAGTTTCATATGTCCCCCTTAGAGGTACATCCAAGAGTGTAAAATATGTACCAGGGACTTCGGTATCAGTTTCAGTGACCAGGGTTGAAGAGGTGTGTGTCTAAGTTTGTCTCTCGTTGCCTTACTTATCAGTAGGTGAAGGCCGATCACCAGGTTCCAGTGGGTTTGGATCAACCCCTTGAGGCATCAGAGTGAAAGTGGGATGGTATCTATATAGAACTTATGATGTGGATTCCATGATCAACTAAAGTAAATTATATTATCTAGGTGATTATAGACCGACTCACTAAGTTGGCCCACTTTCTAGATATCTGAGAGAAGATTTAATTAGAGATCTTGGGATGCCTTTACATGTAGGATATATCCCACATTTACAAGGTTCCCTTGATGATAATTTTATACTATTATTCTCGCTTCACATCATGATTATGGAGAGGATTTCATGATTCCTTTAGGACTCAGTTACAGTTGAGCATGACATTTCACCCTCAGAAAAATGGTCAGACTAAGTGGACCATTCATGTTCTGGAGTACATGCTTAGGGCTTGCATGTTGTATTTTGTTCATGGTTGGGAGGACCATATACTCTTAGATAAGTTTTCATATAGAAATATTTATCACTCCCCCCATCAATATAGAACCATTAGAGGACTTTTATAGGAGACACTACAGGTCACCACTATGCTAGACTGATCTAGGAGAGTCATCACTCATGGGCCCAGAGTTGGTGTGAGTGACAACAGAGAATGTGTGATCATCTAGGAGTGGATGAGGACTTCTATAATTAATTATAAGTATTATGAATAATAAAAAAGGAGGCCTTTAGAGTTCAATGAGGGGTAATATGTGTCCTTGAAGGTCTCACTTGTGTGAGGATTAGGGATATTTGGTCAGGGTGGAAAGTTATCTTTGAGATTCATTATCTCATTTCATATATCACGTAAGGTAGGGGAGTTGGTGTACCATTTATCCCTACTAGCACGGTTAGACTAGGTACATGATGTATTCCACATTTTGTTTTTGAGGTGGTATGTGCATGACCCATATCATGTTATTGATCAGGGTGAGTTGGACATCGAGGATGGATCTACCTTCATATATTACCTGATAGAGATTAAGGATCAGTGGGAGAATGTAACAACCTAAACTTTTTGAATGATAATTGTTTCCTGAAAATATGTGTTTTACAGAAAAAAACTATCTCTCTTTAATAATTAAGTGTTTATAAATTAAAATGTATCCATTTGGTTTTTTACCATTTTCAAATTTTTAAATGGAAACTTTAACTTAAAAATGATATTTTGTGGAAACTTTACTTTTCCTTGAAAAAATAAGTAATATAAAATTGTGGTTGAATATTTTTGTATACAATTACATAAAATATGATCCAAGTATTTAATACTATGTTAAAATACCATGAATAATCCCATGGTTTTTCAATTTCCACAACCTTTATGTCCAATTCCTTTATTTGGAAATTAATTAATAAATCCCCCACTTTTTCTATAAATACCCACCCATTTATCCATTGCCTTTCCTCAATATTCTTCCTCCATGAAGATATTATATTTTTACCTCCCAAGGTTTCCTCAATCTCTTAATTTACCAATCTTTGAGTTTTAGGAGTTACTCAAAATGTAAGGGAAATCTCAACTTCTCTTTTCCTTTCAAGTACCGTTTTTATATGGTACGTCTTTAAAATTTTCAAACTATGTTCTTATTTATAATTTATTTTATACATCTATTGTATTGAGAGTATTTTAATAATTGGATACCCTTTTCCATTCTATTTTTAATCTTTCCTAAAACCACATTTTATACCTATTATGTTATCGATTTTTCTTTTCAAAATTTCTCTCTTCTCCACAATAAATTCTATTTTATTTTTTATTTTGTGAATACCAAAACCTCTTTATTTTATAGGGGTATTCACTGAGATTTTTAAATTATTTATTTGATTATGGTTTTGATATAAATAAAACCCCTATTCCTTTTCTATGTGTTAAAATGACATAATGATCATGTTCTTCAAGATCTTTTTAAAACCCCATGATTTTGATATAAAACCCATTTCTTTTATTCTTCATGGGTTATTTATGATTTTTTATTATGATATATGTGAATCAAATTAAAATTAATATATATTATGGGTTTTCCTTAATATCACTCCAATGTATTGGGTAAATAATTTAATCTCTAGAGATGGCATGTTTTACGATACCTTTGTGAATTACCTTGGTAATTTTTATGACACCACGGTGAAAAACCATGGTGATACGCTTATGATTATATCATTTAAATATTGTAGGAACATTTCTAAGTTATTATTCATTTTCTTATTATTATTATATGAATCTTTCTTATTCCTTTATGATATTACTTAGGTTTTTATTAATAATTCCCATGATCACATATAAAATGTTTCCCTTTCTTTCCCTTACTCAACCTTATGCTCACCCTTTACTTTGATGTATGTCCCTAGGTTATGAGATGCAATAATTTTAATTTGGATGAACCTATAAAGAATCCATTCAAATGGATTAGAATAATTTTTTATGTTTTTATGTATTATTTTCCTTATTTACAAGAAAAAAACTTTAAAATATCCTCTATTTGTACAATGTAATGTAAAGTTATGTAATAAAAAGGTGGGATTCCATAGTTGGTATCAAAGTATGGTTTAGTTATTTTTGTAAATTAGGATTTTAAAACTTTTGGAATAACCTTAGGAAAAAGTTAAAATATCGGAAAACAACCTAGTATTTTTGTAGAGTATTAAGTAAGTGGTTTCAGAATAAAGAAATCCTCATTTGGATATGAACAAGTGGATGTGGTTTTGGCACCGATGTAAATAGGGGTGAAAACTCTAAAGAGGTGTGTCGATCTTGAATCGGTATAACCTGGTACTCAATAATGGGTCTTACTCCACATCTGGTTTGACACTCCTAGTGGATATGTTTGTTTAATCACAAGATTTTTATGAGCCATTATAAAGGATTTGTAGAAAATGTAATTTTTATTAAAGAATAACATATTTAATCATGATGTTTTAAGTCATAAAATTTATTTAGAATTATAAGATTATTAAAATAAACATGTTTCTCATTAAGCTTTTATTATTTTATAAAATGCAAGTAAATTGGAGAAACCGTGTAAATGGTGAGCACAATGGACCAAGCACTGAAGGCCTTCTGATAGAATCCGGAATGGAAAACTTCAGGAGAATGATGTATCACCTTACTCATGTTATGAGAAATAAATCAAATCAAGATGAGAGACCGGATTCCCCTCGAAGGGAGAAACTTTCCATTGAGTTCTTTATGTATCAATGAGAACCTTCTTTCAGTGGATCTACCGACCCATTGATTATTGAACAATGAATAAGCTCTATAGAAAATATCTTTTTTATACTTTGTTGTTATTTATAATAAAAATTTACCTTAGCTATGTACCAATTAGAGGGACAATCTGATCAGTGGTGGAAACTAATTAAAAACAAAAATCCTAGAAGGTATATTAAATCCATGGAGTGGGATGAGTTCAGGGGAACCTTTTTTAAAAAATATTTCCCCCGTTTGATGTGAATGAAAATGGAGAAGGAATTCCTAGATCTAAAGAAGAAGGAAAATAAATATGTGGGAAGCTATGAGATGAAATTTACAAGACTTTATTGTTATAACTCTATCCCTTTCATAGATCCTAATAGAAAGTTTGGCAGTATCTTTTGTGTACTAAGACCCCATCTATGGAAGAATCTATCCAATCTATACAGTGATGGCTATGAGTAGATAGTTTGAAGTGTAATGAAGGTTGAACTTGATTTTGGAGATACACAGTGGTACCATAGATCAAATGAAAAGAAGAGATTAATGGATCCAAGTTAGGGAGTAACTTTGATCATGTAATAGGAGGAAAGAAAGTGAAGCTTTCCATATGTAACAAATTTGGGAAGAATCATTTGGGGAACTGCATTCTCAAGAGTTGGAAATGTTAGAAGTGTGGAAGAGATGGCCATATTTCTCAGAACTATCGTAGTGAAGTGAAGCCTCAACTTCTCAACACTAATGACAGAGGGAAGATGGTTTAGGCCCAGCCTAAATTCCAATGCTTCAAGTGTCTACAACTTGGTAACTTTTCCAATCACTGTCCAAATCCAAAGTTAATAGATGGGAATCACCATCAACCTCAACATATTCCAAGGGAGAAAGGTTGGGATTTTTCTATCATGAAAACTAAAGTTGAAGCTCTTAATGATTTGGTGGAAGGTAATCACATTGTTCTCTCAATTCTATAAAGTACTTTGTTTGATTATAGTTCTATACATTCTTTTATTTCCTCCAATTTTTCAAAGGATAATGTTAAGATCAACCATAGAAGCAAAGAAATCATAGTAGTCTTGAATGGACAGCCCACAGTTATCTTCAAAGGAGAGATATCTCGACCTGATCATTTTCTAGAAACACCTCCCATAGCATTTATTATAGAGATGATCATTGAATATTAAAAAGGAAATGAAAGTATATGAATATATAATATCCTCATCAATCAAGAATACATTAATGTATTTCTTGAGGAGTTACCTAGACCTCCCCCAGAAAGAGGGGTAGAGTTCTCCATTGAACTCATGCCTGGATCCAAGACGATATCAAAGACCCAATATAGAATGGAAAATATGGAGCAAGAGGAATTATAGAAACAACTCCAATATATTTTGGGGAAGGGGTTCATTTGACTAAGTGTGTCTCCTTGGGGATCACCTATTCTTTTTGTAAAGAAGAAAATGGATCAATGCGATTATGTATTGATTATAGAGAACTTAATGGGATCATGGTGAAGAAAAAGTACCCTATTCTAAGGATTTATGATTTATTTGAAAAGCTTTGTGGGGTTAAATTATTCTCTAATATTGATCTTTGATCTGGTTATCATAAATTGAGGGTGAATAAAGAGGATATTCTAAATACTAACTTCCGATCAAGGTATGGGAATTATGAGTTTGTTGTTATTCCCTTTATATTGACTAATGGTCCTACTATTTTTATGGATTTGGTGAATAGAGTCTTTAAGGACTACCTTGATAACTTTGTACTAGTTTTTATTGATGATATTCTAATATATTAAAAAATTATCAAGGATCATGAAGATCATATAAGGGTTATATTGAAAACTCTAAGGAATTATAGTATATTTGGAAAGTTCCATAAATGTGAATTTTGGTTACAACATGTTTCTTTCTTGGGGAACATTATAACCAATGAAGGAATCTCAGTTGACCCAGCCAAGACAAAGGATGTGTAGGAGTAGCCTCATCCTATAATAGTGACTGAGATTCATAGTTTCCTTGGATTAACAGGATATTATAGGAGGTTTGTGAAAAAAATTTCATGAATTTTAAATCCATTAACCAAGATAACTCAAAAATGGGTTAGGTTCATATGTATAAAGGGGTTTGAAGAAAGTTTCTAATAGTTGAAGAAGATATTTGTTAACTCACTTGTGTTAACTCTACCCTCTATCATAGAAGGATTCATTATTTTTAGTGATGAATCTCTAAAAGGGATTGGTTGCATCCTCATGAAAAATTACATGGTGATTTCTTATTCATCTTGAAAGTTAAATCCTTATGGGAAGAATTGTCATACACATGAAATGGAACTGGTTGCGGTTGTTTTTTATTTGAATATATAGAGGCACTATATTTATTGTGAGAAATGTGATATATATATATAGACTACCAAAGTTTGAAGTATATTTTCACACAAAAGTAATTGAACATGAGACATAGAAAATCATTGGAAATTCTCAAAGACTTTGATTGTTCAATTCATTATCATCCTGTAATAGAAAACAAATTCATTGATGCATTAAGTAGGAAAGACACTATTGTGTTGGAAATTATGAGGATTCAAGGAGATCCTTTGATCAAAGGCCTAATAAAACTAGAAATGGGAATTGTAAGGGAAGGAAAGTCATAAAACCTATCCCAGATGATTTCTCTACCATAATTACTCTAAAATATCAAGAAATATCAAAGAGAATATCCTTTGTATTAGAAGAATATGAAGAATGGTAATTTTCTTGGGTTCAATATTTATCAAGAAGGTGTACTAAAATTTCTTATAATGTTATGTGTTCTATCTATTATGGAAATAAAGAATGAGTTGATGGGTGAATCTCATAGTTATACTTTCTCTATACATCTTGGAAACACTAAAATGTATAGGGACCTTCACGATCATTATTTGTGGGATAAAATGAAAAGGGAGATGGATAACTACACTACAAGATGTGGTGTGTCAAAAATTGAAGGTGGAGCAACAAATTCTAAAAGGGGTATTACAACCACTACCTATACTAACATGGAAGTAGGACAATATCACTATGGATTTTTTCACTAGTCTCATGATAATATCAAAAGAAAATAATGTGATTTGTGTTATAGTGAATCATCTCACTAATATTTCCCATTTCATCATTATTCGGGAAGATTTATCACTTGAACAACTTTATAAGATTTACGTAAAAAAGTTGTGAGGTTTCATGGAGTTCCACTTTCTATCGTTTCTAATCATGATCCAAGGTTCACATCAAAATTCTCAATAAGTCTTCAACATACTCTGAATACTGAAATAAATTTTAGTATAGCCTATCACCCACAAACTACTGGACAATCTGAAATGACTATTTACACACTTTAGGACATAGTGAGAACATTTTCAATGGAATTTAAAGGTGGATGGGATCAACATATTCCATTAGTTGAGTTATCATACAAAAAAACTTCCATTCGATTATTCAAATGGCTCCCTATGAAATTATATATGGTAAGTGATGTAGAACTCCAACTTGTTGGGAAAAATCTCATGAGAGAAAGCTTCATGGGCCTAATCTTGTGTAAGAGATAATAGAAAAGGTTCATACCATCCAACAAAACATAAAGGTTTCTCATAGTCAGCAAAAGAGTTATGATGACAGCTGTTGAAAGGACTTGGAGTTTTATTTTGGTGACAAAGACTTCCTTTGAATTTCACCTTGGAAGATATTCATGTGGTTTGGGAAGAAAGGTGAGCTTATCCCTGGGTATATTGGCCCCTATGAAATCCTTGATCACATAGGATAAGTGGCCTATTGAATAGAACTTACACTAAACCTAGCTCAAGTTCATGATGTTTTCCATGTATCACTCTTGAGGAAGTGCATACTTGAACCTTCACATGTACTGAATCCTAAGGTGGTACAACTGGAACATGAACTCTCTTATAAGGAGCATTTGGTGGAGATCTTGGACTTTAGATACAAGGTTCTATGCAATAAGACTATCCACCTCATCAAAGTATTTTGGAGGAACCAAAAATATGAAGAAGCAGTGTGGAAACTAGAGGAAACAATGGGGCAGAATTACCCACTCCTTTTCTCAACCGAGGTAACGAATTGAAATTTTGGGGATGAAATTTCTTAAGGTGGGAAGAATGTAATGACCCAATCTTTTTGAATGAAATTTTTTTCTTGAAAATATGTGTTTAATACACAAAAAAAACTATATCTCTTTAATAATGGAGTGAGTATAAATTGAAATGAGACCTTTTTTTCAACCATTATATGACCATTGATCAATATGACCATCTGGAACTATACTCTTGATAATAATTTTAATGTTATCATTAGAGTTTATAAGTAAAATTTTGACAAATGAAAATTGATATAGGAAGAAGAGTCGATGGCCTCAACTAGTAGAGTCATTCTGTTTGAAGCCCATATGTCGGAATATGGGAGGGAGGTTTCACCACTAGGATTTTCTCTTGACCAAGCCCAAGATGAGATTCAAAAAGTGAATCTTGATTGAATTTGACTATAGGAGAAGTTCAAGCTAGTAGATATTACCACTCAGTCGACGTTAAATGAGGAATCCCATGAAACTAACACCATTGAACATCTTACTCTTAGGGTGTATGAAAGTGTAATAAGGGGTTATTTGTTGAGGAGCTAGTTACTTAAAAGTTTAATTCCATTGTGTAAATAAAAAAATCCATCAATTCTATTTTAATAATTGTTTTTCTTAATAAATTTAGATGGAATTTGGTAAATTGGTTTTTCGGAGAGAAATTATACTTTTTAGAAAAGATATAATTATTATAATAAAATAAGGTATTTTGGATAATTATTATTTTAATGAAATATTATGGTTAAAACACTCTTATTTAAAAATAAATTATAAAATTATTTTATTTTATTTTAAGTGTCATAAATTTTACTATGCATTTTTCATCCGCTGTTATTTTTAATAAATAAGGATTTTTATATTTAAAAGATAAAATTATAATATTTAGAGATTTATTATGACAAAATAAATATCATTTTTGAAATCATCACGTCGAAATTAGGTTAGGGTTAATTTATGAGAATTTTAATAAATATTTTGTTTCTTAGTGAATAGTAAAAATACAGTTTGGGTTTTTTGGTAAGTTTAATGACATCATAATTATTTCATATTGATGTTACAATTAGTTAATCACAATACAAGACAAAAATTATTTTATTTTATTAATATAAAGTATTTTAATATATTTTAATCAATATTTAAATATATAATTTACTTTTTAAATTTTAAAATGGAAAGTTTAACTTAAAAAATGATATTTTGTGCAAACTTTACTTTTCCTTGCCAAAATAAGTAATATAAAATTATGGTCAACTATTTTGGGATAAAATTACATATAATATGATCCAATTATCCAATACCATTGGTAAATACCATGTTAAATCCCATATTTTTGCAATTATAACTACCTTGGTGTCCAATGCCTTTACTTGAAAATTAATAAACAAATCCCCCACTTTTGCTACAAATACCCATCCATTTATCCATTTCCTTTCACTCCCATTTCATACTACCAGAATATATGATAGTTTTACCTCTCAATTATTCCAACAATGGTGTCTTCAATCCCCCAAGGTCCCAATATTCAACTTTTAGGAGTTACTCTTCAAGGTAAGGGAAATCTCAAGTTCTCTTTTCCTTTCAAGTTCCCTTTTTATGTGGTACGTCTCTCAAATTTCCAAACTATGTTCTTATTTAAAATTTATTTTATCCCTATAATTTATTAATAGTATTTTAATAATAGGATACCCTTTTACCCTCTCTTTTTACTCTTTCCTAAAACTTCATTTTATACCCGTTATGCTGTCGATTTTACTTCTAAATATTTTCTATCTTCTCCATAAGAAATTTTATTTTATTTTATTTTTTTAAATACCCAAACCACTTTAATTTCTATGGGTATTCAAAAATATGTTTAAATTATTTATTTTATTTTAGTTTTGACATACATAAAACCCGCATTCCCTTTTCAGGGGTTAAAAATGACATAATGATTATGTTCTTCAAGATCTTTTTAAAACGCCATGATTTTGATATGAAACCCATTTCTTTTATTCTCTATAGGTTATTTATCAAATGTTTTATTATTATATATTTCTATCACATGAAAATTAAGACATATTAATGGTTCACCCTAATAGCGCTCCAATACATTGGATAAAGAATTTAATCTCTAGAGATGACATGTTTATGATACCTTGGTGAATAACATTGGTAATGTTTTTTACTCCTCGGTGAAAAACCTTGGTTATATGATTATGAAATTATCATTTAAATTTTTATCCAAACTTATAAGTTATTATTTATGTTATTATTATTATTATATTACTCTTTCTCTTACCTTTATGATATTCTTCGCGTTCTTATAGATAATTCTCATGATCATGTGTAGAATGTTTCCCTTTCTTTCCCTTACTGGGCCTTATGCTCACTCTTTCCTTTAATGTATATCCCTAGGTTATGATATGAAGTAATTTTACTTAGTATGAACCTATTAAGAATCCATTCAAGTTGATTGGAATAATTTTTTATGTTTTCATGTATTATGTACCTTATTTATAAGAAACTAAACTTTAAAAGATTCTATGTTTGTACAATGTGATGTAAAGTTATATAATAAAAAGGTGGGATTTCATAGAGAAGATCCTTCATGGGTGAGAAATCCACTTTGTGTGTGTCTGATGGTAGTATGAGAATATTTAGGATAGCATCTAGGAGTGAGAGAACCAGATGGTAGCTCAGTACCCTCACCTCTTTGAGTAGGTTTTTTATTTTTGGGATGAAAATCCATGAGGTGGGGAGAATTTAACGACTTTTTTTGCCTTGTTAAAATTTAGAATATTTTAAAGAATATTTTTGAAGCTATAAATTGGTTCAAAGTGGAATTCAAGGGATTAGGGAACCTCTATGTTTATATTATAAAAATATTAAATATATTATATCATGTATATGTAGTTTTTCAAAAAATAATTGAATATATCCTTAATAGTGTTGCAGATGTCAAATATGGGGCCACCATTAAATATAGAATATATTTTTTACCCTAGGAATGATATGAATTTTGTGTTAACTGGTCATTTGGTATAAGAGTGTTCATAGACGGATTAATAAATAAATGAATTAATGAATAAATTTATTATTTATTACATGGCCTAAACCTAATCCTCCTCTATATAAACATTATTATTCCATAATCTTAGGTTAGCCACATAACCCTAGGGATTTTAAAAGATCCATTAGAGAGAACCATGGTGAATGATGAGATCATAGTTTGGTGATCGGTGTGCCGAGGTGTTCATCTTCAATAAATGAGTTTATGAATCTCACCAACGACAATGATGTAGAACCATTCTTCATCAAGTATTGATCCAAACCCAAGTTAGATTTTTTTTTGTTTTAATCCTTTTTAGCTTATACCATGTCTAACATAAATAAATTCTCCTAAAAAATTAATTTATGGGTCAATCATTGATTTACAGGTGTTGATTTATCTTCTTGGGATTGGGAATTGATATTGTCATTCATCTCTGATTATCCCTTGAGATTATCAATTTCTTCATCAATGGGAGAAATCCAGCCTGAACAACGGCCAATTTTCATTCCTCGATTTTATGTTACATGATTTTCTCTCCATGTTTTTCATAAAATCATCATTGATATTTCATTTTTTCAGTGGTTTGACAATACCCAGAACCCGATCATTGTAAAGATGATCTTTAGCACAATGGATCATTTCCAAAGGTTTGGTTTTAGGATCAACAGAATGGTTAAGGTGTGATGTGATGAGATGGGATATCGGACATGGATCAGAGATCATATTGGATTTTCTTTATTCATGGGTTTTATAATTCAGTGATATAGTGTAATGGGTGTGATCAACACATAGTCCGGTTGGTCAGAATCCATCGACCAGTGATGATTCAAGTTAATCTAGCTTTAGATCTAATTTTCTTGGTGGTTTTCATGGTTGGATTTAAGGAAGAATTTGAGTGAGTGTAAATTCATAAAGACTATGGGATTATAGAAAATATCGAGTTACACAGTGTGTAGTTTGGTTAAACACACATTGTGTAGACCCTTGTTATACCGTATAGGGTTTCACGATAAATTAAATATCAAAAATTGTGTGATCTGTCCACATTTAATGTGAATTGAAGATGGTTACATAGTGTGTACCTCAGGTATACAAGCATAAACATGACCAGGTACACAGGAATGACCAGGGTACCTAACCATAGACATGACCAGAGTACTCGAACATGGCTAGAGTACCAAGAGACAGCCAGAGTACATGGACATATCCAGAGTACATGGGAATGGGTCCTTAGTTCATAAAAATGGGTTGAAGGACATGTATAGACCCGAAATAACCAAGAAACGTCATTTACTTCTCCCAAGGAAAGTTAAGTCCCCTGTTCACTTTAGTGTAGACCGATATTTGTAGGATGTGTTCCCTTGGTTCATTCTTATGAGGATACAATGAGGCATCTCATCCTAGGAATAGTGTTGGACTTATACAAGGGATTTATATTTATATTACCCTGAGAGGGGGTTGAACCATCCTATCACTGGCAATTATAATTAAAATACTTACTCCTTTAAATTTCTCACTTTACCCATAAGATCTTGACCACTCAACCTTGAGGTTCACTTTGTTATGATCTTTAATTAAATATTATTAAGGATTTCTGGTTTATTTTGGTGCACATTAATAAAGTAAATATGGATAGGAATATTTACTTGGTTCACCCACACTATGATATATATAAGGAGTATGCATTGGTGTTGTGTCATGCACCAAAATCAAGTATGAATCTCACTACATAAATAGGTTCAGGCTTGGTCACTCTTATGCCCTGTCTCACTACCTTACAAGTTTTGGGAGATATCATTTATTCGCAAGGGATACTCCCTCAAACCTTCCTTATTTGGATCACTGCCGATGTAAGTAATCACCTTCTTCCTCTTCCTTTTCTTACTACTCTGGAAATGAGCCACACACATTTTATGGACATATTGGTCCCTTTATCAGAAAAACTGAATGCATATTCAAATAAGGTAGATGCTTTGATGTAATTATGTTGGTCCACTTATTAAACTTTATGATAATACCTTGATGCAAACCCTTATTTATAGAATAACTTTGGAACATCTTCTCTTGTTGTAGGCATATTAAATATCTTCTTCTTCTTTCTGGAATAATTCTGAAACAAATTCACTTTGTTATTAGCACAAAAAACACCTTCTTCAACTTTGGAAATATCTTCAACAGGGAATGTTCATCAATATTATAACCCCTTGTCGAGAACAACACCATCTTTTTTTACTAAAAATCATATCTTCAATATGATATGCATTAATATTATTTCAATGGAATGATCTCTCTCTATCTCTCCTTCTTTTGCAGATAAATCTAATGGTGTAGAGTCACCTTTCTTCCTCTAAGATATGTATATCATGTGATGTGGATATTATTAATTTTATACCTTAATCATCATTTATGATGCAACATCATCTAAAAGAGTCATAAATGACTCTTAAATCCTCCATGAGTGGCAAACTATTTTATTTTTCCATAACCGTGTGAGATATTCTCATATATACAAAGTATAATATCCCAAGAATAAATTTATATTGTCAGTATGAATTTTCATATCTATAAATATGGAAAACCATATTTTTACCCCTGATTATCATGGTATTAAACTTTAAATTTTTTATAACCCATGATCATAAAATCTTCCATCAAATGTGGTTAACCCTCTATATAATAATAACTACACACGTACATGCATTTGTTGATAGATAGGGGTCTTGAAATTTCCTCATACAATCATGCATGGTCTGATTATCAACATATATAAATATTCTATATGTTCACATATCCAATTTTTTCATGTATTAATTTACCCACATAGACAAATTTACCATAGTTGTTTTCTCACATATCTAAATTTCCCACATAGCTGCTTGCTCAAGTTGTCGAACTGCCCATGTTTCTGAATTGTCCAAATAGCTGAATTTCTAAATAGTCATTTTCTCACATAGAAAATTTTTCTATGTAGCCAATTCACATATCCATTCTTTCCATGTAACCGATTTTCTCATATATACATTTTGTCCACATAGATGATTCACATAGCCTATTTCCTACAGTTTATATAATTCCTTAAGATTCACTTATGGAAAGTTAATGGAATGACTTCATATGCCTCCACTTGGATATAAAATTGGCCAATCATCAATTTGGCCTTATATGACCATTCTTATAGACTTAATGAGTCCATAAAAATTCTCCAATCATCTACAAATTAATCCTCACTTTGGGAAATACCAATCTTCCAAGCATCATGGAAACACTTTGGTCATCTTCAACATGTGTATTCAATAATGTTTTTCTTAAAAAAACTATATTGCTTCATTGAGATGTTAACACACATATTTTTCATTAACATTGATATTTATTATTGTAAATAACCTTGACCAACCTTGTTCATGGCTGTCAAATCCATTATCAATAAATCTAACACCATTCCTTTTGGATTTTGAACAATCTACCCCTTTCTATTTTATTGATAGTACAATATAATATTTCTCCCCCTTAGTAAATGATTCCAAGGAAGTATATTCTCCCTCTTAATGATATCTTATTCTCCTAAAATAAGATATATTCTTCACCCTCTTATTTTCAATAAAAGAAAAGGGGTTATCCCATGTGTTTCTACATCCCATGGACATCTGAATTACATAGGAAAGAACTCAAGTGGAGTAAGAAAGTTCTCCCCCTTTTCAATAGTTTCCTTTGAATATAAAAGTGGTCTTTTCATACTTCCTCTAAAAAATTTTGGGATGAACTTTTATTCCTTCTCCTTCTTATTAGAGGGAACATCATCATCACATCATCTCACACTTCATGTAGGGAAAAATTACAAGAAATCTCAACCCCCTCCTTGTGATATCTTCTTTACTATAGCTTGGGAAAATATTATCCACATATTTTAAAAAAACTTAATTATTTGGAATTAACCATATGTTAATTATCTAAACACTTTGTATCTAGATTTAACATAATCTAATCACCTTTCCTATTGTGTTTTTACAAGATATTCACTAAGTAAATTTACCACTTGGAACATGAGAAGTCAATAAAACCTATAATCCAACTAATTCAGAGATCAGTATAGGAAATAATAGTCTTGTGTGATAAAAACAAGGTTGTCTATGACATACATGAATACCAATAAACAAACATAATAACTTTGTATTTTTCACTTTCAAAAGGCAACCTGTGATTTCCATCACTTCACACTAAACCATTATTACATAACATTAAAGTACGTGGTTGTGATAAATATACCACTTGATGAAGTAATTTATATCACTTGATAAACATTTTACACCACTTTTTTCAAGAGTGGTTCAAGTTAAACAAATTATTTCATTTGAAATCCATGTTTTTCATCTCTTCGTAGGTTTCAAAAACTTTTGATGTGGATTAATAACCTTTGATGTTCAACGTAACTATAACAACCCTTATCTTTATTACACACTTAAAAATAATTTATTAAATAAAATATTCACTTGATACAACATAGAATATCGAGAGGTCTAGTGTATTTGGATATTAGGAACATTACATAATAACTTAAAACATGAAATACACATATTTATTGAAAACTTATTTTACATGACCACACACATTCCTTCATACTTATCATTGAATGGGATAACCTCAGGAAATGCATAAGAAAAGGTTGATCTATAAAGACTAGTAAGGGATTAAACAAGGAATAACAAGAATAATACAGTACATGTTTGGAAATAGTCATATCAATGGAGCATAAGAGAAACATGAACATAAAGCGTGATATAGCATGATTATCATAACATAGAAATGTAGAAACAACATTTAACATGATATTAGCATGATCTAAGGGTAATTGAGCATGGAGAATGATTAAACCCTCATTTAACTTGAATTAGAATTAGTAAACCCTTATTTTACTTTATGTATCATGATTCTAATCTTTACCTAATGCATTAGGGTGCTATCAGGGTGAACCCTTCTTAATTATTTTATTTCATGCATAACTGTGCCACATAGATCATACAACATGGATTCATTAAACATAATATTTTATTCCTAGATAAAGGAATTTGGAATACATACATGAAACTCTATAATAAATAAGTAAATATTAATGAAGTTGAATACCCTTGATAGAGAAATGGTCATGGTATTTACTACATAATGACTTTGTCTTGTAAAATCGCGGTGCAATTTTGGCAGCATAATGGCGTGACATAAGAATTCATAAAAATAGTTGATGAGAGAGAAGAGTATCACGTCATATATACATGAAATGGACAGTAAGGGGTTTATATAGATACATTTCCCAACATATTTAATGGAATTTAGATTCATAATATAAAATAATTTCTTGAATGTAAATAAGAATATAGAAATTCCTTTCAGAATTTTGGCATGGTAACAGGTGTACATGGGAGGCATTAATGAGAGAGAAAGAGGTATATATTCATTAAATCCTAAGGATGGAAGTATGGGGGAGGTGTGAAATAATACCCCAACATTTTTAATTGAAAACAAAAGGGTATAACAATATAATGAAATTTGAAAAAAAAAGAGAGGAAGAAATCTCTTACTGGATTTCAGCATGGTAACAGGTGTACATGGGAGGCATTAATGAGAGATAAAGGGGTATATCATCATTCAAACATAAGTATTGAAGTATAGGTGAGGTGATAAATCATACCCAAACATTATTAATTGAAAATAAAAGGGTATAACATCATAAAGAAACTTGGAAAAATGAAAAAGGAAGAAATCCCTTACTTGGACGTGTGATCCCAAAGGATTGGGAGGGGCTTGAGAGAGGCTTTTTGGGAGATTGGGTCACCTTGGGAGGATTTTAGAGAGAGGATGGAAGATTAGGGATCTTATACAATGGTTTTTAGTGAATATAAGTGGGATCTTGGGTGGGTTTATATAGGAAAATAGAGGGAATTCTTTATTATTTAGGTTTTGGACACCACACATTAAACTAATCAAAACCCAAAAACAACCCATAGTTTTGACCATGGTTTTTACAAAAGTGGAGTGGAAAAAATTATTTTATAAGTATAATGGCTGAACTTCTTAAAATATTAGGATTTCCTATGTGGAGGTGAGTCACACTCAAGGAAATCATTTTAAAATGTTAAAATGTTTCATAAGTTTTAGAGGGTCCACTAAGGCTGTGTAAAATAAATCAAAAAAACCTAAAATTACATTATTTTAAAGGTAAAACATTTATTGGTAGAAAATAATTTTTATAGTATTTTATAACATCACTATTGGGTCATTATTATGTCATAAAATACATTATATATTTAAACTGTATTTATTTTTTACCAAAAAATTTGATTGTCTCAGAAAATTATGACAAATTAATCGTTGGATAATTTTGACATCTTGATTCCAAAAATAATATTAATTTTATCTAAATAATTTTCTAAATATTTGAATTTTTACTTTTAAAATAAAAACTGACATTTATCAAACAATCATAGGTTTTGAAAAAAACAGCTTTCAAACCTTAATAAAAATTAAAAATGTATTCATAAAAAATTATACAATCATTTATATTTAATAAAAATTAATTTAGTAATAATATTTTATTAAAATATTATTTAATTCAAAAATCCATTAATCAATCAAAATAGATTTCTTAATTGCATATTAACTAAAAATATTATTTGTGATTTAAAATCTATTTACAAAGTAACAATAATAAAATGAATTTATATTCTCTATACAAAAATAATGCACATAATCATAGTGATAGGGTCTTGTCACATAAACCCTTAAAACACCCATATAAGACCTAAGGGTAAGGTGTGCGATGGTGAAAGACTCTTGGTGAGGCTCAGATAACATCACTCGAGTGGTAATCTCTATTAACTTCCACTTATCCCGTAGGCGGTTACATTCAAGCTTAACGTGTTGAAGCTTGGATTGAACTTGTTCAAGAGAGAATCCCAGTGATGTTACCTCCTTTTCGAGCTCTGATAAATGAGATTTTTATGTAGTAATTATACTAGATGAGGTCATAGCTTCCTTTTTCTGAGTAAATTGGATTTGTTAAATCCCTATATTTATATTAATCACGTGGTCACTGTTCAATGGATGTATTAGAAATGGTAACAATTCTTAACGGTATTTTAATATCCAAAAACATAATACCAAGGAATTTCATATGTTATATAACAATTTTACATAATAATACATTTAATTAGATCAAGATTAATTTTCATTAATAAGTGTTTGGGTCGTTATAGTAACTCACCCTATGATTTTTTTTCGTGACACCATATTTAATATCACCTGTTAGTGTACAAAATAGAGATACCACTTATTAAAAAAACTATTTCAATTTAGAAGCTTTTGGATATCCTGAAAATATAAAATGATATAAAACACTGAACCACTTGTTATAAAAAATATATATGAAGATAAAATTCATTTGTGTGGTTGTTGTTCCCAATCATCTTTTTCCTTTTTGAGTCTTGATTAAAACAAAAAACCTAATACCAAATTTTTTGAACACTATACAATCATTATTTCCATGTATTTTCAGAATGGAATTTTTCCAGATATATACCATTCATATACACATTTCTTCTTATCCATATTTCAATAAGATTTACCCACTTGTGATTTTCTAGCATAATTCGTCATGTGTGTATTAAGCACAACCACCCCATGGATTGTATCTCCCCCTTAATTTTTTTCCTCTTAAAAAATAGATAGAAATAATGAAGTATATGGGAATAGGGGTAAATCAAAGTTCCTCAAGTTGAGGAATAGATTTGGTCAAAATGAACCAACCCCTAACCATCCACTATTTATTTTACCTTTTCAGATTTTGGGAAAGGAACACAATATACCCTTCAATTCCTTCATCATTATTTATATTTGAACAACTGAACCTCTTTCCAAAGGATCTTCTTTTAAGTATGACTATTTCATACTAATTTCCATGGGTTTGAAATTTTTCATCTTTTCTTATCTTGGGATTTCCACAATTTTGGAAGTGAACACACTTGAATAAATAGATACATGGTTAGAATTACTAGTGGATCTCACCTCCATATTTATTCTCCATTGCATATTATTGTTTTTCCTCTTAGTGGTTTGAGTAGAACCACTTTGGGAAACTTATTCCTTTATGGGTAAAATTTCCATCTTGAAATAAAACTTCCTTGATGGAGTCAACTTCACATTCTCTTCCACATTCTTCACAACTGGAAAAACCTATTATTTTTGCTTCCAAATTTTTATTCTTTTCATCCAATAGAGTCCTTGTGAGTTCTCAAATTTTGGGGCTTGATACACTCTTTATTGAAACACTTTCTCATCCTCTAAAACATTGAACCTATTTTACATCTTAATAGGCCTTTTTTAGGATGAGTAATATCCATATAATTAATAGTGGTGGAGTGTATTTGTATGGATTCTTTACCCCTCTATATAATTCTCCAATTTTTATACCCTTCCATATGATTGAGGTTAGAAAACATAAAACATCCACTAAAAGAATCATTCCTCACATTCTCTTCCACATTCTTCAAAACTGGAAAAAACTCTTATTTTTTCTTCCAAATTTGTCTTCTTTTCATCCAAGAGAGTTATTGTGAGTGCTCAAATTTTGGTGCTTGATACAACATTTATTGATGCACGTTCTCATCCTTTAAAAAAATAAACCTATTTTCCAGCTTAAAATTCATTTTCCACAATAAATAATCCCCTTATAATTCATAGGGGTGGAGTGTATTTGTATGGATTCTTTACCCTTCAATACAATTCTCCAATTATCGTACCCTTCCATATGACTTAGGTTAGAACATATAAAACATCTACCAAAATAATCATACAGTATATGGTATCTCCTTGATTGAGATATTGGTACTACTGAATTTATTCTAACATCTTTGGTATATTTTTCTTTGAAGTATTTATACATGATGTACCAAAATATTCCACAATAAAATCACTTTGTTGCCTCCTTTATTTTTGAAATCACACTTCTAGATTTTTCATGGAACAACTCCTTTCCTATAGATTTCAAATCTGGAAACTATATTTCCTTTAATGTTGCTTCTAGATGTATTTTTATCTTATCCTGAATTTTTCTGATTTTCATATCTTTTTCTTTCAACTAAGTAGAAATCGCCTTCATATTTGAAGTAGCATCCATACCATATTGTCCCCTTCCTTAAATTTAGGTCTCAAATTTTATGATATTAACCTTAAACTCCTTCTTTGTGTCCATTTTCTTCATGATCTCTTTGGAAATTTTTTAAATAATGTCTCTTTACTCCTTCATCTTTGTTCCCATTTTCTACATATTGAAGTTTAGGTCCATTTATTTATCCTTTAACCTCTTTTTTTCTAAGGATAAATATTCTATCATTTAGTAGTATATTCCATTCATAAAACTCCATTGATCCTCGTTATCATTTCATGATCATTCCTTAGAATATAAACTTGATTTTGTTTCCATTTCATCTCCATAATAATATCACCTTTTCAAATCCAAGATATAGTTTAAAATTTAACATCTTTTCTCCACATGAGGTTTAGAATTAGAATTATCAGGTTCAGATTTTACCTCAGCTGGAGAACACAATTTTTGGGATGACTTCTTCTTACTCTTTTTTTCTTTCCTTTTATCATAAGTCATTTCTCACTTTCCCTTTATTCTTTTTCAAATAACTCTTCTATTTTCGTCCACATGTCTTTGGATAGAATTCCTTGATTCACTTGTTTGTGAAAGTCTTACTCAAGAGCCTCCATTAATTTCTCTTTGACCAAAGCATCAATTTTGATATTTCTTTATTATATTTCAAAGATAAATTTGTGTCTACATAATAAAAAAATTATATCTTCTAATACTTCTTGATAAAATCCAAGAGAAACTTCCATGAAGTGGATGAAATAATTTTTTCATGTTCTAAAGTTCTTACTGTCAAAGAAAGGATCCTTCACTATAGATGTCATCTTTAGGATAATTTTATATCAATTCAGAGAAATAAAAAAATACATAATTGAACTTACTCCTCTAAAAACAATTATTATACTTATATAAGGGACTTAGAGTGAGATTACATTGAGAGGGAGTGAATCATGGTAGTGATACCAATGAAAATTAAAACACTTAATCCTTTAAATGTATCACTTTCTCTATGGTATATTGACCTCTCAACCTTCAGGATCACTTTTCTATGATATTTAATCAGATAGTCTTACGGTTTATTGATTTTTTTTGTTAACATGCATAAAGTAAATATATACATGAGTATTTAGTTGGTTCATCCTCTATATAATATGACCAAGGAACATGCATCGAGGTTATTTCATACACCAAAATACACTATGAATATCGCTTCTTACACAGGTTTGGACTAGGTCACTTCTATGTCCAGGCTTACTGCCTTTAGGGACCGATCACTACTTCTCAAGGGTCACTACCTTGAACCTTACTTCTTTAGTTTACTATTGGTTAAAATATTCACCCGATTCTTATTCCTTTGATCACTACTCTAAAAAGGATCCACACAAAGTTTATGGATATGTAGGTCCCTTCATTAGAAACACTGAATGCATCTTCCAATAAGGTAGATACTTTGATGTAGTTTTGTTTAGTTGCTTCTTCACTTATATAAGAATGCCTTGATGTGTGACATTACTTCTATAATAACTCTAGAAACCTTTTCTTTGATGTAGGCACAAAAAATACCTTCTTCCTATTCTTCCAAAATAATTCTAGAACAAACTCACTTTTTTATAAGAATATAAAACACCTTCTTCATATTTGGAAAGATATCCAATTATTATTATTCATCAAGATTCTAGCACTTCATCTAGAAAAAAACCTTATTATTTCTCTGAAAATCATATTTTTAATATGCTCAAAGTTCATATTATTTTTATGGAATTTTCTCTCTCTCTCTCTCTCCTTCTATAGATATTTCTTATGGTGCAGAATCACCTTTCTTCCTCTGAGAGATGTATCTCACATGATATAGATATTATGATATTTATACCTTCATTATCATTTATGATTTAACTTCCTCTTTATGATTCATAAATTAATCTTAATTCATCTATGAGTCTTGGGATATTTTTCTATAAATGTATGAGATATTTTCATATCTGCAAATTATAACTGCATGAGAATATCAATATCTTCTCAGAATGAATTTCAATATCTATAAATATGGAAAACTATATATACACCCACGAAGATCATACTCTTAAACTTTAAATTCTTTATAAACCATGATCATAAAGTCCTCCATCTAATGTGGTTGACCCTCCATTTAAGAATAACTGCACACATACATACATTTGTTGATAGATAGGGAACTCACAATTTCCTCTTACAATCATGCAGGGTCCAATTTTTAATGTATCCAAATGTGTCTAATGTTCATGTATATGATTTTTTCCATGTAGTTGTTTTACCACATAGTCAAATTTATCATGTAGTCATTTTTTATGTAGCTTAATTGACGACATAGTTATTTTATCATATAGCCAAATTTCCTACATTATTGAATTTCCCACATAGCCGAATTTCCCATGTAGACAAATTTCCGACATATCCATTTTCTAACATAGTATATTTTTTTATGTATGCAATTCAGATAGTTGTTTTTTCCAAGTTCCCAATTTTCTCATGTAGCCATTTTTTTCATGTAGTTGTTTTCCTCCGATATATATAATCCATTAATATTCACTTTTGAGAAGTTTTTGGAATTAATATAGACACCTACACTTGGATATCCAATTTTCTAATCATAAATTTGGAATTATCTTACCATCCTTATGGACTTAAAGATTCCATAATAGTTCTCCAAGAATGAGTAAATTGGCCCTCACTTTGGGAACTATTAATATCCTAAGAATCATGGAAACACTTTGGTCATATTCAACATGTGTAGTCAACAATGATATTATCAATAAATCCATTTTTCTTCATTGAGATTCTAACATGCCTCTTGGTCATCAAATTTTACCATATTTATTGTTAATAACCTTGAGAAACCTTGTTCTTGGCTATCAAATCCATTATCAAAAAATCCAACACCAATACTTTGGGATTGTGAACACATAGGATAATTGATCCCCTCTAAGTGTTAGTATCAGATAGAGTCAGGTATCTTTCTATATATCCTAAATAGTGATCCTCTATCATTGTACCCTAGTTCGGGTCAGGTATCTCATTACCAACTATTAAGGCATGAGACCCCCATCCTAGAGGGTTTTCTCTAGGTAGGGTCGGGTATCTCCCATAGGCCTTGGGTGTGATCTATTATATATGTATCTATATCTTATGAGTTATATCATATACTCCTCATGGTGAGGCCTGATGATCCTGACCTCTCAGATAAGCATCATCAGTGATAGTAAGACCGATAAGTTATTTCTTCTAGACAAGCATTATCTTGAAGCCTCAAATGGAATCCTAGGATGGTAGTATAGTTGTGACCTTACTTTGAGATGTGGTTTCAATATTAAGTATATCAGGGATATTATTGTTATTATACCATATTCTGATTGTAATACCTTCATGATGATAAGATGGATACCTATTTATGATTTATGTTTGGTGATTTTGGGGTTTCCTAATGGGTATGTATATAATCACTCATTCAAGGGATATTATCACATGTGTCATGTCTTATGTAGATGACATACCTTTTTAAGGAGTCTGAGGTGGACCTATAGTAGGTGGAACATGGTTGAGCTAGAAATACCATAGTTTGTTCAAGGAGTTTCATTTGACAATGGTCCCCTCCTTTCTATAAAGTTATACACTTTTATAGTTTTGGTGATCTTTTATTTGGACCTTTTCTTTCCATACTTATGTCATAATCTTGTTGTGGGATTTAGTTGTATGCATTAATTTGGGTATTAGTTGTATCTTTCCTTTCTACATTATTTTAGAATGTGTAGATGTGTGTGTGTATGATTACCTTAGGATAAGGCCTTCCGTGTAAGTGATATTCCTACTTGGTTCTTATCACTACACATTTTCCTATTAGTAGTGGGCTTGGGGTGTTATACTCTTCTTGTAACCATCTAGGTAATCTCCAGTGGTTTAGGTCATGATAGTACAAATTGTACAACACCCAAAAACTTTTCAAAATTTAAATAAAGCCTTAAAAACTCCCAAAATTTTAAAAATATGCCAAAATAAAATAAAATTAAAAACAATAGTGATACTGGGGTGTTACAACCTCCCCACCATGCCACTTTCTTCCACATAGAAAGTCCTTGGTCAAAGTACAAGGTGACAGGTTAAGATCAATAATGAAACCCTATAAAGGGAGGTGGGTTGAACTAAAGGATACCCAAGGTAGGGAATTTAACAAGAATAAAACAATACATCTTGAAAGATGATATGGGTCCACCAAATAAAAAATAACCACATAAAACTAATAGGATATATCCAAAACCAACACCAAAATTATCCCAACACAACACACCCTAACTACTAAGATAAACCCTAAAGGAAATGGAGACCTAACATAGGTCTCCCCTCCATTTAGAATTCATCTAATATAGTTCTATGAAAAATTAATGAACTTATAAAGAGAATAACTCCATAAAATACCTACAGAAATTATACCTCCCATATAAGCATGAAAAACAATAAAAAATACATAAGAATCCACAAAATAAGACTGATTCATAATTCCATAAAATGCACCTAAACAAAACTATAAAGAATACCATCCACTGGCGTACCTCATCACAAAACAAAATGGGTTCTCAAACTGGATCAATACATCCCCAAAAGGTAAACTAGGACCTCAAACTAAAACATAATCCTATTTTAACCCCATAAAAACAAAACTAGCACCTGAAAGTACTCAATCCACGAAGAATCTGAGCTTTCTTAGTTACTTGGGAATGGCCCCAAGATCCACCCTTGTCCTATCTATTAATAATACAACCTCAACATAGCCAAACCATAGACACATTCTTAAAAATTAGGAGGAAATACTCAAAGAGACAAGGAACACACCCAAATCCAAAATTCATCACCAACCATAAAGGAAAATCCATAGAAATCCCAAAAGTTCAACCATTTCTGCATCCACGAAACATAACTCCCAAAAATACTGATATCCTAAAAACTATAATTACACTTAAAATTGATTCTTTCATTAATTTAACTTAAAAACCTCTAAATATGTCCTAGGAAACCACCTTAAATATAAACACTTTTATCTTCCAAACAAGATGGTTTAGAATTCCCAAGTTCTCCACATGGGAAGCACATAAGATACCTCTTTATTTTATATAAATATTGGCCTCATTCAAATATTACTTAAATATTGGGCTCAACCAAAATATTCTTCCCACAAAAAAATTATCACTCAAAACAACTAGATACAAGGAAAACCCCATGGGAGATGGTCCTATCTGATCAACTTCTACTAATAAGGACATCACAAGAATTTCATAATAGGTGGTTAGGATATATCCAAATCAAATGGCTACAATGTCTGTGAGAAGACCTCTTTAAAAGAAATGGTCCATTAATAAATCATCATTAATGATCTCTAGGGAAAATAACACCAGCTCTGAGAAATCGCTAACGTACTTCTTTATTTATCACTCACCCTGATGAAGGCTCATGAGATCAATAGCCTTCTCCATATTCACTTACTTAGTATAGTATCTTTAAAAATTTCTTGATACATGACCTCATGCAGTTGATAAGGGACCAAAATCTCCCAAAACACTCAGTTGGGTCCTTCAATCAAAGTTGCAATGGCCTTTACCCTTGAATATTCATGGGTTTTGAGAGAATTTAAGATCAATAAAACTTCTTATAAACACTTCATTGCCTCAAGAGTACCTCTATAGTCATGGAAGGAAGGAATATGGAGATTCGTGAAGTCTTGAATGGGCCTAAATACTAGGAATATGTTGGATCTACAACTCGTTCTTGATTTTGGGTGGAGTCAAAAAGTGGAGAAACCAACTCTAAATGATAATAAGATCCATCTTAAATATCATAAAAATTAATATAATTCCTACTCTTATTTTAATACTATCGAGGGATCATTATATAAATAAAATAAAACATAGTTTTAATCAACTCATGCTCTACAAATCAGATCAAACAACTCCGTAAAAATTAAAATTCAAAGAAGAACACATTTAAAACATAATCTTATGATGAAAATCCAACTCATTTTATTTCAAGAATATTCAATTTATATTATCATGTCTTCTTTAAAAAATCTCAACCCCATTTTTAAAATCATTAAATCCCATATTTTGATCCACCACAAATTTAAATCTATTCAATTATTATAAAAATTCATTTTTTATTTGAAAAAAATCCTACAAATTTTATTTTAAAATCATTCCCTTTGAAAACACACTACTACCAATTGAAAACATCACCTTTATAATTCCAAGGATAGTTTTATAAACATAAAACCAACCTTAACTAGTTAAAACCAAAAAAAAACCATACACATTAATCAAAAAAATCAAAAAAAAAATATCAATTCTATAATAGATAATCCCTTAATTACACTCACATTAATGGTAAACACCATTAGAGTCAATTCGGAGTGAAAAGGGAGAGAAAAAAATACAATGGAGGAACAGATCTATGAATGGTTTTTTTGCATGGGTTGGAAAAACATGCACTAATCACGCAATGAGATCTATGAAGTTTTTATACCCCTAGTACATGGGCTCTGCATGGTTTTCCAGATCATGTGCAGTAAAACTCTATTTTTCTCTCTATAACCACCCTCAAAATCAAGGGAGACCCCTAAAAACATCATTATACCCAATGGGGATCAATGTATCAACATATCACATAAAAATAGATCAAAAATAATCAAAAATGAACTCAAAAATCAAGATTCAAACCTTGAATTCCAATCAAGACTCAAGTTTCATCACGAAGGGTGGTGATCAAATACCCATTCATGATCTAACTCTTGAGTCGCAATGATAGTAATAGTCTCATTTCTACCAAGATATGCCCCAAATAACAAGAAAATTCTCAAGAAACTAGGCATTTCTAAGAACTATGGATCTAATACTATTTTTTCATGAACCAATCTGGGTCACCACTTTAACAGCACCTAATCTAGCCCATGGAAAGGCCTAAATGGTGTTCCTGATACCCTTAAGCTAGAAACCAGTGCCTGGGAATCAAGGAAATGCTTCTAAGAATATTTTTTTCAGATAAAAAAGATAAAAAGAAACATTTTATCATAGTATAATGAATTAAAAGTAATAAAATTACTTCTAAAACAAAGTAGTAAATAATCTGAATAGTGAAAGAATAAAAATAAACACTTAAATAAATAAAACATTTAAGGAAGATCTAAACCAATAAAATTGATACATGTGTTCCAAAATAAAACCATACCCAAACTGTTATTATCGGTCTCCATGTGACCCATAATCACTCACCACCTCCCATACCGTCATTATAATACTAACTCTAACATAAACAAAGAAAGATCATGCTAAATCACCTAAAATGAAATAATAAGAGATGAATACATCAATTGGTGTATGTATGGTGTGAGTAAAATGATCTCAGTGAGATCTCACCAAGGATTTTGTGTAACCCCTTTCAAAATAAATTTCTTTTATGCTAGTTTTAATTATAAATAGAAAATAGGTTTTCGTGAGTAATCATGATAAAACAAATAATATTCCATTTTTCTTTTTCATAATACCTCACATTTTTCCTTTAATAAAATATGATATTTTTAAAATTAAAACTTTAAAGAAACTTCCTTAAAAATTTCTATACAGTGATAAAACCATTCTATTTCCTCTAAAAATACCACTTTGAAATCCATTTATGAAAAAAAAACTTTTTTAATAAAGTAAAACCATGTCACATGAAATGACCCACACAAACACTCGTGATGGAACCTCTTAATATTGAAAGACAAATAACACACACACAAAGGTACCACATTAGTCAATTGAGTTAGGGGGTGCAAGTGGAATAAGTGATTGATGTACTATATATAGTTAAAACTAATATCACCGGTTAGTAAGGCCTTTGGGCCACCTCAAGGCCTTCGGGCCACCTTAAGTGAAGATGCAAACCAGAAAAACTACAAGGAATAAGCTTCAAAAGAAGGATGAGAAAGGAGATTTCATCATAGTAGAAGCTAAATGGATTGCAAGAATGAGAGGGTATGACACCTACCATCGGGACAAGCTTGGGCATGCACGGGAAATCCTAGCCAAACAGCCATGCAAAGGTGGAGAGCTGATTTCACGATGAAGATCTTGGGGAGGAGCAGTTCCAAGTAGTTAGTCTGGGTTGTATGTAATGTTTGAAGCCTATGGGCATTGAATTCCTCTAAAGCCTATGGTCCATGTAATACTTATGCCTACGGGCCTTTTAAGGGTTCCACCTCACCCCTTGAAAGGTGGATTATCAAAAATCAATAAAAAAAATGAAGGCCTTTGGGCCATTGGAGGTGATACACTAGGTCATATGGCGAGATGGTCCTATAATATACCAAAAATAACTAGACCAACTACTAGAAAATGTTGTTTCCTAAACCACATAAGTCGCTCGACTGGATCAAACGTACCTTATTGGGGAGTAACCCCCACTAGCACTAGTCCATAACACAACTAGGGGGACACAAGAAGTTTTTTTACTATCTAGTGTGGCATAAACTAATAGAATAACTGCTATAATTTTTTTTCATGAATTAATGGTGTGTCATGAAGTCATACATTCCAAAAACACTATAGCGATTGAACACTAGAAACAACACATTATGTATGTCATTTCATGTTTTTTGGAGTTACATGTCATGTAGTATGAGGTAAACAACATGGATATCATGTAATATATTAATTTATAGTATAATTTAATATGATGTAGGTTGTATATGTCATACGACCTCCAAGTATACACTGTGTAATTAATTATTTTAAATAAAAAAATTATTTATTTAAATCTAATTGATGGGATTCCATAAAAATATCAAGTACCAAAAATTGGATAGAATTTTAAGATAAAGAATTGATTTATTAATTCATTTCATTTCATTTTAAAAATGAATGATTTGAAATGAGTGCTAATATTACTAAATGTGGTCTTTGTTGCATGTTGTGAATGATCACAAGCTTTTAATGGCCTGTGTATGTGTTAGATTTATTTATTTATTTTAATTATTTAAATCATGGTTTTATGTGATAATTATTATTATTAAATTAAATAGGATTATCTATGAATAATACCTCTCTAATTTATTATTTGTGGTATTCTATTACCATGTATTATTTTATATAACCCTAAACCCTTAGTACCCCCACCTATGTATGAGTATACATTTGTAAATAATGAAGTTCTAAGGTAAAGAATGTGATTTAAGACCAGAGCCAAGATAAATCTAAACAAAGAGATAAAAAATAAAATGGTGAAATATTATAACTCAATACAAACATAATCATAAGGAGTTATTTTTCCTAGGTTCAAGGTTGGTTTATCGTCATTTGATAAACCAACTACTATATAAAATCCTATGATCATATCACGACTTTGTTATATATTTTTTGTTCATGGTTATTTATTTATTTATGTGATCCATGGTTTATTTTAATGATTAAACATGATCACATAATATAAATAAATTAACTATCATGGTTAAATAAAATAAAATAAAGTTTATAAGTTTATTTTATCAGGTATAGTTGGTTACTTATGTAAGATCTACATATAATAATTAATAAAAGATAAAGTAAGATGACTTATATGGGAAAATTTATTATGTGTAAATTAGTTTACTAGAAATGGTTAAATATTATATAGGTCTCACATAAAATTAACAAGCATGTGAAGTATAAAATAATGTATATTTATGAATATGTAAACAAATACCACAAATAAAATATTAAGTCATCAAAACACTTTCTATCATTGGAGTTAGAGTACAATCACAGTTTAAGGAGTTTGAATAGCCTAGTTAAAGTACATTAAATTGTCAGAGATTTCTAATGAAATTATTGGGTTGAATTAACCAATTTATCATCAAGGTTTGATTGCTTTAGCAAGATTTGGTGTAACTTGGAGGTAAGTGTGGAGAAAATCTGAGCATAGGATTCCAGGATTGGGGAGTCCACTCAATATATTAAGGAGTTGTGAGTTAATACAATTAGTAATAAAATCCTATCTAAATACCTTCAAATAATTTGATAAGGCCTCTGTTTGGTTTATTTGAAATGAAATATAGATCTTTTCCACTAGAATATCTAAGTGATTGGACATTTCAAATCCAATGGTGAGGGAGGTTTGGATTTGAAAAAATAGTGGGAGACTTAATTAAATTATTGATTATTTCATAATTATAAATCATGATAAAGTACTAAAATCTGCTTTTATTTTATTATATAAAATGTAAATTAAACCCAAAAAAAATCACTACGATCTTTCCTAAAAATAGAAAAATTAAATTTCCAAGAGTGGTATTAGATCTTAAACATTTCACTATTAAAAGAAAATGTGTTTTTTATGTGATCTAATCCTCTATTATTGGTCATCCACATCAAGGATCATGTGAGGGTGAGAAGGATATCTATAGGAAGGACATGTATTATACTTCAAATTTTGGTTGTGTCATGTTGTTATCTATGTCTAGAGATCTAAAGTAGAAACATAAAGACATTGATGAATACACTACATTGACTCATATTCAAGAACTTTAAATTGAGAAAGTGAGACAAAATATAAATGAGATGTTCACTATACTGTATAAGTATAAACTGGAAGATGGACACCCAGCTAGTGATCATATACTCAAGATGATGAATTATATCGATCAATTAACAAATTTAAGATTCCATATGGATAAGAAATCCTCCATAAATATAATTTTTTCCTCCTTACCATCTTGATTCTCTATTTTCATTAAGAATTATAAAATGATTGGTATATAGAATATGTTCAAGAGTATTTTGAATTTGATTCTATAGGTTGATAAGGATTGGTGGGAATTTCAGTTTTCAGTCCTAATCATGGATGAAGTGGTGGATAGGTTGAATATTCTATGAAAATTTTAAAGTTAATTGTTTCTATGAAACATCCTTTAAATAATAAAACTATAATGATTTAAAGAAATGAACATGAGTCTATTTTATTTACATATGGTAAGAAAGGTTACTAGAATAGTAATTACAATGAATTAAATAAGAAAAAATCAAAATATTCTACTTTAGTTATGTTCATAATTTCATGTAATATTTTTATTTCTCATATTGTGTATTTAAAAAAATATGTGATGCACATATTTACATTAAAATACTAGAACTAAGGAAGAACAAAAAGATTACAGGAATAAAGTTGAACCTCTAAGTAAATGATGGAGCTTGATTCTTAAGTCAACTAAGTGAAGATCACAACTTCACATCGCCATGTGGAGAGATTAATTTATTTGAAAAATATTTTTTTTTATTGAGCGTTGCCAAAAAAATTATCTCAGTGTATATTTTTAGACATAATGGTATATCATTTAATATTTAAATTTAATATTGTTATGGTATAATGTAATTAATTAATATCTTAATTAGACTTTAATCATAGATGTCCAATATCATTAATTAATTATAAATATAAAATAAGATTCAAAGAATACCCAATTATATCAAGATAATTATTGGTTAGGTAAAACTAAAATGTAAATTTCAAGGATATTCCCAGAAGTGTGTTTATACTCTTTAGAATTATAATTATTAGTTATTTGATATACTTACTTATTAGGTTTCAAGACAAAGAAAAACCTTTTACATTAAAAGGTGAAAATACCATAAATTTTCTAGAATTGGTTTAATAGGATATGAATGAACTATTATAAATAATATATAATGCTAAATTAATTTACTTTATAATATTATTTTAAATATATTTAAGGAATGTGAAAGTGAAGTAGATAATATTCTTAATAAAATATATAAGATTATATGTGTGGGTTAGTTAGATAATATCTTAACCAAATATTAATCAATCATTATATATAGAGTGGATTTATTCCTAAACTCATATTTCCTTATACACATAAGAGTCATGACGTTAGTAAAAGGAAGATATATGAGGATTCTTATAAATATTGCAAGTCTTCAAATACTCCTTTCAAAACATGCTTTGTAAAAAATGGCATTGATGCTTAATCATATGCTAGTTATAATGATGAATGGATATCATTTAATTTATAATATAAAATAATAACATTATGTCACAAACTCGTGTGTTTAGATGTAAATTTTTTGTTAAGGTTAATTTTAGCAAACAAAATTACACTAAGAAAACACAAAGTGTGTCTTACTTAATTATCCTATGCTACTAAAGGTATTATTATCCCTATGATAGAAATTATAATTCAAGTAAATAATTATTCTATAATAAGGGATTACATATCTATTTTATATAGTGGTAGAGATCTTGACTTCAATAAATTCAAGGCTCCAAATACACTTTGGGTTGGAATGGGATATAAACTCTATAAGACTTAGTGGAAGGTGTTGTTTCTTAGACATATATCATGTAGTGAAGATAAAAATAAAATATATATGGGTTTATAATAACAAAGTTAGGTGATATATTTTTCATTGAGAATAATAGATACTTATCATATAAGGAACTAGTAAATGGAAATAAGCTTAAGTTGGAAAGTTGATATGAATTTAAAATGGATTACATGTACTGAAATTCAGCTCTATTTTTTTGTGGTTACTTCAGTCAATGTGATGATCGTATGTGGGTATTCAAGAAGAAACTGGCCATGGAAAGTAAAGTTAATGCATATAAATCAGAGTTGTTTGTTAAAGGTTTAAGACCTATCAATAGATTGATAGTGTGGAAACCTTTTCACCAATATAGATGTTAGAATCTATTTTGAATTAAAGTAGTCATGTAAGCCATAATTATTATCATATAAATGTTTCAAGGATACATTTATATATCATATTATTAGTTAAATCATGGATTATTATTTTTCCATGTGTCTATAATAAGTTAGTTGTAGTACTATATTTTTACAAGTAAACATGGAAAACTGAACTTAGTCTATCTAGTTAGCTAGGAATAAGTTGAAAGACATTTCTCTAAGAATTATTTAAAGTAGAGACCTAATTTCTATGGAGAATATCTACTAAGATAGGTCTATGAATTTTCTTAGATAAATTATTAGTACATAAACTGAAAAGGTATTAAAATAATACAATATGGAATAATTCAAGGAGATAATTGTTGCCAATGTAACTTGGAATAAATATCTCTAAGATTATGTGTTAAGTAATGGGTGGAGATTGTTATTATGAGTATAGTTACATACACTTAATTGATTCGATCTATCTCATATTCCATGAAATATACTAAAATTTGATATTTCTTATGCATAAAGCATAGTGCACCGATATCAAATAGATTTAGGAGAACTGCATTAGGTAGTAGTTAAAACTATCTAAAATTTCTTAAGATAATATGAATTATAAGTTCTTGGTACTTAGATAAGTGGGAATGATAGTTATTAAGGGGACACAAAACCAGTATTACTTCTGGAAATTTTGATATAATATCATGGTAACCCTAAAGGAAATGAGGAAGGGAAAAGTTTTTGAAGCCAGTAATAACCATATATATATATAACAATTATATTACAACTTATGATGTACTCAAAGAAGTAGTATAAAAATACATAATTATTTGTTCTAAATTTTTTAATTTTACTAAGGAATAAAATTATTTTCACAATATATATTATGATAATATTATGATCATGGTACTAAAAAATATGTCAAGTTTATGAAAGAGGAAAAAAAATTAAACACTTAAGGATATCACCTCTTATTAGTCTTACTCAGATAGGTGAAATTATGATAATAATATTATCCACAAAGAGAAATGTGGAAGGCCTAGCAGCTATATCCATACCTCAATAGAATCATGAATATCATCTGAGAGATAAAGAGTTGATAAATGTTAGCAGTTAGATCTAGTTAAGGTGGGGGTTTGTTGGAGTCAGTTCCCTATAACTAACTATATTTGTACTTTTGATTACCATAATATAAATATATTATATTATCACATAATTATTTTTATTATTTGTAACATTAATTTGATAATGTACTTGGAATATTTATCAGAATAATAGGTTATATTACTTCATCACTATAATGAGAACCTAGAGATTCCACAACATTATTCTTAAATAAATATATTTTATGGTCTAGATAACATCTTCCTGGCGGGACATGGATGATATTTGACTATCATTTATTTGGGTCTCATAATAAATCAAGACTTCTTCTCATGAAGTTCAAACTTAGTGATATATATGAAGGGAGGTTATAAGGATTGTCCCGCTAATAGGAATTCCACATGTTTTATGTGTCATTGGATATTATTATTTGTGCATGTTTGTACTGGTATTTATAATTTATATTATTATCAATGTGTATCATGAACCATATACATTGATATATGGATGAAAATCATGAATACATGTGATCACATTGAGGTAACATACATTGGGTGTGTCATAAGTGACATGAAATTAATTAAATAACTCAAGAATGGATTTATCCATTCCATGTTAATGGAAGAAGATGTATTTGGTCCTTTTATTGAAATGAAATTGTTCTAAAAAAAAAATGTTCATGGTAGCTTATATATGAGTTCATTTTGGAAGTTCAAAGAAAGATAAATCAGTTATATAGGGTGATAACACGAGTGCATCCTTCTTGATGAGACATGGGTTGAAAAAGAGATTATATTACATAGTAAAATTTGTATGAAGGTTTTGGTAGTTGCTACATTAACTTATTTCTCTATGGTTATCTTAATGTGTTGTCATACATTGATCTTGGACTTCAGGTAAGCTTTCCCATTTCCATTGAGAAAAGGGCCTAGAGGGTTTCATACTAGGTGTATCTAGAATCTCATTAAATTATATTGAATATATTATTAAAGAATAAATTTATTCTCAGCTTTTGAAATAGTATTTATTCAAGAAAATTTTGATTGCATAAATTCAATCAAGACATATTTTATTTTAGAATTTATGAGTTAAATTTTATCTTTTATTTAATTAGTCAAATGGTAATAAATAAATATTTATTTATTCACCATTTTAGTGAATAAACTAAAATAAATAATTATTGAAGTTATCTGAATATTAAAATAAATATTTATTCATGAGTTGTGTGAATATATTATTTATTTAATTTTATCAAAATATTATATATTTTATTATTAAATGATTGATAAATTCTATAGGAGGATATGGGTCGAGTTTAATAACCTGATGAAAATGGTGTATTTTATTTAATATCATTTAAATAAATATTTTTTTGTTAAATAAATGATATTAGAATAACCACATGTCATGTGATATAATAAAATTAATACTATTATTATCTGACATGGGGAATAACTTAGAATAAATAATTATATAGGGGTCATATTATAATTATCATTATTTAACCCTAGGTATATATTACTAATTTTTTTCTATTATGAAGTTGTTGAAAAAATGGAGAAGTACTCTAGAATTCTCATAATCCCTAAAGAGGAAAATCCCCCCATCCTTCCTCTCAAGAACATAAAGAGAATTAGAGATCATTGTTACAATCAACATCAAATGATGTGAAGCACTAGACTCTTATGTGCTAGAACCATAGTTTCGAAAACATTGTTAGGAGATTCATGGAGCATGTGTTGATATATATATATATAGGAATCCTCACTTGAATTATCCACCACAACAAAAAATACAATAGGAGCAGTGATAGAATTTTAATCAAGGATATTATTATGCATGAGGTAAATATTAATTAAATTTAATTATAAATTAAATTTTTATGATCTATCTATGATATTTTGGTGTTTCTTTCATCTAGTTATTCAGATTTATCCATTGATATTGAGGGAAAACTAAGATTGGGTACCCTCACAATGCTTCCATTGTGCCTTGGGACCTTTATTTTCATCATATATGGATAAAATATATATAATTTATTTTTGAATATTTTTATAAACATTATAAAAAGGAGAATAATTAATTATATTTAGGTAATATAAGGAATTATGTCATTTAATTATGGTTTATGCCACTTGATTTTCTAAGGAGGCAAAAAAAATCATGGATAAAAAAGGATTTTAAAAATTGTATTTAGATTATTATTAACATTATATAGATATATTAAATATATTTAATCTAAATGTGATATTATCTTATATACACGGTGATGTGTCGATACTACATAATGGCAAGTCGTGGACATAAATAGTGTTTTTTTGTATAATTTGATTATGAGGTGATAAAATTTTATTTATGAATTTTTACATGGGTTGTTCCATGTTTACACAGAATATTTGTCACTCACTAGAAAATGATACTTTTTATCTAAAAACTTATGAAATGGTGATGTGGAATTTATAAAGGATCATGCTACTTTTTCATGGGCCGTGCTGAAATTCATAAAGGGGTCATTTTGCTTATTATTTTGTCATGGATTTCCCTCAACTTTGACATGATTGGTATTGATTTTCCTAGGGTATGTGAAAAAGTGGTTAGATGATAGAAATATAATCTTCAATTTTGGGTAATTTTTAGGGGGTTATGATTACTAATAATGTAATAATTATAAGTATTTATAAGGGTGTTATAATTACCAGTGGTGCTATAATTTTGAATAATTCTTAAAAGATTGTAATTAATTTTATTTCTTATGAAAATTAATGATATGTTTAATGGAAATGAATGAGGTTATGGATATGGATATTGATTTAGATTTAGATGAATGTTGGGATTGCTTTATGGGTAAGGGGTTTGGCTTCATAAATCATTGATTGTTATCAATGGTGTTTATGGGTGATTATTGATGGTGATTGGTTATAAGTTATGGGCAATAATAAGAACAATATGATTATTAATGTAACTTTTTAAATCATATATTTTTACAATGAATGTGTGGATTTTTATGGGGATAATTTTGAGTAGTTATATTTACCAATGGATCTTGATAAAGAGGTGTACATATTTGAGGCTGAAGGATATATTGGGATGGGAATTATTTGTATACTTATATATTTATGTCGTATAACTGGGGATGTGGACTCACCATTGGCTATGAAATTACCACTCAAGATACTAGGACAAGTGTGTAATTCCCTGCACTAACATGTGTCAGTGTAATTGGGAAAGACCTGAATTTCAATGGATAAAAATATAAAAGAGTTTTAATTTTTGGACATTAATTGAAAGAATGTAATATTAGGCCTACATTTTTTTCCCTGATAATAAATATGTCATTTTTAAAATTCTGATTAATATTATGGTCAGTCTTAATCCATAATTAGTGAATTGAACTACCCAATGATGATATATTATAATAATAACATTCAAATAAATAATAGATTTATTTATTTATTATTTTAAAATCATGATTATTATATTTTTCATTTAATATAATTTCATGTTTGGGTTTGATTAAAAATGATATGACCAGGTTCGTAGAACCACTAAGAGATGGGTGAATTAGTTATCTCTTTTTCTGAATTATACCTTCTTAATTTAACCTCTTGAACTAGTTAAGGTTCATGATATACTCAGTAAAAACTCATAGTCTTACCACAAGTTCATAAATAATAATAGAGAGGTAATCACACTATATTTACAAGGTTCATCCAAAATGACCTAATCTTTATCATGATTGGTTATCCCCCCAATCATGGATTCTTCCATTATCTTCAACAATCAACTACAATAATAGATAGTTCAGTCCCTTCAACATAGAGTCTATTGTGTTTTGAAAACATGCAAAATCCACTAGAAGAAACAACAACTCCTTTATAAAAGATAATCTAGTAAATAAATCCCTTTGACTTGCTCTGGGTGTACTCTTCACCTCTTGATAATGGTACTCCTCCATAAGCATATGGATAGGTAGATATACACATGTATGATTATTCAAGTCTTTTACACCTAGGACTTATTTAGGAAGTATACATCAAACTTGATTAAAACTCTAGTTATTCACATGAACTAATTCTTATTATCACATTGAATACTCAAGCACATTGGAATTCTTATTCCTAAAATAAATCCCAGTTTCGAACTCCTTCTCTCTCCTTAGTAGATGCGTATCAGGATTTTTTAACTATATTTTTCTTTGTGTTTTTTGGTTCTTAATATTCTCCAATTATATTTCTTCTTTGATACCTACATAATTTATACTCACAATAAATCATGTGAATATTTAGTTTCCATTCAAACTTGTAAACTTCCTCAATCTTCATTAGGCATGATCTTCCCATTCAAATTTGTTAATATATATCTGATTTATTTATCATTTAAAATTCCCAATTAATTACCTCTTTTGAATTTTCTAACGCCTAAAAATATTTCTATCTTATCCACACAATAAAAAAATATCACATTTTTAGTTCCCATTAAATCCACAACTTCAAATTCTTTAAATAACTTCCACATGAATGAATGCATGCACTACGATGTGGATATTGTTTTTCTATGGTATAAAACTTATTGTAGCATGAATAGATTTTCCTCAACTGGTTATTCTTCATTTTTTATTTGAATCATTATCCTTGTGTGATCATGATTTTTGATCCGTGAAACTCAACTTGAACGCATCATTTGGTTTTAATCTTAATTTATCCAAAATATTTCATATTCTAGAATATCAACATTTCACCCCACAAACTTCTTAAAATCCTCTAAGTGTTAAATTCATATGAAACATAGGTTAATTCAAGTGAAACTCATGAAGTTATATTAAACTCATTTTGTATGAATTTAAAGTCATACAATCATGAATTTTTAATTTTCAAGCTTTAAATGAAGTCATAATCTCATAAAGTCATATATTTTATGTCATATAATCAACATCAAAGTTATACAATCAACTCAAAGTTTTATGATAAAGGCATACACCCTCAACCCTTTAAAAATTTTCAGCCTCAGACCAAAGTCATATGAAAACACTAAAGTGATGTGATTTTCTTTGAAGACTTAAAAAATACATGAATTCATACAAAATTGGTAAAGTTTTATAATTGGTAACTTTTCCATTTTTTAGTTTTGTATTAAGAATTCCAAACTTATTCAAATTCCTAAAGGAATTCTTAATACCATCTTCAGAACATATCAACCACTCTAAAACAACATCCAATTTTTTTAGAAAGTGTTTCTACATCCACCAACACTTTTCCTTGATTTACTTAAAGATCGTCACATCAACAATCACATTTAATTATTGATGATGTAATCCATAACAATCCTATAGAAATTTATTTCAAAATCCTTCACCAAATACATATTGAAATATCGATAAAAAATTCAATCAAACACTTTGGGAAAAATCTAATTATAGTGATAGAGGTTTTGACATGTAAGAATTAGGAATATTTTTAGGAATATTTATGAAGTCAAGCACTAAGTTGGTGCAGAATTTTGGGGTCTGAGGAGCCTCGGTGAGGTGATATTAAAAATGTTAAAAATATTTTATCAATAGCATGTAGTTTTTTACTAAAAGTGGAATAACTCCTAGGTAAAGTCTCAGATCAGAAATCTGAGATCACGGTTGAGTCTGAAATGCAGGATTTACCCTGTGTGCAACATAAAGTCTTTCGGTGTTAGGTGGTCAGTTGTGAGAAATAATTGGTGGGGTTTTAAATGGAGGTTTATTAATTTAATAAAATTAAATTAATATACCCCCTCCCACCTTGGGTATCATGCATGGAGAGGATAGGAGACCCTCCCCCCTGCACAATAGATGACCCAAGGCCAAACTAAGGTAAGGATGTGTCATTGATCCCCATTTTTGATATCGATCATCACCAGATCAAGGTGAATCTATTTTCAGACGTCATTTTGGACCTGAATCTTAGTAATTGCACGATAAGGTTGTAAGATTTATGATATTTACATCTTGATCCCATTTTATGCATTGTTTCATGGTTTTATAGCCCTATTATGACTGCTAGAGATCCCCTGAGGGTAGATATGTGGGTTTTGGTTGGAAATTAGGGGGTTTTGTGGCTTGTAGAGAATTCTCATTCAGAATTATTGCTCACATGGAACATAGTGCAGGAACACATGTCATGTTTTCTTCTCATTTATGTAAGATGATCTTTGGGGACTGCATGTCATGTAATAGGGGTACACACCATGTATTGGGCCCAGGATATGTGTCCAGATACATGGGTAGGCACTCCATGTAAAGGTACATGGCCATGTGGAATTATACAGCTAGGTACACAGGAATAGGGTGTCAAACATGGGTATGGGCTGAGAACATGACCAAGTAACCAAGTAGCCAATAAATGTTGTGTACCAAGGGTACACGCCATGTGGGGTGACATGGCTAATCAGCTATGTATGCGAAATAAAATTCCCAAAATATTGTAAGAGGTTTCATGCCATGTGAAATGAGGTACACACCAGGTATAATCCCAAATACACGTTGAGTACTAAGAGGGTACATGGCTAGGGGATACTTTTTTTGATACATGCCGTAAATTTTAGGTATACACCATGTGATCCCCTTAGAGACGTCTCCCTCATGTATCCCCATCTTCAGGGCTCGGATGGAGACCTATGAGTAGCCTATCCTAAGTAGTTTTCCATGAGGGGTATGATGGGGGCCATGGTTTTTGTGTTAGATATGAGACATGAGGTAATGATTTTGGGTCACTTATGTTAGCGACTTATGGACCAATATCGATTGAGTGGTTTTCCTTATTCTATAACTATGAGGTTATAGTGTGGCATTATATCATCAGCAGAGGATAGTGATCTCCTCGATAGGATGATCTCGGATAGAGTTGGTGTATCCCTCTAGGAGGTTGGGGTATGATCCTCTATCATATCGACTTCTCTAGGTGGGGTTCATGGTATCATCATTATCAACATTTAACGGGTGGAGATCCCCTATATAAAAGGATAGCCCAATAGGGTATGTGGAATCTTTGGGTATATGATCCCTATTAGAGGGAAGATTCAGTAGGGTTTATAGCATCATCGGGTATATTGTCCTTTACTTAGTGGGAAGTTTAAGTAGGTTTTTTGGTATCATTGGTTATACCATACCCTACTTAGATGGTTGTTTAATATGTGGTTTGTAGAATCATTATGACTAACCCTATGTGGGAAGAGATCCCCTATTTAATAAATATGATCTACAAGGTGCCAGATTGGGTTTGTGGTGTCCTTCAGTGGTCTTGGGTTTGATCCTCTATCTATGAGATGAGATATTCAGTGTTTCTAGTAAGGTTCTATGATTCCCTCATCAAGGATGGGTGAGATCCCCTATTTGAGTATCAATATCCATTTAGTAACAACGTTTCTTTATTCCTGGTGAGATCTGATGAGTGTGTTCTCTGGGATTTATTCCTCCTGTGATGGTGGGGATTTTCCATTGGCTTAGCGATACCCAATGAGTGGGATCTCTCAAATGAGTTGTCACGACCCGTCCCCCCCCCCTGGGCTCGTGTCGTGACTACCCCAAGCCCGTCTCCTGAAGGCCAGGGGTTGGCGACTAGCACCGAAAGCGTCAACCTGCAAGTGAGAGGCATTTTCCTAAGTACATGTATGAACATACATGCCCAACCAAATCCCACACATTGAAAAGGAAAAAAGTATCACTAAAACAAATCTGAGTACAAGTAAAACTAATATAAGTGGGCTAGAATACAAACACAACAAAAGAACTGAAAACAGCAAAGCACAAAAAAACTCTGATGGCCATCCACAAAAAACCCCACATGGTCGTGAGAGTAGTGTAGATACTGGAAGTTGAAGTAGAATTTAATGTCCACCTAATCCTACTAGGCCCCACATGGTCCTAGGCTACCAATTCCACCATCTTAGCATCTACCGGTTTCATCTCCCTGAGCACCTCTGGATCTTGGTCCACCAAAGTCTCTGTCGAAATGTTGATCATTGGCACCAGAAAAAACATGTGCAGGTGAAGCCCGTGTAGGGGTGAGTAACAAAGTACTCATTAGGGACCCCAAAACAAAAATGAAAAACCACATAGCAATCCTCAAAGTAAAGCATGAAGCACAAGACAGCTCACACCAGGTATACATTTAGGGTAGTGATAGTAGAATCATTAGTCACATCATCGAACACCTCAAATACTAGATAACTCCTCCTCTATCGAGTATATTGGGCCTTCCAAGTTACATATAAGTGCTTCCCACTAACCTTGGACTACTTAGGTAGACCTATTTATCGTGTACTTTGGGTCTGCAACGTCACACAAAAGTGCTTCCCACTAATCTTGGCCAACTGAGGTACTCCTCCTCGTCGTGTATCATGGGCCTGAAAAGTCACACATAAGTGATTTCCACTATGTTCTTGCAAATTCACATAGAATGGTTTCCCATTGGTCCATATTCAAGTCACACAGAGTCGAAAGTTAGCAGTCTTCGGGTCTCATCCAATCGCAGGGTTCCGTACATAGCGTGCCTAGAAGAATCACTCCTCAAACCATTATTCACATCTCAACATCCATTAAATTCACTATATATAATTCCAAAATATCTACCTTGTCTATAGGTTCCCAACTCCGCAAAGGTCTCGTCAATCGGACGCTCGGTTTGCAAGATACGGGCATTTTAGTAAACAGGGGACGGTTGCGTTTGGGCCCAGTCCGACCCGGTCGGACCGACCCGACCAACCCAGCCTGGGGGTCCCACATACCCTGGTTTAATTCGACTGACTCGACCTGACTCGGTTCGTGTTTGGTTCGGTCTGGTCTGGCCTGGCCAGTGGGCTAGGCCCAATGGGCCTTGCTTGACCCTGCCAAGTTTGGCTGAGGGTCCAGCCCGCCAGGTCACCCGGCGACCCGATCTAGTCTGGCCTAGCCCAAAGGGCATGAGTTTGGATTTATAGCATGCGTCTGGCCCACCGGTGTGGGTATGGCCTGCTGGCTGGGGGCGCGGCCTGCCAGTCCAAAGCCCGGCCCGCGCGTTGTGGGCCGGGGTGCACCGCCTAGCTGGGACGCGGCCAGCTACCGCGTCCAGCCTCCTCTAGCCCCGCCGATGCATGGGGCCCTCCTACCATGGTCGAGAAATCACGACTCACCGATCCACCCAAATGGCCCAGACGTGGGTCGTCCCTCCACGTGGTGCTCTCCGGATACCGCATCTCCCTACCACCGTTGTCACCTCCTGCCGTTGCGGTGCACCAACAGATTCTTCGACGGACCACCAGACATGCTCTGGTGGTCTTTTCTTCATGCCCCCTATGCCTATGGCCTTTAGGGAGTGTCCTCTTCACCGAAAATGTCTCAAACCCTCCTTTTGTCGATTCGTACAAACTGTTCGCAAAGAACGCACATGTGGAGGGGCTTGGGCCTTGTTCGTGTCAGCCCACGCCCTCTGTATTAGAAGTTTATAATCTTGGGGAGGCTCGGGGATTGTGGCTCAATCAAACTAGAGAGAAATTAATCCCAGATAACAACTCCCAAAACAAAAGTCACCCTCCCGCATAAACGCACAATTCTTGGATCAACCTATTCATGGGTTGATCCGCGTTCATCGTTTCTAGAATAAGAATGGGGAAATAACTTGCACAAATTAAACCCCTACCTCTTTGATGTTTGTTACCGTAGTGTTACGTCCTCGAGGTTTCAAGACTTCAACATCGTTTGTCGCTTCCGACTCTATTATTCAAGGTGTGTCGAAGATGTTTGACTTTTGTCGGTGCTTTTCATTATTCATTGGAGAGGAAGTTCATCGGAGGTTCATCAGAGAATCCTTGAATTTTAATTCCTCATTCCACCAATGTGTCAACCAAAATAAAAGTAAAAACATCGTAGCATTTTTGTTATGTTGCGATGTCACATCATTAGGATGTTTCATTTATGAAATAGTGTCATTGTTACACATAATTAAAACGTTGTTACACTGCGAGTTAACGAGCCATTAATGAGCCTCATCAATGCACCTTGTCGATACACCGTAGCATCACCGTCTTCCACTTAACAGATGATAAAATAAAATAAAATAACTTTTTAAAGTTGTTTTATTATTTTTCAAAAAGTTTGAAAATTAACTTTTCTGTTTGGCCCTTGCTGACCAAAGTTAAGTCCTTTCTAGGAAAATCCTAGAATTATAAATTCAAAAGTCCCCTCAGATTTTTTATCTGAGTACCGATTCAAAAGTTAGGAAAACCCACTCACACATTTACTTAACCGTACTTAAAAAAAATTCAAAATTATATTTTGATCTCACCGACCCTCGGAATCACTTGTCGTCAAAGTGTGTAGTCTCAGAATAATTACATATAATTAAAAAAATTACATGGAATTTCCAAGAAATTAAATTTTCCCCACCTTAGGGATTTACGTCCCCATAAGCCAAAAAAACTAATCAAATAGACGGGGGTACTGAACATGAATTTGAGCCTCCCTCTCCCATGTGCTCTCATGGAGATTATCATGTTGCCACAGAACTCACACTAGAGGAATCAACTGCCAACATAGGAACTGATCCTATTGATCCTCTATCTCCATCAAGAAATCTACAAATGTCACTCCATCATCAATGTCCAACTCGCCCCAGTCGATGACGTGCAATGGATCATGCATGTACCTCCTCAGCTGTGTCACATGGAAAAAATCATTCACCTGGTGCATCTGTGGGGGAATAGCTAGGTGGTACGCCACCTCACCAACTCTTCTCTAGATCTAAAAAGGTCTAATGAACCTTGGAGGTATATTACCACCTCGGCCAAATCTCTACAATCCTCGTCGAGGTGAGACCCGAAGTAATACATGATCGCCCTCCTCAAACTCCAAGGGCCTCTGTCTCCTATTGGAATAAGACTTATGCCTTCTCTGTGCAGTCCTCATCTGCTCCTGGATAATATGAACCTTCTCGGTGGTATCCTATACCAACTTTGGACCCATGATTGCCAACTCCCCTGGGTATTTCCAGCATATGGGTGATCTGCAAGGCCTCCCGCACAAGGCCTAAAACGATGTCATGTCAATGGTGGAGTGATAGTTTTTGTTGTATGAAAACACCACCAGTGGCAGGTGGTCCTCCCAACTGAAACCAAAATCCAGGACGCAAGAACGTAGCATGTCTTATAGGGTTTGTATAGTCTGCTCTATCTGACCATATGTATGGTGATTAAAAGCTATTCTCAAATGCAGTTGCATTCCGAATGCCTCCTGTAATCCCCTACACAACTGGGATTTAAAGAAAGTGTCATGGTCTGAGATGATCGTCGAAGGCACCCCATGAAGTCGTACTATCTTCTGGATGTAGAGGTGTCTCAATCCCTTTATCGTTCCCTGCTCCTAGATGGGTATAAAGTGAGCCGACTTGGTTAGTCGGTCAATAATCACCCAGATAGACTCGTGGACCCTAGATGTACATAGTAACCCCATCAAAAAGTCCATCGAGATACCGTCCCATTTCCACTCTGGTAACTCGAGTGGTTGGGTCAAGCCTATTGGAACCTGATGCCCATCATTCACTTGCTGACAAGTGAGGCATTGTGAAATGAACTCGGACACCGCTTTCTTCATCCCTGGACACCAGTACTGACGTTAGATGTCCTGGTACATCTTTTCCACTCCAGGATGTACCACCAAGGGGGTGTATGAAACTCCCTCAACACCTCCTCACGCAATTTCACTATCACTATAGTGCACCCTCTGAAAATGATGAAGTGCTCCCCAGTTATCAAAAATCCATTAGGAGCTCATCCTGAGGATAACTGAGAACATTGGTCCTTGTAGTCAAAATCCACTAGTTATGCCTCCCTGACTTGTTGTAAGAGTGGGGGAGTAACTGTCATCGACTAAAGATAAGAAACTCCACCATCATCCATGAAGGATATCCTCATCGTGGCCAACTTCTTTGTTGCCTCACTTAGCAGCTGCAAACTGGTCCTCCTGCTAACCACATCTTCTACCACGTTCCCCTTCCCAGGAGTATAGACTATTTCAATGTCATGTTCCTAGAGGAACTCTATCCATCTCAGCTATCTCAGGTTTAGGTACTTTTGGGAGAAGATATACCTGATACTCTTGTGGTCGGAGTAAAATGTAAACTATTCACCCATCAAGTAGTGTCATCACATCTTCAAGTAAAAGACCAATGTTGCTAACTCAAGGTCATGGCTCATGTAGTTCAACTCATGTTTTCTTAACTATCATGAGTTGTAGGCAATCACTACTCACTTCTACATCAGGACAAAACCCAGTCTGGTCCCTGATGTGTCATAGTAAACTACATACCCAACACCCTCCTCTGGTAGTCTCAAGATAGGGGCACTAGTCAGTATCCACCTCAGTGCCTGAAAACTCTGCTAACATTTCTCCATCCACATCAAGGTATGTCCATTCCATGTCAAATCTGTTAAGGGTGATGCAGCTCTAGAAAAGTCAGGCACAAAACTCCGATAGTAACCATCCAACCCCAAGAATCACTACACCTTAGTCACTCTCCTAGGAGGCTACCAAGAAAGCACCGCCTCTATCTTCATTAGATCCACTGCAACTCTAGCCTCCGAGATGAAGTGTACTAGAAAGTGGACTTCCTAAATCCATAACTAACACTTCTAGATCTTACCATAAATCTGGTGTTCTCAGAGTGTATCTATGACTATCCGTAGGTGTGTAGCATGCTCCTCCTCCAATGCTGAGTACACCAAGATGTCATCAATGAAGACCATAAAAAACCGATCAGGGTAAGGCTATAAGATCATTTTCATGAGTCTCATTAACATTGATGGGGTGTTGGTCACACTAAAAGGAATCACCAGGAACTCATAATGGTCGTACCAGCACCTGAAGGTTGTCTTTGGTACATCCTCATCCTGTACCCAAAGCTGGTGATAGCCTGATATGAGGTCTATCTTTGAGAACCACTTTTCACCCTTCAGTTGGTCAAAGAGATCATTAATTATTAGTAGTGAGTACTTGTTCTTCACGGTCACCTGGTTCAGGCACCATAATTCAATGCACAACCTCAAACTCGTGTCTGTCTTCTTGGAAAAAAGAACCAGGGCTGGCCATGGTGAAACACTGGGCCTTACGAACCCCTTCTTCTGCAACTCCTCCAGATGTACCCTCAGCTCGTGAAGCTCTGCGGGAGCTATCCGATATGCCGGTGCAGATATAGATGTCGTCCCATGGTAAAATTTGATGCATAAGTATACCTCCCTATGAGGAGGTAGTCCTGGAACATCGTTAGGAAAAACATCCTCGTACTCATCCACCACTACCAGAAAGCTTGGACTCCTCTCATCCTCTACACTGAGGGTGAGGCTAGCCAACTAATGAGTGATCAGCTACACCCTTCTTCGAGAAAGTTTGTCCTCTAATGTAAGGGTTTCCTTCTCACCAGTGAAGGAAAACCTGGTACCATCTCCGCAGACACACCACACTGTATGCCTAAAACAGTCAGTTTGAGAATGGACTATAGATAACCAGTCCATACATAAGATGATATCGTAAGGACTTGATGCTGCTATTAAGAGATACTAGTTAAAGATCTCACCTCTTAGAGTAATCTCACACTGCTACCACCAGTGTGTAATCATCGAATCCCCTCCTGTGGGAGTTTCTAGCTGTAAGGATTGAACCAATGGCTCCACTGGAATCTCCGAGCTCCGAATGAGTGCCATGGAAAGGAAGGAGATACTAGAACCTATGTCTATAAGAACTACATCTAGGGTAGAGAAGTCACAGATCGTACCTCGAATCATCTATAGAGCACCATGTTCATATGTCTCTTCTACCTGAAGCTATGATCACCCATGTCAGTCTACTCCCTGAGGTCGAGGTGGACCACCTTGGTGTGGTGGTGGTAACACCTCAAACCATTTCCCATCATCTGTTGCTCGGCCTACTCCCCTGTCACGTCTGCTACCCTATGGACCTCCTCACTCGAACCGTTGCCTCTGCCTCGGTGGCCCCTCAACTATATGTTGTTCATCTGTATGGAAAGTTGGTCAATCACATTCCATGTGTCCCTACCTACCGCACAAGAATAAAATCCTGGTTCTCGGCTAACTCCCTCTGGTCTGGGAGCCCCGAACTACTGACCCTGAGTCCTGGGGTTATCCTCTAAAAGACCTGGCCCGCTTGGGCCCTCACATCTTTTGTCTACTGCCTACTAAAGACTCTTCCACCTAGGGTCTTCTAGTAGCTCTAGCTATGGGATCCTGCTCCTCTATGAAGTTCTCTAATAGAAGGTATTTCTCCAACACCCCAGCCTAATTAGGGATGTTGAGAGACCACACTGATGCCCTGATCTCCCACCTGAGTCCCTTCTCAAAGGCTCGATCCCTGAAGAAAAGGTCTCGTACAATATCTGTCGAGTAGCGAGATATCTTGGTGAACCTCGTTGAGTAATCATCCACCATCATTCTTCCCTACTGTAGGTGAATTAGCTCCACAATGCCCACAAATAATAAGTTCATGGGGAAAAACTACTCTCGGAAAAGCCACTTGAAGTCTTCACAGGTGAGGGTTGCCTCATCATGTGTTTGGGTGGCCAAGCTCCACCATATCCCTATCAATCCCTATATAAGGCTCACTGCTAAGATCTCCACCTAGTTAGGCAGTGTCCTCACTAAGTAGAAGACCTGAATCCTTACCTCCAGCCAGTCCTCAGTGACCTAAGGATCAATCTCTCCCCTAAACCTGGGAGTCCTCTGTCTTTGAAACTCATGCAGGGCACTGAGTCTGCTCACGTCCTCTTCCAGAACTTCCGGCAGTAGATTCTAACCATCGGGTGGTGGTAGCACTGGTGCACCACCCGGTGGGGCCATCTCTAGAACTGGTCCCTGAACGGATGCCTTGTCTCTAGGAGGGCTATCCTCATAACCTCGTATTAGAATCCTAGCTGGTCATCCACGTGGAGGCATCCTGAGATAGATCAATATGTACCACAGTTAGAAGGTTATACCTGATGAGCTGAATGTTATTCAAAAGAACATAAGGAGACACTTATGCAACCAATATTTTCATGTATTGATCCAAAAAAGCAGAATTCAAGGTCCTTGTGTATGGATACATCAGCCACTGCACCAATACTGGACTCCCCAAATCTGAAAGTCGAACTCACAAAACTTAACATTGTTTCCCCAAAAACAAAACAACAGACTCCCAGTCTTTGTGGTAGGACCAAACTCCCTCTGATACCACTTTGTCATGACCCATCCCCCTCCCCTCTCAGGCCCGTACCGTAACTACCCCAATCCCACCTCTCGAAGGCCAGGGGCTGGCGACTAGCGTCGAAGGCGTCAACCTACAAGTGGGAGGCATTTTCCTGAGTACCTGTACGTACACACATTCCCAACCAAGTCCCACGCATTTAAAAGGAAAAATTTATCACTAAAAAAATCTAAGAACAAGTACAACTAATATAAGTGATATAGAATACAAACCCAAAAAAAGAACAGAAAATAGAAAAGTACAAAAAAGAAACTCTGATGGTCATCCAAAAAAACCCCACCCAGTCATGAGAGTAGTGTATCTGAGACAAAGTAGAACATCATGTCCACTCGATCCTATTGGGCCCTACCTGTTCCTAGGATACTAAGTCCACCTTCATAGCATCTGTCAGTCCTGTCTCCTTGAGCACCTTCAGGTCATGGTCCATCAAAGTCTCTATCAAAACGTCAATTATCATCACCAGACACAACACGTGTGGGTGGAGCCTGTGCAGGGGTGAGTAACAAAGTACTCAGTAGGGACCCAAAAACAAAAAGGAAATACCACATAGCAATCCTCAAAGTAAATCACAAAGCATAAGACAACTCACACCAGGTATACATTTAGGGTAGTGATAGAATAATAATCAATCACATCATCAAACACCTCGACTTCTAGAGAACTCCTCCTCTATCGAGTATAGTGGGCCTACCATGTCACATAGAAGTACTTCCCACTAACCTTAAACTATTTAGGTACACCTCCTTATCGTGTACCGTGGGCCTACAAAGTCACAAAAAAGTAATTCCCACTAATCTTGGCCAACTGAGGTACTCCTCGTCACGTACAGTGGGCCTACAAAGTCACACAAAAGTGATTCCCACCATGGTCCTGTGAACTCAAATAGAAGTGCTTCTCACTGGGCCATAGTCAAGTCACATAAAGTCGAAATTTAGTGGTCTTTAGGTCTCATCCAACAGCTGGGTTCCATACATAGCGCACTTGGTAAAACCGCTCCTCAAGACATTTTTCTCATCTCAACTTCCATGAAAGTTGCCATAGAGCATGAAAAAAGTTCTCTCTCATCGAGAGGGTCTCAAATCCAAAAAATGGCTCGTCAATCAGACACTCGGTTTGCAAGATACGTGTGTTTTAGTAAACAGGGGCCGGTTACGTCTGGGCCCAGTCTGACCCAGCTCAGGGGTCCCACATAGCTCGGTTTATTTTGACTGACTCAACCTGACCCGGTTTAGGTCTGCGTCGGTCCAGTCTGGTCTGGCCAATGCGCCTGACCCAATGGGCCTCGCTGGACTCAGCCCGATTTGGTCGAGGGTCCAGCCCGCCGAGTCACCTAGTGACCCGGTCTAGTCTAGCTCAGCCCAAAGGGTGCGGGTCTCGCTTTCTGGCATAGTTATGACCTGCTAGGTGTGGATCCGGCCCACTGGGGTGGGTCTGGCCCACTATATGGGGGTGCGGCCTACCATCTCGAATCTTGGCTCGCGCGGTGCGGGTCGTTTTGTGTCGCCTGGCCGGGACGTGGCTGATTGCTACATCCAGCCTCCGTTGGACCCACAGACGCGTGGGGACCTCCTATCGCGATCAATAAAACGCAGATCACTGAGCCATATAGACGTGGTTTATCCCTCCACGCAGTGCCTGGCAGGCACTGTGTCTCCCAACTACCGCTGCGGTGCACCGACGAGCACGCGGCTCCGCCCGGCAGTCAGGACTGGCACACTGGCATATTCTTCGATGGACCACCAGGCGCACTCCGGTGGTCTGTTCTTCACACTGCTTATGCCTATGGCCTTCAGGAAGCATCCTCTTCTCCGAAAAGGTCTCAAAGCCTCCTTTCCGTCAATTCGGTCAAACTGTTCACAAAGAGTGCACATGCGGAGGGACTCGGGCCTTGTTCGTGTCATCTTGTGCCCTCCGCGTTATAAGTTTATAATCATGGGGAGGCTCATGGATTGTGGCTCAGTGAAACTAAAGAGACCCAAATAATAAACCCCAAAAGAAAAGTCACCCTCCCGCATAAACGCATGATTCACAGATCAACCTGTTCATGGTTTGATTCGCATTCATCATTTCTAGAATAAGAACGGGGAAAGAACCTGCACAAATTAAACCCCTACCTCTTTAACATTTGTTTTCGTAGCATTATTTCCTTGAGGTTTCAAGACATTGACATTGTTCATCGCTTCTGACTCCATTCTTCGAGGTACGTCAAAGATGTTTGACATTCATCAGCGTTCGTTGTTCTTTGTTGGAGGGGAAGTTCATCGAAGGTTCACTTGAGAATCCTTGTAGTTTAATTCCTTGTTCCACCAACACGTCAACCAAAATAAATGGAAAACATGTTGTATTATTTATTTTATGCTACAACATCACATCGTTACACTGTTTCATTTATGAAACAATGTCGCTATTATGCATTATTAAAGCATTGTTACGCTGCGAGTTAACGAGCCATTAATGAGCCTCATCAATTCACCTAATCACTTCACTATATCATTGCCGTCCTCCACTCAACATATGAGAAAAGAAAATAAAAAACATTTTAAAGTTATTTTATTATTTTTTGAAAAGTCTGAAAATTAACTTTTCCGTTCGGCCCTTGTCGAACAAAGTTAAGTCCTTTCTTGGTGAATCTCAGCGTTCCGAATTCAACGTTACCCTCAGATTTTCGATCTGAGTACTGGTTCAAAAGTTATAAAAACCCGCTCACACATTTACTTAAGAATACTTAAAAAAATTCAAAATTATTTTATAGGTTCACCGGGCCTCGGAATCACGTGTTGTCAAAGCATGTGGTCTCAGAATAATTCCATATAATTAAAAAAAATACATGGAATTTACAAGACATTACATGAGTTCCATCAGGGGTGGTAGAGCTATTACTAATGAGTTATATTTATTGGATGAGTGCCATCTTGTATGGAAGGGCTTATGGAGTGAGTTATCTGGTATGATCATTACATTTGATCCTCAAGTAGAATCTTGTGGATGGAAATGAGGTCAAGACCTCATGAGACTTGGAGTTTGAGAAGAGTATATCTAGGTTATTGTAGTATTCCTTGTAGTAATTTCATTTATATTTACTGAAATTACATGTGGAGATGAGATAACTTCTCATGTATAGCCGAGGAGTGGTCGAGATAGATTTTATTATTCTATCTTTCTTGGATTTTCTCTAGATTTTGGTCAATCATATTATTTCCTATCAGTTTCTCCCTTTTATTTTTGATTTTTGGGGTGCATGTTGGGTATTTTTATACTCACCCATACATGGGATCTACCCAAACATGTTGTGTCTTTTGCAAATAATAGGACTTTAAATGGAGTCCTAGTAAGACCCAGATTAGGAGGAGCTTAGTGAGCTAGAAAGATCTAGGTGTGTACCGGTGGTTGAATTTGTCAGCAGTCCCCTCCTTCTAAGTAGGTTGGAATCTTTTATTTTTATTTTTTTTGAATTTTTTTTTCCCTTTTATTATTTCCTGTACTATCATACTCTAATTTTGGGATAGATGTATGCAAACATTTCTGGTATCATCTGTTTTATTATCTCTACATTATTGCATGGAGATGTATGTGAGGGGGTACCATAGGCTAAGGCCTCCCATGTGTGTGATATGACTACTCAGAATTGGTCTCCAACCCCTATCCTATTAAAAGAAGGATTGGGGTTGTAACAGATCATCCTTTCACTGGATAGGTGGGACCTGGTGGTTCGGGTCATGATAGAGTGGTGTCATAGTAGTTCCTTTATTTAGACCAGAGTTAGGATTTTTCTAGCTATGAGCTTGGTTTGGGATTTATGGAAAAAGTTTTGTAGTGTTTCGAGTTTTGCATTTAGTCTAGGGAATACATTGTTGGTGTGTTAGATGACATATCCATTCACTGGGACTCTGATAACCTGCTTGTTGACTTAGAACATTTAGGCACTAGTTGCATGAGAATTTTGATACATGAATCATATAGGACTGGGTTGTGGTTTCCATGTTCTTATAGATCCATCTTCCTAGATATACTTTTTGAACATGAAACATATTGATTCTATTTTAGGATACCACTATGATGACTTCCAAATAGGGTTTCTTGGAGGGATTGTGATGAAGATCCACTTAGTGATGAGGCTTTGATGTAAGGCACTAATCTTAAGTTGGTACCTCCAGGTGGTCTACCAGTTGAGCCACCACCCATTGAGTAGTAGGTTGTACCAGTAGTTTAGGCCAAGGATTTACATAAACTAAGTATACTACAAGAGTATCATAGGTAGATACATCCTAGGTATCAGGATGATCCAGAACCCTAGGTGTCGATGATTAGTTAGAGGCAGTCATGCATGTTTCCCTCCTTATGATGAAACCTCTTGATCAAATGGTGGTATTAGCGGTGAGTCTTTAGAAGGGATCATCTGAGTGATAGTGGAGTCTAGTTACATAGGCCCATGATGAGGTTATGCTCACTTGGATAGAGTTTGAGTGACTCTTCATGGAATATTTTTATCCAGAAACATTATGATCAATGTGTATAAAAGAGTATCAGTAGCTTCGATGGGATAGCATAACCATAGTGGAGTATTCAATGAGGTTTGTAGACCTTTGAAAACACTCCATGTATATAGTTAGAGATCTATTTTTTAGCATGAAACTTTAAATGGGGATTACATAGGGATTCAATGATATCACTATGTATTCCCACCTATGTTAGAGTTCTCGAGCAGATCTTGGTAGTGGAGAGATTTCTGGCTGATCAGACTATAACTGTTGGTGCTAGGAACATAGGTGTTGTGACCTTGGAAAATGCTAGATGATGGTAGCCTTAGGTATCTAAGTGTGTGAGACACTTCAAGATATCTTCCTAGGATGGAGGGTTTATGTCTCAGGGCTACCAGTCCAGATCTAGTCAGTTGCAGGGGAGGAAATGTTTCACTTGTGACAGATATGGACATATCATGTGAGATTATCTAACCCGTTTTTTCTAATTATAGGGATAAAATTGATATACCACCCTGGTAGAGACTTTTATTAGATCATATAGTTATTCGTTAAGGTAGACATGGAGGAGGAGTGGAGAGAGTAGCAGGAAGTGACAGATGCTTCGATCTGTTTCCACCACCACCCTAAGTTGTTCTGCACCAAGCTTAGGGAGATAGAGGATGTGGGTGAGGACACTTGTAGGATGTATAGGACTATGACCCAAAGGCTCTAAGGATTATTAGAGTTATGATCTATATCCTTTATACTTTTTCTATAGTATTGATAAATACATGTGTGAGATTCCCTTTTCCTTCTACTTCATGCTTGAGGTTTATCTAGGGTGACATGGGGCATCAGTAGAGCCCTGTGATGGTGATGTTTGATGTAGTTTTGGACTCATGAGGAAGAGAGATGCTTCCCCCACCGAGATTCCTTCTTGGGACACGATGAAAAACCATGTGGGTGAGTCAGTGCCTCCCAAAGTGGATAGTGTTGAGGTGTGATAGACGAGTTACTTTGGGTTTTGTGTTCAGGGAGAGTTGGTTTGTAGGTGTTGGAGCAATCCCTAGTTGTGGAAAATATGAGGGAAAGGTAAATGATGATATTTACGCATAAGGGAATTTTTTTCGAGAGGATCGAGTGTGGTTTGAGGTACGAAATGTATTTATTCTTCCTCATCTACAGCTAGCATTGTTTCATGATCCACATTTCCCTAAGTGTAGCCCATGTCTGATTCCTAGTGATACTAGTATAGCCTTTTTGCTAAACCCTTATTCTTGGAGACTCAATCAGTGAGTATCGGAGGTCATGCACTCTTATTGGTAGTGTAAACCATCTCTGTTGAAGGGAGATCCTCACATAGAAACTTTCTATAGTAGAATAGAGAGGCTCTATGATGTTTCCTCAATATGGATTGGTTACCTACCATTCATGCTTAGATGGTTTCTGCTAATGGGTGAGGCAGTGTTTCCAACTCATGGGAAGGATTTTTTTCTTCTTTATAGAGGAGTGATCCCATGTTGAGTGGGATAATCTCATGTGTGGGAAGATGCATTCAACTTTTATCAAATGGCTAGTATGACCCATGGAGAAGTGGTGCTATGAGATTTTGGTTTCTAACTATAGTGGTGGAGTTGAAGATGTGTACCTAAGTACATGTCAGGTTTACCTCCCCACTAATAGTTGTCTTCTACATAGACTATCACCCAAGTACTACCTTGATATTTGAAGCAACATATCAGTTGACTCCCATGTAGCTTTTTGAGTTGTGGTGTAGTTGGAGGGTTGTAGATGGAGGGCCTGGTAAGACCATGTGTGTCACATGGGAAGACCTTTGTTTCTCATTGATACCCTCATATCCTTAACATCATAGTTTCATGTGAGACACTGAGGATGATACGACATGTCTATATTTATTGGTGGTTACCCCTCTATTTTTTATTGAGGTTGGGAGACACAGCTAGTAGATTCTATTCGTGAGGTCTCTCAGGACCGGATATCCACAGGACATATTCTTGATGGGTTTTCCAAAGGTGGAGAGTATGTAGACCTTCCAAGTATTGATGATGACACCAATCACACTATGAGATGAGGTACTGAGGAGGTTTCTTTTCCTCAGTAGTACACCTAGAAGAGGTGTGGTTGTTCCATATAGAGTGTATTGTTCAGTTTTTTGAGAACATGATTGGGTTTTCATATTGGTGCGGTGTAGCTGTCACTACACCATTATTATAGGACCATTTGAGGCCATGTTTGAGAGTCCATGAAGGTCATCATTGTACTAGTCAGAGTTAGTGGGAGATATTGTATGTGGGCCTAGGAGTTTTTTCTAGAAATGGATGTTGGGGGTGTATCCAGGGGAGGATGATAAATTCTAGGTTACACCAGTATTTATGTTAGGTTAGTGAGGTAGTGTACTTCTAGACTCTGTGATCATAGTTGGATTGGGTGCTTGGTTTTTTCCACCTTCCACAGTAGTTGAGACATATTGAAACTTCATTTCAGGATGTTGATCTGATTTGAGCTATACTTTGGTTGTAGTTTGTATTTTTTTGGTTCCCTTGAGTGTGTGTCTGCAGATAGTATGGGAACCCTCTGGTGAGCTCACTGGCATGGGAGGTCCAGCTGAGAGCTCATTTTTCTCCCTTATTCCTAGTATTTTTCTTTTCAGGATGAAAAACTTGAATGTGGGGAGAGTGTAGAGACTTTATTTTTTCTATGTAATCCTTTGGAATATTTCTAAGAATATTTATAAGAATATTTCCAAATCCAGGAACTGAGTCAGTATGGGATTTTGGTGCTCGAAGAGCCTCAGTGAGGTGTTATTAAAAATATTTTATAACATGCATGTAATTTTTTAGAAAAAGTGGAATAACTCTTGACCAAAGGCTTAAATTTGAAATATGATTCTGTGGTTGAGTCTAGAACATAGGATTTAGCCTAGGTGTGACATAAAGTTTTTTTGGTGTCGGGTGGCCAATTGTGGGTGAGCATTTGCGGGGTGTTAAATGAAGGTTTTTAAATTTAATAAAATTAAATTACTAAACCCATCCCCCTGGGTTCATGCATGGAGAGGAGAGGACCCTCTCCCCCCCACACGCACATACAACAGATAACCCAAGGCTAAAACTGAGGCGAGGAGGTGTCGTTGATCCCCATTTTTGACATTGATCATCACTAGATCGAGGTATTGCTGGTTCTGGGTATCATTTTGGACCTAAAGCTTTGATGTTTCTCCACGAGGTAGTCATATTTATAATCTTTACATTCTGATCCCTTTTTATGTGTTTTTTAAGGTTTTATAGCCCTATTTTGACTGTTATATATCCCTTAAGGGTAGATCTGTGGGTTTCAAGTGGAAATCAGAGTTTTTGAGTAGCTTGTAGGAAATTCTTGTTCGAAATTCTCGATCCACAGCATGTAGTATAGGATCACACATCATTTGTTCTTCCCATTTTGGGAATATCATATTTGGGGAATACACACCATGTAATGGGGGTAAACTCCATGTAGTGAGCCCAAACCATGTGTCCAAATACATGGTCAGGAAATCCATGTAAAGTAAAATGGCCTTTTGGAATTACATGGCAAGGTACGCAAGCATGGGGTGTTGAACCCGAGCATGGGCTCAGGACATGTCCAGGTAGCCAGGTATCCAAGACACATTGTGTACTGAGATTACACACCGTGTATGGGTGAGGAAATTCCTAGTATATCAAATGAGGTCACATGTTGTGTAACATGAGGTACACTTCGTGTATAATCCCAAATACACACCAAGTACCAATAGGGGACATAGATAGGGGCTAGTTTTTATGAGACACGTCGTGTACTATAGGTACACAACATGTACTCCCCATAGAGACTTCTACCTCATGTATCCCCATCTTTAGGACTCGAATGGAGGCCCATGGGTAGCCTATCCTTAGTATTTTTCCACACTAGGTGTGATGGGGCCATACTTTTGGTGTTAGATATGTGACGTGAGGTGATGTTTGTGGGTCACTTATGTTAGTGATGTATACACTAGTATCAGTTGAGTGGGTTCCCTTGTTCTATTTCTATGATGGTACAATGTGGCATTACATCCTCATTATAGGATAGTGATCCCCTTGATAGGATGTGCTCGGATAGAGTTGGTGTATCTCTCCAAGAGGTCAGGTCGGGATCATATATCATATCAACTACCCTAGGTGGGGTTTTTGGTATCATCATGACCAACATTACATAGGAGGTGATCCTCTATCTAGCAGGTTAGCCCAGTAAGGTTTGTGGAATCAACAGGTATATGATCCCCTATATAGTGAGCAGATTCAGTACGGTTTGTGGCATCATTGGGTATACAATCCCCTACCTATTAGGTAGGTTCAATAGGGTTTGTAGTATAATCAACTATATGATACCCTACTTAGTGGGTTGTTCCAAATGAGGTTTTTGGAATCATCGTGACCAACACTACATAGGTGGAGATCCCCTTTCTGAGTGATATGATCTCTAGGGTACTAGATTAGGTTTGTGGTGTCCCCCAGCAATCCTGGGTGTGATCCCCTATCTGTAAGATGATATCTTTAGTGTTTCCAGTAGGGTTTTAGGACTCCCCCATCAGGGATGGGTGATATCCCCTGTTTAATTATCAAGATCCACTAAGTGACAGTGTGACTTTCTTTATGGAGTGACCCGAAAATCATGTTCTCTCAGATGTATACCACCTGTGATAGTGGGGATGTGTCATCATCTTAGCGATACCTTATGAGTTAGATCTCTTAGATGAGTTCCACAAAGGATGGTAGAGTTGTTCCAAATGAGTGATATTTCTCACATGAGTTCCATCTAGTATGGAAGGGATCATGGAGTGAATTATCCTGGATGAGAGTTACCTTTGATCCTCAAGTAAAATCTTATGGCTAGCAGTGAGGTATAAACCTCATGATATTTGGAGTATGAGATGAGTATATCTAGGTTATTCTAGGATTATTTATGGTGATTTCATATATCTTGATTGACATTCCATGTGGAGATGAGATAACTTATCATATATAGTCGACGAGTGGTCAAGATGGAGTTTCTTGTTCTCTCTCACTTGGGTTTCCTCTATCTTTGGGTTGAGTGGATAGTTTCCTATCAGTTTCACCCTTTTATTTTGGATTTTTGGGGTTACTAGTGGGTATTTTTATACTCACCCATGCATGGGATCTACCTGAACATTTCATGTCTTATGCAGAAAATGGTCCTTTTGACAGAGTCCTTGGAGGACCCGGAGCAGGTGGAGCTTAGTGAGCTTGACAGAACAAGGTGTGTACTGGTGGTTTCATTTGACAGTATTCCCCTCCTTCTAAGTAGGTTGGACTCTTTTAGAGTTTTTTTTTGGTCTTTTATTTTTCCATTTTATGATTTTCAGTACTATCATACTCTAATTGTGGAATAAATGTGTGCATACATTTCTAGTATCAGTTGTTTTATTATCCCTACATTGTTCCATGGAGATTTATGTGTGTGATTGAATATAGGTACCATAGGATAGGGCCTACCATGTGTGTAATATGACTACTCAATGCTGGATTCTATCCCTTGGCCTATTGGAGGTGGGCTTAGAGTTATAACGGCTTGACCTTCTGTCATCTAGGTGGGCCCCAGTGGGTTGGGTCATGACACTCCCCCTTTGAATTTATTATCAATACCAATAATCACCAATGTCAATATGTGAATCTCTATGAATTATTACTTATTCAACTTATTGAAAATCAATTTAAAGGATAAGTGTGGTTCTTCTTATCCCTTCTTTTAACTTTTAAAACTCTTAAAACACATTTCTCTTCCCTCTTTTAAAATATGGAATAACAGCTTATTCCACTTGAGGGGAATATGATACCACATTATTTCCTTAGAAAATAGCCTGTATTTAGTCCACTCTAAGTATAAATGGGCTATACTAGTATATAAAACAAGAGGGATATAAATAAAATCATTTATGTTTCCCATAAATTTTTATACATGTGACACCATTCTCATAATTTCTCATTTTTGAGGCTTCTCAAAAACAGAGTTAACAATAGAAACATAATCCTTTACACACCTCAATAAAAACATCAAAAATTTAAAGTGTGAGATAAATAAATTCTACTTTTTCTTAACTTTTCATCAAATAATACTCCACCTTTGTAAAAATGTTTTATATAATCAAAGATAAGGGTTGAAAGTGTGATTGGAATACCATTTACTTCAGTTTTTCATAAATTTATTGAATTTATAGACTCAATGTATGATTTATTTAACTCATTTTTTCTCCCCCTTAATGTATTCACTCAATACATTCCTCATTGTGGTTTATGTCCTTTAAAGGAACCCCTTGATAGATTATTATTACTTTTTTTCATCCATGACATCTTCAATTATTCTCCTTCAATTCCTTGAATGTTAGTATAAATAAACAAGAATTATGGGGAATAAGGAGGTACCTTTTAATTCCTTATAAGAAGCCCTAATATTGAGAGTTTACTATCAACCTAGACTACTGTTTCCTTCCAATATCAGGTTGTGGGGTGCTCTTTTTCTTATTGAAATCCTTTACATGTTGTATATTTGAATTTCTACCATGAACTATTTCTTCATGTGGGGTTGTATTATCCACCTCAATTTTCAAGGTAACTTCATTGATTTTTAATTTAAATATCATTTTCATGCTCTCTTATTGGGCCGGTAAGATTTCTAAAAAATATTTTATGTCATACCCAAACTATCCACAACTTTTACATAGTTTTTCTTGAATTTTCATATCTATATTTATGGATAGGTCCTCATAAATATTGATATATTTATTTGTAACCACTTTTTTTCCTTTTAACTACACAATCCATCTCTTTTTTCTATTTTTTCTTAGCTAACTCTAACTAGTTTGTCCCAACTATCAAGGATTATCATTTTATTTACTCAGCTTACTTGATCATTTCATTACATGGATTCTTTATAGTATCGGATTCCTTTCTTACATTTTATTTTTAATTCCATTTATTTTCATAGAGAATTTTTCTTGGTAAGATAACCATTAAATCCTCGACTTTTTGACCACCTTTTCCACAACTTTCACACATATCTTTCAAATATTCAAATCCATTATAAGTGGACATATTTTGTGTGGTTTTTATCACAACTTGTTTCTTCTAAAAATTAGTCATCACTTACTCACAAAAACACCCCTTGGTTCTTGAATTTTTCCTAGAAATGAAATATTGAACCAATAAGAATAGTCTTTGTGTCCATAACTTCTATGACACCAGCAAAGACCTATGAAATTGGTTCTTCCGTTTTTATAAGAAATTTTTTAATAATGCTATCGTGATTATCTTATTTTCGTTTATCCTTATTTTTCTAAGGGATCAGGTGTCAATTTGGCATGTTATTACCTTAATTATATAAGGAATAATTCCTCTCAATTTTATTATCCCACATAGGTTTAGAATCATGTTTTTCACCTATACTATTAAAAAATATAAACTTATATTAAGGTAAAGTAGGTAAAGGTTTCACTTTCTTATTAGAACCCATCTTTTCACAAACATGGGATGATTCAAATTTAACCTTAATTGAATTTTTGAAGCCTTGTCTAAATTTTTTCAGGTTATTTTTAACAATAAGACATATGGATTATGTCTCAGTCGGTTCTTTTTCCCTTATAGTCAGCTTCTCCTCAATATCATTGATAATCTTTTCCTATTCAAATTATTTCAAGTTTTTATTCTTGATCTCATAAACATAGGTTTCACTACTATAAATAATTCCTTTATAAACACTAAAATATGCCTTTTTTAGCACCAAAAAAATCATTTGCATTCAAAACGTGATTAAAACCCCTAGTCTTTTATCAATGCTAGAAAATCACTAATAAAGGAACACTTTATCAGCACTTATTTAAGAACTGATAAAGGAACCCCTTTATTAGTGATTTTATTTAGTGATGATAAATAGGCCTTTTATCAGTGCTAGAAAAAGCATTGATAAATATATCCTTTATTAGCACTACTAAAAGTATTGATAAATGATCCCTTTATTAGTACTTCTAATAGAATTGATAAAGTATCCCTTTATCATTACTTTTTATAACACTAATAAAGGGGAATACTATTGTAGTATGTTGTTAAAATTAAATTACATTGTAGTGGAAAAAATAGAAAATATAGGATAAAATATAGAATTTAATTGAAATAAAATTTACAACACAAATATAAGAAAAAACAATATATTATAGACATTTAAAACATTAGTTTGTAAAATTATATGAGTAAGTAAAAATTATCATAGATATTCAAAAACATAAATGTTACTTTGTATTTGGCCCTCAACCCTCGATAATAATATTAGTTTATGAACAAACCACCCCAACTCAAGAAAAATAATTCACATGTATAAGAAAACAATTATTATGTTAGTAATACTATAAAGAAGTAAATTAAACAAAAATTGTCAATTTTAAACTTAAAACATATATTTTGAGTCATATTAGGCATATCATGTAGCATATTGATTTGTGGGTTGATTCTTACATGTCACGTCATTTATTTGCGTTCTCAAAAGTAGGTTCTCTTGAATTATATTTCTTCTATGATGATAAAAAACTCACTATGGGTGGGATCCAATTCAATAGAACTTTCTTTTTGAGAACAAGCCTTCAATTATCACACAATTTATTATTCTCCTTCAAGCATTATCTATGTGAAATTTAACTAAATAAGTATAAGATGAAAATGATAATGAAATTTATTAAGTAATAACATATAAAATTATGAGAAAATAATCTAAGCTCATTTTCTCAATTTTGGCGATGTGATGTGTGTTTTAAACAAAAATAGAACTTATATATTGAAAACATGCACTTCAAGTCATACTGACTACATCATGTGTGGGATTTATGTTTGGTCAATTTATATATTTCAAAAATAAATTATGGATCATTGTGCTAAATTTTGAAAACAATCTGAGGTTGGTTTCTCAGTTTTGACTAGTGATGTTTGTTTTGAACTAAAATGATACCTTTATATTGAAAACATTCACTTTGAGTCATATCAATCATATCATGTGTTGGATTTATTTTTGGTTAATTATTACAAATCAAAAATAAATTATATACTGTTTACTAATGTTTGAAAACAATTTGAGCTCATTTGATTGTTTTTTGCTATTTAATGTGTGTTTTAAACTAAAATTGCACTTTTGTATTGAAAACATGCACTTCGAATAATATTGACAAAATCATGTGTCATATTGATGTATGGTAAATTCATATATGTGAAAAATTAATTATAGATCTTTGTTATAAAGTTTAAAAACAATCTAAGCTCATTTTCTCAGTTTTTGGCAATTTGATGTGTGTTTTAAACTAAAATGGCATTATGTGTTGAAAATATGCACTCAAGTAATATCATCCAAATCATGTGTTATATTGATGTGAGATCAATTCCTACATGTTAAAAATGAATTATAGATCATTTTCATAAATTTTTAAAACAATCTAAGCTTGTTTTATTGGTTTTTCTATTTTATGTGTGTTTTAAACTAAAATGGCACTTTTGTATTGAAAACGCGCACTTTGAGTCATATCAACCACATGTTGTGTTGAATTAATATTTGGTTAATTCCTACACATGAAAAATGAATTATTTATTTTTTCCCTAAAGTGTGAAAATAATTTTATTTCGTTTGCTTGGTTTTGGATATTTGATGTGTGTTTTAAACTAAAATGAAACTTTTGTATTGAAAACATGCAATCTGAGTCATATCAACCAAATCATGTGTAGGATTTATGTTTGGTCAATTCATACACATGAAAATGAATTATGGATAATTTTACTAAATATTGAAAACAATTCAATCTCTTTTGATCGATTTTGTTTATTTGATGTGTGTTTTAAAATAAAATAACACTTTTGTATTGAAAACATGAACTTTGAGTCATATCGACCACATTGTGTGTCATATTAATGTGAAGTCAATTCCTACATGTGAAAAATTAATTATGGATCATTTTCCTAAATTTTGAAAATGATACTAGCTTGTTTTCTCAGTTTTGGAAATTTTATGTGTGTTTTAAACTAAAATGGAACTTTTGTATTGAAAACACACACTTTGAGTCATATCGACCACATCGTATGTAATATTTATGTGCGATCAAATCCTAAATGTGAAAAATTAATTATAGATCATTTTCATAAATTTTTAAAACAATCCAATATCATTTTCTTGGTTTGGATATTTGATGTGTGTTTTAAACTAAAATGGCACTTTTGTATTGAAAACACGCACTTCGATCCATATCAACCATGTCGTGTGTCGTATTAATGTGAGGTCAATTCCTACATGTGAAAATTGAATTATGGATCATTTTCCAAAATTTTGAAAACAATCCAATCTCATTTTATCAATTTTAGATATTTGATATGCGTTTTAATCTAAAATGGAACTTTTGTATTGAAAATACACACTTTGAGTCACATTGATCACATCGTGTTTTGGATTAGTGTGCAGTCAATTCCTATACATGAAAAATTAATTATGGGTCATTTTATTAAATTTTGAAAATAATCTAAGCTCTTTTTATCATTTTTTTCTTTTTGATGTGTGTTTTAAACTAAAATGGAACTTTTTTATTGAAAACACACACTTCAAGTCATATTGGCCGCATTATATGTTGGATTGATGTGAGGTCAATTCCTACATGTGAAAAATAAATTTTGGATCATTTTACTAAAGTTTAAAAATAATCCAAACTTTTTTTCTTAGTTTTGTCTATTTGATGTGTGTTTTAAACTAAAATGACATTTTTTATTAAAAACACGCACTTCAAGTCATATCAACCACATCGTGTGTCAGATTGATATTCGATCAATTCCTACATATGAAAAATGAATTATGGAGTTTTTTCATAAAGTTTGAAAGTAATCCAAGATTTTTTTCTTGGTTTTGGATATTTGATGTGTGTTTTAAACTAAAATGGCACTTTTATATTGAAAACATGCATTTTGAGTCATATCAAACATGTCATGTGTCATATTTATATGAGGTCAATTCTTATACATGAAAAATGAATTATGAATCACTTTAATAATGTTTTTAAACAATGGAATCTCATTTTCTAAGTTTTGACTACTTGGTGTGTGTTTTAAACTAAAATGTCACTTTTATATTAAAAACATTCACTTCGAGTCATATCGACCACATCATGTATCGGATTTATGTGATTTCAATTCCTATATGTGAAAAATGAATATGGATATTTGTACTAAATTTTTAAAACAATATGAGCTTGTTTTCTTAGTTTTGTATATGTGACATGCACTTTAAACTAAAATGGAACCTTTTTATTGAAAACATGCACTTTGAGTCATATCAGTCACATTGAGTGTCATATTGATGTTCAGTAAATTATTACATGTAAAAAATGAATTATGGACCATTTTCCTAAATTTTGAAAACAATATGAGCTCATTTTCTTAGCTTTGGCTATTTTATGTGTGTTTTAAACTAAAATGGAATTTGGTATTGAAAACATGCACTTTGAGTCATACCAACCACATCTGGTACTGGATTAACATGTGGTTGATTCATATAGGTCAAAAATTAATTATGCACCATTTTACTAAAGTTTTAAAATAATTCAATCTAGTTTTCTTGGTTTTTTCTATGTGATGAATTTGAAACTAAAATTATGGTTTTATATTAAATACATTCACTTTGAGTCATATCGATCACATCATGTGTCATATTGGAATATGGTTAATTCCTACACATAAAAAATGAATTATGGATCATTTTCCTAACGTTTGAAAATGATCCAATATTGTTTTCTGGATTTTGGTGATATGACATTCATTTTCAACTAAAATCTAACCTTTATATTAGAAACATGCACTTTGAGTCATATCAATTACATCATATCTCATATTTATGTTTAGACAATTTGTACACATCAAAAATAAATTATGGATCATTTTCCTAAAGTTTGAAAATAATCTAAGATTTTTTTATTAGTTTTGGCTATTTGATGCATGTTTTAAACTAAAATGACACTTTTTATTAAAAACATCTATTTTGAGTCATACCAACCACATTGGATGTCATATTGATGTGCGGTAGATTCCTACATGTGAAAAATGGATTATAGATTGTTTTCCTAAAGTTTGAAAACAATAAAAGTTCATTTTCTCAGTTTTGACTATCTGATGTGTATTTTAAACTAAAATGACACTTTTATATTGAAAACACGTACTTGGGGTCATACTGAATACATCGTGTGTCGGATTGGTGTTTTTTCAATTATTACATGTGAAAAATGAATTATGGATCATTTTTTTAAAGTTTGAAAATAATTTGATCTCATTTTATCAGTTTTGGCTATATGAAATGTGTTTCAAACTAAAATGAAACTTTTGTATTGAAAACATGAAATTTGAGTTATATTGACCACATCATGTGTAGGATTTATGTGTGGTTAATTCCTACACATCAAAAATGACTTATGGATCATTTTCTTAAAGTATCAATACAATATAAAATTGTTTACATGGTTTTAAGAATTTGATGTGTGTTTTGAACTCATGTCTAAATTTAAAAAAAAATAAGTATTAGATAAAAATGATAAGGAAATTAATTTAAAAAATCAGATAAAATGAGGATAAATTTAACCAAAAAAGTAGTATAAATTCACTTCTTCATGATGTCTATATACATTCTGATACCATGTATTTTGTCCATTCATTTCTAAAAAAATTGATTTCCTCCATTATACTTATCCTTGATAAATAGATCAAAAATAATATATAAGCTTTCAGATACTAATGTTCCACACCCCAAATATATTTATAAGTTCATATCTCATACTAGATCAAAAATATAGTAGGTAATAACCTAAATTTTATGTCACGGACATTCTAACACCATGTACATTTACCACTCATATCTAAAAAAATTACTTATTATTTTGAGTATTTAGATTGTTGGAATCTTGGTAGCACTGAGAAAATATATACAAATAAATGATTAAGAAATATTTTTAATGAAATTATTATTAACATCAAAAATTACATGTTTAGGGATTCTAGTATTTTGATGGTATATGATATCTTTCATAAATTTGAAAATGTAATATCCATAATCATTTTTTTATATTTCTTCAGACACTATAGAAAAATTAAACAAAATAAATATGTTCAACAATTGAATCTTTCTATATATACCTTAATATGTTTTTATTTTAATTAATCAATAGGCTTTTTATTTTTACTCACCGACCTCATACCATGATTTATCCTATATTTATAGATCTCATTGTCATAATAAAATTATTATTAAAATGAAAACTGAAACGTATAATTTTAAGTTTATCTATAAAATATTGATTATAGTTCATTAAAAAGTCATAATACACATCATGTGTGGTTAGTTTGATGGAAATACATTCATTGGATCCAAAAAAATGAATATTTGGGGTATCTAGATTGGTTGTGATCAGCATACAATGCTTCCTAAAAAAAATAAGTAATGATAAAAATAAAAATATATTTTATATGATTAGATTACAAAGTTTTAACCATGCATTATAGGTGTCATAAAGAGTATGTCATCTTTTATTTTCTTCTAAAATTCCTCATTTAGCTAATATTTTTCTTATCAATTTGTTCAACTCCAACGAAATTTCTTTCATAGAAATTATATAGGGATTAATGAATCCAAATCATGATTTGTTGGGTTTTACCTTTATATATTATTAATATAAATTCCTATAAAAATATGAATATTTATTAATTTAATGAACATATTAGATCATTTTTTAGATAGTGTATTATGAAAATGTACCTTATGTATGTATTCACAACTGAGGATCCCATCCATTCAAACTTGAGAATCTCATTTATACTCTCAAGACCAACAATGTATGTAATGAAAGTTCCCAATATTTCTTATTCATATGGAATGTAGGAAACATATACATCTTTGAATGTGGTGCCTATATGAATTTTTAATGATAATATATGTTGCAGTGGAACTAGCGAGGAGAAGGTACTCCTGGAAGGTATTTTTGTTTTCTTGGTTGATTCACTAAATTGTTTTGATTTGACCTTTTGTTTCCCTAATTTTTTATCTATCTGTAATGCCATACCTCATTTTAGACCTTTTTCATTTATTGTTACCGGTTTTTCATTTGAAAAATATTGTTAAGTACATACCTCATGTATCTTTATAATATTATACTTCCATGTTATGAAAGTTCCAATAGCATCATTGGATGTTGTAATTTCCAGATCATCAAGTGGAATAAGCAACTCAGCACTCGACTCTTGAGCTACTTGAATCCCCACTCTCATGTGATCTTTTGGGAGTTATTTTTTATGTATAATGTCTCTTTAGATATTATACATCATAACCCTCACAAAAAGGCAGTGTGTGGGTGTTGATAGATATAAATCACATACAACTTTACCCAACATAATTTTAGTAAAATGAAGTTATTAGAATTTGTTTGATTCACATTTAGGAGAAATATTCATGACAAAATCAATTACCTATGTTAAGTTATGTTGTTGAGGGGAATGACTATCCTCAAAGCTTATGGGGTTATTTGGTTGTTCATGGGATGATCTTTTTTCCACTGCTAATTCTCTTCGATCTTTTCACATATATTTATCTGTAAAACAAGAGTGGACAATAATATCTTGAAAATCATCTATTTTCACCTATAATCCTTTAATCATCTGATATGTATCTTCTTATAGTTTTGTATTCTTAAAATATGTTCAAGGATTCCCTTCAAAACCAACACCTATAATTCAACCATATTGTTTTTTCCACTTCAAAGCTACTAAAAGTAGTTTTTTCCTCTAGTATAGTTACTGCTAATTCTTATGTATAAACCATATAAAAAATATAAAAATAAATAGGGTAACACCCTGAACCCAGAATCTCGGAGCTAGTGTATTATTTAATTAAACTGGTATGATTACAAGGAATAAAATCCCAAAGGACCGATCGGTTTAGAAGTTTTGGAAAAATAGATTACATACATGACACCCATATTATATTGGGAAATAGAAAATAAAACATGAAACATAAGAAAATTAAATAAACTAAATCCTTGAAATATTATTCAATGATTTATTATTTATAACCTAGGGAAAGGAAAAAATAGGGGTGAGCTCAAATTCTTGGTAAGGTTAAGTACAACAAAATAAATAATGAATTAAAGAGAATAATAATCATACAAAGGTACAAAACTGATCACGCATTCCATATAAATATCTATATAAGGAATTATAAATATGGTACAGTAGATAACTAAAACACATTCCATTTAATCAATAAAATAATAGTTAAATGAATCCATAGATATGTAAAAGAAAAAAAACTAATGTATAAATAATAAATGATTATAAATGATTCAAATTCTTAATTATTATGTGCCATGTTTCCTAGGTACATGGTATCTTTACCATCAAGACCTTTCATAAGAAACTTTACCATATCAGGTAGAAACCCATCTAATTTGCAAAACGGATTCATCTCATAAGACTACTGATGCATCAAGGTGATATTTATAACCAAGCCCCACCCATGTAGTACATGTACATGGAATTATTCATATATTTAATAATCAATTTAATTCATGAACAATGTGTCGTATCAAATATTCATATTGAATAAAAGATACGAATTTATCAATAATTCCTCAGTTAATAGAATAACTATAAAAGTGAAAACTTTTTGTAAAAATGGTATATGATTTAGGAAATAATAATATATATTGCATTAAAATATGTAAATTTAATATAAAATTATCATAAGGAATTGATTATTTCACTAGAAAGTTAACAATCACAAAAGAAATTTATATTGTAAAGATAACTTTTACCACTTGGTAATTTTCAAGTAAAAACCCATTGGATGATATCATTAAAAGTAAAAAATTTCAATACCATGAAGATAAAAGGATTAATGATATAATATATCAAAATCAGTATTATATAAACCATACAAAATAAGTAAGTTATTAATATTACATTTATCTCACAGATGTAAAAAGGTGAGATGAAAATACCTTACCTTATCCTTCCTTTTTTCATGTGGTATTTAACCTTCTGTATAGTGGTTTAAAACATGATAATAACTTATAAAATAACCATAATCATATTTATTATATCATATATTAACTTCTTATAATATCTTATTACCCATTTGTTAGTAATCTTTCATTATTTTCACTATTTTGGGTGTTAATTACTTAGTTTCTCAAATATGTTTTGACTTGTTATTTATTGTTCCTATTACTTATATCATGATTTAATCATCTAAATAATGTAAAAAATGATACAATTATAATATATATTTAGTATATATATATTTATAATAATCAATAATATTTGGATATAGGAAATTAAATGTACTATTCATAGAGACGGTAGGTCGTACATACGCATGAACGCTACTTCCATTTCTTTATCGTATTTAAAAAATAAGTAATAAATATATGTGTATGTGTATATATATTATCATTATAGTTTAATATTTATATCATATATTTCCCATTATTTTCTTAAAACCATCCCCTAATACATTCCATGTATAGTGTGAACGAATCACATCGCTTTGAGGAGGCGGTAGTCCACATGTCGACAAACGACGTTATCATATCCCCACAAAAGGGAACGCATGAATTTATGTGTTATATAAGAATTAAAGAAGTATAAATACATTATAAATATCATATATAACATATAAAAATAGTATTTCCATCATAATTCCCACCATGAGAGGTGGTAAACGAAGAACGAACAATTACCATTTCGTGAGGCGGCAGTTCATCGTATACGAATAGTAAGTTTGATACCCATTTTATGGAAGTGTGTGTATAGGTTTAGGTATAACCCTTAACATAAAAAAATATAAGTATATTTAGGATACTGATATTATTATATAACCATTTAATAATAAGAAATGAATGAGTGGAGAAAGAAATAAAACTAGACTGATTGTTGAAGAATGTTATCTCTTATTTGGGTAACTCCTTTTGGTTTATACCAAAATACTTCCTTGGTTTTATTTTTTTCCAATTTAAGTATTATAGGATGAGGATAGTAATTTTGGGAGATTATTTTATTATATTTTGGGTGACCCAATGTACTTTATAGATTTGAATAAGTGGAAGGGTTGAGTGCCTTTTTATAGTGGAGGAGGAGTGGTATTCTTTTAAATTTTTGAAAATCAAATTCTACCCACATTTTTTCCATTTAAAGTGGATAAAATAATGGTAAATATTCTATAAAATGGATTATAGGGTCTAAATATGTATATCAAGTGGATTTTTTACAATTTTCTAGGTTATTTTTTCCCCTAAATTTAATGTTTAGTCCTTTATTAAGCTAATTGTTCTCTTAATAGTTGTAATTAATTTTAATTATTTTCACTAATATTATTTGTAAAAAACTAATTTGAAATTATTAGACATTATAAAATATTATTAATCTAAATATTGAATCCATTTTTCCAAATTATAATTAAAAAATTAGAAGAAATTAATTTAAAATTAATCCTACAGATGGGATGACAATGTGGGTTTTTAAAGTAAAAATGTTCAAAAGTTTGTTATGTTTTTATATCCAATATAAATTTTAAATTGATTCCAATTACCTACATTGGATTAATATATGTAAAATTTATATAATTAAACTTTAAAACCAAAAAAAAATTATTATTTAACCTTATAAATAAATTAGATGAAAAGACGGTTTTGAATTAAAATTTAATATTTTTCACTATTCATTAAAAAAGGAAACTTCATAGAAAACTACCAAAACTTCACCCTAAACTAATTTTGATGTTTCCATTTAAAAAATTAATTTTATTATATCATATTAAATTTATAAAAGTTTCTAAATTTATATTTAAATTAGGTTCACCATTAAAAGGTGGGAAATTACCTTTATAAAAATATAGATTTTTATGCCTAATATTGGGTTTATTCTTGTCTTATGCTTATCAAATCTATTGGATGAATGTAAAAAATATTTTATTGAATATAATATATATATATATATATATATTAAATTAATATCTCTCACTAATTTAAATTGATTTAATTTTTTAGGATAAAATGACTTTGTGAACATAAAAATAGTTTTTTATAAAAAACATTCCCTATATATTCAATTGGTTCTCATATTCATTTATAATTAATTTGTAACCAATGAATTAAACCATGTATTTTCATAAGTTAGTTAATATTATTAATAACCATAAATTTAATATCTATTTTTTATCTCATTATATTAAATAATAATATCTTAATAATATATTGTTGTTTGGTAAAACTCAGTCTTGTGTGTAAGGAAAACTACAAAACAAAGTCATTATTTCATGTAACGTAAGATAAATTAGTGTTTCATGTATTACAAGCTATAGAAAATATTTATTTAGAATATTAAATATACCATAAAATCTTGGTATGTTATATTCCTTTCTACGGTTGGTGTTGTGTGTCATACATGATATTAAATACAACATTCTTACTTTAGAATTTCAGGGTGTTACATTCTCCCTGCCCTAATTAAATTGCATCCTATCAATTTAAACTTGATCTCAGTAATCTAGGGTTTGATATTTTAAAATACTATTTTTGAAAAACCCAAATCATAAATAGGTTTCATAACACATCTTATTAATAAGAAGGAAAGTAAAATGTGAAGTTCACCACAAAACTAGGCTTTTGAATAGGAGAAAATTAGTGAAAACATGGACATGGAAGAAAAATAGAATTGTTGTGTTTTGATAGAGATTTATAGAGAACATATTCATATTAAAGTTTTTAACCACAAAACCATAAACCATATATGTGAATAAAGGTCATTAATATCATCAAAAATGATGATAATAGGACCAAATTTTTGTTTCAAGGCCATTTTTTATTAGAGTTGAGAAATTAGTTCTCACTCTAAGAATATAAGAAAATATAAATTTCTATAAACATAATATTTTTCTTTTATTACCCATTAAAATATTTCAACTTCATCTCTTAGTACAAGTTTCTTCATATAGTGAAGTAATACATTAATATCTAAAACCTCATTCAAATATCAACTTAAACCATTTCATAAATATTTAACTTTTCCAAATAGTTATGATCCAAAACATTTAGAAATAAGGTTCCTGAATTTCCAAAATGAACTTATCATTATCCTTCAATAAATATGAATTATTTATTTAATCATTACATACCAAATATGTGAACACCTTCATCATGTATTCTCCTGAAATATGGTAATAACTTGAATTTCCATAAAACTTTATTAGAAACATGCATTCTTCCTTGTTCCTTAAGTAATAAACATGTTATTGGATATATTCCTTAAATAAAAAAGTATTGTAAACTCCATCAATGATGGCATAAACCACTTTTTCAATAAACCATTAATTAGTTCCAAGTTATTCTGTATTATCCAAGTTAATTTATCCAAATCAATCATCTCTTTATTCCAAAATCATTATCTCAGTATCTGGGAAATATTAAGGGTTATATTTCCCTTAAGCATGTGCTTTCCAAAAAACTTAACTTTCTACTGAATTGCTTTTATTGGTACCATTCAACATGTTATCTCATAACTTTCATAACTTTTATAACCAGTACATCATTGATAAAATACTAAAATAACATAATTATTGAATCTAAATACAAGACCATTAATCATTCCACTTTGTTTGTATCAATAACATAATCTTAACTTTGATCCCTTAGCTTCTTCATATGTATATTCTCTTAAATCTTGGGGCATTCGTTTTTGTAGTGCCATATCTCCTTGCAGTTGTAACATAGAATAGTAGCCTTTTTATTCTTCCCTTTTCATTATTTTTCCTAGTGAACCTTTCTATGCACTTATAACAAACTCTAATCCTTTAAATAATTTCCCAAGGTGATTATTTCCACAGTTCTCATGTGATGGAAATTTCTTCATCATATTCTTTAATGAATTCTATTTCTCTTAGTGGTCAGATGGCCTCTTCTTCTCTTGATTCCCCTTGAATATATTGATCCTAAAAAAATTCCTTCTCTATTTTGATGGTACATAAAATTATCCCTTCATATGATGAATTTTTTTTTAGAAACCTACTCCCTTTGAATATTTGGTTTCATAACTTTAAATAAGTGGTCAATATTATACTCCGTGATGTGTATATAATTTGTATCATACCTAGATAACCTTGTAAAGGTATCTTCATAATTTTCAACACTCTATTATTCTGTTTGATTTAATCTAAGGAACTTTATCTTTATCTCAATTTGTTGATCATGAGGGAAGTACTTATCAAAGAATGTCTCCTTAAAAGTTATCCATTCCATGAGTTCTATTTCCTCTTCCTCCCTAGTATTTTGGATCAACGACAACCATTGATCATCATCAGCATTGAGACAATACACTATAATTGTAACATATTCCTTTTCACCACATCATAATTTCATGAATATATTATCCAAATACTTAATCCATTGCTCAACTAAAATTGTATTAGTAGTCTCACTAAATGATTAGGGATTCTATTGAATAAAGTGATCCAACATAGGAGATTCTCATTGTGGAATAGGTTGCTCCATTCGGGCAAGGTTATTTATCAAAACCTGATTAAGCTACCCTAATATATCCATAATTTTCTATGTTCCAATATTGGCTATATTGGTTTCCTGGATAGGGGAATCTTAAAATTTTATATGAGTAGTGATTCCATTCTTCCTTCCAGGTGCCATTTCTAAACAATGGAATATAATGGATTAGTTCATAAAATTATGAACACTGTATAATTATAAATATGGAATAACACTTAACATAAAATTAAAAGTTTGTGCATAGTTAATCTCATTATCATAAACATGGTTTCTTTGGGGGAATATTTACTTTTAAATTATTCATAATAGTTTATAAAGAAAATGAGAATTATCCTAAGTGTATCCCCTAGGAGTGTCAAACAAGGTGCATAGTAAGGTCCATTATCATGTACCATTTTATGATTGAGTTAGGCCCTACGCACCTTGTTAGATTTATTACCCCTAGGTATATTTTTGGTAGAACCACATCCACTTGTAGTATCCAGATAGGGATGTATCTTTAGGAAGACCCACATAATATATACCTTAACAAAATTCTAGGATTTTATTCAATACTTATCCTAAAATTATATCTTAGGGTAATGTTCCCTAATATAAGTTTTCTAAATCTAGTTTCCAAAGTTATTGTTAAAATTCCTTTGAAACCAACTGTAACTCCCCAATCCTAGAAACCTAGAGCTAGTACATTATTTTAGTACATTGTCATGATTATAAGGAATCAAATCTAGAAGGAAAAATTAGTTTAGCAGTTTTGGAAAACTAGATTAAATACATGATACCCATATTACATTGGGAAATAGAAAATAAAACATGATACATAATAAAATTAAATAAACTGCATCCTTGAAATATTATTCAAATATTTCTTCTTCATAACCTGGGGAAAGGAAACAAAATAGGGGTGAGCTCAAATGCTTAGAAAGGGTATGTAAAATGGAAACAATAATGATTCAAAAAGCATAATCATCATGGAAAGTTAAATAACTAAGCATAAATTACATATAAATATCTGGATAAGGCATAATCAATATGGAATGGTATATAACTAAAACATGTGACATTTAATCAATAAACTGATAATAAAATGAATCCATAGATATTTTAAAGAAAAAATCTCATGGATAAATAATAACTGAGTCTAAATGAGGGAAATTCTTAATTATTGGATTTCATGTTTCCTATGTACATGGTACATTTACCATCAAGACCTTTCATAAGATGGTTTAGCATATTATGTAGAAACCCATCTAATTTGGCCAACTAATTCATCTCATGAGACTATAGATTCATTGAGATGCTATCTATAATCAGGAACCACCTGTTTCATACCTATCAAAATCATTCCTCATATATCGAGTAATTTATTTAATTCATGAATAATTTTCCTTATCAAATATCTATATTGAATAAAAGATATGGATTTATCAATAATTCCCTAGTTAATCAAAAACTTTCAAAGTGAACACTGTATGTAAAAATGGTATATGGTTTAGGAAATAATAATATAAATTTCATTAGAATGTTTACATTTAAGATAAAATGACCATAAGGAAGTTATTTTTTCAAGATAAAGTTAAAAATAACAAGATAAAGTGATATTGCACAGATAACTTTTACCACTTGGTAATTTTCAAGTCAAAACCCCTTGGATGAGATCATTCAAAGTAAAAATTTAAATAATATGAATATAAAAGGATTCATGATATAATATATAAAAAGGGTCAGTTGATAAACTATAAAAAAATAAGTAAGTAGTGAATATGACATTTATCTCACAGATATAAAAAGTGAGATGAAAATCTCTTACCTTATCCTTCCTTTTTGTTATGTGGTATTTAAAATCATGTGTAGTTATTTAAAAAAAATTAATAACTTATAATATAACAATAATAATATTTATTATATCATATATTAACTTCTTATAATATCTTGTTACACGTTTGTTAGTAATCTTTCATTATTTTCACTATTTCGGGTGTTAATTGCCTAGTTTCTCGAGTATGTTTTAACTTGTTATTTATTGTTCCTATTAATTATATCATTATTTCATTATATAAAAAATTTAAACCATGATTATATTATCATATATATTCATTATATATGTATTTATAATAATCCATAATATTTGGATATAGGAAATGAAATGTACCGTTCATGGAGACGGTAGGTCATACGTACGCACGCATGCTACTTCCATTTCTTTATTGTATTTAAAAAGTAAGCGATATATATATATATATATTATTATTAAATTATCATATTTAAGTCATATATTTCCCATGATTTTATTAAAACTATCCCCTAATACATTCCATGTATAGTATGAATGACTCACATCACTTTGAGGAGGTGGTAGTCCACACGTCCACAAATGTTGTTATCATATCCTCACAAAATGGAACGCATGAAGTTATGTGTTATATAAGAATTAAATAAGTATAAGTACATTATAAATATCATATATAACATATAAAAATAGTATTTCCACCATAATTTCCACCATGATAGGTGGTAAAGTAATAACGAACAATCATCGTTTCGTGAGGTGGTAGTTCGCCATACACGAACGGTAAGTTTGTTACACATTTGATGGAAGTGTGTGTAGATATAGGTCTTACCCTCAACATAAAAACATATAATTATATTTGGGATACTTATTTTATTATATAGTCATGTAATAATAAGAAATTAAGGAGTGAATAAATAAAACTAAAGTGATCATTGAAGAACATTACCTCTTATTTGGGTAACTCCTTTTGGTTTATACCAAAATACTTCCTCGGTTTGCTTTATTCCCAAAGAGAGGATTCTTGGATGAGGATAGATATTTTGGTAGATTATTTGAACATATTTTGTGTAATCCAAAGTGATTTATAAGTGTGCATAAGTGGGAGGGGTGAGTAACTTTTTATAGTGGAGGAGGAGTGGCATTCTTGTAAATTTTTGAAAAGGGAATTCCACCCACATTTTTCCCTTGTCAAGTGGATCCAATAATATTATAAATTATATCCAAGGGAGTTTATTGTTGAAATATGGATATAAAATGGATTTTGGACAAGTTTCTAGGTTATATGTTTTTCTTAATTTTAAGGTTTTGTCCTTTGATAAACTAATTTTTCTCTTAATCGATATAATTAATTTTAATTACTTTCACAAATATTTTTCCTTAAAAACTAATTTTACCTTATTATAAATTATTAAATTATTATTATTCTAAATATTTAATCCATTTTTTAAATCCAAATCATAGAAGTTTCAGAAATTAATTTATAATTAATCCCGTTGATGCGGTGACAATGCGGGGTTTTAAAGAAAAAAGGTTCAAAAGTTTTTTATGTTTTTATATCCAATATCAATGTGAAATTGATTAAAATTAAATAAATTGGATTAATATATGTAAAATTTATCTACTTAAACTTTAAAACCAATAAAAATTATTGTTTAACCTTATAAATAAATTAGATGAAAAAATGATTTTGAATTAAAATTTAGTATTTTTCACTATTCATTAAAAATGAAACTTTATAGAAAATACCAAAAATTCACCCAAAAATAATTTTGACATTTAAATTTATAAAATGGAGTTTATTATGTCATATTAAATTTATAAAAGTATCAATATTCATATTTAAATTAGTTTTTTCATTAAAAGGCATTAAAATTGCCTTTATAAAAATATAGGTTTTTATGCTTAATATTGGGTTTGTTCTTACCTTATTCTTATAAAATTTATTAGATGAATGTCAAAAATAATTTATTGAATATATAATATAAATATTAAATTAATATCACTCACTAATTTTAATTAATTTAATTTATTAAGATAAAATGACTTTATGATCATAAACATAGTTTCTTATAAAAACATTTTGTGTATATTCAATCGGTTATTATATTAATTTCTTAATAATTTGTAACCAATGAATTCAGATATATATTTTCATAAGTTAGTTTATCCTATTCATAACCATCAATTTAATGGCTAGGTTATATCTTTATATATTAAATAATAATATACTATTGTTCAATAAAACTTAGACTTATGTGTAACACAAAATACCGAAAAAATACATTCTTGCGTATAACACAAGCTAACTCAGTGTTGTGTGTGTTAAAAGCTATAGAACATATTTATTTAAAATATTAAATATATCATAAATTCTCATTATGTTATATTCCTTTCTACACTTGGTGTTGCATTTGATACACGCTATTAAATATAACATTCTTTAGAATTTTGGCATGTTACAAATGTATATTTTTATATAATATTATTATAAAGAATAAAAAATTACTATTATGCCATACTTAAAAATGTTTCCCATACTGATTTTGTGTTTTCATCAACTATTTTACCCTCCTTATTTACACGGGCCTCATTTCATATCACATGACATTAGCTGGAAGTGGATTTAGATTTTGATTCATCAATATCCATATAAAAAAGGAACCTATGTTATTTAATATCACATAAAAAAATTATTTTTTTATTTAAAATACATACCATTTTATTCTCTAGTGAAGCATACCCCATATTTTCTTTGCAAAAAATGTACATTAGTTTTGATGCACATTTTTTATTTTTATCACTCCTTTACTATTTCATAAATTAATAATTTTGAATCAAATTGGATAAAATAAATAATGTCAAATAATATATTATTAACTATAATGCACCAGAAATTATTTCTCATCACAGTGACTGATGAAATCATTCCATGTTTCCTACTTTATAATGTGTTTATAAGTAACTGGTGGGTGTGGATATAGTTTCTCCATATCATCCCTAATATGAAACTTGGTAATAAGTTTTTGGAAGCCTTTATGGTCTTTTTAGGTGGAAATTAAGGCATATTTCTTACGAAAATAATCTAAAAAAACTTTGTAATGGATAATGAAAATTAAATCAGAATTTCATTGTATAATTTTTTGATAAAATATAGAAATTATATCATAACATTACATTAATATATTCCCAAATGGTTTCCTTTGTTACAGGTTGGACATGGCGCCATGAATCTATATTCACCGGAACATTTATCCATGTTGTAACCCTAACATAACTAATGAACATTAACTTGCTAGGATCAATGGGTTGGTCATGTTTATTCCATCCAACCTCAAATTTTATACCCTTAATTCTTGCCTTGATAATTTTATTCAATGCTATGATGTTTCATCATTCTTTTTTTTTCATCAATATGGTGTTGATCCCCTAATAATTTTATAGTTTCGGCATCAACTGCTTATTCTTCTATGAGATTAGTAACACCATCATGTGAAAAAGTCATTGTCTACATGAGTAGTCAAAAATTTAATTTATATTATATAAATATAATTTTGAATATATAATATTATGAGAAAAATAATAGTATATTAAAAAACACTTTGACCTACACATTGAACTCTCTTTACTTTCTTTAAATGTTGAATGTATTTGGATCCTCTATCGAGAATCCAAATCCCCTATTTTTGGTTCCCTCTAATGTACAAGACATTTTAAACATTGGGACTTCCATAAAATGATTGTGATCTCCCAATGAAAGGGTCATTCTCAATTAAATTTTCATCTAACCCTACAGTTATCTTAGTCTCCAACTGGAAAATTGACCAATTCTTTTTTTTATCTAAAACATTAAATACTTGCACTACTTGTGATGTCATTATGAACAGCTCATCCTTTTCCTCTTACATACTGAAATTCACCTTCATGAATCCCATTTCATTAACTTTATCTAAACTTCTGTTGTCATCCAATTTACAATAGAAAATCATCACTTGAAATATTTTATAATCCAACTCATATATTTGTTCAATGATGTTAAAATATGACATATTATCATAAATTGTATTTCTATCCTTTAAACCAAATATGTGCATCGCTTCCACCACAATCGTAACTTAACTATTTTGAATTGTATTGTAGTCATCTTTTTTTATATAGAACATATAACCATTAATTATAAAACCAATTTAATATATAACATTTTCATTTTGTCACTTGGTTATACATCAAAGTCATTCGGAAATTGAATTTGGATTTTCATATAACTCCTTATAAATATGATCACAGAACCATCCTATAAAATGTTTATTATGTGTATTTAATATCCATCCTTCATCCATTTATGGATTAAAGTGTATAATAATTTATTTATGGGATTCAATGTATGGGTAAACATATTCAATATTATGTAAAATATGAAGGTTCAATTTATCCCGCTTTGTGATGGTAATTGTAATAACATATCTTCTAGAAATCCCTTCACCTATAAGGCATCTGTTGTGATGAGAATTTGGGAGATCGATGCTATCAACATATGATGGGTAATCCATACATAATTTAATATAATCTTCAACAATATATCATTATTAGATACAACATTTTATCCAACTTTGTTTCATGATGTACACTTTAAAAATATGCATATATTATTCAATAGGGTACATCAATTTGTAATGGATAGAACCACATATTTGAACCTCTATAACCAATTAAATTATCAGGTGGACCATTATATCAAAGAATTATGGTAGGAAGAACATCTCTAATTCACATAATATTACTTCAATATCCTTATTCATGATTGGAAACTTCACCAGGTATATAACTTTACTGCATATGGATTTGAAAAAGAAGTAGATTCTGGTTAATTTATGTCGTACATTTTTAGGAAGAATGTAATGTAAAGAAATGGGAATCAAATATTACATAAAAACATCGAATTCATGTGATTTTAGTCCTTATAAATTCAAATTAGTCATTAATGTGACATTCTTGATATTTGATTAATACCCCTCTGTAACTTTTACACTATTGAGGAAAATAAAAAATTGCAATTTTTCTTGTCTAGATAGAGTGTAAGCTGCTGGAGGAAGAAAATTTCGAATTTTACCCTTCACCACTGCCAACTCTTCCATTATCCCCATGTCAATCATGTCTATCTTATCCTTGATTCCATATTTTGTTTTTTCATGAACATTTAGTAAAATGACAATAACATTATAAAATATATTTTTTCATACATGCATGAAATCAAGAAAATGTATGATGTACAAAAAATTCTAGTATGGTAATTCAAAGAAAATTGATCTATTTTTCCATCCTGATTTCATAAGGTTTTTAAAAAATGGTTTACTGAAAATAGTTTCAATATATTTTACTTTATCAAATAGTTGATCACTCATTAATGGAGACAGTGTTGAACCTTGTTCCTTATTCCCATCGAATGTTGTCATCTAGGATTGGTATTTATGTTGTCGAGGTAAAAATATTTGATGTCCTAAACAGTATTTGAGGAATGTTTTAGTAGAACTGAGTGTGTTCATTCTTCATAAATGTGACACCACAAAATTCCTTTAATTCTATAGCCTAAAAAAATTCTATAATTAGGAAATTCATTTATCATCCCATACAACATGGATCTCAATATGAATTTTTCAATTCTATGATCATCATACATTGTAAAACTTGTATCTAACATTAATTTAAAATCTTTGATTAATAGAGTCAAATAGACATCAATATCATTATCGGGTATTATTGGTCCAAATATAATCAGATACAACATAATGTATTTGTGCTTCATGCATAACCATGATGGAAAATTATAATTTACCAACATAACTGGAAATGTACTATGAGTACTACTTTATACACCAAAATGATTTATTCCATCTATATATAATATAAAATTAAAGTTTCTTGGATCATTTCCAAAATTCAAGATACTCATAATAAATTTTCTTACACTGAGGAGAGTCTTTCGGATGATGTATCTTCTCATCTTTAATTCTTTTATTTGCATGTCATGTCGATTTTCTCATGGTTTTCTGATATCCATATAGTCTTCTAAACCATGGAATGATAGAAATGTGTCATACAAATTTTTAAGGACTTGATTCATCTTTATTGTATCGATTCATACCACACTTAGGGCATTTTATGAGTGATTCATGGTCCTTGCAAAACAATATGAAATCATTTGTACAAGTGTGTATTTTTTTTAATAGATCATTTTCATTGAACATAGAAATTATTTTCCGTTATATGTTTGAAAACAAAGTTCATTGTATTTTGGTATCATATCATTCAGGAGACCAAATAGTTATGTAAATCTAGTGTCACTCCATCCACTCTCATCTTTCAAATTATATAACTTCAATGCAACTAACAATGTTGTGTATTTAGTACAAATGGTATACAATGGTCGCTTAGCATATCTATTTAACTTCTAAAAAACTCTGTACAATCATGAATTTCATCTTAAATTTCCATTTCCATTTCTTTTATACGATCTCCATCATCATTTACATTGGTATTCATATAAAATGATCCATAAACCATAGTAATATCCCAATCTGTGTGAATGTTTAGTTTCTCCCCATGTTTAGTCAAACATTTATAGCTTTGATCTATTTTGTGACAAATCAAATATTCTTCCAACTCTTCTAGACTAATTTATCTTCAATAACAATAGTGTAAACACAAACAAAGGATTTGAGAAATGTCGTATGCATTCTCTATTGCAAACTTGATAAACTCTTTAACTCTATCTCCAAACTATTTTTGATATACGATTAGTGTGCATTTATTTTTTAATCATATTCATTCTATTAGGTTCATAAAATATTAATTTCATATAAAAAAATAAATACACATAAGATATTCATAAAAAAAGTAGAAAGTTATAGATAATTATAATAAGGGGGACCCAACATTTAAATGATATCAATTATGACTCTAGATAAGTTGTCATTTTACACAAGGGTGACATGAAAAGAAACAACCTAGGGTAAACATGTGGTTGTTGATCCCGGTTATTGATTTTATGTTGTGTGGAAAAAAAGGTTGTAATAAATATATTGGTAAATAAAATGTATTTATTATTGGATGGTAGACTTCCCTTAGAAATTATTATTCTTTCTTGTCATTTAATTATGACCAAGATTTCTAAATTTCTGTAAAAATATCTTTCCCCAAAACATACAAGGTCATGTAATCATTAGATTTTGACACAGGGTCAAAGAGCTTGGAATTTCATGAAACAAATGGATGAAATTGTTATAGATGATAGAATTTAAGATAGATTCCATGTTACTCTTTTTTTATATAGACTATTCTAGACTATGTATTATAGTAATATCAATAAATATATTTTTATTATAACCCACTGACGAACCCCTATTTCAAAAATAATAGATTTATTGATCTTAGGTATATTTTAAATATCCTATAATATCCAAAATCTCTATTAAATTTCCTTAAAAACAAAACAACTAATTTCTATGAATAAACTTTCCAAAAAAACAGTTAGCATGGATTTCACGTCATTGATATCCAAAATATTCTGATTCCACCTCTAATAATGAAACAGATCACTCTAAGTTATCTTCCATATCTAGTAGTCAAAACCTTCATAGGTATATCCAAAATAGTATTCTAATTCTTAATAAAATCTATACCACATGTATGATTATGGGAGATTATAATAAACTTTATAAAATTCTTCCACTATCTTCTAATCATGTATGTGTCTGCGATAAATGTGTTTTAAATTAAACTTTTTATGGGTGACACTCAAACCATTCATAATGATACACGATAGATCAAAATAAAAATAATAATAATATGTACATGGATTAATCAAAATAAATAATGTCAACAAACCATGCATTTTTTTCAGTAGACCAAGAATCTACTATAAATACCCAGTTAATACCCATATTTCATAATTCTAACTTCAAACTTTCCTAAGACACTTTACACACAAAAATCTACCTATTAGAGGTGTAAGTTAGCTTCTCAAAACATGTTTTAATGATTTTTTCTCATTTTATTATTTATTTATTTATAAAACATCTTAAATTTCATGGAAATTCAACAACTAAATATTCCAATTTCATAATTAATAAGAAAAATCAATCAAATCCATGCCCAATATGACCATTTAAGCATATTACACATGGTCCAAACCTAAATTATCAACTTTAAGTCCATATGAAACTTGAACTAATATATACCCCTCAAACATCATATAACTAATTTAATATAAGCAATTCCATAATAAATTCAATAACCCAAAAACATTCTCACTCAAATCTTCATCATAATAGAAATCATTACCAAAATCAAACAATTTCATAATGAATGAAATCAAAACCAAACCCATTTTCATATAACCAAACAAATCACAACCCAATTATATTAACCAAAAACTAAAGGGGTGTTGAGGACCTGCAGATCAAAAGGGTAATTCTTAGTAAGTTCTGGGTTGCTTGACTTCTATAGTTTTCCATATAAATATCACACATCCTATGGATTCTCCACCAAGGCTGTGATAAACATGTTCATTATCTTTTCCTTCTAAGTTAATACATTCATTTTTCATATTAATGATGATTTTTTATAAATCTTACATAAAAATATTGATTACCATATCTCCACCATTTTAATACCATATACTTTATTTTTCTAATTTAAGATTCACTTAGATAACCACGCCATTTTATTAGCGTAAAATCCATTTTTTTATATTGAAAATTTCCCCCTTAAAAATAGTTTATGGGGAACCAACAAGTGACTCCATTAAATGAGGGATGTAGGGAACTTGTGTACCCCCCCCCCCCATTTTAATGGGATGGGGTAGAAACCAAAAAACTTGACAAACCAGACCGATAAAAACACTGCGGGGTCAAGTCCGCTGTCATAGGAACCCCCAACACCATCCCAAATCATCCTTGAAGCTGATGAGCATGAACAAAATGAGGACATGTGTGATAGGGATAGGGAAACGGGGTAGAAGAGGTTTAAGAAAAACCAAAATGAAAAACTAGGGCAACATAAAAACCAAAACACGACACCGTGAACCGTGAACCGGATGTCATTGGAACAGGATATATGCGAGCTGTACTATGGTAAAATTAGGAATGAAGAGACCCACAAACAAGGAACCGTCAGAGGAGGATGAGCGATGGTGGTGACTTCATCAACATATCTCCTAAACACGGAACCATGAGACCATCGAGCCAAGATAACGTGACACTATCACACACTACTTAACTCGAATATGCAAGCAATGAGAGAGGAGGAGAAAAAAATAACATACCTTAAATTTGAGAGTCGATTCATCCCAAAGAAGATCAAGGGGGCACAACGGTGGAGATGAACTTCCATGAGAGCTTAGACGATGTGACTAAAATTGGTTTGGTTAGGGCTGTTTTAAAAGATCGGGGAGGGTTTTATCAGCGTTGAAATAGTAAGTGCTGATAAAAGACCACTTTATCAACTCTAAACAAGAGTAGATAAAATCCATATTTATCAGTGCTAAACAAGCATTGATAAAGACCTATATAATTAATTTTAATAATATAATTAATATAATTAAAATATGTATATAATTATAAATAAATAAATAAATATAAATGTATATTATTATAAATAAATTAAAATAATTATAAATATGTATTTATAAATATAATTATAGATATATATTTATAATTATAATTATAAATAAATATATTTGTGAACATATTTATAAATATTTGTATATAAATATAAATATATTTGTATCATTATATATATTTATATAATTGTATGAATATTTAATAAATATATAAATATAAATATAAATATATTAAATATATTCATTAGTTAAATATATTTATTATAATTTTATAATTATTTAAATATATAATTATGAATTTATAATTATATAAATACTTTTTAAAAAAATATATTTATTTATTTATAATTATAAATATAATAAACATACATTTATAAATATATTTATAAATAAATATATTTATAAATAAATATATTTATATCATTATATCTATTTATATAATTATATATATATATATATTTAATAATTAAATATAAATATACATATAAATAAATTAAATATATTCATTATTTAAATATGTTTATTATAATTTTATAATTATACAAATATATAATTATTTATTTATAATAAAATAAATATTTTTAAAAAAAATATATTTATTTATTTATAATTATAAATATATAATTTTAAAAATATAGTAAATATAAATTTATAAATATATTTATTTATAAATATTTATTTATAAATTTATTTTTAACATTATTAATGAATATATAATCTTAAATGCATGAATGTTAATAATGAGTGAAATTGAATAATTAAAAATGAGTAGAATTTAAAAATATTGAAAAAATGGATAATTTTTATTAATTATAAAAAAATTTGAAAAAATAGGGATATATATTGAAATGAAGATGAATACATATTGAAAATATTAAAACATAGTAAATAAATATGTATAAATAAATATTAGAAAATGATTAAATTCTAAAAAAATGAAAAATGAAAAATATTAAAAAAGAATAAATATTACTAACTATAATAATATTAAAACTAAATAAATAAAATTTACCAATTAAAAACATAATATATTAAATATATTATGTTATTAAATGAAATTCAAAAATGCATATTAAAATTTGAATAAATTACATAAATATCATTTGTATGTGTTTCTATATAAGATTTCATTAATTAGGTATATAAGGCCCCGATCTTAAACATTACATATCCTAGTGTTTTTGAACTAGGGTTCAAATTCCAGGATCTTTTCATTTTAGAGTTTTAGAGAATTAGGAAAAAATCTTACAAAGTAAAATCATGCATTATAAGTGGACACTTATACTCAGTATCCTTTTTTCACCAAACAAAGGTATTTAAAAATAAAACAAGGTTTCTATTTATGAAAAAACTTCACATTTTTCTCCTTGATATAATCCTTGTCCCTATTATCCCTTAAACCCTATGAAAAATATTTTAAAAACTTGGGATGATCCCAAAAGCTTAGTAAGGGATATAAAAATAAAGGAAATCATTAGTTTAGTAAAATCAAGAAAACTCATATAATGTTTACCATTATCTTCAAAGTTCTTTGAGAATATTAAATAAAAAAATCACATGAAAAAAAAACAGACATTTTTCTCAAATAAAATCACTAAAACACATGGAAAGTAATAAAAACTTCTTTAGGTGACTTAGAAAATCATATACATAAAACCCTTTCAATTGGAATAACTATATGGTCGACTTCTAATTAAGCTATTATAAGCTTACCCAGTGCTATCTGAGCCACTCCATGTTAATATGTAATGGTCTTACCTAGTGTTATTTGGGCCACCCCATGTTAAGTTGTAATGCGCTTCCACGATGTTATCTGGTCCACCCCATGTTAAGTTGTAATGGGCTTCCCTGGTGCTATCTGGGCCACCCCATGTATAAGCTATATCAGGCTCACCTGTTTCCTATAATTCTCATGTAATATATCATTAATAAAACACTTTCATCATAAAACCCTTTGAAACCCCCTTTTAATCCCAAATAAAAAACACTTTCGTATAAAAATACACTTTTCTTTTAAAAAAAATTAATAAAAAATCCCAAAAATAATGGAAGAGGATTTTTCATTTAATAAAATAAGTAAAATTTCAAATTAATCTAGAAATTAAATAATTTTCATAGTGGCGAGAAAGTCATTTTTTCCATGTACGTTAAGAATAGAACATTCTATTTGTCGTTTTTCAAAACGTTCCATATAAAACACATAAAAAGATATCTTCTGAAAACCTTTGAATGAAATTAAAAATATAAATAAAATTTCCTTTATAATCATTTTATATCCATATAAATAAATATCTAAAATAATATTAATAATGTTGATATGGAGAAAAATATTTAATAATTAAATATTTAAACATTCAAGGTATCCCATACCACTTTGAACATTTAAATCATAAGTCCCATGAAAGAATAACATTTAACAAAACAGAACATGATAATAAATAAACTAATGACATTATAATTCAAAGGGGTTGTATATACACCTCATAAAATAAGGTGGGTGTATAACATCAAAATATTCCTCAATGAAATGAGATTGAGGTGAAGTCCCTTACCTTGAGTCTGAATCATCACGTACAATATGTATATTCCTGAATAATAAACTTAGGTTAATTATTTACTTTCTTGAGAAAAAATTTCAAGTTTACTATTCCTTTTATATCACTAATTACCATATTATAACAATTACTTAAATATTTAAGTTCACGTTGAATTTTTTGATGATATTTGGTCCATGAGTCCAAAATAACTTTAGTTTGATGTCTATAGTCAAAAGTGGTCATTAGTCCATCATCTCTAGAATAATATTCATGACATGTTTATCATTTTTATACATTTGTTATACTTTATAACCATTAAAATATATAATTTAACACTATAAAAAATTTTGATGAAAAATCAGTTTTTAATTAAAATGCAGTATTGTTTCACTATTCATCAAAACATGAAACTTATCAGAAAAATACCAAAAATTAAACCAAAGTAAATTTTTATATTAAAATTTTAAATAAAAAAGTTTCTTTTTTCAAATATAATTTATAAAAGTGTCAAAAACTAGATTTAAAACAAGTGTGTCATCAAAAGGCGGCAAAACTTATTTTTTAGAAAAATACTTTTTTATTCATAAAATTGGATTTATTCTTATATCATATATATAAAACAAATAAGATAGATGTTAAAAATTATATTAAATATTATATATATATATCATTAATATAATACAACAAGAGTTATTTGTTTATTTATTGGCATAAAACATACTTGTGCACATTTAAATAGTTTTCAGAAAAACATTTCCTTTTATTTTTAAAAAGGTTTTATTTTCCTTTATAATTAATTGGTCACCAAATAATTAAATATATATACATGTGTAAACCATATTTTCATAATTTAATTAATATTTTTCATTCCCATCATTCTAACATCTAGGTTATAAGGCTAACATTTAAATAATAATATTTAGTTATTCATTTAAACTTGATGTGGCATATCATGTACACTATTAAACAAGTGTTTCTTTCTTAAAAAATCAAGATGTTACATTCTCTCTCCTTTAATAAATTTCATCCACATAATTTTTAATTCGGGATCGGTAACTAATTTGTGACTTTTTAAAATACCTTTATTTAAATCCCACATCAGAAAAGGATTAATGAAATTTACACTTTAAAATAAAGAAAGGGAAGTATGAAGGTCACCTGAGATAACACATAATAGGGTTCCATATAGGAAAACATGGATATGGAAGAGAAAAATAACTATCAAGTTCTGATGGAGTGTGATATATAACATGGTCATGAGAAAGTTAACAATCATAAAACCATAAATATGTGATGGGTTAAAAGGTTATTGATTTTTTAGTAAGAAAAGTAAATAGATAACATTTTTGTTTTAAGATCCTTTTCATAGAGTTGAGGAATTATTTTACTAACTATACTAATAACATAATGAAACATGATTACATGAAAATTATAGTTTCATCCTTTAATCAATTTTCACCAAAATATAATCTTTTTCTCCAAATGATGAGTATTCAAGAGGAATTTTTCACTTTTAAAGCACTAGAATCAAATTCTAAAGAATCACATGATCCCCAAAATATTAACTATATATTTCTCTTATCATGAAACATTAACTAAAACCAAAATGGTTAGGATAATATAGCATAATTCCCCAAAAAAAATAAACCTTATATAATGAAAAACTACTTCAATCTCCAAAATTCAACAGTAATAACCAAATTTCAACATAAACAATTCAATAAATAAATATCCTTAAAATTCCTCAAAAATACCATGGTATTATGTCAACCTTAACCTTATAGGATTCTCAAAATAGTGAACATATTCTGAAATAACATTAATCACTTAATCACAAAATCATTTCCAATATCATGGTTATCTATAAAACATATTTTTTCCAAAATGAACTTAACATTTATCTATCAGATTTTTTAAATAAATAAAAACAATTTTATACTAACCAAGGCATCACGTAATCCAATGGTAGGTGATGCACCCTTATTTCCCTTTGGTTGTGGGTTTAATTCACATGGCCTTTCTGAACATAACAAGTTATCACCCATCATGTGGGTTATCTATTTTCTAAATCTATATAATTCTTACAACATTTCCAAAATATGATAAAATCCTAAAAATAAACATAACACGTTTTATCCTCAAATTTTATCTCATTCCTTTCATTTTTTCATCCAAAAAAGTAATAACCCATAATTAACTCAAAAATAAATGTATCCAGAAATGTTGTTAATCACCTTAAAATTTCATAACTTAATGCCTCAAAAGGGTTTCTAAGACATTAGAATTATGATCAAAATTAAAATTATAAACCCATGATGATATCTCTAACTCTTAGGAAACATCCTAATCTCCAAATTTTTCAAAACCATTCTTTTATACCAACTATATGGACCCAGACGTAAACATTACATATCCAAGTATTTTTGAATTATGGTTCACATTTGGGGATTATTTAATTTTAGAGTTTTATAGAATTAGGATAAACTCTTACAAATTAAACCCATACAATACAAGTGTAAACTTATACTAAAAATCCTTTTTTCACCAAAAAAATGTATTTAAAAATAAAACATGGTTTCTCTTTATGAAATAATCTTCACATTTTTCTCCTTGATCTCATCCTTATCCCTAATCTCCCTTAAACCCTGTGAAAAATATTTTAAAAACTTTGGATGATCAAAAAATCTTAGTAAGGGATATAAGAAGAATGGAAATTATTTTTTCAATAAAAAAATGAAAACTCATATAACTTTTAACTTTATCTTAAAAGTTCTTTGATAATATGAAATAAAACATTTTCACGTGAAAACAACACACATTTTTCTCAGATTAAATCATTAAAATCCATAAAGAGCAATTAAAACTCTTTTTGGTGACTTAGAGCATCATATACATAAAACCCTTTCAAAACCCTTTTAATTAGAATAGCCATATGGATGACTTCTAATTAAGCTATTATGGGCTTGCCCAATGTTATCTGGGTTACTTCATGTTAAGTTGTAATGGGCTTACTCGATGTTATATGGGCCACCCCATGTTATGTTGAAATGGGCTTCCCTGGCGTTATTTGGGTCACCACATGTTAAGTTGTAACGGGCTTAACCAGCGCTATCTGGGCCACCCCATGTATAATATATATCGAGCTCACATATTTCCTATAATTCCCAAGTACTATATCATTAATAAAACACTTTCATCATAAAACCCTTTTAAATACTCTTTTAATACCATTTGAAAAACACTTTCATATAAAAATACCATTTTCTTTTAAAAAATCACTTTCAATACCAAAAATCCAAAAAATAAGGGAATAGGTTTTTTCATTTAAGAAAATATGTAATCTTGAAAAGGAGTCTATAGATTAAATAATAGTCATAGTGGTGGGAAAATATTTGAATGAAATTAAAAATAAACATAAAATTTCATTTATAATCCTTTTATATCCATAAAAATAAATATGTAAAATAATATCAAGAATATTAACATATAAAATGATATTTTATTATTAAATATTTAAACATTCAAGGTGTTTCATACCACTTTGAATATTTAAATCATAAGCCCTATGAAATAATAAAATTTAACGAAACATGGCATGATAATAAATAAATAAATTAAATTATAAGTAAAATAGGCTATATATACACCTTATAAAAGAAGTTGGGTGTATAACATCAAAATATGCCTTAATGAAAGGAGATTTAGATAAAGTCCCTTACCTTGAGTCCAACTCGTCACGTACAATCTTTATATTACTGAATAATAAACATAGGTTAATTATTTAATTTATTGAGAACAATTTTCAAGTTTATTATTTCTTTTATATCACTTATTACCATGTTATAATAATAACTTAATTTTTTAATTTCATGTTAGACGTTTTAATGATATTCGGTACATGAGTCCAAAATGAATTCGGTATGATGTTTATAGTCAAAAGTGGTCATTAGTCCATTATATCTAGGATAATATTCATGACATGGTTAAAATTTTTATACATTAATTATACTTTAAAAACATTAAAATATATAATTTAACACTATAAATAAATTTTATGAAAAAGTAATTTTCAATTAAAATATAGTATTGTATACTATTTATCAAAACATGAAACTTATCAAAAAAATACTAAAAAATATAACCAAAGTAAATTTTGATATTACACTTTCAAATAAGAAGTTTATTTTGTCAAATATAATTTATAAATGTGTCAAAAACTATATTTAAAACAAATGCATCGTCAAAAGGTGGAAAAATGATTTTTCAGAAAAATAATTTGTTTATGCATAAAATTGGATTTGTTCTTATATCATATATAGAAATCACATAAGATGAATTTTAAACATTAAATTAAATATTATATATATATATCATTAATATAATTAAAGAAGAGTTATTTTTTTATTTATTTGTATAAAACATACTTGTGAACATTTAAATAGTTTTTCAAAAAAACAATTTTCTTTTATTTTAAAATTGGTTTTATTTTTCTTTATAATTAATTGGTCACCAAAGAATTTACTATATATAAATGTGTAAACCATATTTTTATAATTTAATTAATATTGTTCATTCTCTCTATTATAATGAATAGGTTATAATGTTAGCATTTAAATAATAATATTTAGTTCATTTAAACTTGATGTGGCATATCATGTACGCTATCAAACATAGTGTTTATTACTTAAAAACTTGGGATGTGACAATGTAAATATTTTTGTGTGAAATTAAAAATACTAGAAATTAGACCCATACCAATGGACATATACCAATGGTTTGAAAACAACTGTTAGTATAGGTATCATAAAGAGACCCTATACCAACGATTTTGGAAAAACCATTGGTATAGTTCATAGTTATACCAATGGTTTATCCAAAACCATTGGTGTATCTTCCATAATAAGACCTTATACCAATGGTTTTGGAAAAATTGTTGGTATAGGTCATATCCATAATAATGGCTTGTCCAAAACCATTGTTATAGCTTCCATAATAATCCCTTATACCAACAGTTCTGGAAAAACCATTGGTATAAGTCCCAAAAATCCAAATATATATTCCAACGGTATGGAAAACCATTGGTATAGGTTTATACTAATGGTTTCAAAAACTATTGGTATAGATATTCATATTTTTACATATTATTTTATCAAATAAAATTGAATAAATAAAAATATAAATTAATTTTTAATATACATATATATATTTATCATATTATTTTCTCAAAAGTTATTTTATCTTAGTGGTTAGGTTGTTGAAATAAATGTTGGAGGTCTTGGGATCAAATCCATTCAAGAATTATTTTTATATTACTTATACCTATAATATCTTGAATTTTTCCATTCATTATTTTTTGAAATTACAAGGATTGATTTCAACAGCAGGTGCTGATAAGGCATGTGATTTCAAGGCTCGGTGTGCTCGAAACAATTATTTGAAATTATTAAAATATTAATAGCACATGCGCACAGTTTTCCTGAAAAAGTGTAATAACTCTTAAATGGGTGCCCATATGAGAAATCATAGGGCACTACTAAATTTATAACAATTATTTTACCCTAGGCGCAACCTGACATTGGTCGATGTGGGTTATCTGTAGAAAAATTCACCAAGGAAGTAACCGTAAATAAAATAATTAAACAATTTTTTTTATTTTTAAATCCTAATAACTCATGAATGGGTACTCTGATCAGAAATATGAAACCACTATTGAGTTTATAACATGGTCCTTTTTCTAGGCATAACTTAACTTTAGTGAGCACGGGACGTTTTTGAAAAAGTTGTTGCAGGATGTAATGGGAATAAAATAATTTAATATAGAAATTGTTTTCACGCAGCGACTTTTTTTTATTAAATATTATCAAAATTTTAGGTTTAACCTCATAACCCTGAATTTCCTATGGATATATAAAGAAGAACCTCTAGAAAAATCATTGGTGAATGAAGATAGATCGATCGAATGACGCCGCTCGGATTCGACGAATCGAGGATCGATGACGACGCGGTGATTATTCTTCATCAGTGAATGATCCAAATCGAGGTAAGGCGGTTGTTTCTTTTTGTTTTCCCCATTCTTTATTTTCATAATGAAAGCGGGTCAATCCAATAATATATTGAGTTTTGGTTCAATCTTTGTGGGATGGTACATAATTGCAGGGATTATTTTAAGATTTTTCCTTATTCTTCTTCGTTCTTCATTCAAACAAGAAAAAATTGAGCCTAACACGAACAAAGTACGAGGTTCGTTCCTTATAGTATTCTTTGTGATCCCCCTTGTTCTTTGTGTTCTTCATCGTTGGACCCTCATGGCCACAGTTCAACTTTCCAAGTGGCTCCAAACGTAATCGGACCCCTGAATTAGAGGTAAACTGACAATAGAGGTTAGGTCTATGTAGATTGGGACCCGAGGATCCCAGATCTGTGACCATTACAAATTTTGGGCATTGTAGGTGGCTCACTGGTCTATAGAATGGACCACAGGTGCGGGTCTGGCACAGCAGTCTGGCAAGGCAAGGAGGCGGCAATCACAGGTGGTGGCGACCGGAGGTGGCGGAAATCAGAGGTGGCGATGTGGAGTATGGTAGTTGGTCACATGGGAATCGGAAGAGCTGGAGAGAGTGGACCGTGGTGGTGGCATCATGGAGTGTAGGACATGGACACAGACTGGTGGGTCGTGTGTAGTGGCCCAGGTGGCCCACGCGTGGGTGGGCCGGGCTTGGGGATATAGGTTGGACTGATTGGGCGGGGCCACGTGGGTCAAGACTAGGCGAGCTGGGCCTAGCGGGTAGGACCTAGGGATAACTGGGATGGATTCGGGCAATGATCGACCGTGATCCACGGTCACTCCAACTGCTGCACAGCCACAGCTGTTGGGGGATCGATCGACTGCAGTAGTCGTGGGGTGGCCGGTCCAGGCAGTCAACTGCCACGATCGGTCCACAACCCCAGCGACCCCCCTTTGAAACTTTGAACTGTCATAAAATTCAAATTTTATGTATGTTTGATGATTCATCTACGGCGTTGAGACCCTGATGTTGAGACGGTCCTTTTGAGACAAGTGGTGATTTTTTATCTTAGATCAGTATAGGTTGAGAGTGTTCCCTTGGTCCTTTCCTCGAGGGTTCAGTACGACATTACATCCACATTACAGTATTGTAGTCTCCTCTAGAGGTTGAGTCCCAGATAGAGTATGGTTTCCCTCCATGGGATTGGAGTGAGGATCCTCTATCACCTCTAGCGGAGTTTTGTGGAATCGACGTAACCACTGAGAGTAGGTTGTTGGGCCACCATCTAGTGGGCCACATGGGTATGGTTATTGGTATTCCTCAGTGTGTCTGGTTAGGATCCTCTAAGTTATGGGTTGATCCAAATTGGGTTTTTGGTATTCCCCAGTGTGTTTAGGCAGAATCCCCTCTCTGTGTATCATAGTATTCCTTGACTAATACATTCTCTTTGGGCAGGTCCTGATGATATAGACCTCTATGTGAGTGTCTCTGATGATATCATGGCTCAAGGAGTGAGTTCTCCTAGAACAAGAATGCTTCTAGAAGAATCCTATGGCGGGTAATTGGTTGTGTATTACCTCTAGACTATGTGTCATGGATTGAGTATATCTAAATATTCTTGCTACATGTATTTTAGTCATATACTTATATGGTAATCCTATATGGTATTCCTATATGGTAATCTTGTGTGGTATTCCTATATGGTAATCTTATGTGGTATTTATATGTGGTAATCATCTGTGGTATTCCTTTGTGGTATACCTTTTGTGTTAATCCTGTGTGGTATTCCTGTGTGGTAATCCTATGTGGTATTCCTGTGTGGTATTCCTATGTGGTATTCTTGTGTGGTAATCTTGTGTGGTATTCCTGTGTGGTAATCCTGTGTGGTATTCCTATGTGGTAATCATGTGTGGTATTCCTTTATGGTATACCTTTGTGGTAATCATGTGTGGTATTCCTATGTGGTAATCCTGTGTGGTATTCCTATGCGTTAATCCTATATGGTATTCCTGTGTGGTATTCCTATGTGGTATTCATATGTAGTAATCGTGTGTGGTATTCCTCTATGGTAATCTTGTGTGGTATTCCTTTGTGCTAATCCTTTGTGGTATTCCTGTGTGGTAATCATGTATGTTATTCCTTTATGGTAATCATGTGTAGTATCCCTTCATGGTACTCCCCTATGGTATTCCTTTGTGGTATTCCTTTATGGTATTCCTTTTTGGTATTTCTTTGTGGTGGGCTTGTATTTGGACCTGTTTATTTCTAGTAATTTTACTATCATACTCTAGTTTTGGGAAATAGTGGTTTGCATGCATTGTTTACTTAGTGTTTTTACACTTCATTATTTGTGGCTTGGAGATGTGTGCATGCATATAGGTACTTTAGGCTAATAGATCCCATTTGTGGGATATTTCTACTTGGTGATAGTCACCAACCCCTAGCCTATTAGAGGTGGGTTTGGGGTAGTCACGGTACGAGCCCCTCTAGGATAGGTTATGACAGAGTGGTATCAAAGTGAATAGTTTTACTTTAGGACTAGGAGTTCATGTGATTGGTTTGGGGAAATGGTTTTAAGTGTTTTGAGTTTGTCTTTTAGGTCAGATACTCCAGTGTTGGTGCAACGACTAACTTATCCATACACCATGACTCTAATGACCTTCTTTTTAACTTGTTACATGGGAACACTGGTTCTAGGTAAAACAATAGTACATGCATCATATAGGAATGGTTGTGTTTTCCATTTCCTTATTGAGACATCTCACCAAATATACTCAGTTGACTGTGGTACATCTTGTTTTATTTCATGATTTCTCCACGTTAACAGCTAGCTAAGATTCCACTGTGTGATCTTGAGGATGATCCATCAGGTGAATAGGCATCAGTATAGGGATTTGTACCATAGATAGCACCTCTAGGTGGTTCACCAGCCATACCACCACCTATAGAGAATCAGATGGTACCCACAATACCAGTGGATGAGGTATGCAGGCTGAGTGCACTTCATGAGTTTCAGTAGTAGAGACCCCTCAAGTTCAGAGGTGATCCTGACACACAGGCAGCTGGGAACTATCTTAAGGTTGTAACCTGATTTTTCTATTTATTTAGGACACTAGTAGATCAAATGGTGGTCCTGGCAGTGATCCTTCTACCCAACTCAGTAGGGCGATGGTAGGTTTTGGTTGCCTGATCTTACGATGATATGACTACTCCATGGATATAGTTTGAGAACCTTTTTAGAGATGAGTTCTCACCTTATAAGCTAAGGTCTATGAATATCCAGGATCTTCTACAACTCTAGAAAAATGACATGTTGGTATTTGAGTATTCATCAAGGCATACCAACCTCTCCAGGTACTCGATTGATATAATACATGATCTATACTTTAGGGCACAAAATTTATAGATAGCTTTGCATTGGGACATCCGAACCTGTATTATCCCTCTAAGAATTCCTAATTATACTAGGGTTCTTGAGAAAGATTTGGTGGTAGAAAGTTTCTTGGCTATGCGGATACAAATAGTGAATTATTACCAGTGGGAAGGCAGGAGAAAAGACCTCGGTAGTAGGGAGCCGATGTCAGTCTTAGGGACTTCGATGTGTAATATTTCAATAGGATGTCTTAGGACTAAGAATCTATATTTTATGACTCACAGGGTGGGTTTAGTCATCCTAGAGAGAGGTGGTTCGATTCATGTGATGGCAGGGGACATCTTGCCTAAGATTGTACAACCCATCGTACTACTAATAAGGAGATTGTGGATAGACCACCAAGATACAGACAATGATATGATTAGATAGATCTATATAGTAGAAGATGTGGTAGAGGAGCTAGGAGAGAAGCAGGAGGTGGTCGATGTTTCTACATGTTACCACCACCACCCCAAGGTGGTCCACACCAGGCTCAGGGAGCTATAGGATAGGGGAGGGGATATCTGCATGCAGTTAGGTCATATGACCTAGGGGATCCAAGAATTATTTGAGGTATTATCTGTGTATTTTATAATTTATATTCCATATTTATAGATACAAGTTCTAGTAATTATTTTCTTTTTACGGATATTATTATAGATTCCGAGATTCTAATTGAACCATTGAATCAACCCTCCCACTTGGAGACTCCTACTAGAGGAGACTCAATGATCATACACTAGTGCTGACAGTGTGACCTGACTCTTAGAGGTGAGATTTTTGGTTGGTATTTCTTGGTAGTGTCATCAAGTCCTTACAATATCATTTTTGGTATGGACTGGTTACCCATAGTTTATGATCAGATTGACTATTTTAGGAAACGAGTGCGTTGTGTCCGTAGTGGTGGAATGAGGTTTTCCTTTTTGGTGAAAAGGAAACCCAAGTAGAATAGGATACACTCACACATTGGAGGGTGTAGTCGATTACCCATCAATTGGATAGCCTAACCCTCAGTGCATTAGATGTTATGAGTCCTCATTTTCCTACAGTGGTGACAGAGTTGCAGTGGATCCAGCAAAGTTTGAGATAAAGGTTTTGGATAGAGTTCATCTAGTAATATGTTTTTTAGATTTTCTATACTCCTGGTAAGGGGAATGTGGTGGTAGATGCGCTTAGCAGGAGATCTAGTTTGTAGTTGTTGAACAAGGTGTTAGAGTAGTTGTCTTTATTGCAGTTATCCTTTGTGGATGGAGATAGAGCAGCTTACCTCCAATTGATATTTGTCGCCCCTCCACTCTTATATTGATTTAGTGAGGCACAGCTTAGGGATGATAACTATGAGACCCTACATGCTCAGAAGTTCATAGGGCATGCTCCTGATGGATATTCGAAAGGTGGGGAGCACTTCATTCTTTTCAGAGGACGTACCGCAGTGTCGATGGCATTGTGGGAGGAGGTTCTGAGGGAGTTTCATACATCCCCTTTGGAGGTACATCTAAGTGTGGCTAAGATGTACCAGGACCTCCAACATCAGTTTTGGTGGCCAGTAATAAAGAAAGGGGTTATAGAGTTTGTCTCCTGATGCCTTACTTGTCACCAGGTGAAGACTGAGCACCAGGTTTCAGTGAGATTAGCTCAACCCCTTGAGGTGATGGAATGGGAGTGGGATGGGATATTCATGGATTTAATGATGGTTTTACCATATACATCTAGGGATCATGATGCCATATGGGTGATCATTGACCGAAACACCAAGTCTTCCCACTTCCTAGATATCTCTGAGATTCATCGGCCCTTTCCAAATACAACATAGAGTTAGTGAGATAGAGTACTACTTGGATATAACACTATAGTTAGATCAAGTACATGGCATCTTTCATGTGTTGCATCTAAGGAGGTACGTGCATGAACCATTTCACATCATTGACTGAGGCGAGATGGACATCAAGGATGGGGAGAATTTTACTAAGTACCTAGTGGAGATTGAAGATCAGCAGGAGAGGATCCTTCATGGGTGGTTGATTCCCATAGTGTGTGTCCAATGGAAGAACAAGAATCTCCAGGAGAGCACATGGGAGCGGGAGGCTTAGATTCATGCTCAGTACCCTCATTTATTTGAGTAGCCTTGTTTTGGTTTTTGGGGGATTTAAATCCCCAAGGTGGGGAGAATTTAATGTCTTAGATTTTAAAATGTATTATTTTTATAAATTATAAGGATTTATTTTGAGAACATTCACTAAGACAGCGTGTAATTATGAGGCCTAGTGTGCTTAAAACGATTTTTTAAAAAATATTAAACTTTTAATAACACATGCACGTAGTTTTCATGAAAAAATAGAATAACTCTTAAATAGGTGCTTGGATAATAAATCTGAGGGAATCATTGAATTCATAACTAGTAGCATTACCCTAGGTGTGACCTAACATTGGTCAGCATGGGTCATCTGTAGAAAAAGTCACTAAGGACATAAATGTAAATAAAATAATTAAATAAAAATATTTTATTTTTAAATCCTAATAACTCATGAATAGAGACTCGGATTGGAAATTTGTGACCACCATTGAGTTCTTAACATGGTGTTTTACCTAGGAACAACTTAACTTTAGTCAGCGCAGGATGTTTTTGAATAAGTTATCATGGGACGTAACGGGAATAAAATGATTCAATAAAGAAATTATTTTGATGAAGTGGCATTATTTTTATTAATTATTGTCATAAATTGAAGTTTATCCCTATAATCTGGAATTTCCTTTGGAGGTGTGGAGAAGAATCTCTGGAGAAACTGTTGAAGAATGATAACGGATCGATCAAACGATGCCCCTTGGATTCACCAAATTGGGGATCAATGACGACGCGGTGACTGTTATTCATCAACAACTGATCCAAATCAAAGTAGGGAAGTTGTTTCTTTATGGTTTCCCTATTATTTATTTTCACAGAAAACATGGTTCAATCCACAAATAGATTTATCTGTGGTTTGATCATTGCGGTATGGTTAATAATTACAGAGATTATTTCGGGAGTTTTCCATATTATTATTTGTTATTTATTATAATGATAATGAATTGAGGCCGACACAAAAATGGCTGGGGTTCGTTCCTCAGGGTGTTCTTTGTGATCCCCCCCCCTCCATGTTCTTCACATTCTTCACCGTTGGACCCCTGTGGCCATAGTTTGACTTGTCGGGTGGCTCTGAATGCGATCATACCCCCAGATTGGAGGAAACCCAACAATGGAGGTCAAGTCTGTATAGATCAGGACCCGATGAGCATGGATTTTTGATAGTTATGAATTTTGGGAATCAAAGGTGGCTCGGTGCTCTGCGGAAGGGACCACAGGTGTGGGTCTGATGTGGCAGTCTGGTGAGGCGAGTTGATGGCAAGGAGCACGACGGGCGACCACATGGGAGCCGATGGGAGTAGACTGTAGTGGTGTTTGTGTGGAGTAGAGGTTGCATGAAGTAGCTCATGTGTGAGCAAGTTAGTCCATGGGGAGATGGGCCAGGCTGACTGGTTTGGACCGGGCCCATACGAGCCACCCCAAATGGGTCGGACCCGGGTTGGTCTTGGGGGCGACCAGGCTGGATCAGGGCCACGGTCAACCATGATCCATGGTTTCTCTAGCTATCATGTGGTCGCGGTAGCTCGGGGAACGGTCAACCACCACGTTCAGTCCATAGGCCCAGTGACCCCCATTTGAAACTTCAAACTATCATAACTTTCAAATGGTACATCTATTTGATGATCCATCTATGGCATTTAGATGGTCCATTTGAGAGAAGTAATTATTTTTTATATTGGACTGGTATAGGTTTATAGAATTCCCTTGGTCATTTCCTTAAGTGTTTAGTATGGAATTACATCCACATTACTGGATTATTGTCCCCTCTAGAGACCAAGTCCCAGATAGAGTATGGTATCCCTCCATGGGACTAGAGTGAGGATCCTCTATCACCCCTAGTGGAGTTCTGTGGAATTGACGTAACCACAAAGAGTAGGGTGTTGGTCCTCCATCTAGTGGGTTTCATTAGTAGGGTTAGTGGTATTCCCCAATGTGTCTGGGTAGGATCTTCTACATTGTGGGTTGATCCAGATTGGGTTCGTGGTATTCCCCAATGTGTCTAGGTTGGATCCTCTATGTTGTGGGTTGATCCAGATTGGGTTTGTGGTATTCCCCAATGTTTCTGGACAGGATCCCCTATCTGTGTATCATAGTCTTCCTTAACCAATACATTCTCTTTTGGTGGGTCCTAATGAGCTAGACCTCTTCGTGAGTGTCTCTGATGATATCATGACTCGAGGAGTGAGTTCTCTCAGAATGAGTGTGCTTCGAGCATAATCTTGTGGCGATTAATTGGTTGTGGCTTACCTCTAGAATGTGTGTCTTGGATTGAGTATATCTGGATATTATTGTTACATTTGTTGTAGACATATACCTGTGTGGTAATCCTATATGGTATTTCTGTGTGGTTATCCTGTGTGGTATTCATGTGTGGTATTCATGTGTGGTAATCTTGTGTGTTATTTCTGTGTGGTAATCCTATGTGGTATTCCTTTATGGTAATCATTTGTGGTATTCCTATATGGTATTCTTGTGGTATTCCTATGTGGTAATCCTGTGTGGTATTCCTATGTGGTAATCCTATGTGGTATTCCTATGTGGTAATCCTATGTGGTATTCCTATGTGGTATTCCTATGTGGTAATCATGTGTGGTATTCCTTTGTGGTATACCTTTGTGGTAATCATGTGTGTTATTCTTGTGTGGTAATCTTGTGTGGTATTCCTGTGTGGTAATCCTATGTGGTATTCCTGTGTGGTAATTCTATGTGGTAATCTTGTATGGTATTTCTATGCGGTAATCCTATGTGGTATTCCTGTGTGGTAATCTTGTGTGGTATTCCTTTATGGTAATCTTGTGTGGTAGTCCTTTGTGGTATTCCTGTGTGGTATTCCTGTGTAGTAATCCTATGTGGTAATCCTATGTGGTATTCCTTTTTGGTAATCCTGTGTGGTATCCCTTCATGGTATTCCCTTGTGGTATTCCTTTGTGGTATTTCATTGTGGTGGGCATGTATTTATCCATGTTTACTTCCATAACTTTTACTATCATACTCTGGTTGTGGGACATAGTGGTTTGCATGAATTTTTTACTTGGTGTTTTTAAATTTCAGAATTTGTGGCTTGGATATGTGTACATACGTACAGGTACTTTAGGGTAATGCCTCCCATTTGTGGGATATTCCTACTCAGTGCTAGTCACCAACCCCTGGACAATTGGAGGCAGGCTTGGGGTAGTCATATCATGGGCCCCTTTGGTATGGGTCATGATAATACCAATGGTTTTGAAAATTGTTGGTATATCCATATACCAACTATTTTCAAAACCATCAGAATATCCCTATACCAATGGTTTTCTAAAACCATCAGTATAGTTTTATACCAATGTAAATAGACTAAAGACCCTCAAAACTATTGGTACAACCTATACCAACAATTTGGGGGACTATACCAACAGTTTCGAACCATTTTTATAGGGTTTTTTCTATTATTGTAATGTGTATATATATATATAAAAGTTTGATATATGTTAAATTGAGCAATGACATTATATAATATGTAGCATAAATTAATCAAATAAAAAATAAGAATAATGAATAAATTTAAACTCTTCTATAAACTCTACCCTTGCTTCACGATTCTTCCTCTTACCCTAGTTAGTGTGGTGTGGTGAACTTCTATGAGGTTTTGGGATGTGTTGTTTGATTCGATGAAGGTTCTTTAGGAGGCATGGCCTGAGATGTCTCCATTCCTTCGGGAACTCAATGGTGTTGCTTTTTATTCATCATCTTCTTACCGGTATGAAAATGTAACCCTTGGAGCTTCATCCATGTAGATGATGTGGGTTCTAGTTTTTTGTTTGCGTTGGATTGGTGATCGATGGTAATCGATGATGATGACAACATTCCCCGCAGTTTTTTTGATGTTTCCTAAATGATTATGGTGATTAATGTTTGTTTATGACATGGATTTTTCATTTTTCTATTGTGTGATGATGTTGTGGGCTGTTATCGCAAGCATTGTAGGTGACGATGACAGGTCATTGTCTATTGATTGGCAATTCATCATTTCTTCCATTTGATTTTGAATTTTTAATTTGGAAATGTGGAGTTGTGCCAACTCAAGGCAAGGTGGTGGTTATCAGATTTTGAATTTTGAATTTTAAATCGTCATTGTGGGTAGTTTTTGAATTATGGTCGGATGGTTTGCGGTTGACTGACTGGTATGTGATTTGATTATGTCTCTTTTTTTTATTTGTAATTGGTTCTCACTCAACTTCAAAGTGGGTTTATTTAAAAAAAAGAGTTTTGGAGGGAAAAATATTTATATATATTAAAATGGAAATGAATACATATTTATTTTAAGTTGGGTCTAAAGCCTTTTTTTATTATGAGATCAAATACCTCTTTCTATATAGGTAGAGTGTGACCCATTACATAGCTCGTTGCCCCAAGGTCAAGAGGCCCGTGAATATGGCCTAAAGACCCAATGCAACATCATGTCTGTATCATCCTACATGCATCATCTCAGCATCATTGTCTGCATGCATCACTACCTAAGCCATAAATCCCTCAAGGGGCTTTTCAGGATTCGAACTCTGGTCTTTTGGATTCAATATTATGGGGTTTACAACTCAGGCGCCACCCCAACTGTAAATGAATACAAATTAATTATATAAATTACAACCATTATAAAAACATTAAATGTTAATGAATAAATATGTATAAATAAATTTTTAAAATGGATAAAATTAAAAACATATTGAACAATGAAAAATTAAAAATAAATAAATTTAAAAAATATTAAAAAAAATAAGATTATTAATGAATAAATAATATTAAAAATGAATAAATACATAAAAAATATTAAAAAGTAATAAATAGTATAAAAGCTAATAAAATTTACCGATTAGAAACATAATATATATTAAATATATTATTTGAATAAATATAATTCTAAAATGAATATTAAAAATTGAATAAATTACAGAAATATTATGTACATGTTTTGTATATAAAAATGCACTAATTATGTATATGTATGTATAAAATCAATGTAACACGCGTTTGATATATGTTAAATTAAAAAATCAAATTTCATTCAATTAATCCATTATATATATTAGGTGTTTGGGGGTATAATTACATTTAAACACACACACACCTCACACACAAACCAAAAAGGAAGATTGTATCCCCCCAAAGGGATAGCCCACCTGTCAATCCTTATTTTATTCAGTACATGGTTTGTCGGCCCAATGGGTATGAGCTCATAGGCTTAGTGGGCATAAAAGCCCATTACATGACCCTGAAGGCCCATATTTTGACCCAAAGACCCACTTGTGAATTGTGCTGGTACAGAACCTGGGTTGCTACAGTACTATCGCCTATACATTTTCTGCTACATTACCCACCACCGCTACAATGTCATAGGTGCTATACTTTCACCACTACTACAAGCCGCTATAATACCTCTATAGTGATATTATAGTAACCTTCATCTAATGGGTTTTGAACCCCCAACCTCGATGAAGTATAAAGAGGTGCTAACAACTAAGCCAAACCCCAACTACTTCAATTAATCTATTACTCAATATATTTAGTCAATTTTTTAATTAATAATAATTTTTAATTATAAATAATTTTTCACTAAATATATGGCTTATTTAATGTAATCATAAATATTTTGTATTATATAAATCATATTTTAGAAAAACTTATATATATTTATATATATATATAAATATATATGAATATATTTCTATATTAAAAATATTAAATATATTAATGAATAATTATGTATAAAAGCCATTAAAAACGAATAAGACATTAATATATTTTTAATTATTATATTGTATTCATTTTTTATATTTATATTTAATATATGTTATTTATTACTATTTATAGTTACTATATATATATATATTGAATTTATTTATTTTTATTAATAATTGTTTCATTAATAATTTTTTTAATAATTTTGTAATTTATTCATTTTTAATGTTTTTGTTTAATTATCACAATTTATTAATTTTATATATCTATATTTAATATATAATATTTATTAATATTTTTAATTTATCTATATATATATTAAATTTATTCATTTTTGTTAATAATTATTTAATTAATAAAAAATTTAATATTTTTTTTTAATTTAATCATTTTTTATTTTTATATGTTTAATTATTTCAATGTATTCATTTTATATATCTATATTAAATAAATACTATTTATTAATATTTATAATTTATATATATATATATATATTAAATTTATTAATAATAATTTAATTAATATTTTTTTTAATATTTTTTTTAATTTATTCATTTTTATTTTTTATTTCTTTAATTATTTAAATTCTTTAATATTTTAAATTCTTTTATTTTTTTATTGGTTTATTTTTATTGATATATATATATATATATAATTGGCGGTCATGGCCCGCATGGGAAGGTGGGTTAAGCCACCTATAGACCTAGATGGGGGGCAGGTGTAGGGGTGACCATGGGTCGAGTCAGGTTGGGCCGAGGGTATTTCTGGACCTTACCCAACTTAAAAAGAATGAATCGGGTCGGTTCGGGTTACATGCCTCATGAGCAGGTGACCGGACCCAACCCGATCCGTTGAGGGTCAAGTTACGTGATGCATAGCCAAACAATCTGACCCAACTCAACCCAATGCGGTTCAAGTCCATTCAAGTCGGGTTAATGGATCTTGACCCATCTATTCTAAAATATTACCACCAACTTGGCCTTGAATTTTCACTTATCTATAGAACCTAATAATCAACACCTCATATATACAGATAACAAAAAATTGCCAAAAAAATAACTATAAGTGTTTTTTTGGTAACAGAACAAATAACATTTATATCCTCAAACTCCTATTCATAAGAGATAAGATTTATAAACAATTTTAAATAAGTATAATCAAATAGGTCCTCATGCTCTAATACATTTTTTCTCATCATAGCTTTATCCATTTTCATTCTTTCTGTCCTTTTGGATGATTCTAATTAGTTCATGATGTTTCTTTATCATTCCTTACTATTATAAAGGATGGGGCTACTATACTCAAGTGAGAATTTAAATATATTAAAATCCTTATTTGAAGGGTGGGGATATGACACTAAAGTTGGAATCCATGTCCTCATTCTTATATAACTAACCTACACCAAAATACTCATTAGTGAATAGAAAAACATTTTTTTAGGGCATACGCTAACTCTAATTGAATAATAAATTCAAACCCATAGAAGTTTTTAAGTTGATAATTTAAGAACAAGAAATGGTAGGCATTTTATTTAATGCTTGTATTAATGAGTAGGGAAAAATTGATTCTCTTGGGGAATAAGTGGTTACTCTAATGAAAAATATTGAAACTAAATTAAAATAGGTTCTAAAAGGTAGTTATAGTTTCAAATGTTTTCAAATAAAGATGTTGAGAGAGTTGAAATATGTATTAGGAGCTTTAAAAATTGTTTGAATGATTAAATAACCAATGTTATGGGTATGAATTTTGAAGGTGGATAATCCTAAACAAAGACAACCAGACCAATAGATAAAGAAAATCAAAAGATCAGATAAAATTCTTGAAATGAATCATTGAGAGTTATCTAAAAATATAATCAAGCATGTGAAGTTAATATAGCAACTACAACATATAAAATCATACATGGATAGACTAATTCACAAAAACATAGTTGTACAATCATTTTACCTTGAATAAATTTTACATGAGTGAGTCTGTAGCCGACCAAATTACTTTATTGAGAAATATAGCGTGGGATAGAATTTATGCATTAAATAAATGATCTATATTTGGATTAGTTACTCCTCTTCTTCCTCTTATTATGTCTTTGATTAAAATAATTCAAACAATTAGAAAGTGGTCCTCCTAAATACAATTTTATGTAAAATTGTCACATATACACCAAAAATAACTAATTTATAATTTATTTAGGGATTTAATAATTCCCACATATCACCATATTGAAAATTATTTTATTTTTTGAAATATAGAAAATTAATTTAATTAATTACTCAAAATATTATTATCACAAATAAAAAAATCGTAATGATGAAGTAGTTACATCTCATATCATATCATCACATAGTTAAAAAAATCCAACACTCAAATTGATCTGATCCACGTATATGTTAAAAATATAAGTATAAATGTTTTTTTTAGAAACAACACAAATACCACTTTTGGAAAATTAATGTGATCTATGTTTATGGGTAATTTTTTTGTTTCTAAAAAAACATTTACACTTGAATTTTGGGGGTACATACTTGACCATCGGTCTAGGATATTATAGAGGAAATACAAATCAAGAGCATGAAATGTTTTATTCTAATTCAAAATCAAAATTCCCTTGCAGAAAAAACACATTGATTTAGCCAAATATCTTGAGATAATTATCACAAATCAATTAGATTCATTGTATATTGTAAATGATTCAGTGAATTCCAGAAATAGTATAGATTGAACATGTATAGGCATTCTCTTTATGTTTCAAGAAATCACATTTATCTTGAGAACTTGTTCTCCTATAAATTTAGTAATAAAACTCACCAAACATTTGAATTCACAAGATTTATTTTCAAGATCGTAAGTAATTATAATTATAATTGTGATCAATGAAAAATGAAGGGAAAATTATGCCTTCCCAAGGAAATTTACAGTGCACAAAACTTTCAATTGGTGAGCTACAATGATCCATTAAAAAGCTACCACAAGAAATTTATTCTCCAAATAATTTATAAAATAATAAAAAAATTATACCTTAATAAAGAGTTCTCCATCATCCTTAATTCTTCTATTTTATATAGTGAAACTTTGATTGTGAATTTTGGTTGATGGAATGTCTTAAAAACACAACAGAAGAAAGAATAAGTTAGTATTTTTCCTTTCCAAATAGAGGTTTATAATTGATAAATTTCAAATGATAAAAAAATCATAATATTCTTAATGGTTCCTACTTAAATCAATTTAACTTCTTCTAGTTTATTTTGAATTTCAATTGGTTCAGAATTTATAAACCAATTTTGGGAGAAAATTAATTCCTCAACGGTATTAGTATTCAAACAACTATAAAATGAATCAAGGAATCATCTTTCTATACTAAATGTTGACTCTAAAGATGCTTTAGTTAATGGAATTGCTAGAATATCCTTGTAAATGCATGAGATAACATGATATTTACTTTCCTTTACTTTCCTCCATATTAAAATATAAAATCCATCGAAATCATCCTCATAATCATCAACCTCTATATATATTTCTAATTCATTCCTTTTTTTTGTTAATTGTATTTTCATTTTCTTTGATCAATATACATCTTTCCATTTCTCACCATCCTCACTACCACTACTAGAATCATGAATATGTGAATCTTGATGAGAACTTGAATCATATTGATCAATAGGGATGGGATATTTAAATTTGTAAAACTCAAAGAGATTATTCATAACCTCTATTAATTTACTAATCAACTCATTATTTTATTCATCATAAAACTTCATTTCAAAACTATCCTGAACATATTCTAATTTATATCAGGAATCAAGAATAACTACCACAAGTAAGAGAGAATTAAAATTGTAACTAATACCCCTAATACTTTCCCAAATTCACCTTCATTACAATTTCCATGGCACTCACAATAATATCATTACTTTTCATCCATTTATTGATTTTTCTATATATTTCATAAATAGTATGAAAGAAATTGTGACATGTCACATGAATATAACTATAAAATTCAATTGTTCTATCATAATTTGTTTTTAAAAAACTTGAAAAATACATGAGAACGCTCCCAATCATCTGTTGTAGGATCCCCAGAGAGCACTCCTAAAACGTGAATCCTCCTCAAGGTGAATAAATAATTTCTCATAATTCTCTGAAACATCTAACATAAAGTAACAATAATTCCACATAGTAGGCACATCAAGAATTATGGCTTGTTTTCCAGTAATTTTTAACTCCTCAACAATGCCCTTGAAATGAGACAAACTAGAAGGTGAACTTCTCACAAACATACAGGAAGATCTTATTCTAAAAATTCTTGTTGTTATTTATTTATCCCATAACTAACAATAAGGTATAAAATATGTGCACAACATCTCATATTCATATACTCTCCATTAAAAATAAACCCATTTTAGTCATTAACCCTCCTCACCAAATAATTGATTGTTGTATTATTAGAACTAGCATTATTCATGGTAACATTATTAATCCTTTAAATCCTCCATTACTTCACTATATATTCTAATACTCATCCAATTTTTTCACCTTTATGATCTAAAAAAACACAAATCCTAGTTGTTATTTTTATTTAAGATCCAATTTCCATCAATAAAATGTCCAGTCACACACATATAATTCAGATTTTGAATTGTAGTATATGTGTCAGTGGTAATACATACCATATGAGAGAACATATCAAACATAGACTTTAAATTTTATTTCTTAGTCAAATATAACTACAATCAATATCTAACAATTGTTTATCTATATGGAACTTGAAATTGAGGTTGAAAAACTTCAATAAATTCTCCAAATCCTCGATTCTCAACATATTTAAATGATAACTCATAAATGGATATTATTTTAGAAAGATATATTCTACACTCTCTTTTTTTAAAATGAGATACTAAAATTTTAATCATCTCATCATTTTCAACTTCACACTTCATTCTAAAACCAATAGTGGTTTTACTTTTCTCGATATTTCTTTGAGGTTTTTTGTTGTACCTTGTCAAGTGATTATTCAAATTACTAGTTTCATGTTGTCCATATGTTCAAGAATAATATTTACCAAAATAATTACAAACAAACTCTCTATTATTCTTATGAAAATGATCCCAATATTAAGAAACTCTATAAGAATAAGCTTTAGGAATTGTTTCCTTTTTAGGAGACCACTTACCCTTAGTTTCTTCAAATGGTTTTCTACTACTAACCCCATCATATTTATGTAATTGAATGGGTAGTTGGAGTAGACCCCATTTGACTTTGATTTCATCTGGTAGTTAGAGGATTAGAACCACTTGTTGTACCATATTCTATGAATGGATAACTATATAGGCTGGATGGCTGTAAAATACTCCCACTATCAAGTATCTAGCTGCAAAACACCCCTAGAGGAAGAAAAAGAACTATTTTTTGAGTGATGGGGGTAATTAACATGAAAATAGTAGTTAAGGGAGAAGATAATAAGAAATAAAATGATTAAAAAAAGCTATGTACTAGAGTGAATGAATGACACTAGGATGAGGAGGAGAATCAGGAGATTATGGTTTCACTCAATCACTCTCAAGGGAAGTTCAGGGGAGGAGGTGAGCACGGAAGGCAGATTTGGCTGGGTGGGTGAATTAAATATGGTATGAAAGGAGGTGGTAGATTATGAATGAGGATAATTAGGGAGTAGGATTTTCTCATGAGATAAATAGAAGATAAGGTGAGTCGGTGAGTAGGGTTTTCTCATGAGGGAAGTTTGGGGAAGGAGGAGGAAGGAGGAGAAGAGTAAGTGGATGGGAGAGGAGGTGAATTGGGGAGGGAGTAGGGTTTCTCTAGACATGAGGGAAGGTTTGGGTCTAGGGAGAAGAGGTAGCTAGATAGCGGAGGGTATGGGGTGAGCGATTGAGCAACAGTTGAGGATTTTTTATACAGCCATCGGGTCCATCGGGTCAGATTGGGTCTATATTTAACCAAAATAATACCTAAACTGACCCATTCACGGGTCAGAACAATATAACCCAACCCGAATAATTTTTGAGTGTAATCTGAACCAACCAAACCTGACCCATTCAGGTGAGGTCGAGTCCATTAGCTAGGGTCAAGTTTGAAAATCCCTAGCTAGTTGGGTCGATTATGTAGGAACCGTCCAGTGTGGCCCATGTGTATGTGGGTGGGCTAAAGCATTCAGGAATCATAGGGTGGTCCAAGGCTCGTGCAGTCCCATTCGTGTAGACACATGACCATATAGGTATGTGGAAAATGTATACAGGAGCCCATCCCCACAGTAGTCTTATGTAATTGGGATGTGGTATAATCATATATAAAAAAATATCTAAATGTACTCAATTTTGATGTGGGACTCATGTGCACCATCGTGGCCTTTATCAGTGCCAAAAAGAAAGTACTGATAAAGGTACCCTTTTATCAATGATTTTTTTTAGCAATGAATGAACCTAAAACTATAGTATATTTTCCTCCTTTCTAAACATATCCTATTTTTCTTAATCCACCTTTCTTATCCTTCAAAAACTTCTTATATTCTTTATTGAGTTGTGTAATCTACTCAAGACAAGATTCCAACTTGCCTTTATGCTCTCAATAAAGTTATGTCTTTTATTCTCCATCATCATCAATTCTTGATGAAACAAATCCTTTCTAAGTATGGAAAAAGAAATTTAATTTATCATTTTAACTATTAGATGATTCGTTTTTCCTTTTTTCTTAGAAGACTCATTTTACTATTATAATACTTCTTCTTATTCTTACTCTTTTCTTTTTTTTGTGACTTCTCATCTTCCTCATCTGATTTATATTATTCAACCTACTTCTTTGGGAAATATTTTTCAATATGATAAATACCATAAAAATTATATCCTCTTAGAAATTTCTTACCATTGCCTTTCTATTTTCCCATATTGAATCTATACAATATAATAAAAACAATTTGATTGAAGTCTTCATCACCCCCATCATCATCTGAGTCACTTGCTCTTATAACTTCATATTCATTTACATTTCATTTTCTCATGGATTCAAAGTCCATCTCATCCTTTGCTTTCTTCTTGAAGGTTTGTGATTTTCTCATCTCGTATGGTATGTGAATATTGTGAAGTTCAACTCGGGACATGTCTTTTTTATCATCCAAATATGGAACTTTGGAATCAAATCTATCTAGTAAATTTATCATAAACTTATCTAATATGATATAATCCTCCAATTTCTCACCAAATCCTTGAATATTGTTGATTATCTCATTCATCTTGGTGAAATAGTCATCTATATTCTCATCATCATCCATTTTAATATCCTAAAATATACTCCTCCATACTTGTAGCCTAGCTTCCTTCACCTTGGTATTACCTTCATAGTTTCTTCTCAATTTTTACTATAACCCCTTTTTATTTTGAAGACCCATTACCTTTTTGTAGACCTTTTACGATAGGGACATCAAGATGGAATTTTATTCCATGAAATATAACTAAATTTTTCTCTTATTATCTTGATTCATAGTAATACCTTTATAAATGGGTGGAAAACCCATTGTAACAGCATTTCTAACTTCTGGGTTGAGTGAAATGAGGTAGAGAAGCATCTTGTTCCTCCAAATATGGTATTTTAGGCCATCAAAGTTAGGTACTCCTTGACTATTCACATCATTTAATCTTTTTATTATTAGTTGTTTTTTGGATATTTAAGAGGTAACATGATGCTTTGATACCGATTGAGATTCCCATGTTTGGTGAACCATTGAGATGTGGGTGAATTAGTGGTCTCTTTTTATAAATTTTCTTTTTTAATTCATCCTCTTGAACTTGTTAATGTTTATGATCCACTCATTAAAAACACACCACACCACCTTGTGTGTATAAATAATAATAGAGAGAGTAATGCATGATATTTACATGGTTTCTCCAGAATATCCTACTCCTTGTCATGATTGGTTATCCCCCCAATGATGGATTTGTACACTACATTCAATAATCATCTATAATTAGTGATAGTCTAGTCTCTTCAACACAGTGTACACTGTGTTTTGAAAACTTCTATAATCCATAGGAAGAAATGAAAAATCCTCTATAAAATATGTCCCAAAAAATAAATATTTATAAGTTTCTCTTGGTGTACTTTGAACCTATTGATAATGGTCCTACTCCATGATAAAATAGATCAAAAAATCTATACATGTACACTTCTCCAAGTCTTCTACACAAGGGCCTTATTCAAGAAGTGGACATCCAACTTTCTTAGCACTCCAGTTCTTCACATGAACTAGCTCTCCTTAGCACATTGAATAATTGGGCACAACAGGATTCTTATTCCTTGAATGAATCCCAACTTCAAACTCCTTCTCTCTATTTGATACTTATGTGTATGAGGCACATATAAATCTCTCACATTTTTTGTTCATGGATCCTAAATATTCTCCAAATATATTTCTTCTTCAGAATCTACACAATTTATACTCACAGAAAATCATGTGAATGTTTAGTTTCCATTCGAACTTAGATACTTTATTAACCTTCTATAGGTGTGATATTCTCATTAAAATTGGTCAACATATATCCAATTTATTTCTCATTTAAAATCCCTTAAGACTCGTAATATTTCCATATTATTCATTTGATATAAAGTTATCACATCTTTAATTACCATGAAAATTATAACTTCAAATTATTTAAAAAACCCATGTATATGAATTCATGAACAAAAATGTGGGTCTTTTCTTCTATAGTGTATAACTTATCTCAACATCACCATCTTCTCTTAATATGGTTCTTACTTCATCTTTTCTTTGAATCATGATCCATGTGTGATCATGATGCTTGATCTATGAAGGTCAGCTTGAAGGCATCATCTAGTTTTAATATTCATTTATCTAAAATATTTCATATTTTGGAATCTCAACATTTCTCCCTATATACTTCTCAAAATCCTCTAAGTTTTGAAGTCGTGTGTGTTGGGACCAATTTGTATGGATAAGGAAGTAAAAAGAGTTTGTTGTTATAGAGTGTTGTTTTTTTTGTCAAAGAAGCTAAATCAATTCACTTTGTAAAGGACTTGTAAACCAGATGATGATTTACTGAAATGTATTTCACAAATATCACAAGTTTTGAGAACTTGTGATGCAAGCCTCGTGAAGGAAAGGGGGAGAAATGATAATGCAAGTCATATACAATTTTAATTGGAAGGAATGATGCTACTGGAAGATAGGGAAGTTTTAGTACTTCCCATTGTAATTCTGACTATGCTAAATCAGGTCTATCAAAGGATATATATCACGATAGTGGATTTCATGATGAAAGCTGAAGAAGGTTTATAGGAAGCAGTGAAGAGAGAAATGACAAAGGAATGGACAATCTGGAGGCGGCACAAAATCACAGTTTAAGGTGGTGTCGTTTTCCAGTGTTTGCCAAATTTTAGGACCTAAAAAACGGGAAATGAAAAAATGTGTTTTTGGCAATGGATGTTGTGTGCAAGATTTAATATGGTTTAGATTTTTTCACACAAGGCATGATTCAAGTTCAGAACATCGAAAAATGGCAAAGGCATGCAGTGTGAGAAAAATTGGGCAGAGTGAGCAAAAAAATAAAGGCTACGCGAAATATTTGCGAGATGCTCGAAATATCAGCGGGGTGCGCGAAAAATAAAAAATCAGCATGAAATATATGAGGGGTGTGTGAAATATCAGTGGGATGTGTGAAAAAATAAATTGGTGCGCGAAATATCAGCAAGATGCATGAAAAATAAAGTGGTGCGCGAAATATTGGCTTGGTGCGCGAAATAGAGAAATGAAGTTTTTCGCACAAGAGGTATTTCAAGATCAGAAGCTCGAAAAATGGAAAAGTAATGTGGTGTGTGAAAAATTTGATCATTGCGCGAAATATGATGTTTTTCGAAAGAGTTTTTACGTGCACGAAGGGGGTTTTATGCGTGGATTAGTGTTTTTCACACAGAGTTAAAAAGGCCTATAAATACGAGGTGACCCCCTCTCATTGTGAGTGGCTCGACACTTAGAGAAATCATGAGCTCTGAAGTGCCTAAAATTATACACTAAGTAAGTTGCATGAAAATAAAGAGGTTTGCGCGAAAAGAGGAGAGGTGCGTGAAAAAGTGGAAAGTTGCGCGAAAAAAGGAGGTTGCGCGAAAAAGGTTTTTCACGCCGAAAGGGAATTTTTACATGCAATCCATTTGAATTGCGCGCAAGGTACCCTAAAGGCTGCATGAAAAAAATTTGGCCTTCACACATATTCAATTGTGCGTAAGATAGTTCTTACCAGCTTCTGGGTAAGAAATTGAAGATTTTTACTTTAGAGAATACATTTGTTCAATTGTAAAGAATCACTGAAATATTGTAATTCCCTATTTGTCCTAAGAGGGTGCACACACACTTGAGGATTGTTTTCCAAGTGCTACATAATTTTAAGGGTATATCCTACTAATTTTATTCCATATCAAAGGATTGTTTTCTAGTGGATTGTGTGGTACTGGATTATTTCCATACCATACCAAGGACGTAGCTAATATTGTTGAGTAGTGAACCTTGTAAATCTTGTGTTTTTGTGGTTGTGTGTGTTCAGCAGAGAAGAAACTCTTTAACAGGAGGCAAAGGTTGTTTCAAAAATAAGGAAACATAAAAAGAAAAATACATCACTGATTCACCCCATCCCCCTCTCAGTAATACTTAGATCCTGATTGGGAAATTCAATATGAAACACATGTGAAGTTATATGGAACTCATGAAGTCATACAAAACTCATTTCATATGAATTTTATGTCATAAAATCATTCCCTTTCCATTTTCAATATTTGTATAAAGTTGAATGCTCATGAATTCATATGATTTCAATACTTATGATCAATATAAAAGTCATAAAATTAGTTAAAAGACTTACAATGAAGTCATATTCTCTTTTCAATTTTCATCCCCATACCAAAGTCATGTGAAAACCTTAAAGTTGCAGGATTTAATTTTTAAGTCTTATGAAATACATGAATTAGTATGAAATTCATGAAGTCATATGAAATTGGAAAAACCTTATGATTAGATACTTTTCCATTTTTTCAGTTTTAACTCAAAAATTATAAGCTTATTCAACTGGATCTAAGACTTATTTATCTCATCTCTATAGCATCTTAACAACTCCAAAACGAATTCCAAATTGTTGTATACAATGTTTTAACATCCAATAACACTTTCCCTTGATTTACTTGAAGATTAGAACATCACCCATTGTATTTAAATCTTGAGGATATAATCCAAAACAATCCTCTAAGAGTCACCATCACAATCCTACACTAATCACATATTGAAAATAAATTCAATAAAACACTTTATGAACAAAAAATTAAAAAGGTGAGTTTTTGGGCAAAAAATTATAAACACGTCGAGCTCAATGATTTTTTTTACAAGACCTAATCAATAAATGTTTCATGTTGAGCAATGATTTTTTTTCTTATCATCAAAGTAAAAAAACTTGAAATGAACCCAATAGGTCCAACTCATTCACCTCTACTGAATATTTCTATTTAATTTTGATAAGTTTAAACAAAAAGTTTGGATAACATTTTGAAATTATGTGAAACATTGTGGAATAAAAAGGATAAAGAAAAAAATTATTGTTTATTGAGTAATAATCCAAATCGGTAAGCAATCTAACAATCACTAGAGTGATGATAAAAAACACTGGAAGCATCGAGATAGGAGTGAAATGATCTTTTTATAACACTTAATCCTTGTTTGATATGTGGGGAAGGGAAACATGGAAAGAAAGCTATGGTTTTTTATTTTTTGTTATGATGTAATGAAATGACTCATTCCCTTAAACAAAATAATTCAACTTCAATACATAGGTGGATAAAACTTACTAGATGGAACAAGAATTTCATTTTTCAAAAAAAATGACCTTTCAACATATCTCCAAATATGAACTTGTCTTCCTAGATCATGATACATGTATTTTGGAGGGAACCCTATGATGATGACTTATTTTTTACTCTCCCTAGAATTATTATATTATTGCAAATATTTTTACATTAAAACTCCATCATAGTGTTGAAAGCATCACCACTTCCACAAGAATCCTCTTTTCATGCTATAATGAACTCCATCGACAACATTGTGGCACTAGTAATGCAAGAAAACTCCATTGTACTATCATTATCTAAGTTATTCCCTATTAATAGAAAATGAATATAAATGAGTGTATGGTTTCTCCCTAAACTCATCAAAGGGAATGATTATCCAAGAAAGGGTTTCATTTTTTCCTATAGGGGATAAGGGTGACAATTCATATTAGGTCATATTGACTTGTTTAATATTTATGTTGAGATGCTCAAACTCAAAATCGACAAATTTATGAAATGCTCAGACTCAAATCATTTACTAAACACATTATCATGATGTGAAATCATTCCATATCTTATTTATATATTTAATTAAATGATATATATAGGGATGGTAATAGGTACCCACTTACCGGGTACCTGACCCTACCTGACTCAATTAAAATAGATTAAGGTACCCCTTAATCAGGTTCAGGTAGGGTTTGAGTTTCACATTTCATCCCTGATTAATAACTGGGTAGGTGGGTATCATTAATAAGATACCCAAAAACTTGTGTTGAGAATGTGTTGATTCAACAATTTTTTTAATTTATTTTTGGTTTTAAAACTCAAAAATTCCCACATTTATGTTACTAATTAATTTTCTTTTCATTGAATTTTAGGAAAATAATGTTCACCAAAATATTTATTCTAGAAATATATTCAAGTCTTTGATTCTCCAGAAATATTTGTTGAAGTATTCTGGACATGGTTAAACATATTCTGGAAACACTGTTCAAACCCTACATTTGTAAGTGTAAGCATAGCCTATGGTTCAGAATCCCTATGTTTGGAATAGCATTTATGGTTCATAAACTCTAAGTTTAAAAGTAACCCTACATTTGAGGAAACAAATGTATGGTACATCAACCCAACTTTTTTAATCAACCCTACATTTTCAACCCTACATTTAGAGTTTTTTCATCACATGAAAAAACCCTGCATTTGACTATTCAATGATAGAGTCTTAAATCTATGATATTATCTGAGATTTATGCAATGGTCTTTCTATAAGTAAATAATTATTCAAAGTTATTTACAACCGATTCAAAGTCCCTTTATGATTGTCTTAAAGGATTTTATTCAATGGAGTAAATTTTTTTCTATTCTTATGAGAAGTTAGAATTCTCTTGAATGTTTTTGAATTCAAATATTCATGATTTATTATGAGGTATTTCTAAAGATATTTTAACCTAGAGATGTTCAACCTATAGTATAAATGTCGAGATGTTCTTCATCAAAAAAAAGAGAGATGAGATATACATAAGGAAAATATGTGTTTGAGATATAAAAAGTGTGTCATTGCATTTAGAGTTACACTTTGGAGACATAAATGTTTTGATCTATATGAATATTGTTACTGCTATTGTTGTTGTTTCTTAAACTACATTTTATTTTTATATCTTCTTCTGCAAGAATGACGAAGCATTGGGTAAAGCTATACTTTGGATTCATACTTGTTTATATATATATCTGGTGTTTTCTTTGATTTTTGAAGAAATACTATGTAATGTTGGAGATCTATTTACTATTGTGTGTTATTGAAGATAAATTACATCTATTAGTTGTTGTTGCAACTATAAAGTTTAACCTATTTTCTCAATAAAATGAATCATTAATGGTTTATTAGAGTTTCGACTGCTCATACTCAATCGTGGTGATGTTTCAACTTCTTATACTAAGTTTTTGATTTTTGGTTCCTTGCAAAAGAACTAGAAGTCCCTATAGAAGCTTTGTAAGGTTTCAACTACCTACACTCAGTTGTTTCTTATTTGGAGGTCTATGGATAAGAGGACCTGCTAGTGAAAATCACCAAGCTCATGGAGTTGATCTTTGGTGGAGTGGACTAGGGGATCTTTGTGCTATGAACCACTACACATCACTGTGTTCTTTTTCTTTATTCATTTTTGTTTCTGACTCACCTTTAAGATAGATGGAAAAGTTCATTGCATAACAAGAGAGGTGTTCTAAATTTATCAAATTTTTGAAGAACATAATTCACCCCCTCTTGTGTCTTTTTCTTCATCATAGTCATCTTTAACTAACAATTGGTATAAAAGGTAGGGATCTACTAAATACTTACAAGATCTAAAAATCCTAAGTTAAATATTCAGATCAAGACATTGTAAAATGATTAATTCTAGAGAAGGTATGCCGATGATCCATGATCCTTACTTTAATAGTGATAATTATGAATGTTGGAAAGCCCGTATCATTATCTATTTAAAAAATCTTAGAATAAGGGTTTATTTAAAGGTTGTTAATCCTTATGATATTAATAAGGAAGATTTAGAATAATGACCAAGAAAGTGAATATGATCTCAATTCAAAAGATATGAATGTTATTGTGTGTGGTTTAGGAACTGATGAGTTCAATTGTGTATCTCAATGTCCTGTTGCATATGAGATGTGGCAGACTATTGTCATTGCCTATGAAGGAACTAAAAATATTAGAAAATTAAGGTACAATACTATGAAACTAAATTTTGATTCAATCAGAGTGAATGAGAATGAAACTATCACTCAAATGAATGGAATATTGACATATATTGTCAATAATGTTGCTGATTTAGGATATCCAATTTCATAGTTAGATCAAGCATTAAAATTACTCAAAGTATGATCCTCTAAGTGGAATGTAATATATGTATCTATAAGTCAATCTACACCAGTGAAAAATTTAGCTATGAAGGAATTGATTGGGACTTTAATGATGTATGAACCTGAGATGCTGGCTGAAGCTAAAAATCATGTAAAACACAAATAATCTGCTCTCAAAACTACTATAGATTAATCATCTTATTCAATTAATCCATATTTGGATAAAAATTATCATATCTTGTTAAACAATTTGAGAATATTTACAGAAATAAAAAGAAAGGGACTGGAGAAAATAGATGTTGTGAATGCAAGGAAAAAGTTCATACAAAGGATAATATTCCTTCTACTTAAATCTAAAAGAAAATATTATTACAAGAGAAAATGAAAAAAAAATTATGAAGGCTACCTAGATTAATACTTCTAGTTCACATAATGAATATTCTATAGATTCTGAGATAGGGAATAAAAAGAAAATGGTGTGTCTTATGGCTCATAGTGATGAGGTGAAATCTTCTTACTCTCATAACAATAGTTGTGAAAAAACTTTATTATGATGAATTAAATAGGTATTTATTTATGCTAAAAGATAAATATGAATCCTTATAGAAATATCATTGAACATTTTTAAAATATTATGATAATTTTCTATTATATAAAGAAAAATTTTCAAAACATATTATAGATTTAAAATCTAATTCTTCTAAAATTTCTTATGATTTTCATGTTACTAAAATTAAATAATTTTTTGGATGAATTTGATAATTTAAAACAATATTCTAGTATGCTGATAAAAATAAAAAAATATTTAGATAAAATCCTTGGAAAAAATAAAATTAAAAAAAGGAAATTTTGGATATGAAGCAATGGTGAAAGACCAAAGCTATATAAGAATTATTTTTATTTTGGTTTGAATAGAAAAAACATGTCTAATGTTAAATTTTTTTATTATGGTATTAATGTTCATTATGAAAATTATTAATGCTTTATAAAAACTCAAATTTTTTATATTAAAAATATTTATTTCTCAAAAGAATTATTTAACTTAAATAGTATAATTCTTACTCAAAAAAAAATTATGGTTACCTAAAATTTAATTTCTAACACTACTAGAGATAAAATCATATGAGTACCAAAAATCACTTGTATTTTATGTTTTGTAGGATTATACTACTAATTTGTATCATTAAATATTTAAGTGGTCGATTGAGTAATAAATGAAAGTCTCTACCAAAGAGTGAACAAATCTAAATTAGTTCATTATCAAAGAATCCTTAGTATTAAAATCATTGATCTATGAAGTATTTCATTTTTATATATTTATATGCTTATGGTACATTAAATTTTTTATATAGGGAAAATTGATATCTCTTATAATTTGATAAATACTCTTCTTTATCAAGTCTTGGTCTATTTTGATTTTATATTTAATTTATTAAAAATATTCATATATCTTTAAACATTATTTTACTCTTTAGATAAATACAGTGCTAGTTTAAATTATGAAAGAAATTATATTTTTCATCTTTAAACCTATTGAAAAAAGTATATTTTCATGTTCTAAAATTTTCATTTGTTTATGAAAACGGAACATATTTCTTGCATAATATGACTTTTTAAAAGCTAAAATCTGTACTGATTATTCTGTATTTTTCAGCTAAAGAGTATGAAATAAATAAGGAAGTTCATGGTGATGAATAACTGGAAGTCTCTTTGTCTAAAATGTCTTATGAAAGGATTTTGTTCAAAGTCAACACCTTGAATGAAGAAAAAGGAAACCGCAAGCTGCTTTGGATGCATATAGAAAGTCATATGAAGAACTATAAAAAATAACTACATCAAAAATGGTTTTTAATTCATTACAAAAGGAATATCCAAATATGAAAGATAGCTTAATATCAAAACAATAATCTGAATATTTTAAAGAGGAAATAATAAATTGGATGGATTTATTCAAAATATAAGTTATTACCAAGCTAGATCTTGATAAGATTAAGATATTTCTGGTTGAACGGTGTTCATTTTCTTCATATCAAAGAACAAAAGATGCTAAAAATATATTATAAGAAGTGTTAAGGGTTTTATATTCTTTAATTGAAAAAGTTTGAAGTATAGAAAGTGCAGATGAACCGTCTACTCCTTCCTAAATATTTGATTTTATTTTCCATTGTTTATTTAAATTCAATGTTATATATATTGTTTTCAAATTATTATTTAGTGAAAATATGTGATATAATTTGTTTCATAATTTCTTTTTAACTTTTATCTTACCTAAGATTGAACTTAATATTTTTTATCTCATTAATTAAATTAATTTATTATTCTGAGTAAATAATAATTTTGTTATGAAAAAATTAGTTAAAAGCCTTTTATTTTTTTTAATGTTTTCTAATTTATTGAATATCCTATATGTATTAGGGGGAGTTTTTATAAAATAATCATTTTATTCATTAAATAATTTTTAATACTTCTTGATTAAAAATCTATATCTTTTTAAGAAAGAATGAATTTAATTGGAGTTTATTTTAACTAATTATTTCTCTTAACTTTTTGATGTCACAAAAAGGGGATAATTTTATAATTCTAGAAGTTGGAGAAGTTTGTATCCTTATCAAAAACAATTATCAACTTTATATTCTTAACATGAGGGAGAAGTTTTCATTGAGAAATATTATAAAGATATATTGGGGGAGAAATTATAATTTGTGAAATGTTTTTTCCTCATAGTTATGGGAAAAAATGTGTTTTTGATTTTATGTTTTTTTGTTATTGGGTTACGTGATCATAAAAAAGGGAGAGATTGTTGAGAATGTGTTGATTCAACAATTTTGTTAAATTATTTTTGGTTTTGATGATCACAAATGACCACATTTATGTTACTAATGAATTTTATTTTAAGTGAATATCATAAAAATAATGTTCATCAAAATATTAATTCTGGAAATATAGTCAAGTCATTTGTAATTTCCCAGAACCAAATTCCACTGAAAGGTGCCCCGAGCCTGGTGGGTCACATGGACTCAAGCGCATCTCCCCAAATGCCAAAGGCTACTAACTATCAGTGAGGACCTAGTTGAGTCTGTGGGGAGACTATTCTCTCATAAGAAGAGTGTAACACAGTAGAACATCAATAACAGTTACAAATAGCGGAAGTAGTAAACCATACAACAAAAGTAAACAATGGAAGAATAATAGTATAAAAAAACTGGAAATCATATCATATACAATATTATGATATATGTAACATGTTTCTAAAAATAATAAAAAATATGAAGACAAGTTAGATGTAAAATCCATATAACAAAAGTAAAAAAAGGCCAAAAGAATCTCTGTAGCATCGCAAGCCTCATCTTAGTCTCATGCTCTCCTCCTCCTAAGCATCATATCAAGTACATGTAGGATGAAACTTTACCTTATCATTATATGCAATCATATAATCTTTTTGGGCCCAAAAACATGACCCAAACAAGGTGTGAGGCTAAATCCTAGTAGGAAACCACCCAAGGTCTGTGTCTATTAGTCAGTGAATATATATAGCAGGTAGTGTGCAATTAAGAAAATAGTAAGTAAGGGAGAACTCAAAAGTAAATATCCTACATGCTCTGGTTTTCATTTCATATCCATTTAACATTTCAATTATGTTGGAATATATAAATCTCAAGATTTGTCTCAAGACCAGCATCCCCTATATAACTGGTAGCACAACAAATGCCTCATAATGCCATCTAAACAATAACAAGTGAAGACTTAATCTGATCTTGTTCTTTGTCTAGGTAGGCGCGTCATAAGGCATTTCATTTCAATATTCAATTTATAACATGATCCCATCATTGGCATTCCTAAATTTGAATTCAAGTATCACTCTTGGTGCTATATCAACCAACACCCTACAATCCCATCCTTATATAACCTCTCAAGAACTCGGTATTTCTCTAGGTGAGGTATATAGTTCATGTTATCTAAGTAAGTCCTTTGTGTTCCTCTAAGGAATCCCCAATTATCACCCATGACATATAATCAAATTCCCCATGAGCTCATCCATGGCATCCCTAAATTGGGTCCATGTGTCACTCGGCATATAAGTCCATCCTTGATGAGTCCGTTCATGGAATCCCTCAATTAGATCCATGTATCACTCATGGAATTATCACATTTAATCGTTGAGTCCTTCCATGGAATCCTAAGGTGGATCTATGTATCACCTAGGGTATAAATTTCAATAATCACGTGAGTTTATCCATGGAATTCTCATCTGAATCCATGTGTCACTCATGGTTATTCATCGTTTAACCATTTCAATTCCATTTAATATGTTGAGGTCAAAACCAAGAGCATCTAACAATAAACTTACCTCAAAGGGTGTATCAAGCCTTGGCCAACCTTTAAGTTCTTGGCCTTCCAATTAATCACGTGAGAATATTTCATATTACAAGCTAATACATAGATTTAACATCATTTAACTCACATGGGAATATCATAATAATGATCTTCCCATGCTTTATCAATCTATTTCATGGAATGGTCTCAATTTAACTCACAAGGGATAACAACTCAAGGGCCATCCAAAAACCTCTATGGCCATTTTTATTATAACAATTCTAACTATCCTATCCAGCTTTCACATATATTATTTATAATATAACTCACATTGGAAATCCATAATTAGAGAAATTCAATCCAATTTCATCAATTCAAGTCGTATAATATACGTACTCACATGGGCAAGGCATAGGCAAAACAAGCTTGTTTAAATAAGAAATGGCGTATATGGGTCAATGGGAAAGTCTTACATCCCATACCCTTAATTCAGTTCAATTAAAAGCTATCAACATTTCAATTTAATTCACAGACCAATTCCCATTTTGACATCCCATGACATGGGGTAAAAGGCATGCCTCATGGGCGTCTGAGGTCAAAATCCATAAAGGGTCACTCAAAGAAACACACCCATGGGGTGGTCCTTAATTAAGGTATACAACCTATAATGTGCATAATCATTCCTTTTCAATTACCTGAAACATGATAGACAACAATAGGGTTCAATTCCAATTTAAGTTAATGCCCCAAAAATGGGCACACGACATTGCAGCATATATAAATGATTTGGATTTTAATGAAAAGCACATGAACACCTACCTTAGGTCTGTGCTAGATAGCTCGTCCAGTATCAAGATCTGATTCGTCTTGGTTTGGGAAAAATATGAAGAATGGATGAAGAATATAAAATTAAGGAATATGATCCTAAATCCAAATAGCACAATGTACATCCATAAGAATCAAGAATGTCTAAAAAGGAATTAAGGCCTTACTGATACGGATCTGATAAGACAGACGACACTCGAATCAGAGATCAAACGAAGAGTGTAGCTCAATTCCTAGGATAGTCCTTCAAAGGGCTCAAGAAATGGCCCCATGTTGTGCAATGGATGAATAAGGAAAAAGATTTTAGGTTATAAAATATTTCAAGAGGAAAAATGGTCATTTTACCCAAAATATCTAGGTCACACTGTTTAGGCACACAGTTTGTCAAATTGTGTGCCATGTCGCACGGTCTACTATAGGAGAAAGGAGTGCTCGCACGATTTACCCATAGGGTTTACAAACTGTGTGAAGACCCTCTGTCAAATCTATTGAAAACTGCAGACTTGTCTCATAGTTTCATCAAACCATGCGACCTGTAGGCCCCAACTTTCTATCCTCACATAGTTTTTTCAAACCATGCACCAGGATAAAAACACCCAAAATTAGGGTTCTAAGCTCTAGACTAGCCCCAAACACCCCATAGACCTCCATAACCCCAACATGTATCCACATTAGGCCATAATTAAGAAATTAAACTAATAATTAATGAAAAAAAACAAGATCCATACCTCAAAGAAGAACCGGATTCTTACAAATTCCCCCCTTAAAGCAATTCATCCCCGAATTTCCCTTATAAGGGTGGTGAAGCAATATTTGAGAATAAATTCAACCACTGTGATCGTACATTGGCCTCCCTCTCCTAGGTCTCGTTCTACACTTGGTCATGCTTCCATAGCACCCGTACTAAAGGGATGGACCGACCTCAGAGAAACTTTTTTCTACAATCCACAATTCATATAAGTTTCTCCTCAAAGGATGCATATTTCTATAACTCAACCTTTTCAGGATGAAAAGAATAAGAAAGGTCTGAAAAGTAATGTCACGGGTGAGAAAAATGGAATATTTCTTGCATAGCCCAGTACCTATGAGGTAACTACAACCGATAGTCTACCATCCTGACTCTCTCCAGAATCTCAAATGGACCAACATACCTTGGTGAAAGCTTATCCTCTCTCCTAATCCTATTATGTCCCAACCTCAGTGAAACATATAGGAAAAGCCAATCCCTAACCTCAAACTCTAGAGGTCATCTATGGCGATCAGCTTATGATTTTTGAAGAGACTGCGCAGTAGTCATTCGCTTCTGAATCAACTGCACATGTTCTGTGGTCTCCTAGATAAGACGAGGACGCTACCTATCTGGCCTCTAGCCAACATAAGGGTGATCGTCATGGACTACCATATAAAGCCTCATATGTATCTATCTAAATATTATCCTAAATTCCATTGTTATAGGAAAAATAAACTAAGGGTATATACCTCTCCGAAGATCCCCTAAAATCTAGGATGCATTCCCAAAGCATGTCATCAAGCACCAGATCCGTGCACTCTGATTGTCCATCTGTCTGGGGGTGGTAAGTTTTGCTCAAAAGCACCTATATACCCAAATATATTTGTATCCCTTTCCAAAAATGATAAGTAAACTAAGAATCCCTATCTGAAATGATAGTATGTGGAACTCGGTGAAGTTGTATAATCTCACGAATGTACAACCTCCAAATCTCATCAGCACTGAAGGTTTACTTGATTGCCGGGAAATGAGAAACCTTTATGAGCCAATCAATAACAACCCATAAAACATCATTACCTCTAGGATACCTCGACAAACTTTTGATGAAATCCATCGTGACATCATTCCATTTCCACTTGGGAATGGGTAGCTATTATAAAAGTACATCTGGTTGGTGGTGTTCCACCTTCACCTGTTGACAGTTGGAACATATCATGAAAAAATCAGCCACATATCTTTTCATTTATGACCATCAATACTGACGATGTAAAACCCAATACATATTGGTGACACCAGGATGAACTTCCCAAATAGAGGCATGAAATTCTCGCATCAGCTCCTCACACATGTCTGCTAAAACCCATATGTGACCATGTAACTGTAGAACTTCATCCTCGACTACTGTCCAATCAAGAGGAGGGTCCTCACCTGTCACACTCTCCCATATAACTAGGCCTTCATAATATGATAGCCTCCTCATCCTAACTCTATCCAAAAGTCTAGAGGTGAAAGCTAAGGATGATATAAACGTCTTCCCTTGACTCACATGAACCTCCAAGTGCAACTCATAGAACAACACCATAAGCTGTCACTCACTACTAGCCTACTATACTACCTATATCTGATTCCTCCTAATCAGTGCATCGACCACTACATTTCCTTTACCAAGCATGTAAGCCATCTTGAAGTCAAAATACTAAAGGTATTCAACCCACCTTCACTGCCTCAGATTCATATCATGTTGTGTAAATATGTACTTGAGGATTTTCTGGTCCATATACACCACAAAATGCTCTCACAGCAAGTAATGTATACAATAGAACAAAGCATGAACAACCATAGCTAACTTGAGATCATGTGTCGGATAATTCCTCTCATGTGGCCTCAACTGATGAGACCCGTATGCAAAAAATTGATCCCCCTGCATAAGAACTGCTCTTATCCCAATACCTGATGCATCATAGTACATAGTGTAACTCCTACCTAGATCTAGAAAAATCAGTATTGGTGCTGAAGTCAATCTCCCTTTAAAATCATGAAAGTTTGTCTCATAGGAATCTGACAATACATACTTCACACCCTTCTTAGTCAACCCCATCAATGGTACTGCTAAGCATGATAAGTATTGTATAAAATGCTTGTAGTAACCATATATCCCTAAGAAACTCTGTACCTAAAATATGTTCTTGGGATGCTCATAGGTAACTACCACTCCCACCTTCTCTGGGTCCACTGATACTTCTGTTTATGGGATGACAAGACCTAGGAAGTGAATTTGATCCATCCATAAGTGGCACTTTTTAAGCTTAGCATATAACTAATAATATCTTAGTGTATTCAAAATGATTTCAAGATGTTTGTAATGGTTGTGTTGATTGTTATAATACACTAATATATCATCCATGAAAACCATAAAACATGAATCGAGATAAGTATAGAACACTCGGTTCATCAGTGCTATGAAGATCGCTGGTGCGTTCGTGAAACCGAACAGCATAACCAAATAATCATATAGACCATACCCTCTTCTGAAGGTTGTGTGAGGTATGTTTTATGGTCTATCATGAACCTAATGATAACTGGATCTCAAATAAATCTTCGAGAAGACCCGAGCTCCTCAGAGAAGGTCAAATAGATCATCTATCTACGGTATAGGATACCGGTTCTTAATTGTTAACTGGTTCAATTTCTGGTAATCCACACATATCCTAAGGGTACCATCCACATTTTTCACAAAAATGACTAGTGAACCCCATGGAGAAGTATTAGGTTGGATGAAACCCTTTGCCTCTAAATCCTCTAGCTTCCTCTTGAGCTCTTGTAACTCTATTATAGACATCCTGTAAGGAGGAATAGATACCAGTACAACTCCTAGAAATAGCTCGATAGAGAACTATACCTCTCTCACTAGAGGTAATCCTGAGAAGTCATCTGGGAAGACGTCCCTGAAATAATCAACCACTAGAGGAAAAACAGTCAGACATGTCCCCTGATCATCTAGATATAAACTCGCAATTTGGGATGTCATTCTTCCCTTCCCATGATGCTCAAATCCAGATCATCTTTCTTGGAAATCCCATTCACCCTTGTGAATGAACTCCCTACTCTCTAGTGATGTAAAAATCACCCTGAGGTGATAGAAATCTATGAAATCTTGAAAATTATCCAACAATTTCAACCTAAGAATGAAATTGAAGTCTGTCATCTCAAGTATGTAAAGGTCCCATACTAAGTGACACCCACCAACCTCAAGGGGGAACTCCCTGCACTGACACACACCTTCCTTCCTAATCCCTAATAGAGTGTCTAGCATCATCATGCCACCAGAAGTAAAAACACAGATCCCAAGGCTCTCCACAATGGGCATAGATATAAATCTATGTGAATCCCATGTATCAAAAAATGAATAATCTAAAAAAGAGGCTACTGTAAGAGTACCTCTGACATTATAGGGTATAGTATACTGCTCATGTTGGATCTATTGCATTGCATATGTTCGACCTGTACTACAACCCTATGACACTACCTAGCTACCTGGATCTGATCCACCCTACTGTCGTTGTGAACCTGGGGTCTGGCTACCATGGCCATGACCACCACCTCTACCCGAACCACCTAACATACCCCATCTTCCTATCTGGTGAAAATTTGTTGACCCTGCTCCTAAACATGGAGTCAATGAAGACCCTCTCTCACTATATTCTAGTAGAAATGTTTTGCGGAAGTGTTGTAGATTTCCTATCTTATCACAATATCAGCACTCAACTGGGTCCTTCATACACTACAGCCTCATATATCCCATCCTACCACACTGGTAGCACCTCACCTGGCCACCTGAATAAATGTTTTAACTACTAATATCACTACATGGAAGATCCAAACGACACTTCCTACTACCAATAGATGTATTACTAGACTTAGGTGTCGAACCAACTTGGTCGCACCACTGGATTCCCTCAGGTTACGCTCTGTGATCAGTGCCTAGTTCACTATCCCAAATACAGTAGTCAGCCGGAAGGTATTCACCTACAATAGAATGTTGTATCTGATACCATCCATGAATCATCTGGATTTTGATAACTCATCACCCATCAAAATAGGTGTGAAGCACTGGAGATTAGTAAAATGGGTCAAGTATTCCATAACTGATAACGCGCCCTGCTCTAAATGTAAGAACTCCTGATCTCTATTGAACCTCAAGGTATCATGATAGAAGTAATTTTAGAAGTCAGTATGAAACTCCATCCTAGCCATGTCTCAATGACAGTCATTCTGAATGATAACATCTCACAATCTCTTAGAAAAATCACGCACCATATACATAGAGAGATTTACCATCCTCTTGGGAGTCATCTCTAAATGCTTGAAGATAGACAGTGTGTCCTTGATCCATGACTCTATAACATGTGTTCTACCATCCCCTGAAAACATGGTCAGATGCTGCTACTAAAACTCACACATCAACTCTTCCATAGTCAGGGAAGGTCATGGTGCTCCCTGAATGGTTTGTATAAACTGTATAAATCCTTCACAAAACTATGAATCAGCACCTGCATCTGGTATAACATCCATTTTATTATTTAGAACTATTGTAGGATCCACTGTTATCCCATGGCCCACCACCTTCAGAGTGTAATCATCACTACCCTCCTAGCGTATATTTAGAGATCTTCGAGGTGGTGTGGATCTACAATGCTAAACATGTGCCTCAAATTACGACCATTAAAGGGTTCGCAGCTCAAAAGTGCAAAAAAATAGGGTAGGTAAAAACATTCCTCTATAAGAACTCACCCCTATACCTACCCCATGGGTTAGGTCTAGGTATCAAACAAAAAAGTTACACTACCAAATTCCCACTACTAAGGTCGGGTCTATTCAAGTTCTCTATCATTGTCCATTTCAATTTCAACTACTTTCATATTCATTTTATTACAAACTGAGTTCACATTCACATTCCTAGAATTGATACTCATCTAATAATTATTGCATTCCTCTTATAAGGGTAAACCAATTGTATGAAAAATTATGATATGTGGGGGCTCATACTCCCTAAGAATCAAAGCTTGGCATCCACCTATAGCATATCATAATAAATTTCACCTCAAGGATGAACTATGATCCACCAAAGTCTGATCCAAGAGGTCCCATACACCTCAGGGACCAAATCTTGCCATCCATATATTTCACACCATAATATATCACAACACACCTAACATAACAACAAACATATTTATCAAGGAATCTATCACAACAGCATTCAATCAGTAATGCATCCTAAATGGCATGGCATAATGCATGGCATGTGAAATCTAGAAGGTTTCTATATGATTCATGAGATGGAATACCCTCAAATCCTTGAGTTTCAACATAATAAAACTCAAAATCATATCAACAATAACATAATAAATCAAGTTCATCACCCAATAGTGGAATCAAATCAACTATAATTGTCAAAATCTAGAAACTAGAAATTTAATTCGAGGAAATTTGGCTTTTTCTTGTACGTGAGTTGGCTACACCTAGGCATAGCTCTACCAAATCCCTATTCCTTCTTATCCCTTTCTATTGTCACAAAATATTAAATAAAACTAGAAAATAAATCCTCTGATACCACATTGTAATTCCCCGGACCTGGATGCCACTAAAAGGTGCCTCAAGCCCGGTGGGTCACATGGCTTCAAGCACATCTCCCCAAATGCCAGAGGTTGTTGAATAACAGCGAGGGCTTGGGTGAATCCATGGTGATACTATTCTCTCATAGGTAGAGTGTAACACAATGGAATATCAATAACAGTTAAAAATAGAGGAAGCAGTAAACCATACAATAGAAGTAAATAGCAGAAGAGTGATAGTATAACAAGCCAGAAATCATATCATATACAAGATGATGATATATGTCACATGTTTCTAATAAAACTTCCAAAATAGGAATACAAGGTATATTTACAATCCATATAAAAAAAAGTAAAAAAAGGCTAAAAGAATCCCAGTAGCATCGCAAGCCTCATCTTGGCCTTATTCTCTCCTACTACTAAGCAGCATATCAAGTACCTATAGGAGGGCACTTGCCCTTATCATTACCTGAAATCATATAATCTGTTTGTGCCAAAAATCATGACCCAAATAGGGTGTGAGACTAAATACCAGTGGAAACCACCCAAGTTTTATGCCAATCAGTTAGTGAATATATAGAGTAGGCAGTGTGCTATTAAGAAAACATTAAGTAAGAGATAACTCAAAATTAAACATCCTATATGCTCTGGTTTTCATTTCATATCCATTTAACATTTCAATTATATTTAAATATATAAATCTCAAGATCCATCTCAAGCTAGACATCCCCTGTATAATTGGTAGCACAACAGATGCCTTGTAAAGCCATCTAAACAGGAACAAGTGAAGACCGAATCCAAGCTTGTGATTTGGATTGGCAGACGCATCATAAGGCATTTAATTTCAATATTAAACTTATAACTTGAGCCCATTCTTCACACTGCTAAATTGGAATTCAAGTATCACTCGAGGTGTTATCTCAACCAATACCCTATAATTCCATCCCTAGAGAACCTCTCAGGAACCCAGTATCTCTCTAGGTGAATTATATAGTTCATATCATCTGAGTCCATCCTTGGTGGTCCTCTAAGGAAGCCCCAAGTATCACCCATGACATATAATCAAATTACCCTTGAGCTCGTCTATGGAATACCTAAATTGGGTCCATGTATCACTCGACATATAAGTCCAACCTCAATGAGTCTGTTCATGGCATCCCTTAATAGGATCCATGTATCACTCATGGCATTATAACATTTAACCATTGAGTCCATCCATGGAATCCTATGGTGGATCCATGTATCAACCAGGGTATAAAGTTCAATAGTCATGTGATTTTTTCCATGGAATTCTCATCTGAATCCATGTGTCACTCATGGCTATTCATCATCAAACCATTTCAATTTCATTTAATATACTGAGGTAAAAACCCTAGAGAATCTAATAATAAACTCACCTCAAAGGGTGTATCAAGCCTTGGCCGACCTTTAAGGGATTGACCTTCCAATTACCTGTGTGGGTATATTTTGTATAAGAATAAACACATGTATAAAAAACTAATACATGGATTTAACGTCATTTAACTCACGTGGGAATATCATAAAAATGAGATTCCCATGCTTTATCAATCTGTTTCATGGTGTGGTCTCAATTTAACTCATAAGGGATAATAAATCAAGGGCCATCCAAAAAATACTATGGATTTTTTTAATATAAAAATACTAACTAGCCTATTCATCTATCACATGGCTTAGTTATAATATAACTCACATGGGAAAATCCATAATTAGAGCAATCCAATTCAATTGCATCAATTCAAGTCGTAGCCTATATGTACTCACATGGGAAAGGCATAAACAAAACAAGATTTCTTAAATAAGAAATGGAACATATGGGTAAATGGAAAATTCTTCCATTATATACCCTTAATTCAGTTTAATTATAAGTTATCAACATTGCAATTTAATTCACAAACCAATTCCCATTTTGAAATCCCATGACATGGGATAAAAGGTATTCCTCGTGGGCATCCAAGGACAAAATCTATAAAGGGTCACTCAAGGAAAATCATCCATGGTGTGGTCCTTAATTAAGGTATACAACCTATAACATGCATAATCATGCCTATTCAATTACCTAAAACATGATAGGAAACAACAGGGTTCAATTCCAATTTAAGGCGATGCACCAAAAATGGGCGCACGACACTCCGGCATATATAAACGATCCGACTTTCAACGAAAATCACATGGCCACCTACCTTAGGTATGTGATAGATAGCTCATCTAGTATCAATATTTTATTCATCTTGATTTGGGAGAAATCTGAAGAATGACTAAAGAATGGGAAATTAGGGCATATGATCCTAAATCAAAATAGCGCAATTGATGTCTAGAAGAATCAAGAACATCTAAAAAGGAATTAAGGTCATACTGATATGGATCTGATGAGAGAGATGGAACTCAAATCAGAGCTCGAACAGAGAGAGTAGCTCAATTCCTAGGACATTACTTCAAAGGGATCAAGAAATGGACCCCTGTTGTACAAAAGATGAAGAAGGAAAAATAGTTTAGGTTATAAAACATTTTAGGAGGGAAACAATCATTTTACCCAAAATATCTAGGTCGTACAATTTATGTGCACGGTCTACTGTAGGAGAAAGGGGCGCTCACATGGTTTATAAACCGTTCACAAACCGTATGAAGATCCTCTATCAAATCTACTAAAAACTGTAGACCTATCGCACTATCGTGTGGCTTGTAGGCCCCCACTGACCATCCTTGCATGGTTTTTTCAAGCTATGTGGTCTGACCTGCACATTTTTCACTAAACATGCACCAGGATAAAAACACACAAACTTAGGGTTCTAGGCTCCGAACTAGCCACTGACACCCCAGAGACCTCCATGACCCTAATGGGAATCCACATTATGCTACAATTAAGCAATTAAACTGAAAATTGATAGAAAACACAAGATTCATACCTTAAAGAAGAATCAAACTCTTAAATGGAAATATTTGTTGAAGTATTCTAGATGTGGTTTAACATATTCTAGAAATACTATTCAAACCCTACATTTGTAAGTGTAATAATAGCATATGGTTCAGAAACCCTACATTTAGAATAACACATATGGATCATATACTCTATGTTTGGAAGGAACCCTATGTTTGAGGAATCAAATGTATGGTACATCAACCCAACTTTTGTAATCAACCCTGCATTTGGAGTTTTGTCATCACATGAAGGAACCCTACATTTGACTAATCAATGATGAAGTTTTAAATCTACAATATTATCTAATATTTATGAAATGGTCTTGAGAGAAGTAAAGAATTATTCAAATCTATTTTAAGACTCAAATACCTGTTATGATTTTTTTAAAGGATCATATTCAATAGAGTATATATTTTTCTATTATTATGGGAAGTTATGATTCTATTGAATGTTTTTGAATTAAAATATTCACAATTTATTGTACGATATTTCTAGAGATGTTTTGTCCTATAGTTTTTCAACCTATAGTATAAATTTCAAGATGTTATTCATCGAAAAAAAGAGAGATGATATATAACAAGTGTTTCATTGTATTTAAATATACACTTCAGATGCATGCATGTTTTGATCTATCTAACTTTTGTTACTATTATTATTGTTGCTTCTGATACTACATTTTATAGTTACATCTTCTTCTATGAAAATGATGAAGCATTGGGTAAAACTACACTTTGGAGACATAAATGTTTATACATTTGTATGGTGTTTTCTTTGTTGTTTGAAGAAAGCATGTGCAAATTTGAAGATCTATTTTTTGATGTGTGTTATTGAAGATCAATTACAACTATCATTTTCTAGTGAAACTATGAAGTTTAACCTGTGTACTTAGTAAAATCAATATCTATTAGTTTATTGGAGTTTTGACTACTCGTACTTGGTCATGGTGAAGTGTTGGATTATTGTACTAAGTAATGGATTTTTAGTACCTTATAAAAGAACCAGAAGGACCTGTAAAATCATTTTAAGGTGAAAACTTCATGCACTCAGTTATTTGTTATTTAGAGGTCTCCGGATAAGAGGACCTGCTGGTGAGAATCACCAAGCTCATAAAGTTGAGCATTGGTGGATTGAACTAGGGGATCTTTATGCCCTGAACCACTATACATAATTATGTTCTTTTTCTTTATTCATTTTCAATTCTCACTCCTTTTTAAGTGAGAAGGAAAGGTTCACTTCATAACAAGAGAGGTGTTATGAATTTATCAAATTTTTGAAGAACGCAATTCACCCCCACCCCCTTGTATTTTTATCTTCATCATAGTATTCTCAACCTACCAACTTGAACCCATTTATTTATTTTATATTTCATTTGATTTTTTTATGTGGGAATCTTCTAGAAGGGTTGTGTACAGGGGGATTGGCAGTGGTCAACCAACAGGGTACTATAGAGGAGAGGCACACAACGATGGGGGTCTATCTAGAATTTTTCATGATATCCTAGGAACATAGAGGCTTATAAATCACCACACACCTCAGGACATGCCTGATGTGGTACAACATCAACCACTACTAGAATTTTGTCTTTTTCATGAGGGAGGTTCAAGCGAGCGCCATTTTTCGGTTGCTCTATTTTCCCCCAGTTTATTTCATCCTATGACGAACCCCTCTTCCATATCTCTTCCTCCACCCTCCTCACACTCTCCCATCTCCCACACCATCGAGCCCCAGTTGCCTACTCCCCCCTCTCCCACCATTTTCAATCCCCACCACCAGCTCCCCACTCTCCCACATCATTAACCCCTTCCACCGTCGAGCCCCAGCCGCATACTCTCCCCTCTCCCATTGTCATCTCCTCCCCCCACCGAGCTCCCGCCACCCACTCCCCCCCCCCTCCATCCACCATCGAGCCTCGTTTCCCACTCCCCCATCTCCTATGACATCAAACCTAGCCACCCACTCCCCTCTCTCCCATGGCATCTCCCCTAGCCACCCACCCCCCTCTCTTATCGTTATGAAGTCCCCACAACCGTGGAGCCCTTGTCACTTACTCACCCTCCCCTATCACCATGCAGCCCCCACTACCTTCTCCCCAATCTCCCACCACCATAGAGCCCCCACCACCTTCTCCCCCCTCTCCCATCCCCGTCGAGCCCCTGTGTTTTGGATTTATTTTTAAAAATTCCAAGGTACATTTTGATTTCTATATTATGCTATAATATTGACATTTTTCTGAATTGTATAGTTTAGTGATTACACCAATTGTATATAGATTGCTGAAAAATGTATGCAAACACTATTTAAATGATTCCTAACATATTGCAGTTCTGTTAAAATTTTAATTTTTGTTAATTTTGATTCCAGTCATCTCAATATTTGTTTAGATAAATGTTTTAGGTGTTAAATTGAAAATGTACCCTACAAGACCATATTTATGTCTCATATATAATCATTTGGATTTATTCACTTCTATAGAGTTAGGTAAGAACTATATATATATTATGTAAAGTTAATGTTATCTATATTTTATATATTTTATTCATTGTAGATTCATTATAATTTATTGAATATACACACACTTGGTATAATTTACCATGAAATGTCAAGTTTCACTAATTTCTAAAATATTGATTATAATTCATTGAATAAAATAATGAAAAATGTAAATATTTAATAATTTTAATGCCCTATAAATGTTTCCTTGATGATATATTATAGTAATGATATATTTATAAATCCATTATGTGTTTACATAAATATTTTAGAAGTTAAATTTCACATATACACAACATTATCATATTGATGTTTCAGATAGAGTCTCTCATTTTTTCACTACTATAATCCTAATATACATCCAACTAAAAGATGTATACATATATTGAATGGATTTTATGATATTTTTATGCCATGTATATTATTCATAGTAAATTCATGATATCTTGGTTAATATGTATATGCTTTATATAATTAACTGACATATCCAGCTTTAGTAATTTTAAAAATACAGGTTCTAATTTATTGAATAAATATCAGGAGTATAGTTTAGTGATTACACTGATTGCATACATATTATAGAAAAAATTTATGTAGTTAAATACAATTTACAAATGCTACCTTTCTAACATATTGTTGTTTTAATATATTTTTACTTTCTGTTATATCTGAAACTAGTCACGTTATAATGTTTTTAGATATATTCTTTATATATTAAATTAAAAATATAAACTACATTCCCATATTGAATTCTCTTATATAATACCTCTTATTGTATGTAGTTTATGTAATATATGTGTTGTATATTGTACCCATTATGTATTCATTACATTAAATTTAAAGTACACTTTATATTATTTACTATGAAATGTCCAACTTCATTAATTTTTAAATTGAAGTATGTAACTCATTGAATAATGATTATGGTTGTGGTTTAGGGATTAAATTACTTGCATAAAAATTCCATAAAATCTTTATGTATTTTAGATATTTATATAAATGATTTTTTCCTAACATATTGATATTATAATATATTAATACATTATTTAATATTTGATTGGAATACTTTTTTTATTATTTCAAACACTTTTAGGAAAAGTGAGAAACCCAAAGTCACAACAAACCCAAAAATCACAAACAAGTCCCCTCCAAAGATGAACAAATAAACAGACACACAAGCAGTCAACAAAAACTAAAAATAATAGTTACCATACCCGTCATCTCCACCAGCACATGAAATCCCCTCTGCGGTGGTCGTTCCCCATTCAGAAGCCGGATTTAAACGCCTCATGAAATCACCATCGTAGTCCCGCCTCACATCATCCAGCGTGATTTTCCCGGAACCTTCTTGCTTGGACAAGATGCCTTTCTTGAAAGCCAGAGACACCCCATGGTCCCGTTTAAAGGATGATTTGGTGCACAGAGGTCGACGCAGATAGGAGTAATCCTTCCTGCCTTTTCTTTTTTGGAGTATCAGAAGTCGCTCCTCCATCATCGGTCCTGATTCTGTCTCCACCCTGCACTATGTCGCTAAAGGAACGAGCGACCATATCACCTATATTCTCCTTGTCACATCTGGATAGCATCCCCTTCCTCCCAAGAATTTTATCTGAAGTTAAATCCTTTCCCTCCTCATATCTTCCTCTCCTCTGATCAGGTGTGCGGCAGTCAATATCACACATGTAAATGCCCACGACACCATCATACTTAACTGCTCCTGTTCCTTTCCCTTCTAGGAAATTTCCCAAGTTAGTCGGTTTACCCTGTTGGCAAGTTGTATTCTCCACAATAGGATCTCCCACAACCTTACAGGAAGCCTCACGGTCAGCTTCCCCTTCTGCACAATCCCACATACTGGTCTCCAGGGATTCATCCTGCTCCGTTGCAATAGTATCTATACCCTCCTCAGCAAGACCCAGGAATCTATTACTCAAAGGAAGAATAGTTGCAGAAGTAACACCCGGTCCCCCACTATCTTGTTTCCTCCCCTTCCCACCAAGAGTCACTACCGAGTCACCTATTTTACATTCCACCCTTTGATCCCTCGTATCCAAGGCATCACCCAAATGTTGATCCCTCAAAGTCACCCCACCGGATGTGGCACCATTCATTTGATCACTCCTAGTATTAGGATTATCTTTCCTCTGTCTCTTGCTTGCATATGGAGCCTCCGGAATGCTTTGAGTTTCCATGACATCCGTCAAGGATGTGATATCACCATGCCTATCTGGCTCCTTGCCATCCCCTTCGACGAGCTATTTAATATTTGACAATAGTTAAGTAAATATGTATTTAGATATATGTTTTTGGTGTTAAATTTAAAATGTACATTGTAATACCATATTGATGTGTCAGATATAATACCTAATTTTTTTATTACCATGGACCAAATATCAATTTAGGTAAGAGATATATACATATTTTATATGAAGTAAATGATATATTTATTCTCTATATTGTACTCATTATGTATTCAATACATTTTTCTCGATCTCTATGCATTCACATAACTGAAAGCGATATATCATATTTCACTAATTTCAAAAATACTTGATCTAATTCATTGAATAAATATTAGGGGTACAAATTACTGAGTATGTTGACTGAATAAAGATTTCTCAAAAACTATATATAGTTAAACTGATTGAATAAATATTAGGGGTATAAATTACTGATTAAAATAATTTCATATTCATTTTCTACATTTTTTTATTTCATTAAAAACTATATAAAATCCTTTTTGGTCATATACCATGAGTTTTTTCTAAAACAAACATAGCTACATTTGAAGTTAACTTTAACAATTAAGATTAATATTTCAATTTATTTATTATTTTCTCATTTCATAATATATTATATGTTTTCATTTTTGGATATCATAATTACATTTATAAAGTATTTTTTGGATGTATTTATTCATTTACAATTTTTTTAATGCAATACAGATCTTCGATTTAATTTATTACTACATTCCTTTCCTACTGTAGTGTTCAAGTTTTAATTATATGATGCTAAAGTTAAATCCCAATATCAAGACAGAAAAAAACTTCTGAAGCTGGTGCGGTATCTTCAAAATTCTCTCAATTTTACTCTTTTCATTTCATTTCCTATTACATGATGTCTTAATCAGATTAAGTTGTTGTTAACTCCCAAACTTCAAAACATCATATAATATTATGAATTATAGTGTGCTTATCTATATTTGGGACATTAATTTTTTTCATTACATTTGTCATTTACATCTTTTAAAGTTAATATGCGTGGAAATATGATTTTCTAAAAGGTTAGAGAGTAGTTTACATTATAAAAAAAATGTTCTCTTTGTATAAAAATGATGAAAAATAATTATCATAAATATTTTATAATTTTTTATAATTGTTATTAGATTCTTTGTTAATTCATGTTGTAATCCAATTACTTATGTTCTAGATATTTTCTTTGATATATTTTTTGATTAAAAATACTATTATTTACTATTTCTACTATATTAAAATAGCTATTTAATATATTTTTGTTTGTTCATTCATTTACACCTTCATAAAAACACATCTAACACATATTTTGGAATTTTATTTTAATCATTACTCTCCTTCCCTTCAATTTCTCAATATCATCTATTTTCTAGAAGTTATTAATATTTATTACTTAAATAGAAGTTATCAATATTTTTATTTCTTATTAGACTCATTCTAAATACACGAGAGTTCATTAAACTTAGTTACTCTAACTTTAATAAAGGCATGTCTTGTTATATTTTGGTATGATTATTTAAATTAAAAATTAAACGTTCCATTTTTTAGTTTAGATTCATCTATTTTATTTTCATTTTATTTATCCATAATTAGTCTGTATTCATTTTTTTGTTGTTAATTTTATTTATCTTGTTATAGTCTCGATGGAAGATGGTATGTTTCATGTAGTGGCACCAAGAATATCAGATCCTCATCTTGAAGTTTCATGTAATTATATTTTTTGTATTATTTACATTCATGATGTTTACTGATTTTGTGAATGCACTAGTGGAAATGCAGTTTTTCCCAATGCTTTTATACCAATGGTTTGAACAAACTGTTGGTATACTGTAAAAACAGAAACCTTTCCCAAAGATTTGAAGAAACCATTGGGAAATCTTTGATTTATCAAATTTATACCAACGGTTTTTTAAAATTGTTGTTAAAGAATAGATTTCCCAAAGGTTTTTAAAAACTGTTGGGAAAGGCTTCCCCCAAATACACAGCAACTCATCTCCCCCTTCCACGTGATTGTGGGCCCTAATCTGAAGCTCTCCGGAAGCAATCTCTTTACCTTAGGTGGTTTCCCATTTTTTAGTTGGGTGATATGGTAGTTTATATAGACTTTAGTTTAGTTGAAATTGGATTTGGATTTTGTATGTATAGTTTTTGTTCAATGAATAATGAAAAGGGTAGGGATATTGAGGATGAATTGGTTGTTGGTTGGGTGATGGATTAGAATTGTGATATTGGTTGGATTAGGTATAGTAAATTTTCAAGGTATTATATGGGTATTGCCTTCTCTGAACATCCCCCACCCCCACCCCCTGGACCCCCCCCCCCCTCATTGGATAGCCCCCCAACCCCCATCCCCTGCACACACCCTACCCCCCTGGACACCCCACCCCCTTGGACACCCCCCCCCGGACACCCCTCACCCCCCATGGACATCCCCCCCACCCCACCCCCCAAGACACCCCCCAACCCCTGAACACCCCCTGGATAGCCCCACCCCCCTCCTTGGACAGCCCCCCACACCCCCTAGACACCCCCACCCCCTTGGACACCCCCCCACCCCCCTAGACACCCCCACCCCCCATGGACACCCCCTCCCCCCCCCCCACCCCCCCCCACCCCTAGACACCCCCACCCCCCATGGACACCCCCTCCCCCCCCCCACCCCCCCTAGACACCACCACCCCCTTGGAAAGACCCCCACCCCCACCCCCTAGACACCCCCACCACCTGGACACCCCCCACCCCCTAAACACCCCCACCCCCTGGACACCCTCCACCCCCTTGGACAGCCCTCTTGGACACCACCCCACCTCCTGGACACCACCCCACCTCCTAAGTGCTTGGACCAGTTTTTAAATTGGAATGAACCATGTAGGTGATTTTCCCTTCCCCCAATGACATTTCCTAAGTAACCCATAGAGCCTTATAAATTGAATTTGTCATGTTTTGATAAATTGAATGGGTTGTTTTGAATGAAATGGATAATGCATGATGGTTTGCCTTTCTTAATTAATAAAATGGTTTTAAATAAAATCACCCTAAGAGGGGATGCAGGGGGGTAGGGTGGGGCTGTCCAGGTGGGGGGTGGGTTGTCCAGGGGGTAGGGGGCTGCAGGTGGGTAGGGTGCTGCAGGGGTGTGGGGGAAGGGGTGTGGGCTGTCCAAGGAGGGGTGTGGGATATCAAGGGGGGTCAGGGTGGGCTATCCAGGTGGGGGAGGGGAGTTTGGGCTGTCCAGGGGGTGGGGTGGGCTATCTAGGTGGGGGAGTGGTGTGGGATGTCTAGGTAGGGGGTCACTACCCCAAAACAGGGTTTCTGTAGTGCCACCCTTTATCAGTGCTAAAAAAAGCTCTGATAAAGGGGGTGTCTTTTATCAGCGCTAATAAAAAGTACTGATAAAAGGTACTTTTACAGCGCTAAAAAGCACTGGTAAAAGTGACCCTTTATCACGCTTTTTTTAGTGCTGATAAAGGCATCCCCTTTATCAGTGATTTTTCTTAGCACTGTTAAAGGTTCCTTGTTTATCAGTGCTTTTTTTAGTAGCGCTGATAATGGGGGGATTTATCAGCGCTTTTTCCTAGCACTGATAAAGTGTATATTTCAAAAAAATAATTTTTCATAAAAAATAATATATTGATATATAAGTTTATTTATATTGATATAAATATAATATATATTTTTTAAATATGTTTTAAATAAGTATAAATAGACTATTGTATTTAATATATAATAAATTTAGTGAAAATGGCTTTAAAATATTTTAAAAAATATTATTAATTAATAATTTTCTAATTATCATCAACTAATAATCATTTAGTTACAATTTTAAGACACAAAAAATCAAAAAATAATAATAAAAGATCTAAAATAAGTTGAAAATGTAACTCAAACTTCAAACCATCATAACTTTTGATTCGGGTGTCCGTTTGAGCTCTACAGCATATCAAATCAAAGCATGTGATGAGATCTATGCGCTAGTGATTGAAGGGAACCTTATGTCACATTTTTCAAGGCCAAAAAGGCCTAGAAGGCCTCTAAAACTGAGTTTTTAGTTGGGATACCCCGATTTTTTAACATTTAATGGAACTTCAGCCTCATTTAAGGGGGTATGTTTTCCTTTTTCAGTGGGGAATGAATTTATTTCAATGTATTACATTCATATTCATATTATGGATTTGAAAATTTTATCATTTTTTAGAATTTACTATTATTTATAATCAAATATATAACAATATATACATATTTTTTATATATTCGCACATAAAAATTTAATTTTATAAATAATTAATTAAAAATATTTACATATAAAATAAATTTCCCAATATGTAAGCCTTATATAAATAAGAAACTAATATCCATTTTATTTAAAATAAAAATATATGAATATTTATATACCTATATAATATGTGTGTGTGTGTGTTTGTGTGCATCTATATTGAAAAACTAATATATATTATCTATATATTCTAAACATATGTATATACATATTAATATATAATATTTGTGAATATATATAAATATATATAATTATACTTATAGATACACATATAATATATGTGTGTGTGTGTTGTATATATGTATTTATTTATTTATTTATACACACACACAAAAACATATTTTATAAATGTATTTAAAGCCGATCTTATAAATATATATGAATATATTAATATAAAAATAAATATATAAATAGATATAAATATATACCAATATACAAATAAATATATAAATATATAAATAATATTATATATGTATGTATGTATATATATATTAATATAACTATATATATTAATATATATATATATATTAATATATGAATAACTATAACTAAATATATATATATATATAATAGATATATATATCAATAAAAGAAGAGAAAAACGAAATGGATGAGTGGAAAAGTGTTAGGCACGCATATGAGGGGTCCCGAGTTCGAATCTCGGGGGAACCAGGGGCGGCGCATGGGTGGGTAATAAGTCCTAGCACTATTAAAGGGGGTAGGGGCACTATTAAAGTCTTGGGGTGTGGCTGGGGCATGCGGGCTTTGGTATTGGGGGGTGGGGCGCTGTTAAATCCCCTCCTTGAAATGAAGAAATATTTTTAATTTTTTTTTAATTTTTTTTAACTTTTATCAGCGCTAAGAAAAGTGCTGATAAATGGGGTCTTTTATCAGTTCTTTTTTTAGCGATGATAAAAGGGACCCCCCTTTATCTTCGGCTCGATTAACAGCACTTTTTTAGCGTTGTTAATGCCCTTTTCTAGCACTGATAAAGTTCATATTTGTAGTAGTGGGTGGGATATCCAGGTGGGGGTGGGGGGGAGGGGTGGGTTGTCCAGGTGGGGGTAGGGGCTGTCCAGGTGGGGTGGGGGTGGGCTGTCTAGGTGGGGTGGGTGGCTGTCCAGGTGGGGCGTCTAGGGGGAGATGTAGAGGTGTGGGGGAGGGGTGGGGGTGAGTTGTACAGGTGGGGGAGGGGGTCTAGGTTTTCTAGGGTAGTGGGTTGTCCAAGGGGATGGGGTTGGGTTTGTCTAGGTGGGGGAGGGGGTGTGGGTTTTCCAAGGAGGAGGGGGGCTATCCAGGTGGGGTGGGTTGGGCTGTCTAGGTGGGGTGGGGGGCTATCCAGGTGGGGGGTGGGTAGTTCAGGGGGGCTGCAGGTGGGGTAGGGGGCTACAAGGGTGTGGAGGGGTGGACTGTCTAGGGAGGGGGTGGGTTTTCCACTCCGATACTCTACAAAAAAAATAGGAATCACATATAACCAATGTATAGTTTCTTTCACACGTTAAGACTTTTCTTGAAGTTCTATACTAACACTCACTCTTACCCTTCAAAGAAGAAGGGGTCTCTGCAAAGAAATCTCACTCAGGTTCTTATCCACTATCCATATTGATCTCATACAAATTTAACATTTTTATAACTTCATATCACCTAATGATATAACAAGACTCATACTCCCATGAGTAGTGTCCCATCGAAACTTGGCTCATATACCTAAACAACAAACATAGGATCATATTTGACACACACACAAAATTTTTTAAACATAAAAAATACTATATTTACACCTTGTATCACAACCTAGAATTAACTCTCAGCTAGCCTCTAAAGGAATCAATAAGCCACATAACTAGCTCAAAATTTGGAGGTGTGTTTACAATTAGGTGTGTTTTTTTAGAATTCATGTATGATATTTAGAGTGGAAGATAAAATATGATCCACGTATGATATTTAGAGGTGTGTTTACAATTAGGTGTGTTGTGATTTATATGTATGATATTCATGGTTTACACCAATAGTCTTTTGGGTCTTATATAATAGGATTTAAGTCATTCTATAATTGGATAGAGATTGGATTCTATGACCCTAGTTTGGGGGTGGACACCCCACCCCCTTCGACACCCCCCCCCATCCCACCCCTGGACACCCCCACCCCCACCCCACCCTATGGACACCCCCAGCCCCCCACCCCCCACCCCCAAGGACATCCCCCCACCCCCTTGACACCCCCCCCCCACCCCCTAGACACCACAACACCCCCTGGACACCCCCTATCCCCTGGACACCCCATACCCCACTAGACAGCCCCCCCACCCCCCTGGACACCCCCCCCCCCCGGAACACCACCCCACCCCCAGGACACCCCCCCCCCCCACCCCCTGGATAGCCCCCACCCCCTGGACACCCCCACCCCCTTGGGCAGTGTTTTTGATCACTCAAATAATCTACTAAAATATAAAATTTCTCCGATCTAAAATTTACTCAACTCCTAAATAATTATCCTCCACAAGTGTACATGATCTTGTACACTCATGTATAGTTATTCAAATATATTTTGTTATAAATATAGTATTTTTTTGTCTTTTATATTATGATTCTCATATAGAGTAGTATGTCAATTATGGTTTCATATAAAGTGAAAAATTCTCATTTACTTAAATATATTTTCGATGAAACTTCAATCTTATTGAATTTATTTTAAAGAAATGACTTATAACAATTTTTTTTACAGAATGGATAGAGGTTGGATGTATAAAACTGATCAAATCTCAAGTGATTTTTAAAACAATTTAGAGAGATTTTTAGATTTTTCATTTCATAATGCTTCAGATAGTGGTCACATACACTTCCCATGTTACAATTGTGTTGAAAGACCTTGGTTTATCCATGAAGAAGTTAGCTACCACATAACCAAATATGGTTTTCAAGAAAACTACTATGTGTGGTATCATAATAAGGAGAAAATAAAATCTCAAATTGATGTTGATATAAATGAGAGGACTGGATTGGATAATTTTTTATATAACCAGTTTTCGTTTATTCATCATCATGAAAAAGAAAGGATTCTGACCTAAAAAGACTTTGATATGAGCATACATGATTTATCTAATGAAAATGATGATGTTGTTAGGGTGAAAAAATGAATGATGTTGCCACGACTCCAGTATATCAACAATGCAGTAAAATTAGAAAGCTGGAATTTTTAATCTGATTGTTTCATGGGAAAACTATGTATGGGATTTCTAATACTATCATCAATTACATGATTACCTTCTTGAAGGACTTACTTTAAGATGATGCAAATATTCCCTAAAACCACTATATGGCATAGAAGTTAGTTGAGGAACTTGGATTTTCAAGAAATAAAATTCATGCTTGCCCAAAAGATTGCATTTTATTCTGGGAGGAAATTGCTGAATGAAATGATTGTATAAAATGTGGCACATCCCGCTGGAATCCAAAAGCTGATGGAACACCATCATGTGTGCCACATAAAGTAATGTGGCACTTTCCATTGATCCCCATACTCCAGAATCTTTTTATGTCTGATGAAATATAAATAAAAATGTGATGGAATGATACTGAGAGAAAGAAGACTAATGATGAGTTGCTTCACCCTGTAGATGGATTTTCAAGGCAGAGATTTGATGCTCAATATCCTGATTTTGTAGCTGACATGTGTAATGTGAGTTTGGGTCTTTCATGTGATGGTTTTAATTTATTTGGGTAGATGCTTACTTCGTACAGCCCATGGCCGGTTTTTATACACATTTATAACCTTCCCCCATGGTTTTGTATGAAAAAACATTTCACTTTCATGATTATAATCATATCTAGCCCTTCTGATCCTAGAAATGATATAGACGTATACATGCAACCTTTAATAAAAGAGTTGAAACTTCTTTGGGATGTGGGTGTGTGCACATACGATGCATGTTTGAAGGACATATTTTATATGTGTGTTGCGCTTATGTGGATGATCAATGATTTTCCTACTTATGCAATGATGTTTGGATGGAGCACGAATGAAAAACTATCATTTCCTATTTGTATAAAGAATACACAATCCAGAAGACTGAAACATCATTGTAGTTTCAATTTTATGGGACATCGATGATTCTTGCCAATAGACTATCCATATAGAAATAATTCTTGAAGATTTTACAATACCATGGAGACTGATGATCCACCTCAGTGTATGTCTGGAATTGATGTAATTAATGAATTGAAAGATTTTAGTTTTTCATTTGGGAAGGGTTAAATGAAATCTGGAAACAGAAATAATGTTTCCCCTGAAACATGTTACAATTGGAAGAAGAGAATTATCTTCTTTGATTTGCCTTATTGGTCAACCAATTTGTTACGCCATTGCTTAGATGTAATACACATTGAAAAAAATATATGTGAAATGTTGCTTTAGATTCTTCTAAATGTTAAGGGAAAGATAAAATATGATTTACAGTCTCAGCGTGACTTGGTGGATTGGGGCATCAGACCAGAATTGCATCTTGTGTGTATTAGTGAAAATAAATGGAAAGTTCCATGTGATTCTTATGTGATGAAACCTATAGAAAAAAAAAAGAAATTTCTGGAAGTACTAGAGACTATTAAAGTTCTCGATGGCTATTCAAGCAACATATCTAAACGGGCCAACAGAAAAGAGTTGAAGCTAAAATCTTTAAAGACTCATGATTATCACATCCTTATGCATGAGTTGATTCCAATAGAAATATATCATCTTTTGTCCAATAATGTAAGGGTGGTTGTTATTCAGTTGTTCCATTTGTTTATAGATCTTTGTGCTAAGAATTTTCCCAAGTTTTTCTTGAAAAAAATGTTGGCAGATTCCCCATTAGTTTTGTGTGAGTTAGAGAAAATATTTCCTCAATCATTTTTCACATGCATATTGCATCTGACTTTCCATATTCCAATTGAAATACTTCTCAGAGGACCTATTTCTTTTCGTTGGATGTATCCAACTGAAATAAATGTGTACACATTAAAGTCTTATGTCCGAAATAGGAATCATCATGAAGGTTCTATCATGAATGGTTACTTGGCTAAAGAATGTATGGATTTCTGCTCTATGTATTGTTCTGATCTTACTATAAGAATGAAAAGACCAATGAGAAATGAAGAAGAACAATATGAGAAAATTGAACCCAGTTTTCCATCACTTACGCAAACAGGAAGAATTCCTGGATCATATACATTGGCGACATTAAGCCTAGAAGAGCGGGAGATGGAACATCGTATAGTTTTGTTCAACTATGATTTGTTAAATGACTACATCTGGTAAGTAAATTGAATATATGTATATCTTACATATATATCTATTAAACTATACCCATTTTTATCTATAGGGAACATAAAGCAATGATAAATAGAAAGAATTGTTATTTATCTTTGAGAAGGAGGGAGACTTTTCATAGAAAATAGTTTTCTGCTTGGTTAAAATTGAAGGTAAAAATATTAGTATTTAAAATAATTAAATCAATATTTAATTAAGTTTAATATTCTTTTACATTTTAGGTATTTATTTTGCCTGCTGAATCTGTATCTGAGGAAATAAGAGCTTTGAATTTTGGTCCTAATACTGTGGTTTGTGATTGTAAATCAATTGTTATCAATGGGTACAGATTTATTATCACTGAACAAGAAAATAATGTGAGAACACAACATGATGATGTTATGGTTGCTTCCACAATAGACTGTTATGTCAGTGCATCAGATAGTAGACCACGATTTGAAAATGTAGGTTATTATGGAGTCATTGAAAAAAAAAATATTGGATTATTATTCTCATGTATGAGTCACAATGATGAAATACTGGTGGTTTGATTTGATGATGAGGTAGGGCACATTTATTGATGATTATGGATTTTGAGTAATTGATATGACTCACACTCTTGCTACCGATGAACCATATGTATTGGTATCAATAGCGAAACAAGCTTTTTATGTCAAAGACCATCTTCTACCTGAATTTGGTGTCATTATTGAAGTAATTCCAATACATATTTTTTATGATAGTGATGATGAAATTAACACCATCTCTACTTCCATTGGAAATGATCCATTTATTAATTTTGATGACTCCAATAGCTCAATTTTCATAGTTAACTATGAACCTGAAGTTGTGGTGGGAAATATATAAAATCATCCATCCATGTTCTCAATTCTTTTGGTTTAGCTCAACTTGGGTTGTTATGGTTGGTACTATTCAAATTGATTTAATATTGATTATAAATATGTTGTATCTGACATGACCATTATGTAAATTTTCAATGTTTATTGGTTGAAATTTTATTTGAATTGCATTTTCTAATTTGGAATTTAACTATATTCAAACCTATGAAACCAACATTTCTAACTTGGTGAACATTTCAATGCTTTATTGACCATGTATAAAATTAGTATAACTCTAAGACCTCCCTTTAACATTTCACCAGATAATTAACATGATGGTTTGTCTTCTTCTGCAAAACATGTATAGAAACATGCATCATCTACTTGGGCTAAAGAAATTAAATTTTTCCTTAATTTTTAAAAGTGGTTTACCCCTTATTAACATGATGGTTTGTCTTCTTAGTAAATAACCATCCTACTAAAAATTAAATTTCTTTATTACATATTGTACAATTTATTGAATTCATTATATATCTATTCAAGCTCACCTAAAATAGTGGATAGTTAAATTATACATGAATCCCCTTATTCCCTCTCATTTATTTTGTTTTTTGGGTTACACATTAGTTATCCTTTTCTAATTACTTCTATATTTGTTTTCAAATGTGAGAAATGAAACCAATTGAAGAGAGGCAACGGAAAAAGATGATGGACAACAATCGTCGCATGGTTGAGATGGGAATTCCGCCACTAGTGCCTATAGTGAGTATTTTATTTCAAATATATATATTTAAATAATATATAATGTCATGTGATTAATTTTGTTTTAAATTTTTTTTCAGGATCCACCTCTTAGGCGAAAATTATTTGATGAGTAGCCTAGTAGTGGTCCCAATACTTAGGGTGTTCGTACGAGGGGGGTTCGAGAGCTATCTGATCTGGTCGGCATACCCAATTAGACCCTGTCCCTCCCACTGGCATACCATTTATCCCACATTCTGATCTCGGTGTGTCGTTAGGGACACACAAGATATTTAGGCCTCCCATGTTTTCACCACCCTTTACATCTGAGTCTCCTCACCCATCTTTACCATATCCGATGATGATTCTCACTCCCCATCTAGCATTCGTCCAGTCATTTGTTCCATCTTCTTTTACTTCTAATTCCTTCTCTCCGAGCTTCTATATTCCATCTTCTCCAACTCCTGCTTCTCCAGAGTCTATCCCTACGGAGAATACATTGGGACCCACTCCACCTGCACAGGGTGTTCCTTTAGTTTCTACAGATCTAGTGGCACCCATTGATTAGACTACCGCGGGTATATTTATAGAACCCTAAAAAATTATACCATTATTTATTTTCATTATAACATGTATTGATAAAAATATTTGTTTTTCTTTCATAATAGATATATCTACAGATAGTAGGTGAGGGAAGGGGCATACACGCATGCGTGCGGTGTGGAACTGCCACACGCAGTTGATGGTGGGCTACAATGAAGATAGTCAAATGATTGAAAAAATAGGATAGCAATGTTGGAGTTTTTTTGCGATGCTTTCCAAATACTCCGACATCATTCATGTCAACCCGCTCTTATGGAGACAATTGTCAAATAAAGTCAAGGATAATGATTGGGTAGAGATATGGGTAAAAAATATGTTGTATTTAATGAAATATATTATTTTTTTTATTTATATGAATTAATATTTTGGTGTCATCTTCAGTTTAATTTCCCCGGTGGTTAGGGTGCACGGCCAGCACATATAAAGGATTTAGGTGAGATTTGGAGAGCCTATAAGCACAATTTGTATATTGTATGGCATGCTAGAGTTGGCATGGAATTATAGGTGGTCCCTGTCATTGATGAATATCTGATAGAATAGTATCAGCAGATGATTACTCATTGGACGACTACCAAGTTTAAGGTATTAATTACATTTGAGTTATTTAAATGAAAAAATTCATGATTTTCATTAATAATATATTTTGTATTATTAAATTTTATTTAGGAATCATCCAGAAGAAATAAAAAAACATTGATGCTAAAAAATACCTCCACACATTGGGACGTACTACGATGCCAGATCATGAGAGGAAGCAGGTATGACAGTTTATAATTTTTCTTTATGACTTACACTTTCATTGTTTCATCCATAATTTATTTGATTGCTAAATTTGTTATATAATTTTAGTTATGAAATTAAGTATTGGTAACCTATTTTTAATTATTGTTTCCTACATTTAATGTCATTGTAGAGGGAAAATTTGAATATTGAAGGACGGGTGCCTCGAGCAAAACTGTTTTGCTCGAGTCAAAGGAAGAAAGATGGAATTACAGTTAATGAATCGACTCAGTAGTAGATTGTAAGTTTTAATTTGTTGATTTAAAATTTTAATATATATTTTGTAACTTAATAATCTATTTATATTTTTAAAAGGTTGATTTAGAGGCCCTTAATGCCCAGGAACCTGACAATTTTGGGCCAAACAATCACTTACATCAGGTCTTGGGAGATGATCACCCTAGAAGAGTACGCTACTGACCTGGGAAGAGTATAGTCCTGATGAGGTATTATCCCTCCTTAGGTATGAGTTGTAGTGCCACCAAGTTCCAACAGGTTCAGGCACAAACAGAATAGGCTGAAAAAAGGTCCATAGAGATGGCAGAACAGTCTTCTAGGGCAAACATTGCATTTATAAAACTGATGGAAGTTTTACATCCAATGCTTCCACCAGAGGCCAGAACAACTCATGATGAATATATGTCATTGATGATTTCTATATATGGTGCACTAGGTGAAATTTCTAGTGGTGGTTGAGATGATGGTGAGGAGGAGGTAGAGGCAGAGGAGGAGGGTGAGGAGGAGGTCGAGGCGGAGGAGGGAGAGGTGGAGGCTAAGGTGGAGGAGGAGGCTGAGGAGGAGGCTGAGGAGGAGTACAAGGGTGAGGAGGAGGGAGTTGAGGAGGGAGGGGATGATGATGGGGATGACGATGAGGATGGGGGTGAGGCTGATGATGACGGTGATGATAGTGATGGTGATGAGGGACAGACTGATCTATTACATTTTTTACTCATATTACTAACATTTTATGTTTAATGATTTGTTGTGATTGAATATATGTGTGATTAGGTAGGTCATGTTATATTTATTTCTTTATCTATAAATAATAAAACTTGACTTTATGATTTGTTGTGACTGATTCACCCCTCCTCTGGACACCCCCCCCCCCACCCCCTGGACACCCCACCCCCTTGGACAGCCCCCATACCCCCTAGATAGCCCCCCCACCCCCTGGACACCCCCCACCCCCCTGAACACCCCCTACCCCCTTGGATAGCCACCCCAACCCCCTGGATACCCCCCCTGGACACCCCCCACCCTCGTGGACACCCCCCCCCCCACCCACCCCAACCCCCTTGGATAGCCCCCCCCAAACACCTAGACATCCCCCAACCCCATGGACATCACCCCACCCCCTAGATATCCCCCCACCCCCTAGACACCCCCCACCCTGGATATCCCTCCACCCCCCATGGACACCCCCACCCCCCCCCCCCCCGGACACCCCCTACCCCCTTGGACAGCCCCCCAACCCCCTGGACATCCCCCCCAACCCCCTGGAGACCCCCCCCCAACCCCTGGACACCCCCTACCCCTTGGACAGTCCCCCCCACCCCCTGGATAGTCCCCCCCCCAACCCCCTGGACATCCCCCCACCCCCTGGACATCCCCCCCCACCACCACCCTAGACACCCCCCCCCCATAGACACCCCCACTCCCTTGGACAGCACCCCCCAACCCCCAAGACACCCCTTACCCCTTGGACACCCCCCCCTGAGACATCACCCCACCACCTGGACACCCCCACCCCACCCCCCCCCCCCGGACACCCCCACCCCCATGGACATCTCCCCACCCCCACCCCACCCCCACCCCCCACCCCCCACCCCCTAGACACCCCTTACCCCCTTAGACACCCCCTCCCCCCTCACCCCCCTAGACAGCCCTCTCACCCCCCCCCTGGACGCCACCCTACCCCCCTGGACACCCCCCACCCCCTTGGACAGCCCCCCACCCCCCTAAACAGCCCCCCACCCCCCCCCCTAAACATCCCCCCACCCCCTTGGACACCACCCCCCCCCCCAACCCCCCCCCTGGACACCCACTCAGCCCCCCAGACACCCCCCCCCCATCCCACCCCCTGGACACCCCCTACCCCCTTGGACAACCCCCCCCCCCCCCCCCCAGACACCCCCCACCCCCTGGACATCCCCCCCCCCACCACCACCACCACCCCTGGACACCCCCCCCCGGACACCCCCTACCCACTCAGATAGCCCCCCAACCCCCTAGACAACCCCCACCCCCACCCCCACCCCCTCTGGACACCACCCCACCCTCTGTACACCCCCTACCCCCTTAGACACCCCCAACCCCTTGAACATACCTCCACCCCCCTGAACACCACCCCACCACCTAGACACCCCCCCACCCCCATAGACACCCCTACCCCCTTGTACAGCACCCCCAACCCCCTATACAGACCCCCCCCCCACCCCCCTGGACACCCCCACCCCCATAGGCAGCCCCCACCCCCTAGACAGCCCCCACCCCCTGGACAACCCCCCCCCCCCCTAGAAAGCCCCCCCTGGACCCCCCCACCCCTTGGACACCCCCCCCCCACCCACCCAACCCCCTTGACACCACCCCACCACCTGAACACCCCCACCCCCATGGACAGCCCCCCCCCCAGACACCCCCAACCCCCTTGGACAGCACCCCCAACCCCCTGGATAGCACCCCACCCCCTGTACACCACCCCACCTCCTAAACCCCCCTCCCCCCCCCCCCCCCACCCCCACCCCCATGGATAGCCCCCCCCCCCCCCCTCCCTGGATAGTCCCCCCTCCCTGGACACCCTATTTGTTCCACTCCTACATGAAAAATGGGGGAGTCTGAACCTAAAATGGCTATTCTTCCCCTACTAAAAGAAATATTTGTGTGCACAATGCATAGTGAGTGATTCTAAGTGTCATGGGGAAATACTAGGACACCCCCCCACACACACACCCTTGGATCAAATTTTCAAGTGTTTTTTTTATGGAGATGTTTGTTTTCGGGGTGTTCTGGTTTCGAGTGGTGTATTTTGTTGGGTGTATTGGTGTTATTCTGAATTTTGTATAGTGTACTGCAATTGCATTGGTGTTATTCTCATGGAATACTATTTGGATCATATTTTTCTTCATTGGTTTTATTTTGAATTATGTGTAGAGTATTGCAATTGCAGGTAATTGCGCAAGTAATTATGTATTGGTTTGTTATTTTTGGAGGTAATTAATTCTGATTTATGTATAGGTTTGTTAATTCTGAATTATTTATATAATTAATTCTGAATTCTGTATAGAATTAATTATGAATTCTTTATAGAATTAATTCTGAATTCTGTATAGAATTAATTCTGAATTCTGTAATTGTAGGGGAGGTTGGTAGTGCTGCTGGAGCTACAGAAACTCTATGCCAACGGTTTTAAAACTGTTGGTATAGATGTGAAAATCCAATCTATACCAACAGTTTACAAACCGTTGGTATATACTTGTTAACTAAATTTTTTCCAATGGTTTCTTTAAACCATTGGTAATAGTATTTACCAACGGTTCAGCAAACTATTGGTATATATATAAACTGAGTTTTTTTGGAACGGTGTAAAACCATTGGTACAAAGTTATCCCAATGGTTTATGAATAACCATTGGGATATGTCTATCCCCACGGCATAATTTCCAATGGTTTGGACAACCGTTGGTATATATTATACCAACAGTTATCTAGCCTATACCAACAGTTTTAAACCATTGGTATATCATAGAATTCCTGCAGTGATGTTTAGTTACTTAATCATATTATTTATTTTTATATATAGTGGGCCATTAAACCTTGAGCTACATAAAATCAAGTATTATTCTCTCTAATTTAGATTTAAGATGGGTGCAGGTTTTTTCACTAGACAATATTACTAGTGTTAGATTGTTTTTTCCATTGGGTATAAATGCTGAATTATTTTATAATTTACATCTGAATTGACTGCAGTTTATTCTACCATTGTCTTAGTTTTAACCTATCGCATCCATGGACTATCAACATCCATTGACTCTCATGAAACAATTGCATCTCCTTTTACATCTTACATCATCATCATTTTAGTGTCCTAATTAAAAATTGAATATAGAGGCAAGGTTATATACTTCTAATTTATTTTTATTAGTTATTCCACTATCTGGGCATTATTTCTCAACTTGGAACATAGATGGATAGAAAAATTAATTTCCTTCACTTGGGACTACCATGTAATTTTTAATCATGTTTTATATTAACTTTACCGCATGAAATTTGTCTATAAATAGATATGTGATCATAAACATCAATGAATTCTATTGTGTTTTTAATATATGTAATCATCCATGAATCATGATCAAAGTTTCACTGAATAAAATAAAAGCAAGGATCACTCTTTGTGAAGGTATAAATTTTTTAGAGCATACATTTCTTTAGTCATTAAATATACAAACATTTCTTTATTTTTGTATGATTCATAGTTTTAATGTCACTAAAATTTTATTGTTTCTATTTAATTTAAACACAGTGAAAGTGCTTCATCCAAAAAACATATGCTAAAGTAATTATTTACTCTTCATTTATCCCTCCTGGACTCTCACAACTTCAAATGAAATCCAAAAAGTCCATTCTAAGGTAATTTTTTTTCCATGTTTTTTTTACAACCACATTACATACTGAATAATTTTTAGAATACTTAAAACATGTCATCATATGACCCAAATAGCCATAAAATCAGGAAATCACCAATAAGAAAATCTTATTCATTTTTTCTAAAGTTTAGTTGCAAAGCTCCTTGATTTTTGAAATACACTCACTAAATTTTTTTAAGTGTTTTATTTATCCTTTTACTTTCCTTTATCAATTATTTATTCTATAATTTCTATTTTATTTCATTTTTCAAATTTTTTCCATCATCACCAAGAAAATTCATTCCCATTAAATAAATACTTATCCTTCTTATACATTTTTCCAATTTATTTTAATATTTATTATTTTTTTAATAGTCACACTTTTTTATGAATCTAAATATCATATTTTCATATTTGGTTCACTTTTAAATTTACTCATTAATGTGACCACTTCTTCTTTAATATACTTAATCATCTTTCCCATAGTTCAAACATTTATCGATCCATTCATCTTAGCTTGTGTTTTTATTTGATTTAAATTAAACACTTCATATAGATGTTCTTAAGAAAATAAATTCTTTGCAACTCATTGTAGGTTTAATGGTTGGTGTATATATCACTGTAAGTTTTTTGGGATGTCACTGTAGGTGTTTTCAGGTGTGTTAGATAGAGTTCCAAGTTAAGGAATTTTCCTAGGGTAGGGTTTGTTCAGTAAGACCATTCACTCATTGTTTAGTGGGAGGCATGCCTATATAAGCCCTTGTTGTAACTCACTGAAGTGATTCTTCTTTTATAAATTTTCACGTTGGTATAAGTTATGTTCACTTCTCAAAGGTGTATTAGACAGTTATACCACTTCTTCAAGACTGACTGTGTAAACACTTACTGCATCAACTGAAAATTCCGATTTATTCTAGAAATTACAACATCACTTAAGCACTATTGATCCATTAAATTCATGTCAAATTGAGTTCTCAAATCTGGGTGGAATGATTCCTAAAAATTTTAGGTATTTTGGTATTATTAAGGTCCTGAAAATTACCCCAAGTTGGGTTGTTTTGTTTTTAATGAATATACTCCCATTTTAAAATGATTTTACTTTTTTTCGTATACCTTGTGTTGTTGATTTCTTATATTAATTCATGTTGCATCTATGTGATGGGAATATAGATTGAATATTTTTGTTTACAAAAACTTTCTTGGATTATAATATGTTTGATGATAAATATTCATTACTAATCCAAACTGATATTTGGAACCCAATCATGACCTGATTCTAGGTCTTGTGGATTTTGTTAATATAGAAGGGCACCATATAGATTGATTTTTTATTTTTTTCAATTACTAATGGCCACATTTATAAGGATTTTTCTATTTGATTACACTTCTTGGAAGTTTTTTATAACACTTGTCACTCACTTATGATGATATGTTTGAATAAGGGTTGTTTGTGCCATCACATCTTCCCATTTTACTATTTGTAACTGTTAAAAGCTACTTTAAGGAGTTGTTTAGGGTCTGTTGATAAATTGTTTTAATAAATCCTGCTTTTTTTGAAAAAGTTTTTTGAATTAGTGCTTTTGTGTAAGTTCTTCCAAATTTCTTAGTGAATAAGTGATTTTCAATCACTTATATAAGTGGATTTATTCTAGAATATAAGTTCTAAGTGGTTATTTTTTTGTATGAAAATAATGCATATATTATATGGAAAATGTTAGGGGTGTTAAATCCCACTAATGGTGGTCCATCTTAGTCCTTCCTTATGGCCTGTAGATCAGTAATGCATCAATAACCCAATTAGCCTGACCTGACCCACAATGGGTCGAGCCGAGTCGGGTCGTTTTTTCATGCATCATGTAACCCGGCCCCCCATAGGTTGGGTTAGGTTGGGTTTCCTTCCCATGAAGCATGTGACCTAACCCATTCTCTTTTGGTCAGGTCGGGTCTAAGACCTCCCTCGACCCGACCTAACCCGACCCATAGACACCCTTAGTTCGGAGGTCAAAACCAACTGAACAGACTCCAAATGTTGTGAAATTAGATGATAACAACTGTAGAGTAAATTTTGAAATGTTTGAGTAGACGGTACATCAAACAGAGGTGTTGTTTTCCTAGGATGATGGAAAATGCACTTTTAGTGTCATAAAACACCAAAACATGTGTTTAATGGTAAGATATATAAAAAATGACCTCATAATTATTTTAAATCATAGTAAAACTGTCTTATTATTATTTTTAATGTGTATGAGCAAATTATGTGTCAATCTCACATGCGTTCTGCCCGGAATGATCAAATATGCAGTTTTTAAAGGTTTGATTCCCTTTAAAAAGGTGTGTATGAAGGTTAAAACTAGGGGTGTCCAGACCCAACCCGACCCGACCAACCTGAATCGACCCGATCGGGTTGGGCCAGGGTGGGTTGGGTTAAAAAATTTACGGGTTGGGTCGGGTTGGGTTATGTCATGGTTGGGTTGGGTCGGGTCACGGGTTGAGAAAAAATTGATCCAACCTGACCCAACCAACCCGACTACTATGAGTCACCTCTTCAGACTTCTCCCTCTACCCCTGCCTCTCGTCCCAATTCCCCCTCACCCTCTCCCCACGCTGCTGTCTTTCTCCATTCCTACACCATCCATTGAGTCCATGCCATCTCCCACCATTACATGAATACTCTATTAATCGCATAGATGATTGAATCTTCCATGACATTTCTAAGACAAACATAAAATAAATTCGAAGGAATTGAGACATGTGAAATCAGTGGAAAAACAATGCCCGATCAACAAACAAAAACATGAAGATAATTGGATTTCATTCGATTTTTCTACGAAAACTAAAGAACAAGAAAAAAACCAAAGGAAGATAGAATAATTTTAATGATTTGAAGATCCGACAGTGGAGGATCAACTAAGAAAATGATCATTGAACATCTCCCTCACCCTCACCAGTCCAATGTATCCACCGCGCTGCACTTGCATGTACCCCCTGCCTCTGCCACCACCTCTATCTCCATCGTGACTGTGTGTGGTGCCAAATCTACCGGTGTCAGTAACTACCCCATTCTCATAACCCTCTTGGCCTCACCTTGAACCTCCTCAAACCTTGATAACTACTTGCAGGCTAGCTAATCACATCACACCATCGAGTCACAGACTGATGTTTTTTTGGGTTGATTTATTATAGGGTGGAGGATGCGGGCATTCCCTAGTGTGGTGAAGAAGATGAAGTAGAGGAATACGTAACCCGATCAACCCACAGGGTGATATCCAAAAAAAGAACTGAACAGTTTTTTTGTCGTAACCCGATCAACCTGTGGGTTGGGATCATAAAAAAATACCAAAAATTTTTTTTCCCTTAACCCGATCAACCCGACCCGACCCAACCCGATTTGAGACGGGTCGGGTCAGGTCAGGTCTGAATACAAAAAGATCTCTGACCCCACCCAACCCGACCCGACATATTTTGCTTGGGTCGGGTCCAAAACAGCCCTCAACCCGACCCAACCCGACCCATGGACACCCCTAGTTAAAACCAAACGAACGACGTCCAAATGATGTGAAATTAGACAATAACAACCATAGAGTAATTTTTGAATTGATCGAGTAGATAAAATTTCAATCTGAGGTGGTGTTTCCTAGGACAATCAAAAAAACACTTTTAGTGTCATAAAACACCAAAACATGCATTTGAAAATTAGATCAATAGAAAACAACCCCAAAATGATGTGAATTCATATGAAAACTATATTATTATTATTTATGATGTGTATGAGAAGACGACATGTCAATCAGACATGTGGTCTTCCTCAAAAAATCAAATATGTGATTTTTAAAGGTTTGAAGCTCTTTAAAAACACATGGGGAGTCAAAACCAACTGAATATCCTATGACTGCCATGAAATCAGAAGAAAAAAACATTGAGAGAATTGTGAAATGTTTGATCATATGTTATTTCAATTAAAGTATTGTTATCCTAGGATGACATAAAACGCGCTTTTAGTGTCATAAAACACCAAAATAAGTATTTAACAATCAGATCTATAACAAGCGACATTGGAATGACTTTAAATCGTAGTAAAATCATGTTATTATTATTTGTAACATGTATGAACAGAAAAAACATCAATCAGACACGTGGTCTATCTTAAACAACCCAATATGCAGTTTTTAAAGGTTTGACGCCCTTTAAAAAGGTATGTTTGAGGGTAAAAACAAACTTAATGATATATTAATTCTATGAAATTAGATGATAACAACCATAGAGTGAATTTTTAATTGATCAAGCAGACGAAACATCAATCTGAGGTGGAGTTTGTCCGGGAGGATTGAAACACACTTTTAGTGTCATAAAACACCAAAACATGTGTTCAATGGTCAAATCCATAGAAAATGACTTGATAATGAGGTGAAATTATAGAAAAATTATCTTATTATTATTTATGACATGTAAGAGCAGATGATACATCAATCTAATGTGCGGTCTGCCCAGAACTACTGAATATGTTCTTTTTAAAGGTTTGATGTCTTTTAAAAAGGTACATATGGGGGTCAAAACAACTGAACAACATTTTAATGCCATGAAATTATACGAGAACAACCATAGAGTGAATTTTGAAATGGTTGAGCAAATGGAACGTCAATCTGATGTGTCGTTTACCCGGGAAGACCAAAAACGCACTTTTAGTGCCATAAAACACCAAAACATGCATTTAGTAGTCAGATATATAGAAAATGAACTTAGAATGACTTAAATCACACAAAAACTATCTTATTATTATTCATGATGTGTATGAGTAGATGACACATCAATTGGACGTGTGATATGCCCGAAATGACCGAATATGCGGTTTTTAAAAGTTTAACGCACTTTAAAAACACACAAGGGGTCAAAATCAACTGAACAACTTCCAAATGGTATGAAATATGGAAAAAAAACATAGATTAAATTATGAAATACTTGAGTAGAAAGTGCGTTAATCAGAGGTGTCATTTTTTCAGGATGATGGAAAATGCACTTTTAGTATCATAAAACACCAAAATGTGTATTTTAATGGTCAGATATATATAAAATGATCTCATAATAAATAAAAATCATATGAAAATTATCTCATTATTATTCATGACGTGTATGAGTAGATGATGCATCAATTGGACGTGCAGACTTCCCAGAATGACCAAATATGTGGTTTTTTAAGGTTTGCCACCCTTTAAAAAGATGTGTTCGTGGGTCAAAATCAATCGAAGGGAATATGAATTTTTGTGAAATTAGAAATAAAAAATCATAGATTGAATTGTAAAATAGTCGAATAGATGAAACATTAATCAAAAGTGGTGTTTTCCCGGGAGGACTGAAAACACACTTTTAGTGTCATAAAACACCAAAACACGCATTTAACGATCAGATCCATGGAAAATGACCACCTAATGATGTGAAATCATAAAAAATACATCTTATTATAATTTTTGATGTGTATGAGAAAACGACACATCAATTGGATGTGTGGTCTGTTTTGGAACGACCGAATAGCAGTTTTTAAAGGTTTGGTTCCCTTTAAAAACATGCAAGGGGTTAAAACCAACTGAATGACCTTTGAATGCTATGAAATCATACAATAATAATGGTAGAGTTAATTGTGAAATTTTTTAGTAGGAAATACATCAATTGGAAGTGTCATTTTCTTGGGATGATGGAAAACGCACTTTTAATGTCATAAAAAACAAAATATGTGTTTAATGGTCATATATGTAGAAAACAACCTCAGAATGACTTAAAATAATAGGAAAAACACCTTATTATTATTCATGACATGTACTAGTATATCACATATCAATCAGATGTGCGGTCCGCATGGAACTACCGAATATGCAGTTTTTAAAGGTTTGACGCCCTTTAAAAAGGTGTATTTGGGGGTCAAAACCAATCGAAATGCATTAGAATGCCATGAAATGAGATGAAAACAACTATAGAGTGAATTGTGAAAAGGTAGAGAATACATAATGTCAATCTAAGGTGTCATTTTCATAGTAGGACTAAAAAATAGACTGTTAGTGTCATGAAACACCAAAACACGTTTTTAATAGTTTGATTCATAGAAAAAGACCACGAAATGACTTCAAATCATAGAAAATTTCTCTTATTTTTATTTTTGATGTTTTCAAGGAGACGACATGTCAATCGGACATGTGGTCTGCCTAGAATGATCGAATATATGATTTTTAAAAGTTTGATGCCCTTTAAAAACATGTGGAGGGGGGATCAAAACCAACCAAACGACCTCCAAATTCCATGAAATCGTATGACAACAACCATAGAGTTTATTTTTAAATGTTTTAATAAATGGTACATCAATTGGAGGTTTCATTTTTCTGGGATGATGAAAAACACATTTTTAGTGTTATAAAATGCCAAAACATGCGTTTAATGGTCAGATTGATAGAAAATGGCCTCATAATGACTTTAAATTAGAATAAAATCGTCTTATTATTATTCATGATGTGTAAGAGTAGAAGGAACACCAATTGAACATGTGATTTTCCAAGAAAGATCGAATTTTCAGTTTTTAAAGGTTTGACGTCCTTTAAAAAAGTGCATTCGAGGGTCAAAACCAACCGAACATCTGAATATCATGAAATGAGATGAGAATAACCGTATAGTGATTTTTGAAATGGTTGATTAGACGTAATGTAAATCTGATGTGGCATTTTCTTGAGATGGTCAAAAATGCACTTTTAATGTCATAAAACACCAAAACACGTGTTTAATTATTAAATCCATATCAAAAAACCTCGGAATGACATAAAATCATAGGGAAACGTCTAATTATTATTTGTGGTGTGTACGAACAAATGGTACATTAATCGGACGCATTATATGTCTAGAATGACCAAATTTGTAGTTTTTAAAGGTTTAATGCCCTTTAAAAAGGTGTGTCGAGGGGTCAAAACCAACCTAACGACATCTAAATGTCTTGAATTGAGACAAAAACAACCATAGAGTGAAATGTAAAATTGTTGAGAAAACAGAACGTCAATCCAAGGTGGTGTTTGTCTGGGAGGACTGAAAATGCACTTTTAGTGACATAAAACACCAAAACACACATTTAACCCATAACAAATGATCTCAGAATGATGTGAGATCATAAGAAACCCGTTTAATTATGATTTGTGATATGTGCACTATGGAAACTTTTCAATAGGACATGAGGTCTATCTGGAATGACTGAATATGCAGTTTTTAAAGGTTTGATTCCCTTTAAAAATAAGCAGGGGTTAAAACCAATCGAATGGTCTCTAAATACCATAAAATCAGATGAAAACAACCATAGAGTGAATTTTGAAATGGTCAAATAGATGGTATGTCAATTGGAGGTATCATTTGTTCGGAATGACAGAAAACACACTTTTAGTGTCATAAAACACCAAAATATTCATTTAATGGTCAAATCAATAGTAAATGAGCTTGTAATGACTTCAAATTAAATGAATATTGTCTTATTGTTATTTTTAACATGTAAAAATAGATGACAATTCAATTGGATGTGCGATTTTATTGGAACAACCGAATAAACGGTTTTAAATTTTAAAAAAATAATTAGAAATTATTAATATATTTTCCAAATCAAATAATTTTGGTCTATTATACTAAGTTTTAATTAAAATATTTTATTTCATTTCAATTATTATTTTATTGTGATATTTTTTTCCATGCTAATTATTTTATTAATTTTTTTCATATGTAGTTTTATTCGATGATAGGTATGGAGTTTGGAAGATGATTAGACAGAGATTTATGGGACTATAGTTTTACATATTTTGAAAATATTTATTGTATTATTGAAATATGATTGTTTTTATAATTCTGGTGTGATTTTTAAAAAAAAAATACATAGTGACTTCCATATGGAGGTCGCTATAGGCTAGAACAAGAGAACCTATAGTGGCCGCCATATGGAGGCCGCTATAGACCAGGCCGTGTTGGACTATATTGATGGAAATTTGGAAATCTCTAAAGGTGGCCTTAATATGGCCTATAGAAACCATCATTTTTTTATAGTGTTCTCCAAATGGCAGACGCTATAGAAAATAGTGACGAGCCTAAAGCGTCTATTGTTTAGTGGACGCTAGGAGAATACTATAGGCCTTTGATGATGGCTTTTAACGGTTGCTATAAACCTTTTTTCTACTATTGAACATTTTCCCATGTCATATATGTTGTCAGGTGTGTGAGGCTTGATAAGCCTCCATGCTCCAATGATATCCCGAACAACACCAGGCAGACCATCGTCGATATTCCCTTCTGGCCAGTTGCTACCGGTACACGTACACGATGCCTCTAACATCCTTAGCATCCCATATAAATATAAAAACTATAAAATATAAAATAAATTAATAGGTGAAAGTATTTAAGAAGGTATCATTTCATCAATTGGATTGGGGTTAGAGTAATATATAAATAGGTTCAGGTAGTGTAAAATTTAATCAGCTTCGGGGTCGGGTACCCCAAAATAATGAGGCTCCCAAATAGTCGGCATTCCTAAATATACTCATAGAAAATTTAAATATTTAAATAATCATGACATTTATGATGTTTTCATGTCCTGAACCCTTAATCCAAACTAGATCCATTTATTTAATTGTGTGTCTGTTCGTGTCATGGAGTTTTTTTATATGTGTTTTTTGAAAAAAAAAATGTGTAGGTTAAAAAAATGTATATGAAAGGTTTTAGGGGGTCTTCCACCTTTCAAACCCCCACCGCCTTTGCCCCGGATCGGTGACATGGAAAAGGAAACTGGTTTGGTGCCACCTTTCTCTTAAAGATAAAGTGAAAGGCGGTAAGGGGGAACCTTTCGCCTAATGTACAAGCGAAAGCTCCCCCTGCCACCTTTCACTTAACTCCCTATAAAAGTGAACCCCCCCCCCCCGATCCTCCTCACTTGAAATCCCATATTTTTCTCTACATTCCAGACTCTCTTTATCTCTAGAAGAAGTCTTCTTCATGCATGGTGGATCTGGTGGCCTAAAAGAAGTCCTGGTTTTTTGAGAAACTCATTTAGAGGTATTTTTTCTTATTTAATTTAAAGTTTTTTATTTATTTAATTGAATTATTTTTAGTTAGTTTGAAATATATTATTTATTATGTAGTTTAGTTGGTTATATATAGTTTATAAATAATAGTTATTATTAGTAATGATTAAGTATGGATTATCTAATGAATAATTTAGGATTAAAAAATGATTACATATAATGATTATTTAATTATAATTAACTAATGAATATCATATGATTAATTTTTTATTAAGGATTAATTAATTAATGATTAATTAATGTTTAATTAATGATTATAGAATTTTTAAATAGTGATTTATTAATTATTAGCTAATGATTAAGTATTTATTAAATTATGATTAAATTATGATAATGTAATGATTAAAGATTGATTAAGGAATGAATAAAGAATTAATGATTAACTATTAATTAAGTAATGTTTAACTATTGATTAAGTAATGATTAAAGAATAATTAAGTAATTATTAAATAATAATTAAGTAATTATTAAATAATAATTAAGTAATTATTAATTTATGATTAAGAGGTGATTAAAAAATGATTAAGGGATGATTAAAGAATGATTAAGGGGTGATTAAATAATGATTAAGAAATTGTTAAGGAATGATTATCCAATTTTTAACTAATGGTTAACCAATTTTTAACTAATGGTTAACTAATTATTAACTCATGGTTAAGTACTGATTAGTGTCATATTTTAGGATATAATAAAATATTCTAAAAATTCAGTAGCATAAAGATTATATGGTTATCTAAACAATAAAATCCATGTCTAGATACAAACAAGTGGATGTGGCTCTAGCACAGATGTACCTAGGAGTAAAAACTCTGAAAATGTGTCTCAGACCTAACTCAGGGTAACCTGGTACATGAAAAATGGGTCTTTTTTCACACTTGGTTTGATAATCCTTGGGGATATACTTTAGATGATTCGTGTTTTCTTTATAAACTACCGAAATACCTTTAGGATAGTTAAAAACTATACTAAGAAACATTAGTATCATAGTTTAGGATATAAGAATATGTTCTAAAATTTTATTATCATAAATATTATCTTTTTATCCCTCATTGTCAATATTATTCATAGAATGTTTTGGAAACCGAGGTAAAAAAGAAGAGAAAATACCAAATCAGTTTATTTATCATTGATAAAATGATAATTATGATCATATAAAGTGAAATGGAGAATAACAAACACATTAAATAATATATGAATTTTTTACAACATACAAGAAATACCTTTACATTTTTCAATATAACATGGTTTGGATGAGATGAGCCTCACTTCATAAGTGAGGTAAAATTCAGTTTATTTTTAATTGGTATCTTAATACCATCTTCTAAGGGTATGTACTTAACTTATGAATTTTCAAAAGTTTCATCCTTTTAATGACATTTAAGATAAAATATAAGATATTTCATTAGAAGGATGAAATCTTTTGAAAATTCATAAGTTAATTACATGCCTTTGGAAGATGTTATTAATCAACCAATTGAAAATAAGCTGGATTTTAGCTCATGTTTGAAGTGAGGCTCATCTCATCCAAACCATGTTTTATTGAAAAATTTCAAGGTATTTCTTGTATATTGTAAAGAATTCATGTGTTATTTAATGTGTTCTTTCTTCTCTATTTCACTTTATATTATCATAATTATCATTTTATCAATGATAAATAAACTGATTGGGTGTTTTCTCTTCAATTTACCTCAGTTTCCAAAAAATTATGTGACTTGTATTCTAATAAAATTTTATATAATGAAACATTAGTATCATGTTTTAGGGTATAAAAATATGTTCTAAAATTTCAGTATAACAAATATTATATGGTCAACCATCATTGTTAGTATTAGTTACACTATCAAAATCTTGATTAAAAAACATTTTTGATGTAGAGAGTCATGTTTACATGTGTGTACTGCTAAGGGGAGGTTATTCAATATGAGAAAGGAGCTTATTATAGTACAAAACCAATAATATTGGTTAGTATAGATGATTGTGTAACCCTAAGTTAACTTCAAGACAGAATTTTTGGTTCCTAAAATCTAGGACCCGATCAATATATCAAGTCTATGAGCTATAGACATTTGTAATTCTCAGTTACACTATAGCATCTAAATTTTCCATTGGTTGCTGATGCGTAGTGGTTCCAAGTAATAAATTTATTTTAACAATGGTCATATGGTACCATTATGGAGTTATATGTTGATGTTTCTAATGTACAACAACAACGTCCAATTGTATAAACACGTAGACCTACAATAGTGGTTGAATAAGGTCTGCCCTAATAAATTGAGGTTATTCCATATGATGCGTAACAAAACAACCTAGATGATCTCCCAGATATACATGTAAATATGAATTCCAATGAGGATTTTTGTAATGATGGAACAGACGGTGACAACAATGATGAGGAGGAGGGAGCGGTGTAAGTTGGGGAGGAAGTTTCTAGAAATCCATTATTTGTACAGTAGCCTCAACCCATAATAAATCATCCAACACTCTTTGCATCTTGGTCATAATAAATGGAACATGTGCCTGAATTAAAATGAAATGTTCTCACACCCTCAAATGAGTTTCTTGGAGTTTTACCAGATAGGTTTAGTGAGCTGGACAAAACCTTATATGTTGGAATAGATTTTCCAAGTAAAGATTCATTAAAAAAATGCTAAAGAGATTTCATATTGAGAGACACTATAAATATATAGTTCAAGAATCAAGCCATAAAAAATACCTAATATGGTGTGAAAAGTATTAGGATAATTATAGATTCCTCTTGTGGGTGATTTTGAACATTTCATTTGGAGGTTGGAGAATCTTGAAAATTGAGGTATCTCATACTATCATTCAGCCAAACTTGACATAATATCATACCTCATTGGATGCTAAATTTGTGTCATCAATTGTTATCAAGATGATTAGGATATTAAAAGATGTTCCTATATCCCTTGTGCAAGACAGGATACAACAAACTTTCAGTTATAATATTTCCTATAATAAGGCATGGATGGAGAAATAGAAGGCAATTGTGAAGGTCTATGGTGATTGGGATGAATCGTATCGGGTGTTGTCATAATTACTAGTCATATTGAGACACAACAACCAAGTTGTATTCCATATTCATACGAACGAACATGTGTCTCAAGATAAATAACTTGATTTATCTCATGTTCAATTTCATTGGTTTCTCTGGACATTCCTCCCATGTATCTCCGTATTTCGTTTCAGAAAATAATTTATAAAGATTGATGGAACATTTCTATACAAAAAATACAAGGATGTATTTTTTATTACAGCAATCCAGGATGAAAAATGTTCACTGGTTATGCTTTCCTTTTCCATTGTGGATAAGGAAAACTATGAATTATGGAGTTGGTTTTTGGCATGTATCAACAACCATTTCACTGGCATTTGGGGTGTCTGTTTGATATTTGATCGGCATCAGGCAATCAATGTGGACCCTTATACATGGAGACCCCCAAATGCACATCATCGGTACTACAACAGACCCACTACTAGAAACATGTAGAAAACATTCCATAATGAACATATGAAGAAGGCAAACACGAGGCTTGGTATGCAATGTCTTTATTATTTTTTACTATTTAAACATAAAGATAAAATCAATTTATGTGAAATATGATCACTTTTGTGTCACATATGAGTCAGATCAATGGAGGTTTGAATAACATTTTGAATAAATCCACAAGTCTAATCAAGAATTGTATGATTATATGATGCAAATTCCAAAAGAAAAATGGTCATTGGCATATTAAGGGGGAAGAGGTATGGATGCATGGCCACAAAAATTATAGAGTGCATCAATGGATTCTTCAATGGGCTTCACAAGTTACCTATAACTATCTTAATTTAGGAAACATTTTATCAGTGTGTGAAGTAATTTATTGATAGACAAAAACTATCCTCAGACGGGATTCAGTAGGGGCTATGGTATGGAAGGCACTTTTAATGAGAGATTAAAAATAACATTGAAGAAGATTCTGCTTATCGTGTCTTCCTTTTCCACTGATAAGACTCTCGATTTTAAGTTCAAGAGTGTTCGAACCCCATCACAAATAGCATCGGTAAAAAAAAATTGGTATTACTATAAGTGAGGAAATGTTAATGTGAAAACTTCGAGACCTTAAGGTTTCCATACACACACGTCATCGTAGTATGTGCCTCTGTGAACATATCATGGGAAACATATGTTGATCCAGTGTACCAAATAGACACCATTACTAACTATTATGTTTCACCATGGATGCCTATTGGGGATTTTTGATATTTTCCAATGCCTGAAGGCCAGTCGATAGTGATACCTGACATCAAATGGTTGCGTAAACAAGGGAGACCAAAGTCCATCAAGATGTAGAATGAGATGGACTGGCCTCAAGAATAATGGAAAAGTTTTATATGCACTATATGTCATCGATAAGGCCATAACCGGAAACGATGCCCTAATATTGTTGGATCGAGTTCACACTCTCAACCATAATGGTGTATTGTTTCTTCTCTGATCTTAAAATATTATTAATTATATGGTGTTAATATAATATCCTTCATTTTGTAGAATTTTTTGACATCTTCAAATACTTTTATTATCAAATAATAATAATCCTTTCATATTTATATTAAAAGAAATATGACAAGTGAATTTGAGGTGACAATAATGCATAATCAATCTGTTCATGGCTAAACCATAAAGCAAGAATGTGAGAAAATAATCATGAAACATATCATTATGTGAGAAATCATACATAAATTACAAAGCATACCATTTTAAAATAAAATTTTAGATAACAAAAATAAAATGTTTTTATATATAAATATATAAAACCATGTCTTAAAAAACACCATTTTATAGGTAAAAACACATATCAAAAACAATTTAGAAATATTCTTTGAGAAACATAAATACATGTCCTTTTATTTTGATAAAAAATAACTTCATAAAATAATGTGAATAAATATGGAATGTCTTAAATTCTACAAGTCATAACATTCTTCTGACTATAATGTTATATTTATATTTTACACTTACGACTTATTTCATTTTTTACATACATATGGAGGATACTAAACTACTCACTGAGCAGGTTATAAATGTTTCTTAGGTCATGTTATAGGGTTGTGAGGTTCAATGGATCAGGGTGCGTCAAGCACACTATTTTCATCACACGTTGCCTCCACCTGCCATTATACCATACATGTGTCATGCTGGATTCTATGAAATTATAGAATATAATTTCACATTTTTTGATCATCAATTACTTGCTTCCCTCCTAGAGAGGTGGAGACCAGAGACACACACATTCCACCTACCTGAGGGAGAGATGACCATCACCCTCGAGGATGTGGCAGTCCTTCTCAGTCTTCCTGTCTAGGGGGGATCTGTTATTGGACTCACCCATGCATACTGGCCTGACCTTGTTCAGAGATTGCTAGCCATCGACATTTTGGCTGATACTAGGTATACAGATGGTGGGTAGATATCTATGGTATGGCTTGAGAGGCACTTTCAACATTTACCCGGTGATGCTGACAAACATATTGTCATACGTCATGCCCATGAATATATATTACAAATCACTGGAGGGACCTTGTGCATTGATCACTCAGGTATACATGTGAACATGATATATCTAGGGTTGCTGGAGGAATTTGATTGGGTAGGGATGTACAACTAGGGATTTACCTACTTGTCTTACACATATAGAGCATTATGCATGGCACGTTGTACAGACTACATGGTTCTCATGGGATGCATCATCCTTCTTCAGATGTGGGAATGGGAGCACATTCCCTCACTCTTCCCTCATCTTGTTGGTCAATTGTTGACTATAGAGATGCTTCATGACACTGTATAAAATTTGGTATGATCACTCATCTCTATTTTTTTTAATGATAGTAGTAGTTATTGAATTTAATTTCTTATTATTCAATACTTTTGATGTTGTATTTTATATGTGGACTCAGAAACACAACTTCATCGGCATTCTGACTGACCATTTGGGTGCATATTGTTTCAAGTTGTATAGTCTCCTACCTAATGAGATAAGTATATACAATCTATCATTGTCTAACAAATTTAATAATATCAAAAAAAATGATTTTTAGTAAGGAACTTTTTTGACAAATCTCACATCTCATTTCAGATTTCATGGATTCCATACTAGGCTTTATTAGACTAGTTGTCAGCATATAAAACTGTTGGACTTCATGATGTTATGGTTATAGTATCACTCATTCACTTTCATACTATTGAGTGGCAGCAGCCTGATAGAGTCATGCGCTAATTTGGTTGTGTTCATCTGATTCCATTTCTGCCGATACAAACATAGGAGATTCATGACTTGAAGTTGATATGGAGGTAGGATGAAGATCGGTGATGAAGACGTGTCGAGTATCCCGACCTCTAGGGTAGATGAGCAGTGCTTCATATCTAGGGTGTACCTACGATGTGATTCCATGTTTTAGAGTAGATCGAGTATGATCTGTGGTATAGACTGAAGTCTATATCATGTCTTACCTGATATGGAAGAGGTCTTCATGATATGGTAAGTCAATAAATTTCTATTAGTTTGTTTATTAAACTATTTTCTAATTCATTTTGAATCTATTTATAGCATATTCATTCAGAGAAACTTATCCGCATGAGTGATCCAGAGGATGAGGGGGTCGCTAGCATGGCAACAATCCATGTTGCACCACTGGCACTGAGGCCATCTTATCATGCGATTCACGAGAGCATCTTCGATAGTCCACCCCATATAGTGGAGGTTCGTGCCTAGGGAGTGGAGGTTTCTACTCAGGAACCTCCTCCAGAAGCTATTGATACTGAGAATCCACGATGGTGATGACGTAGACCACGTCATCCTACACGTGAGGCCTCACATGTTCCACAGGCAAAGTTTGGCCCTCTAGTAGTCCAGCCTTAGCTGATTGTGGATGTGCATTAGGAGGCATGGGATCCATCTTTCTTGAGAATATATCCACAATTTTCTCCAACTTGGGGTCCTAATCTTTTGCATCCTATATGGTTCCCCGAACGATGATGGTGGGTCCTTCTATGACACTAGTGGGAGAAGTATCGAGTGCACAGTACGACATCTAGTTGACACCTCCTCCCACTGACACATAGGCAAAGCATGAGACGGTCAATGTTCTAGTGCTCAAGGATCATCCCTCTTTAGGTCATCAGAATCCACCCCAATACAGATCTCGATGATCTTTATATGGGAATACCATTCATAGACCACCATGTGGGATGTAATCACCCTATAGACATTGATTGTACTTGTTCGTTTTTTCGCACGGAATCCGGGGATGACCTCCTGGACGGGAGATTAAAACGTTCTGATCGGTTTCTAACGGGTTTGTTCGTAGAAATGGAAACATCCAATGATTCCACATCCGTTTGGACCTACTTTCCAAAGGCAGGCGCTCATTAGCTTGTGGACTAATGAGGCTTAGGAATTTGCATTGGTCGAGAGGATGGGAGGTCGGACTCATCACACCTTTTTTAGGGGAATTATTGTCTACTCCGGGACTCTCTTTATAGATTTAAGTTATGTTCGTGAATCCTTATTACATTACCAAGTATAAAATGAGCTTTCCTTTAGTTTTAACAATCAATGATTAAATATGCAAGAAATTTAGAGAATCTTTTATATGTATTCGAGGTTCTTCATCAATAGAGAATCATCTATATCTGTTTAGAGATTCCTGGTCAATGGTATCCTTCAAAACATTTATATAAAAGTCTCTTGGTCATTATGATGACCAGGCTGGTTTTAAAGCCACTCAGTGGGGCACTTGAAGTTTATCGTCATTCAGAAGGACAGAGATTATTTCAAAGTTGGGATCGAACCCATAAATGGGATACCTACGTATCCTTTGTTTTGGAAAAGGAATCAGAACCCACGTAGTTCGAGTAATGGAGTATGATGTTTATGATTGATGGCTCAAAGAAGAATGTCATAATTACTTTTACACTCTAAGCTCACATGAGTCATGCTCGGTGTGAGAAACAAGAGGTATTGGTAAAAATTAGACAATTGTGCCATGAAAGATGCAATCATAAGAATTTGTTTGGGGCTTATGCATGTATGACTGCCCAGATAGATGAAGGTTTAGGATTTACTTTTAGGGAGAAAATTCATGAACAGGGTCCATAAAGTTATATGTGCTTCATGGAGATTTGAATACTCTAATCTTGGGGCTTACTCCTAAGGAGGATGCCCAAGTTAGGAGGGGACTTATGATTGGGTTTTACTCCTGAAAAGGAAGCCCAAGGTTATGACTGAGTCTTATTTCTGAAAAGGAGACTCAGGTTAGGGATTAAGGTTTAGGGCTTACTCCTGAGGAGGATGCCCAAAATTAGAGGACTTGATTGGGGCTTACTCCTGAAAAAGGATGCCCATGCAGGAACTTTAAGAATTTGGGGCTTACTCCTGATAAGGATGCCCAGATTAAAGGTTTTATAACTGGGGATTATTCCTGAAAAGGAGACCCAGGTTAGGATTCTCTCATCTTAAAGGATGAGTTTGAATGAATGAACTCTCCGTATTTTAGTGAAATAAGGATATTTAAATCACTAGACTTTGAGAGAGATTCCACAGAATTCCTTTCAGATAAGAAAGTCAAATCAAGAAATCATGCCATAAATGGCTTTGAAGAGTGTCTTGAAGACTGAATATTGAAAAGGAAAGGTGTGATGGCTTAAGAGGGGTAAAAATGGGCAAGATGGGCACCCAAAAAGATAGGGGCGCGTAAGTCTTGCAAGGCGCGCAAGTCTTCCGTGGGCGCGCAAGTATTGGTCGCGCAGGTATACCTACGCGGCACATGGTGTACTTGCGCGATTTTCAACCAGCATTGAAATACTTGAGTGACTCTTTTTAAAACCCTTTAGAATTTTCTTGAGGTTCTTCCAGAAAAGGGACGCGCAAGTTATATTGAAGGAAATAAGTCGGCGCGCAAGTGTTTGATAAGTTTCAACACTTAGGCCTTCCTTCTTCTCTTTAGATCTTCCGTTCTAGGTAAGAAATTACCTTAGAAGTGTTCCGGAAGCTTTGAGAAGAGACTTGGGTGTCGGGAGCTTCAATCCGAGTTTCTGGAAAAGGATCCTCTCGAATGGGGGGCCCACATGGTCTATTTATAGGCAAAAGAAGACCCCGGGCGGTTACCGGGCGGTTACCACTTAGGTCGCGCAAGTCACCTTCGCGACCAAGGTAGCCGCGCAAGTACACTTGCGCGCCAGTTAGATAACTTGCGCGGTGAGGTTGTTGTTGATCCTTTCTTCCTTCCTTTGTTGATTTTTTATGTTTTCTTCAAAGGCTGAATCACTTTGAGCTCAGATATTCCCTTTTCCGATCTTTAGATTCTGTGACGAAAGGAGCGTCAACAAAAGTCCCCCCTCAGAGTTGGATCCGGAGAGAAATGAGGATTTGACTCTGAGGAAATCGAATCCATTAAAAGGAAAAGGGGGGGCGCGCAAGTCTTTCAGTGCGCAGAGGGTGGCACGCAAGTTTTCGTCGCGCAGGCCTTAAGCGCTCAGAGTGCGGCGCGCAGGTAGGCTTCCTGGCCTATAAATACACGGCCTCACCTCCGTACAAGTATCCGGATTTCCGGACTTCATCCCTTCTCGAGCTCTCGCCGCGCAGGTCACCTAAGCCGCGCAAGTCTCTTTTCCACTGTTCCCTCACTGTCGCGCTCCTGTAAAGGTATTCGTACTTGCGCGGTTTATACTTGCGCGTCAAAAACTAGCGCGGTACACGAAATACTTGCGCGTCCTTGTTTAGATTTGCGCGACTTAATGCCTTTAGCCATTTTTTCCGAAATCTTTCACAAATTTTATGAAAAATAAACCCATTTAAGAGTTAAATTTGTTCAACTTTTGTGCAGATTCAATGGCTCCTGAGGGAATTGGAACGGCTGATGAACTGGCTAGCAAGCGGATTGATGACATGATGAACATTATTGGCCATGATTACTATGATATCTGCGACAGCACTTTCCCAGATTTGGATAAGTACTTGAAGAAATATCATCTTAATTTCCCACAGAGCATCTACCTGTCTCTGTGTGTTCATGGTCATCTGCAAGGAGTCAATGTTCCAAATGCAAACAATTATACACCTGAGATGCAGCTGCACTGCTACTTCTCTATTTCGGTTATGTTGTGCATTAAGAGTAACAACAATGGTGTGAACTTTCAAATTCTTCCTCCATGTCATTCCCTTGCAGATATGAAAATGGAAAACCCATGGGATGAAATGTTTTCTACTAATGGTTGGTGGAGAGAAGACAAACATGATATTAGAGCAATATCTGAAAAGAGTACTCTCTCCAAATGGCTCTTTAATTCCAATGCTCCATTCTCAAATCCATGTATCCATCTTCCAAGTCTCTTGGACAGAAACAGAGTCACTGTTTGATCAGCAGAAAATTTTCTCAAACCGCACTTAAGAACATCCTTTTACAATTGTTCCAAGAAGAGCTGGTATCACTGCATCTCTTATTGTATCCAGTTGAATGAATGAATTCCAGGTGGTTACTGATGAAGCTCGGGATGTCGTAAAATCAAATGAAGTGTTATGTTGAAAGCCTCTTGTAATTCTCGAAAAAAGAGAAGAGACTCCAGTCTGTGGATGTCCTTCTAACTCTTGTGTATCAATGAAAAACACTTTCGTCTTCAATCATTTGTACCTGCATTCTTTCATTACCTGCTTCAAAATTACTTAATCCAATGGGCCTAGTAAGCATAGTTTGATTTTTACTAGGATTATTACAAATAATCCTACAAACTTTGAACCTTTTAATTGCTCAATATTACCTAAATCATACAAAAAATGTATATTTAGTGAGCTGGAACTTGACTTTTATTCAGAGTTCCTTTGTCTTTTGTGTGGGTAGTTTAAAGTCATGCACGCCGGACATAAAGGGGCTAATGTTTAAGGTCGAAATAGCTTTGACCGAAATGGATTAAAAATGGATTCAATTCCTTGACAATTTATCTGAAAACATATTACCATACTCAAGTATGAGGGAAAAAATGTAAACTATGGCTTAAGAATATTTGAATCTGAGGAATGATATGAAAAAGAGCTAAAAGGCATTAGAAGAAGTAGTTTCCAAGAATGAAGTTACTATTATTTAACCAAAACCCGTTAGGGGGTTGAAATATGTAGGGCCACCTATGGGCATTGGATGTATGGTCAAATAAATAGAATCTTTTGGCTGACAAGTCTGTTATGTGGACTGTTTATGCAAGGCCACCTATGGGCACGTGCTGCATAGTCAGGCAAAAGAACTCCCAGAAATTTACTTTCCTAGTGCTAAAAGCCAGTGAAAGTTTATGGAGATTAAAATTTTCTAAAGTATAGAGTTTGTTGTATGGAAAGAGGTACTTGAATATGGAGAAGATATTTCCGAACAAGAATATCGAAGAACTGGATGAATATCACTCCTACGAAGGTCTGACCCAAACGTAGGGAAGAAGAATAAACCATAGACTTGAATACTTTCAGATCATGAAAAAGGATATGGGAAAAATATGTTAAGGATGGCTATTTTTTTGCGGATCCCTACATACTGTCGTTTAAGACAAATAAGGACAAAAGAGACATTCTTCCCAAGAATGAAGTTACTATTATTTAACAAAACCCGTTAGGGGGTTGAAATATGAAGGGCCACCTATGGGCATTGGCTGCATGGTCAAATGAATAGCATCTTTTGGCTGACAAGTCTGTTATGTGGACTGTTTATGCAAGGCCACCTATGGGCACGTGCTGCATAGTCAGGAAAAAGAATTCTCAGAAGTTTGAAATTTTTGTGACTAGAAGTCATGAAAAAGGGTTATGAAGATCTGAAAATATTTAAGGTTAGGATTATAATACATAAAGATGGGTATTGTCTAATGTATATAGAGATACATAGGTCAATGAAAACCATAATCATGTTGTGGCTGGGTCCTGAATTGAAATTTTGGACTTCACTACGTATCTCATAAGAATGAGAATCAAGCCATACGTAGTTCTTGAAATGCAGTTTAACGTCGTGCAGGACGAAAGTATGAGTGATCTTAGTTTAGGGTCATAGAATTCGGACCATAATAATGAATACACAGTGTGTGTTTTCATGAGGACTTTTCAGCCAAGGGACTGAAAGTGAAATTTGGGGTTAGGCCCAAAAGACTTGGGACTGGATTCGAGGGACACTCGAATGTTCCTACGTATCCCATAAGGATGGGAATCAAGTCCACGTAGTTCTAGAACTACCCTTTGTACAAATTTGGTTCGTACATGTGAAGGGTGAAAGGGGACTTTAGTGCAATGATGGTTTTAACCTAAGATAAAAAGTTTAGGCATTACCATGTATGCATGTAGTCTTTTGAAAATGAAAACCATGATTGAAAAATCAATGTCAATAATAGTTCTCTCTCAAATGAGGAAATCAAAGAATATTGTAGTTTATTGTCGTACCGGACAAAAGTGTTGCATAGTTTAACGTCATATAACAAGGACGAAAGTGAATCAATGTAAAGATATTGATTCCAGGGGCGGTTTCACAAATCATCATCATATGAGATGGTGGTGAACCGATGTGAAGAGATTATTTTTGGGCTTGAACCCTTGGAGGTTGCCTACATACCCAGCCTGGAGGGCAAGGATCAAAGTCCATGTAGTTCAATTAAAGAATGAATTAATGATCAAGTTGTTCTTGGGGACAATGATCTAATAAAAAATGTTGTTGGGACTTACACATGGTTAGTGGCCCAAAGGGAGTATTATGGTTGATATTTGCTCTAAGCTCACGTGAGTCATACTCGGTGTGAGAAACAAGAGGTAATAACAACCTTAACGATGCACAGTTTAATGTCATGTAGGACATAAAAAAGGGACTATGCAGTTTAAAGTCTTGCAGTTAGGACTATTGGTGCTGCACAGTTTAATGTCATGTAGCCGGGACAAAATAACAGTTTAATGTCATGTAGGACATATTAAGGACTTTCTGTACAGTTTAGCGTCATGTAGTTAGGACGATGGGGATAATACAATTTAACGTCATATTAGACGAAAGTGCGAATAGTTTAAGGTCATATTCATGGACCGTGGATGGTGCGGTTTAATGTCATGCTGGACCTTTGATGATTATATAGTTTAACGTCTTTTCGGATGTGAGGGACTTTTATACAGTTTAGCGTCATGTAGTTTAGGACGTCACAGTTTAACGTCTTGCTGGACATAAGGGATTTGTAAATAGTTTATGGTCATATACATGGACCAGGGATGATGCAGTTTAAGGTCATGCTGGACGGTTCATGGAACTTTTTCACAGTTTAATGTCATGTGGGACGAAGTTGCAGTTTAAAGTCATACTGGACCATTGCTGTATAGTTTTAATGTCATATAGCAAGGACGAACTGGTGCTGTATAGTTTAAAGTCATGTAGCTAGGACTAAGGTGAACCAATATGAGGATATCAGTTCTGGGGACTTTTTACAGTTTATCGTCATGCTGGACGTTGGAAGTGCCACACAGTTTAATGTCATGTTGCTAGGACACAATATAGTTTAATGTCATCTCGGACAAAATATAGGAACTTCTGTACAGTTTAATGTCATGTAGATAGGACGTAATACAGTTTATTGTCATGTAGGACATAATACAGTTTAGTGTCATGTAGGACAAAATATAGTTTAATGTCATCTCGGACATAAGGGATTTGAAAATAGTTTTGGTCATATACATGGACCAGGGATGTGCAGTTTAAGGTCATGCTGGACGGTTTAGGGAACTTTTTCACAGTTTAATGTCGTGTGGGACGAAGTTGCAGTTTAAAGTCATACTGGACCATTGCTGTATAGTTTAACGTCATATAGCAAGGACGAACTGGTGCTGTACAGTTTAAAGTCATGTAGCTAGGACTAAGGTGAACCAATATGAGAATATCAGTTCTGGGGACTTTTTACAGTTTATCGTCATGCTGGACGATGAAAGTGCCACACAGTTTAATGTCATGTTGCTAGGACACAATATAGTTTAATGTCATCTCGGACAAAATATAGTTTAATGTCATCTCGGACATAATAGTAACCAATGTGACAGTTTAACGTCATGTTGGACGATAAGGGAACTAACACAGTTTAACGTCATGCTGGACGATGAAAGTTCCACACAGTTTAATGTCATGTTGCTAGGACAAAATATAGTTTAATGTCATCTCATACATTATACAGTTTAGTGTCATGTAGGACATTATACAGTTTAGTGTCATGTAGGACAATATATGAACCAATGTGACTGTTTTGGATCTGGGAACAATATTTTGTGTTTATACAAAATACTTCTTCAGAAATCTGGCATTGGTTGGAGTCGTGATGTGTTCTCCATCCATTGAGATTAGAGAATATGCTCCATTGGAGTAGACCTTATGTATTGAATAAGGTCCTTCCCATTTTGGTTCAAGCTTGGGAGGCTTCTTTCCTGGTATCATTGGTGCTCTGAGAACCAATACCAATTATCCCTGAATGAATGAACGAAGACGAACTTTTTTGTTAAAAGCTCGTGCTATCCAATTCTGATAGATTTCCAAGTGGTGCAAAGTGCACAATCTTTTCTCATCTAACTGTTCCAATTCATTCAACCGCTTTTGGGATTTCTCATCTGTTGATAACTGATCACAAATGGCTATTCTGAGTGAGGGAAATTGAACTTCAATTGGCAAGACTGCTTCTGTTCCATATACCAATGAATATGGAGTTGACCGCGTTGCATTGCGAGTGGTAGTCTGATAAGCCCATAAAGCATGAAAGAGTTTATCAGGCCATGACCTCTTATCTTTATCCACCATCTTTTGCAGTATATTTGAAAGAGTCTTGTTGAAGGCCTCTATCTGGCCATTAGCCGCTGCATGATATCGAGATGAATGGTTGGACTTAATGTTGTATTCTTGATACAATTTCTTTACCTCAAAAGAACAGAAGTTGGTGTCGTTGTCCGTCAATATGGTATGAGGGACACCAAATCTAGTAATGATGTTAGACTTGATGAAGCTAACAATGCATTTAGAACTGACTTCTTTGAGAGGTACTGTCTCTGCCCATTTGGAAAAGAAATCAGTAGCAGTAAGAATGTACTTAAACTGCTTGGTCGTAGCTGAAGGGTAAGGTCCCACCACATCCATTCCCCATGTGGAAAATGGCCATGAGTATTTAGCTGTATGAAGCAACTCTGGAGGTTTATGAATGAAGTTGGCATATACTTGGCATGAATGACACTTCTTTGTGAAATTAACACAATCTTGTATCATTGAAGGCCAAAAGTATCCAAGCCTTCTAATTTGATCAGATAGTCTATGTCCAGACTGGTGGGCACCACAGACTCCTGCATGCACTTCTTTTATGACAGCCATTGTCTCTTCACCATCAATACATCTGAAGAGAACTCCATCAAAACCACGTTTGTAGAGAATTTTCTCGAGGTGGTTTGGGCTATCATAAAGAGTAAAATTGACCACACGTCGCCGAATTTGTTCTTTCTCGGCTCTATCAGGTGGAAGTGTTCCATTTTGAAGGTATTCCCTGATAGGTGACATCCATCCTGTAGTATGACCATACGGTTCAGGAATGGGACTAATTTCATTAATTTCCTCTGTTCTGACTTGAACATAAGGTGAAATTGCACGACGGTGGGCAATACAGATGGTTGTTTCGTCCCGATTTGGATCTGCTAAAGCTGTGGCTATATTAGCCAGTGCATCATCTTGAGCATTTTGTGATCTTGGGACATAAGAAAATGTCGGTTCTGAAGGGAATTCTGACATTAAATCTCTGACGTAATCATACAAAGGGATTAATTCTTCTTTTTTGATGGCATAATCCTCATTGACTTGTTTGATTACCAGGTCTGAATCACCTTTCACCTTTAAGTGATTCACTTGTGCTTGAAGCGCTAACTCCAAGCCTGTAATGAGAGCTTGGTATTCAGCTTCATTATTGGTACCACCTTCCCACAACAAAAAGGAATAAGGTAACACTGCCTTATCTGGAGAAATGAGCACAATTCCTAAACCAACTTTGTTGAATTTAGGATTTTCCATTTTCTTCCCTGTTGGACTTCTAGAAGCACCATCAAAATACATTTCCCATGTTTGAGGACTCTCTTAAATAGAGAAAACTTCCTCATCAGGGAGTTCGATATCTAAATACGTGTCTTCCACTGAAGGATGTTCAGCCAGGAAATCAGCCAGAGCTTGGCCCTTAATTGCCTTTTGAGACACATACTGGATGTCGAACTGCTGTAGAATAACCGCCCACCTTGCCAGACGTCATGTAAGCATTGGACGACTAAGGATGAATTTGAGTGGATTATTACGAGATACCAATTGGACCTCGTGATGTTGCAGGTAGTGTCTCAGTTTTTGAACTGTAAAGATTAATGCTAGGCAGCACTTTTCAATACTTGAATACCAGGTTTTTGCTTCAATCATAGTTCTACTGAGATAGTAGAGACTATTTTCATTCCCAGCATCATTCTTTTGAGCGAGAAAGGCACCCAATGATCGCTCTAAAGATGTCACATAGAGGATAAGAGGTCTACCCTCAACAGGTGGCATGAGTACTGGTGGACTCAAGAGGTATTTCTTGAGAACATCAAATGCTTCTTGACATTCTTCAGTCCACTGGTAAGTGACTCCTTTCTTCAATAATTTGGTAAAGGGTAAACTTTTTCCTGCCAAATTAGCGATGAAACACCGAATGTAGGCTAAGTGTCCTTGAAGTCCTCTTAATTCTTTCAAATTCTGAGGAGGTGACATACCAAGGATTGATTTGGTCTTCTCAGGATCGACTTCAATACCACGATGGCGTACAACAAAGCCGAGGAATTTTCCTTAGGTTACCCCAAAAGCACATTTTAAGGGGTTCATCTTCAAATTATGTTGTCGAAGCTTGTGGAATATGACTTCCAAATCAGCCAAGTGATCAAAACGTTGTTTGTATTTAACCACCAAATCATCTACATAGCATTCAACAAACTTCCCTAAAAGAGGTTTGATGATACGATGCATGGCGCGTTGATATGTTGCACCTGCATTCTTTAAACCAAAGGGCATCACCCGGTAACAAAACACACCTTGAGGAGCTCTGAAGGATGTATATTCCTCATCTTCTGGGGCCATTTGGATCTGATTATATCCCGAATATCCATCCATGAAAGAAAGTACTTCATAGCCAGTCGTCGCATCAATTAAGAGTTCTGTAATCGGAACTGGGAAATCATCTTTAGGACAATACCGATTAAGATCTCTGAAATCGATGCAAACCCTAATTTGTCCGTTCTTCTTCTTTACAGGGACAATATTAGACAACCACTTGGGATATTGAACTTCTCTGAAGAAGTTATCTTTGATAAGATTATCCACTTCAGCCTCAATTTTGGAAGCATAGGTTGGGTGTGTTCTTCTCGCGGATTGCTTGAATCCTCGATGTTCTTTTGGTAAACCCAAATGATGAGTAGAAACATCAGGATCAAGGCCAGGCATCTTTGTATAATTCCAAGCAAAAATATCTTTATTTTGCTTTAGAAAAGAAATATACATCTCTTGCTCTTCAAGGGTCATGGCCGCACTAATTAAAGTGGGGCGTGGATCTTTCTTTGTACCCAGATTTACTTCTCTGAGTTCATCCACAGTGGTAGAGATACCCTCTTCAAATGCTGGAGGAGCATCTCTAAGATCTTCCTCTTCCTCTTCATCGTGTGTTATTTCTTCCATTTCTACTTGAAAAGTAGATGAAAAAACGAAATTCTCATGATCATAAGAGATGTCAAAATTTTCACATTTTGAAGAAGAAGCTTCCATTTCCGACCCTATTGATGATAAAGGGTCTTCTTTGGGAAATAAAGAGGAGATGATGGATTGAGAATCAACATCATTATTCACCTCTGGTGTTGCTATAACTTCTTCTAGCCTGATTAGCAAAGTATAGACTTGTTGGATTTCAGCAGACGAAATGAAAACGTCACCACTTATGCTTTTGTCATTGCTTGATAAGTTACCAATTTCTCCCATGTTGTCTGGCTCGATTGCCGTAATTGACATTATGGATCTTTCCATAAGAGTATTTTGATTTGGGCCTATTTTGTCAATTTGACTGATAGGTAACACATAATCTATACTCACATGTGAAAATGGATTTATTGTAATTTTTTCCAAACCATATGGAGCATTAACTTTGGTAATTTCCTTCATTGTAGATTTTTCTCTTCCCTTCATGTGATAAAATTCCGCCTCAATGTATTGAGACTCACATGTCCTGAACGGGGCCTTATCACCATACAATGTTCCAACTTGACCATCGAAACAGTATTTGAGACATTGATGGTATGATGACGGAATAGCTGCTTGCTGATGTAGCCAGGGTCTTCCAAGCAAGATATTGAAAGCTGAGTCTTGATCAACAATCATGAAATCCGAATTGGAAACAAGATCTCCAAACTGAGTTCTGAGCGTAACTTCTCCCAGTGGTTCTTGTTCATTTTTATCATATCCTTGCAACATCATGGTAGAAGGAGATAAATCAGATTCTGTGAGGCCCAATCGACGAAGTGTACGAATGGGCATGAGGTTGACTCCTGAACCATTGTCAATGAAATCTCTTCGAACATCTATACCATTGACTTTTCCAGATAAGTACAAAGGTTTTATGTGCCCATGCACAACATCATCTTCATCTTTATCAGTAAAAGATATCACTGCATGGCATTCTGCAGGATTATTCTCTATGTGATAGATTTCAGCTGCAGCAATTTCAGCTTCAAACTCCTGAGGACTTGTCAAAGCTTCGATGAGTGCTTCCTGAAGATCTCTTGAAAGATTCAAAGCATCCAAAATTGATAACTTGGCTGGTACTTGGGACAAGTGTTTCAATATATCATACTTTTGATCTAGAGGTCTGCGTTTCCCAATAGGAATATGCGGTTTAGCAGGTACCTTGGAAGCAGATGCTTTGGAAGCTGATGCATCTTGTATTGAAGCTGGAAACATCCTTGGTTTTGGCAGATTAGACTGATTAGATCCATTTACTTGCTGAGATAAAGAAGATGGAACTTTTAATCGGTCTTCCAAAATAACTGTGCCGAAACTGAGTTGTCCATTGGCAGAAGAACTTTCTTGTTCTTTTTGAGCTCACTGAAGGGCTCTACCACGAGTTTCTGCTGCGTATACAGTGCTAGCAGGGGTAGAATTAGAGTAGTGGTTTCGGAAAGATCTACGTCTTCCCCTATATCCTGAACCTCTAGAACTTCCTCGGGTTCCCTTATTTGATACAGGGAATTCAGGCTCATCAAGACTGGAATATGGATCTGTTAATTGAATCATTTTAACAGAACCAAAGATTAACTCTTCGTCTGATAAAGACTCTGTCTGGTTAGCCTGTTTAGGCTGTGCCGTTTGGTGGGACGGTGCCCGTTGCTTCGAAGTAGATGGCATGAAATCTGCCAGAGTCAAAGACAATTTAGGCTTTGATACATACTCATCTTCTCCTGATTCCTCTTTCTTCTTTGAATTGCGCTGCCCTTTTGAGGATTTGTCTTTTGATGGAGGCTTTACTGCATCTTTTGTAGGAGACACAATTGGCTTCTTCAATTGTGTTCGCAAAATGGAATGGGTCCGATTGATTGTCTTTCTGACCATCCAATTATCATATTTTTTCGCAGTTTTGCTTTTGACTTCCTGCCACTCGCCTCCTTCCTCTGGATCTGTAGCGGTAATACATGCTACATGAGCTGAAGAACCCTTTAATTTGACTTGTCCCAAGTCGACCATCTTTTGCAGGAGGTCTTTAAAGACAAAACACTCCTGGATGGGATGCCCCAACATTTGATGAAAGGGACAATAATTGGGACGGTCTTCATCTCCTTCCTTGTTTGTCCTCTTCGGCACTGGTAATTGAACCAAATTATTTTCCAGAGATGAAATGAAGTAACCAGGAACTTGCTCACTTCGAAAAGAGTAAGTTTTACTCTTCATATCCTCAAATTGTTTTCGTCGTTGATCTTTTTGATCATTTGGACGAAACAGCCTTTGTTTTTGGCGTTTAGGAGGTGGAGCCCTTCGAGAAGATGAAGGTTTTGAAGTAGAAATAGGTACAGGTGCTTGTTTAAGCATAACTGTAGCAGTTTCCTCTTTACCCATTCTCCTTCCTGGAGCTGATGGAATTATACGAGATTTAACCTTAGCCTGTATAAGGGAATCTTCAATCTGTTGAGCGATTGAAGTAAGGTCTCGAAACCCTCCTGTGTATTTCACAGGGATCAATGGCATGCGTAATTCGTCACGCAAATTTGCCACACATATTGGAAACAATTCCTCCTGAGGGAGTGCTAAACTCAAGGAATAAGTTAATCCCTTCCAACGAGCAATGAAATCAGAGACTCTTTCATTCTCCCTTTGCTTGCAGTTTGTAAGATCGAAAACTGTCGTTTTTTGAAAAGTTGAGCTAAACTGAAGAAGGAATTTTTGACGAAGATCCTCCCATCCGATGACTGACCGGGATTGCAAGCTTGTATACCAGACAAAAGATGGTCCTTTCAAGGTTCGCACGAATCATCTGAGTTTCACTGCTTCTTGCTGCTCTGGAGTTCCCATCATAGGATCACAACAGGACACGTAATGCGTCAAATGTTGTTCGGGGTCGCCTGATCCATTGAAAGTAGGGAAAACAGGGTTTCCAAAACTGGATGGAGGAGAAATTGAATCTACCCATTCAGGGTAAACTTTCTTTTCAGGTTGAACTTGCGCCCGTTTCCCTTCCATAGTTTCTAAACGAGCTGTTAATGACTCAATAGTAGTTATTAACTTTTTAGAAACATCAGGTTGAACTTGGTTTTGGGTAGGTGCAATGAATGGAGCTTGGACAGACGTGGTGGTTGGTGCTGCAACTGATGGTAGTGCTGCCAACCGTTGTTGCGTTTGACCCGTAGGATTATACCTCTGAGGGTGTACTGATAGAGGAGGATATTCCTGATCCATCTCAGTAGTTACAGCAAATTCCTTTGGCTGTCAGACTTTATCATTATTAAGAAGAAGACTACTCTGAAGTAGTTCTGCATTCAACCTTCTTAATTCTTTCATTTCTTCCCCCTGTTGTGCAAACCTTTTCTCTAATGAGAGTGATTGATCTCCTTCAGAGGAAGGGTGAGAAGTAACCTGATTCTTTCCTTTCCCCTTATTGGATCATTTTCGGAGAGGGGGAAGTGGGTTACTTGAAGGAATACCCAGATTTTGGGTAAGCCTTTGATTACGTGTGTGCACACCTTCTTCATTTAAGTCTGTGTGCACAACTTCTTGAGCAAGAACCTCTTCGTCTGATCCTTCTGATTGAGCCTCATCTGGTGAATCAGCAGCAACGGCATTGATGACATTAATGGATGCATATTGCATTGAATCCTTTCTATCAGCATTTCTGTGATATTGTCTTCTTCCATGTCCATGATGAGACATGGAATTCCGTTGACTTGATCCCTTAGGAACTTCTTGGAGAACCGTCACTTGGAGAGAATCTCCTGATAGCTTGGCTCTTCGTTCCTCTTGAGGCTTATTCCCTAATCGAGAGAATACTGACTTTCTCTGAGGGAGGGATTGAGGATTTGAAAAAGTCTCCAGTCCGGTAGACTGGGGATGTTCCTGCTGCTTCCGCTCAACTCCTCGAATCCCATTTGTTGACTCTGAGGGTTGGGTTAGAGAAGTCCCCAGTCTGGCAAGCTGGGGTGTCTCTTGACATGCTATGTCTGAGATCTTCTTAAAATCTCTCTTGATCTTGTGAATTTTAGTTCGGAAATTAGCTGGATGCATTAACCTGTATCCACTTTTATCACCTAGTTCAACAGACCGTTGGATGATTTCCGAAACTTCTGTCATTTGATGACGTGTTTCCTCCAGACGAGAGGCTTGTGCAATATTCTCGCCTGCTTGATGTAGGAGCAATTCAACAACTTGTTCTCTATATACTTGATTTTGAGAGGAACTAGTTGAAGCCTGTTCTTGAGCAAGCTTTTGATTATGAACAAAGCCCATTGACTGTGGCCGGCCATGGGCAATAACATTGCATGAGACCATTTTCGGCGGGCTTTGCTGACCGGAAAGCACTGTGAAATGTAGTGCTCCGTGAACACCCCATCCTCTGATATGAACATCAGATGGAGCATTGGCAATTAACTGACGCAATTTTCTTAGTGCGCCAAGGCATGAATGTTGAAGAGTTCTCTGTTGCTTTTCAGCCTTCGGATACCGAGAGACTGATAGAGATTCCAAATCAATCTGACGTTGTAACCCTTCTATTATCTTAATATGATTTTCATAATCACCATAAGATAATACTTTCTTCTTCAATTGACAAAGAGTATTCCATATGTTGAGATGAATATCATGGATTCCCTCATCCGTCAACATATTTGGAATGTCGTACTGGGAGTCAGCCAAAGGCCAAAACATGACTGGTACTTCACCTTTTTCCAGTTTTTTCCTCATGTTCATCATTTCCTCTTTATCATTGAATGAATATTATTCTACCTGTTTGGACCAGAGTTGGTGTTTCCTTGTTGCTTCATCGGATTCAACAAGATTGGTGGAGAAATCACTATTCATGCTGGAAGATGAATGACCCAGGGATGGTTCGGAGAATAACCTGAACCCCAGGCTATCTTCTGATGGAGAAAGAGTTTCACCTGCCGATAGTAAAGCATCAGACATGACTGGTTTTACGTTTGCAAGTGCCTCGAGATAGGAGGGCTTTCTCGTCACTACATTTCCTTCTGAAGAATTTTCGAGACAACGTGAATCACTACTGCGGAGAGGACTTTCGCAGCGAAGTTCATCATCATGAGGAGGACCGTCATGATGGGTTACAGCAAAAGATGAAACCTCTTGCTCCTTGTTCTTCTGACCACACAGAGGGTTCCTGTGGCTCTCATCTGAAGAAGAAACTTCAAGATTGACCGAATTTTCATGAAGCAAGTCTTCATGAGGAAGTGTCTGTTGAAGACCTTCTGAATTAATGTTCCCGTTATTGGGAACTGAGGGAGTAGAATCTTGAATTCCGACAGATAAATGTATGAGGGCTTCAAGAACTCCAACATCGAGCAAGGCCTTGTTGCAGATTGGCCTTTGATCTCCTGACTGTGTTGGGTGGATCTTTTTCTTAGATGCCTTCTTACTCGCTTTAGAAACCACTTGATGACGAAAGTGATTGCTCTGAGCAGGTGTATGTGCCTGATCAGGAAAGATGGTCAGGTTAGGCTGACAATCTCCACTCAAATCAGGTGTATGTGCCTGACTTGGTTGTCCGTATGATATGGGGGAGTATGCCCCATAACCCTCTTGGACTGGAACAGATGTGTGTGTCTGTTCCGGAGTGAATCGTTGATGTGTCACTCCATTTCTAGGGATAGATTTATGTGTCTGTCCCTGAGATGATGCTGAAGCTGTTATGATATCCTGGCAAGCATCCAGAATATGAGCAGGAATTTGCTTCTGCTCTTTCAGCATTGACAAAATATGTTTGGTGACTTCAGCCGCTGGAACGGGGATATACGTCCATTCCGGTCTTGGAGTAGGTTTATGTGCCTGCTCTTGTCCTCCTTTTCCTGTCAGTGAATCCTGACAGTACTCAAGTGTGGAGGCAGAGAGTTGAGTCTGCCTCCTGTTTGTCGTCGGGACTTTCTGACTGACTTCTCCGTGTGCTACCAAGCGAGACTGTTGGTAGGCTTGATTAGTATTAGCAGGTGTATGTGCCTGCTGATTACACTTCGCCAAACGCGGTTGACGAGATCCATCATATGTAGTCAGACGAGCCTGCTGACTAATTGGTGATGTATAAGCAGGTGTATGTTCCTGCCTATGGTACTCCGCCGGAATTGCCTGGCGGGATCGGCTTGATGCTGCCAGACGAGTCTGCTGGACAGCGGAATTAAAACGGGCAGGTGATTGTGTCTGCTCGTTATTTGCCACCAAGTTAGGTTGGTGGACTTCTCCGGAGATGGCAGGGATGACAACCTGCCTATTGTTAACCGGATTCCGTCTCTGGCAGTTCATCTTGCCTGCTCGGGTTCGAGGAACCTGAGCTGAATACCTGGAGTCGGTACCCTCATCATGTTGAGGGCGCACTACCGCACGAGTCTGGCGGCGATTGTTGATGGGAGCCCTTGAGAAGGACTCCTGTCTTTTTGAATTAAGGTCCTGCGGGACCTGCTCATTCACTTCCTCAGAGTAAGGGAGTGAATGGAAATTGTGTTCTGAGGATAACGACCCGAAACGGTTAGAGACGGTAGTCAGCACCGCCTGCTTCTTGATCGCTGGTCGCCGTTTTCCGGACGACCAGGTAGAGTTGTTAACTTGGAGGGATTGACGAGCGGCCTCCAGAGTTGGGATAGTACTGTTGCGACGGTACTCCTTAACCAGTGCATTAGAAACCCAGCGTTGAAGATGCTGAGTTGGTGATGTCATTCTCAGAGCGGATGACGTTCCAGCAGGAGTAGTAGAATTGGTTTTCACAGTAGCAGACCTCACAGTAGAGGTGTTCACAGCAGCAGTATTCACAGAGGTGAATTTAAGGAAAACCATTTTGCAGAAGATCTTGAGAAAAGAGTGCATGTTCCATATAACAGACATAATCAAGATGAATCCGGCCACTGCATCTTTTGGATGAGCACATATCAATGATTGCTTTGTTGGCCCAAGGGGCCTAACAAATAATAATAACATCACTTTAACTTGGTTAAGGATTCACGTCGGTTTCACCATTTTTGTTTCGCACGGAATCCGGGGATGACCTCCTGGACGGGAGATTCAAACGTTCTGATCGGTTTCTAACGGGTTTGTTCGTAGAACCAGAAACATCCAATGATTCCACATCCGTTTGGACCGACTTTCCAAAGGCAGGCGCTCATTAGCTTGTGGACTAATGAGGCTTAGGAATTTGCATTGGTCGAGAGGATGGGAGGTCGGACTCATCACACCTTTTTGAGGGGAATTATTGTCTACTCCGGGACTCTCTTTATAGATTTAAGTTATGTTCGTGAATCCTTATTACATTACCAAGTATAAAATGATATTTCCTTTAGTTTTAACAATCAATGATTAAATATGCAAGAAATTTAGATAATATTTTATATGTATTCGAGGTTCTTCATCAATAGAGAATCATCTATATCTGTTTAGAGATTCCTGGTCAATGGTATCCTTCAAAACATTTATATAAAAGTCTCTTGGTCATTATGATGACCAGGCTGGTTTTAAAGCCACTCAGTGGGGCACTTGAAGTTTATCATCATTCAGAAGGACAGAGATTATTTCAAAGTTGGGATCGAACCCATAAATGGGCTACCTACGTATCCTTTGTTTTGGAAAAGGAATCAGAACCCACGTAGTTCGAGTAATGGAGTATGATGTTTATGATTGATGGATCAAAGAAGAATGTCATAATTACTTTTACACTCTAAACTCACGTGAGTCATGCTCGGTGTGAGAAACAAGAGGTATTGGTAAAAATTAGACAATTGTTCCATGAAAGATGCAATCATAAGAATTTGTTTGGGGCTTATGCATGTATGACTGCCCAGATAGATGAAGGTTTAGGATTTACTTTTAGGGAGAAAATCCATGAACAGGGTCCATAAAGTTATATGTGCTTCATGGAGATTTGAATACTCTAATCTTGGGGATTACTCCTAAGGAGGATGCCCAAGTTAGGAGGGGACTTATGATTGGGTTTTACTCCTGAAAAGGAAACCCAAATCAAGGGTAAATTAGGACTGGTTAAGAGAAATTTAAGGGGGCTTGGGGTTTACTCCTGAAAAGGAAGCCCAAGGTTATGACTGAGTCTTATTCCTGAAAAGGAGACCCAGGTTAGGGATTAAGGTTTGGGGCTTACTCCTGAGGAGGATGCCCAAAATTAGAGGACTTGATTGGGGCTTACTCTTGAAAAAGGATGCCCATGCAGGAACTTTAAGAATTTGGGGCTTACTCCTGAGAAGGATGCCCAGATTAAAGGTTTTATAACTGGGGATTATTCCTGAAAAGGAGACCCAGGTTAGGATTCTCTCATCTTAAAGGATGAGGTTGAATGAATGAACTCTCCGTATTTTAGTGACATAAGGATATTTAAATCACTAGACTTTGAGATAGATTCCACAGAATTCCTTTCAGATAAGAAAGTCAAATCAAGAAATCATGCCATAAATGGCTTTGAAGAGTGTCTTGAAGACTGAATCTTGAAAAGGAAAGGTGTGATGGATTAAGAGGGGTAAAAATGGGCAAGATGGGCACCCAAAAAGATAGGGGCGCGCAAGTCTTGCAAGGCGCGCAAGTCTTCCGTGGGCGCGCAAGTATTGGTCGCGCAGGTATACCTGCGCGGCACATGGTGTACTTGCGCGATTTTCAACCAGCATTGAAATACTTGAGCGACTCTTTTTAAAACCCTTTAGAATTTTCTTGAGGTTCTTCCAGAAAAGGGACGCGCAATTTATATTGAAGGAAATAAGTCGGCGCGCAAGTGTTTGATAAGTTTCAACACTTAGGCCTTCCTTCTTCTCTTTAGATCTTCCGTTCTAGGTAAGAAATTACCTTAGAAGTGTTCCGGAAGCTTTGAGAAGAGACTTGGGTGTCGGGAGCTTCAATACGAGTTTCTGGAAAAAGATCCTCTCGAATGGGGGGCCCACAGGGTCTATTTATAGGCAAAAGAAGACCCTGGGCGGTTACCGGGCGGTTACCACTTAGGTCGCGCAAGTCACCTGCGCGACCAAAGTAGCCACGCAAGTACACTTGCGCGCTAGTTAGATAACTTGCGCGGTGAGGTTGATGTTGATCCTTTCTTCCTTCCTTTGTTGATTTTTGATGTTTTCTTCAAAGGCTGAATCACTTTGAGCTCAGATATTCCCTTTTCTGATCTTTAGATTCTGTGACGAAAGGAGCGTCAACATTCATGAATTTTGAATTGTTGGTTTAAGTACTTCATAACCTTTATTAATGACTTTATTTGGTATGTTTATGTGTTTATGATGAGGCAAAAGTATGAAAATTATGAAAAGTTCAAATATTTTTAGAATGAATTACATAATCAAATGGGAAAAGGTATTAAGATTCACTTATCAAATCGAGGTGTTGAATACATAATCTAGGAATTCACTGATCATATGAGAGATTGTGGAATTGTTTCACAACTCACTCCTCATGGAAAACCATAGTTGAATAGTGTGTTTAAGATAATGAATCATGCATGGATGGACATGGTTCAATTAATTATGAGTTAGTGTGGTCTTATTATTTCATTATGTGGGTATACTATGAAAATAGTTTCATTTCTACTTAACTATTTTCTATCTAATGTGGTTATAAAGACACTATATGTAACGACCCAAAGTTTAATCAATGGATTTTCCCTTCTTATAATTATGTCATATAGTATAATCACATGAAATCACAACATAATGCCACATCATGCTTAAATGGACTACTAAATACTATGTGACCTTTAAAAATAATTTTGTCACTTCTGTGATTTGAATTTCGAAAATCTGACATACACGGTTACGATCAGTAAGATATTTGGAGTCCGATATGTCAAGCTTAATTTTTAGTGAATATTAATGTTACCATTATGAATATTAATATAACCCTTATGAATAGTAAATCGACCAAGTGAATAGTAACCTTACCAATGAAAGTATAAATAAAATTTATCCATCTTATAAGTAACAATATTATAGTTTTGGTATTTTTGGTAAGTCGAAAATATTTAATTAAAATTTTATGATTAATTTAATAATTAAAATTAAAATTTATTTTCATAAAATGTATTCATAAAATAATATTTTTATGTCTTATTATTATAATATAATTTTATGAGACCTTAATTAATTTTTCAAAGTGTTTAAAAAACAGTTTTAATTTTAAAAAAATTATTTTTCAAGTAAATTATAATTTTAATTAAAAATTAAATTTCTCATATTTAGAAAATTATTTTCATAAAATAGAGTTCATTTTTTGGATTCTACACATTTAAAAATGGTTAGTTTGAATTTTTGGGATTTTTCTGAAATACTTGAATTTTTGGTGAATAGTGAAATTCGATAATTTACGAAATATACTAAATAAATGAATTTATACACCATGATTGGGTCATGGATGATGTAAATGGTCATTAGTTAGAAATAAAATGAACTTATTACTATTTTTTGTCACAAAATTAGCACTATTTCTTGTCTTGAGAAAAATAATAAACTAATGAATTAAATATTGAGAAAACTACACTCTCCACTATAAAAACCACCCCTCACCACCTCTTCTCCTCACACATCTCAAGCCTTGTTCCTTGTCCAAATTATACTCAAATATCTCTATAAGAATCTTCCCCATTTCTAGGATCTTTTTTTCTTAACAAAAGACCAAAAACCAATCCCTTAAGGAGACTCTCAAGAGGAAGGAATCAAGAGGTAAAACCCTCTTCTGTTTTCTTTCAATTTGTTTTCAAGTTCCTTTCTATTCTTTTATATCCCCACCTATCCTCATAAAAATGGAATGATAACTCCTATAACTTAAATTTAATAAAATTTTGTTATGATAATGGAATAATTCACCATCATCTCTCATTTCCCCTCCTTTTATACTAATAAATGGAAACACCATCCGAGATGTGTTAATTTATCACATTCAAGGACGACGGGTTTTAAATTTCTATTACCATATTCAATTCTAGTCATGAAACCATTTTTATAGTTTAACTAGATTATTATGTATGTAATAAATCATGTGTAATGTTCTGGAATCTTTTTTACAAATGGTATTAATTTATAAAACAAAATGAGTTCGTTGTTATAAAAAAACCGCCAATTAACCCAAACGGTTGTCATTAAAGTTTTATATAATGACTCATCCTCACTTAAAATAACCAAATGATTTTTATAAACATTTAATCTTCTATATTTTCTCTAATAAAATATAACTTCAATTATGGACAACCATCCTCATCTTACATTATTATCTGTATATGTATATAAGTAAATCGATCATGAAAACCAAGGAAACGAACACTCCCAAACAATGAAATTGAACCTCTTAACCCATAAAAAATGCCATGAATGAACTTGATAAGGTTATACTAAATAAATTATATATATAATAGGTTATATAATTATTAATTAATTAATCTAATTTGATTATCTAGGACATTAAGATCAAGGGAAGAATGCCTTCGAACTTAAGGTAAGGGATTCTACCCGAACCTCCATTATTCCTTTAGATTTCTCTATCTTTTTTTTACCCAAATGAATTTTTCATTTATTTTTATTTACATATTATAAATTATTTTTATATGTTTCAAAATCATGTATCAAGATCCATTCATCATTATCTTTTGGGGATATACATATTTTTAAGTGGTTCCCTTCTCAATTCTTCCTGATAAACATGATTGTTTTAAGGAAACTTCCCGAATTCATACCGAATTTCAAGTGAAATCTATCATATTTTTTAAGCCACCATTGTTTTTATAAAATTGGTTTTTTATTATAAAAACCTTATTGGTTCACTTATGGTTTTATATAAAATATTATTCCCTTTTCTATTTTAAATGCTCTTTAGTATTTTTCTTAAAACCACACTAAAATGTTTTAATGCTAAAATTTCTTAAATACTTTCTTACATGTTGTCACTTCTATTTGACATCACATACCATGATATATTCCTATTTTCCTAATGAATATCCATGTATGTTTTAATTCCTTTCTTTCATGGACACTTGTATGATACGCTCATTCATTATGTTTTATGACATGATTATGATACACATTTATTTCCATGGGTACCCTTATGTTTATGTATGATTGATTATCTATGATTAATTATATAGAAAAAATATTCATTAACATGTTAAGATGGGTGTGCCCAAATAGCACTCCAATTCATTGGGTAAATTTTAATCTCGTGAGATGTTATGTGCAGCGGTCTTGGCGGTTAGGCTTGACGTGTGCTCCATGGGCAACAGTCTTAGTTTTTAGCCTTGACTCGTGCTACTCTATATGAAATGATACTTGACTCATGATAATGTTGCATTTTATGTTTCTTACACATTACCAATATTCCATGATTATATTATCCCATGTTTTAAATGTTATGACTCTTTATGTTTAATCATGTACCATGCCTCTTTATATCATTATGTTATGCCTTCTAACCCATGTGATAAGATTTATTCTTATGTTTATTCTCTTACTAGTACCTTAGCTCATCCCTTTGTTCATGTTATCCCCAATTTATCCTATGTCTATGTATGAGTACAATGGAAGTTAGGATCTCAATATGGAGATTAAATAAAATTTTCTTTTATGATATTTAATTATGTACCTAGTATTCCAAGACACTATACTTTATGATACTTGGATTGTAATTTGATGTTTATTTATGCTTAAAATCATATAATGATATGTGTAAAAGGATAGGGTTTCTATAGTTGGTATCATAGGATGGTCTAGTTATTTTTGGAGATTAAGAATATAGCACTTTATTAAGAACATTATGGATAAGACTAAATATAAGAAAATGTCCCTAAATTTTGGTTAGTATATAGTAAGTGGTTTATCATGAAAATATATCCTTATATGGATACTACAAGTATAAGTTGTTCTGGAATAGATGTACCTTGTAGTAACAACTTCGACAAGGTTTTTTGAGCCTGACTCAGGATAACCTGGTACACAACAATGGGTCTTACTATGCACCTAGTTTAACACTCTCGGGGGATATGGTTTGATAAATTCATAGTATCATTACGAACCATTATTAAGGGAACAAAAAAAGAAGACCATATGGATATAAGTTAAGAAACAGATCAAGGATAACCTAGATTTGAACCTAGTGAATCACAAGTTAGGATATATTTTTCCTTTACAAGTTTATCCTTTTATGTTAAAAGTTTAATTTTATGATTATTATCTAGGTATTCAAGCCCCCTAATTGCATTTTTTTCTTATTTAATGGAGAGAAATATAAGAACACATTCCAATAATCAATGTGATTGGGAATGTGAATATTTCCCTAATGATATGTCAAATATGATGGGAACGGGTGCTCAATACTTCATGATAGTACTTGCTCAGCTAGGTCAAGTTATGAATAATAACTTGAATCATGTGGAACGCCCTCCTCCTACAAGGAAAGAGAATTTTGTAATAAAATCCTTCATGTGGAAAAGGCCTCCCATGTTTAGTGGATATTTTAATACTCTCCTCATGGAACAGTGGATTAACTCCATTGAAAAGATATTCTCTATCCTCCAGTGCTTATAAGAAGATAAAGTCGTGCTAGCAGTCTATCGTTTTGATGGGGAATCTGATCAGTGGTGGACACTAATCAAGGATATGAAGTCCTAGGAGGAAATTGATTACATGTATTGGGAGGAATTCAAGAAAATGTTTTTCAATAAATATTTTCCTTGAACCCTCCATCTCAATATGGAAAAGAGAGTTCCTCATACTTAAGCAGAAGGAATATGAGTCTATCACGGCGTATGAAGAAAAATTTACAAGGCTTGCAAGATACACTTTTGGATTTGTTATGAACACCGAAATCAAGGTGGATTTCTTCTTAAGAGGACTAAAGTTGAGTCTACAAAAATCATTGATGATTTAAGACTTTGACAGTTATGAGGAGATTGTTCATTGTGCCCTAAAGGTTGAAATGGAGATCAGAGACTCTCAATGTTATCATGGGCCCAGTGACAAAAAGTGGAAAATGGATTTTAATATGGGTGGTTTGGAAAATAAATCCCATGATGGAAATAAGACTGAACATTCCACGTGTAAAAATTGTGGGAAGAAGCATCCTAGGAACTATCTAAAGGGAACTAGGAATTGCTTCAAATGTGGAAGAATGGGACATTTAGATAAGAAATGCTAGAGGGATATGAAGAATTCCACTAATGTGGAAGAAGAAAGGAGGGTTCATATCAACACTCAGCATGTAGTGCAGTGTTACAACTTCAAGGAACATTAGCATTATGTAAACAATTTCCCAAAGCCAAGGGTTATTGGAGGCAATCCACAACAACCTCCAAGAAAACAAGGAAGATATTATGTTATCACTACTACTGAGGTAGAGCTGGAAAATGATGTGGTGGAAGGTATAGTAGTTATTCATTCAAGAATAGTGAACATACTATTTGATTCTAGTTTTACACATTCTTTCATATCTTGTAAGTTTAGTAGAACTATTCAAACACCACCTTAAAATTTGGAGGTTGAGTTATCTGTGAGAACAGTGAATGGGGAAATTATTGAGTCCAATGTTTATAACTCCTCCCTGGTAAATTTTTGTGGACTAAAACTCCCATAAAATATTTTCACAATTCCTCTAGTGCAGTTGAATGCTATTTTGGGCATGGATTGACTATCTTTATAAAAATCCAACATTAACTATTGGGAAATGGAGATCACTCTTCACATCCCAAAGTATCCTCCAATCCTATACAAGTGTAAGGAGGAATATGAATCTCCTTAAAAATCATCATCTCAAGTGTAGATAATGTTTCCTTTTGAGCGAGCATATCTTGCTCAAATAATTGAGACAAAGGATATGATACTTCTCTAATATATTCCCATCGTGAGGGATTACACTGATGTATTCCCTGAAAAAAAAATTGGTATTCCTCCTGATCGAGAGGTTGATCTCTCAATTGAACTTATTTCTGGATCTCAAACTATATCAAAGATACCTTATATAATTTCCACAGTTGAGCTATAAGAGCTGAATAAGTAGTTACAGAAGAATCTGGAGAAGGGTTTTATACGCCCGAGTGCTCCACTATGGGGTGCACCAGTCCTCTTTGTTAAGAAGAGGGGTGGATCAATGAACCTCTACATTTATTATTGATAAAACACAATTTTATTGAATATTTTATTGATAATAAATGATATAATTTCCTCACATTATGCTAAATATGATCAATTATGAAATATTTGGGATTAGATCATTCATTTTCAAATTTGATGAAAAATCCAGTTTTACTCTTTTAAAATTCAATGTAGTATTTCAGGCATAAATATTGTTATGTAAAATATTTTGACTTAAAATTTTTTAAATGTGTTCCTGACTTAATGGGATACAAATTCTATTTAGGACATGGGAGCTGGATCGTGAATTTGAATGGTGTAAATGGGCCATGAAGATAAAGTTGGATAGAACCATCCAGATTGGACACCACTTCACTATTTGGGCTGTATCTTCTTCATCGAGACTTGGATTAAGACAAAATTTGGAGAAAATCTCGGGGAAATAATTAGGAACAAATCATCCTTCTATAAATCTGGAAAATTTATGTGTTTTGGAGGTAAAATATGCGGTGAAACTTGAAATAAAATAATTGGCCGAGTTTTCATTTCACACTTAAAAAAGTTATGTAACCATAGCCCTCAAAAACTCTATTTAAATGGGTTTTTCACTCTTTGGGAGGTCTGGTAGAGTCTTTTTGAAGGTGTTTCCAAAATATTGTATCTTGGGAGCCCCTCACAACTCTTGGAAGAAGTAAGGTTTTGTGAAAACATCTCTTCCAAAAAGGCTCTCCTCTCCCACCTCCTCTTTGTATTTATTTTCTTTCATGTTTGTATCTTGAATTTTTCTTCAATTAATCTTCTATGTTCTTCCCTTTAATTATTCTCTTAATCTTACTAATAGGGTTGGAATCAATAGTGGAGATGATATTGTATTCTACCCTTTCAATCCTTTCTCATGCAAAACGTCTCCACGATGACCACACCGCCCATGGAAGAATAGTTTTCTTAGTGATCGATATATCTTCTACCTTATTCATTTAATTATTTTGAATCATTGAGATACTTTAATTTACTTAATATAATCCATGAATTGTGTTTTTAAATTATAATAAACTAATCAATCAATTGAACAATTAACACACAAAAACGTGAGGTCGAGATTTTGTGTAAATTGTGAGATCGCGATCTTAATCGGTAATACAAGACCACATGGGATAAATTTGTATAGTTCAAATACAATCCATAAACACAATTAATACTCATTTACTGAATGGATATGTTCTATAATTAACCACTTACCATAATATAACCTTATAACAACAATCAAATCAGGGTGCTGCGATTGCATGTTTCGAAGCTAGCCTAGGGTTTAAGTAATTTCATCTTTGTAGTTAAGTTAACTCTCATAGGGTTCGAGTGTTAACAAATTAGAGGATAATAATTAAGTTTATATTGATTTAAATGATAATTATTAATAAGTAAATGAAGAGGTAGAGTTAGATAGATTGTTTATTTTAAAATATTTTCTAAAAAAAATCTATGTGTTGCGTCTTTTTAATCGAACTTCATTTCAAAATTAAAAACAAAAAAAAATGCAATCTTCTTACAGAAAACTTCTTCAAGTTTTATAAACGATAAACAACCCCCATCCTTTAAAGTAGTGTTTTAATTCTATTCTATTTTATTTTTATAATACCTTTAAGAATTTTTTTTAATTTACTTCCTCCTTTGAGAGACGACCTTGGTCAGCCACTTTGTTGCACCTAAGAACCCAAAAACCACTAATCATTTGAGGGCACCCACAACAGCACCTTTCAAATTGGCACCGTTTCTAGGGAGGAAAGTAATTTATTCAACCAATTAGAGGTATTTATATTATTTTTCATTTAATTATTTTCTTATCCTCTGTGTTTCTTCTTTCCCCTTTCTCAAGTTTTTTTCTCTTACTCTCTTCTTTTATTTTTATCAGAAAAACTCAAACTTCTTTTCTTTTTATTATGGTCCACTTTTCTTCATTTCATTTTTACCTTTCATTGATTTATGACATGAACTAATTCCTAAGATCTCTTAGATCTTGACCCTGATATTGAACGTAGCCTTAGGGCTTGAATCAGACATTCTCATTCTATGGGAAGTTTCGACATTCAACCAGTAGGAGAATTCCTCCACTCTAAGATCATTGAAATTGGAAAAAATTCAAATTCAAACATAAAAGAAGAACCAATGTCTGAAAATAATGGAAATGAACTTAATAGAATCATTTGATAATTGGATGCACTGGATATTAACTATCAACCAAATTGTATTGCATACCCGAATCTCGAATCAGACTTTGAACTGAAATCTGGGTTAATTCATCTTCTTCCAAAGTTTCATGGATTATCTGGTGAGGATCCAAACAAACATTTGAAAGAATTTAATGTGGTTTTCTAAACCCTTAAACCCAGAAATGTTTATGAAGATCAAATCAAACTAAGATCATTCTCATTCTCACTTGATGGAGCTTCGAAAGACTAGATGTATTATTTACAACTTGAAGATGTAACTTATTGGAATGATTTAAAATGTATTTTATTGTAGAGATTTTTTCTAGCATCAAGGACCAATTCCATTCATAAGGAGATATTGGGGATTAAGAAAGCCCAAGGGAACTTAATGTATGAGTACTGGGAGCGATTCAAGAATTTGTGTGCAAGATGCCCACATCACCAAATTAGTGAGAAACTCCTCATCCAATACTTATATGAAGGACTCACACCTATGGAGAGTAGCATGGTGTATATCAAGGACGGAGGAGCATTTGTGGACAAGACACCAGTAGTTGCATGTGTGTTGATCGAAAAAATGGCCCAAAACTCCCAAAAATTTGGCAGTCGAGGTACACCACATGTCAGGGGAGTACATTAGGTAAGTCCTTCTTCTCTTGAGATTCATTTGATTGATACCAAGTTAGAAGAATTGATCAATATGGTGAGGCAAATTTCTTTTGGATCAAAAGACATCTCAACTCCCTCCTTCAAGGCCTTGTGGAATTTTCACTGAGACAAGCCACCCAATTGACTGTTGCCCACAATTACAAGAGACAGAGGATTGCGCAGCAGTATTCCCAGGGAGACCATATCAGCAACAGCAACAACCATATCCCTAAAAGAATCTTGATTCCTTTGCACCAGAATACAACCATGGGTGGAAAGATCAATCAGACATGAGGTATAGCTCTGGACAACAACAAAGGCCCCCTTTTCAACAAAACTTCAAGCAGCCACCGCCTTACCAGCAGGGTTTCCAACAAACCCAAAGGAGATTTGACACCCAAGCATAAACAAGCTAGTAACAAGGGAATCCCCCACCCAAGGTATATTCTAACACTGATGACCTTTTGAATAAAAATTTTCTTAATCAATATAATGAGCTGAAGAGTCAAGGTTTAGAGCTAATGGAGTTGAAGACTCAAATAATCCAGATTTCCACTACCCTCCATGAACTGGTAAGTAAGAATTCTGGAAATCTACCTTACCAACCTACTCAAAATCCCAAGGGTAATTTTAGTGTCATCACATTGAGAAGTGGGAAGAAAATTAATGATATATATGTACCTACCATTCCACCGGGATTCACCTCAACTCCAAAAAAGCCCCATTCCACACCAACTGATGAGAAATCCAAGGAGAAAGACAAAGGTAAGAAAAAGATTGGTGATTTTCCTCCTAAACCCCTTCCATTTCCAAACAGAGTTGTACAAACCAAAAAGATGGCTGAAGAAGCAATACAAAAGGAGGTTTTGGACACATTCAAGCATGTGGAGATCAAAATTCCTCTACTTGAAGCCATCAAGAAAATCCCAATGTATGAAAAATTCTTAAAATAACTTTGTACCAATCAAAGAGGGCTCAAAAAAATGAGAGGATCAATCTTGGAAGAAATGTTTCAGCACTCATTACAACAACTCTAGTAATTCCAACAAAGTGTAAGGATCTAGGGACATTCACCATACCATGCACCATAGGGGATTTTCACTTTTTTGATGCTCTTTGTGATTTGGGAGCTTCCATAAATGTGATTCCTCACTCTATATTCTCTTCTTTGTAGGTTGGTGATCTGAAACCGACGAGAGTAGTGGTGCAGTTGGCAAATAGAGCTATAGCATATCCAGTGGGCATCCTTGAGGATGTACTTGTCTGGGTAAGAGACATGATCTTTCCAGCAGATTTCTACATGCTTAATATGGAGGATGATCAGGTAAGTTCTCATGATCCCACTATATTAGGTAGACTCTTCCTCAAAACTGCAAAAACTATCATAAATTTCAATGAGGGTATACTTTCCATGGATTTTGGGGATGAAGTTGTGATATTTAATGTTATGGAATCCATGAAGTACCCCTTAGAGGACCATTCTGCATTTGTTATCTCCCATTTTGAACCACCAAATAAAAACCCCATGGAATTTTATTGTCCTATGCTTAGGGACATTATGAGTATTGGTTCTATTTTGATGTATAAGAGTACTTCCACACCTATTTCTAATGCACAAGACTCTCTTAGATTTGATTTTGAAATGGAATCATATTCTGATCATTTGAACTCTGGTTATGACATGGATATTGAGTATTCTGGGGGATTTAATGATTTATTCTCTGATTTTGATGATGTATATTCTGATACTAATTCTCTTTGTGCACATATTTCAGTTCCTTCTATGTCTCCATCCATACATCACTGATCGTACCACGATTCACTGTTTTATTCCACCCTTACACCGCAGTTTTAAACTAATTTTGTAATGAATATTCTAAATATAATAATGAATTGGAATTTATGTTTGAATCAATAAATTAGTGTTAATCAATATTATAATGGGAAATGTTACTTGTTTTTATTATTTCAATGTAGGTGGAGATGATTTGGAAGGCCTTTGATGAAGTGGAAGAAAAATGGGCCAAAATTGCATGGATCCAAGGACATATGTCCACTGTTTTGCATAGTACACAAAATCCGTGAATCCAAATGGGCTGAAGTTTTTTCATCCTGTCCAAAATTTTATTGGATACATTTCATATTAAGTAACCCAATGCTGATTCGTCTTCTATTGGGGCCATCCGAACTGATATGTACAAGACACCGAATTTGGACCAAGTCAAATGCGGTGTTATGTATTTTATCAATATCTTGAGTTGTAGTTGTCCAAATGGTTCCAAACTTTCTGTGGAGACATTAAAGAGGTATGGATACAACTTTTCTATTTTATCCAAAGCGAGATAAGATTGTATGAAGGCCGAAACACGTGGTACAAGTGGATTGAAGAAATCTGTGTGCCTAAAACCAACTTCCAATTTTCTTATAAAATGGCACCTTGGGCTCCCCGTTTGCAAGTTCGGACAAGAGGAAGGTGCTGCCATTTTGGAGTCCCCAATGAGTCTTCTCAACATCCCTAGAAGTTATGAAGGCTATGGGAGGTGCTACTTCAACATATTATTCTTCTTCCCCTCCCATGGGTTTCTAAACCCCCTGTGATCACCCGGGGAGGAACATGATGTAAATCTCAAGCTTCATGTTGTAATATTTGAATGATCTTTTGAATTACAAGTTGTTTTGTTGTTTTTAATCATCATATTTTCTTATTTTATTGAGTTATGTACTGGTATGTCATTCTCAACTCATATGATCATGTTTGGGGGTACCCTTTCATGTGATGTTTCACACACCGTTCACCACTTTATTTTCCCCCTTTCAATTGTGGTGCTTGTGTGATTCATATTGTTCAATAGAACTCACACAAGCTCTGTAAAGGCCATGTAAATTTATGTCATGGTATCACAATGAAATAACATGCAAAATTAGAGAGCACATCGAATTCTTCATGTGTTTCCTTGGTGATTTTAGGTTATGATGTCGAACACAAATCACCCAATCATCGGCGGTGTCTGGTGAATCGTTATGTGTTTTTGACTGAACCCTAAGAGGTATCCTAGTAAAAAATAAGTAACATTCTGGTTATAGGTGTTACAAACCAGGGATTAAAAGATCATAACCCCATCCCTTGAAGCGATGAAGGATGAGTATCACGAGACTTCCCCGGGTTGATCACATTTAATCAATCTTGTTCATTTCTACTTTGTTTTATCGCTTTCATTTTCTATTTTCATCATTAATAATAAAAACCCCATGTTTTAAAAAACCTCATTCACCATCTACTTTCATAATCAAAACCCTATTTTTAAATTAATGATCTAAGGCTCCGTCGATAGACGACCTAGGGTTGTTGTTATACTGCAGAAATTCTAGTTAAAATTAAACAACTAATTTGACGCGCTTGACAACGCGATCAAATTTTGGCATCGTTTCCAGGGAGCCAAGATCATTTTTTTTCTTTATTTCATTTTATTTATTTATTTTACTTCTTAATTAGTACTCATTTAAATACCCCACCCCTATTTGATTGTTTTTTGTTTTGGGTTTTGTCTTTATTTTTGGTTGTTTTGGTGTGTTCTTTATCTCTCTCTCTCTCTCTATCTTCTTCTCCATCTCCCTCTCTAATTCTATAGTATAAAATTATATTCTTATTCCACACTTCTTAAGTTTCTCTTTTATCCATCTTAAATAAAAAAAATAATCACAAAAAACAATCAATCAATCAAACTGGACATCATTGTTGCATGACAAGATCTGGTAAAGGAACACTACTTGAATTTGATCCTAAAATTGAAAAGTCACTTAACACAAAAATAAAGGCATCTAGAGAAGGTCAATCAAGTAACATTGTGGAACCCCTTGTGGAACCTCAATTGGTCCTAAACCAATCCAAAATTTAACCAAATCAAACCCCAGATATCATGGCTGCAAATAACCGAACATTAAAAGAACTGACCACCCCAGATGTGGAGTACCAACCTGCGTACATCCAATATCCCGAGGAAGCGGCCAATTTTGAGCTAAGATCAGGCCTCATCCATCTCCTTCCAAAATTCCATGGTCTTCCCGGAGAGGACCCTCACAAACATCTAAATGAGTTTCACATAGTGTGCTCCACCATGAAACCCCAAAATGTGTCTGAGGACTTAATCAAGTTTAGGGCCTTCCATTTCTCCCTTGATGGTGTAGCCAAAGATTGGTTATACTATTTTCCTACCACAATTGGGGGATGGAATGACCTAAAAAGACTTTTTCTAGAGAATTTCTTCCCTGCCTCCCGAACTTCTTCAATTAGGAAAGAAATATGTGGAATTAGGCAATCACAAGGAGAGACCCTTCATGAATACTGGGAGAGATTCAAAAGACTTTTCTCAAGCTACCCCCACCACCAGATTAGTGAAAAACTATTAATCCAATACTTATATGAGGGAATTATCCCCATGGATAATGGAATGATTGATGTTGCAGTTGTTGGTGCCCTAGTTGGCAAAACTCCTTCTGCCGCTCGTGACTTAATAGCCAACATGGCTCAAAATGCACAACAATTTGGTACACGAGCTATTGCACCAACCCGAGGAGTTCATGAGGTAAGTAATTCAGACCTAGAACAAAAGGTAGATACTAAAATTGATGAGATGCATACCCTTCTGAAGAAATTAGCTCAAGCACAAGGTAACTCACACTCTACTTCTATTCCATTGCATTGTGGTATTTGTTCTGATAACACTCATTTTTCTGACCAGTGCCCACAACTTTAAGATTCATCTGAGTCTTGTGCAGCTGTGTTCCCAGGGCATCCATTCCAACAAGCACATCCCTTCAAGCAAGAACAATTCAGGCCGAATCCAAATCCAGGGTGGCAAGCACAACCCCAGTACCGACAAGGAGGAAACTCAAGCTACCCAAAGCATAATTGGTATCAACAAGGTCAAGGTATGCAACCTTCTTATCCTTCAACTTCTCAAAACAATCATCCTCCTCCCAAATCTGAACCAAGCCTAGAGGATATGGTGAAGCAAATGGCAACCCAAAACCTTCAGTTCCAACAGACCACACAATTGGCAATTCAAGACCTACGAACTCAAGTGGGACAATTGGCGAACACCATCGGTGATCTTAAGATGCAAGGGTCTAGAAAACTACCATCCCAACCCATTTCCAATCCGAAGGATAAAGGTAATATATGTGTAATTACACTTCGTAGTGGTAAAGAAGCTTCTCCTTTTACTAATTCTATGAAACAGGTATGTCCCCCTCTTGAAAACACTCCTTCCCAACCCTCAAAAATTTCATGTAATGAAAAACAAAACAAAAAGGGAAATCAAATTATCATTAATGATTCAAATGAACAACCAATTCCTCTTCCTTTCCCTCAAAGACTCTCTAAATATAAGAAAAACTTTGATAATGAGATTGACAATGAAATAATGGATACATTTAAAAAAAGTTCAAGTTAATATTACATTGTTGGATGCAGTTAAGAAAATTCCCCGTTATGCCAAATTTCTTAAAGAGCTTTGCACCCATAGAAGGAGGTTGAAGGGGAATGACAGAGTCAACCTGGGGAGGAATGTCTCGGCCTTGATTCAACCAGAAATTCCAACCAAATTCAAGGATCTGGGAACATTCACGATACCGTGTACCATAGGGGAGACCTTCTTTTCTGATGCTATGCTAGATTTAGGTGCTTCCATTAATGTGATTCCTCACTCCGTGTATATTTCTCTACAGGTTGGAGAGCTTCAACCAACAGGAATTATCGTGAAACTTGCCAACCGGAGTAAAATGCATCCAAAAGGAGTGATTGAGGATGTCCTTGTTAGAGTGAAGAATCTCATATTCCCCGTTGATTTCTACATTCTTGAGATGGAAGATACCCGAACCCAAGGACACACTCCTCTCATACTTGGGAGGCCATTCCTCAAAACAGCAAAGATGATCATCAATGTTCACAATGGTACATTGTCCATGGAATTTGGTGGAGAAAAGGTAAGTTTTAACATCCTTGAGGCTATGAAACACCCCGTTGAAGAGCACTCCACTCTTCCTGTCTATTCGATGGAAGTGCTCTCAAATGATTCACACACACACAATTATCTCCTCAACCCAAACTCTAATTCATTTTTGTTTTCTTCACCCTTGGATGATTTGAGTTTTGATTCATGCTTTGAGTGTTGTGTGGGTTCTGAAAAATGTAAATTTTGTGCTTTAATTGATGAGTGTGTTTATTCTGAGGTACCCATGACTATCGATGATTCTGCAAATCTCATTTCAATAGATTCTCTTTCTTTTGAGAATAAACATGAGTAGATAGATAGTTTCATGGACCTCACTCCCCCTAAATCCACCCCCTCAATCCAAAAACAACCGGTGTTGGAACTTAAACCACTTCCATCAAATTTAAAATATTCCTATCTTGAGGGTATTGACCAATTACCCGTCATTATTGCCAATAACCTCTCTCCACAACAGGAATCAAAACTGCTCAAACTTTTGAGGGAGTGTAAAAAGGCAATAGTATGGACATTGGCTGATATTCTTAAGATTAGCCCATATATTTGTATACACCATATACTTTTGGATGATGAGGCTAAGCCCATAAGGTAGGCTCAACGCCGGTTGAATCCCACTCTCCTTGAAGTGGTAAAATTGGAAGTCAGTAAATTACTTGCTGTGGGAATCATTTATCCTATATCTGATAGTAAATGGGTTAGCCCAGTGAAAATTGTGCCTAAAAAAATAGGAATAACAGTTGTGTCAAATGAAAGGAATGAGTTGGTTCCAACACGGGTGCAAAACAGTTGGCGAGTCTGTATTGACTATTGTCGACTGAATCAAGCCACGCGGAAGGACCACTTTCCATTACCTTTCATTGACCAAATGTTAGAACGATTGGTTGGTAAGTCCCATTATTGTTTCCTTGATGGCTATTCGGATTATTTCCAAATCCATATAACCCATGAGGATCAAGAAAAGACAACATTTACCTGTCCATTTGGCACATTTGCATACAGAAGGATGCCATTTGGTCTATGTAATGCTCCTAGTACTTTTCAGCGATGTATGTTGAGTATTTTTTTCTGAGTACCTTGAGAGTTGTATAGAAGTCTTTATGGATGATTTCACGTTTTATGGTTCTTCTTTTGATGATTGTTTAGAAAACCTAGGTTTTTTCCTCCACTGCTACATTGAAAAAGATCTTGTTTTAAATTATGAAAAATGTCATTTCATGGTTGAGCGGGGGATAGTTCTTAGGAATATCATTTCAAATAAGGGAATTCAGGTTGATAAATCTAAAATTGAATTAATTTAATCCCTTCTATATCCAAAATGTGTTCGTGAGGTGCGATCTTTCTTGGGTCATGCTGGTTTTTACCGCCGATTCATTAAAGACTTTAGTAAGATTGCACTTCCATTGTCTCGGTTATTAAAAATGGATTCTGAGTTTGTGTTTGATAAAAATTGTGAGTATGCATTCAATTCACTAAAAAAGAGTCTCACATCACCTACCATAATCCAACCACCAAGGTGGGATCTCCCCTTCGAGCTTATGTGTGATGCCTCTAACTTTGCAGTTGGGGCAATTTTATCACAAAGGGTTGAAAAGGCTTCTCATGTCATTGTGTATGCCTCACGTACCCTTGACCCTGCCTAGGTGAACTACACAACCACAGAAAAAAAAACTCCTTTCTATTGTGTTTTCCTTGGAAAAATTCCGTTCATATCTTCTTGGGTCAAAAGTGATTGTGTTCTCTGATCATGTTGCCCTTCGTTTCCTCTTAAAGAAACCTAAAGCCAAACCCCGCCTCATTCGGTGGATGCTCCTCCTCCAGGAGTTTGACCTTGAGATTAGAGATAAGAGAGGGGTAGAGAATGTGGTAACTGACCACATTAGTAGGATTTCCCCACCATTGGACCATCATGTTGACTCACCCCTACCCATTGGATAATTATTCCCTCATGAGAACCTTTGTGATGTTGTGGACCTTACCCCCTGGTATGCGGACATTGTGAATTTTCTAGCAACATCTAGGGTCCCCACTGATTTTAGCACTTCACAATCCCAGAGACTTAAACATGATTCTCGATGGTATTGGGATGACCCATATTTGTGGAGGATCTATAGTGACCAGGTTGTTCGTAGGTGTGTCCCTGACCATGAGTTCACCTATGTTTTGACCTTTTTCCACACCTTGGAATGTGGGGGCCACTTTGGCTCTCAATGTACAGCTCGAAAGGTCCTTGACTCAGGACTTTATTGGACAACATTGTATAGGGATGACCATAGATTTTTCAAGTCATGTAGTCATTGTCAATTCATAGGGAATATGTCCAAGAGGAATGAAATTCCCCAACAACCCATGTTATTTTGTGAGATCTTTGATGCATGGGGCATTGACTTCATGGGGCCTTTTCCAAATTCATTTGGCTTTGTGTACATCTTATTGGCTGTTGACTATGTATCTAAATGGGTGGAAGCAAAGGCCACCAAGACTGATGACTCTCGAGTGGTTGTTGATTTTGTGAGGTCCCTGATTTTCAGTAGGTTTGGTCTACCAAGATTCATCAGTAGTGATCAGGGGTCACATTTTTGAAATCGTAACATGAAAAACTTGCTTCATAAGTATGGGGTTGTTCATAAAGTCTCTACTGCATATCATCCCCAAACTAACGGACAAGCAGAAATTTCAAATTGAGAAGTTAAGCGAATCTTGGAGAAAATGGTACAACCCAATAGGAAAGATTGGAGTTTGCGCTTGGATGATGCACTTTGGGCGTACCGTACAGCTTTTAAAACCCCAATCGGAATGTCACCATATAGAATTGTGTTTGGAAAGGCTTGTCACCTCCCATTAGAGGTAGAACATCGTGCATATTGGGCTGTTAAACAATGTAATATGAACCTTTCAGATGCATGTGAGCAAAGAAAGCTGTAGATTCAAGAGTTGGAAGAAATTCGACGTGATGCATATGAAAACTCTCAAATCTATAAAGATAAGACAAAGGTTATTCATGATAGCATGATTCACCAGCGGAAGTTACATATTGGTGAGGAGGTCCTCGTGTACAATTCCAGGCTTAAGCTTCACCCAGGTAAGCTTCGTTCCCGATGGCTCAGTCCTTATACTGTTACTAATGTTTACCCTTTTGGTGCAATACAGGTTTTTCATGAGCAGAGTGGACGAAGTCTTACCGTCAATGGGAAGGGGCTTAAACACTTCTATGAGGATTTTCCGAAGAATCAGGTGGAGGAAATCCACCTTCTTGACGCATCATACCAATAAAACACACCAGGTTTTATCCTTCCTTCTCACACTCTCAATTATTTCAGTGAGGACACTGCATACTCTAGGTGTGGGGGGTGGATACATTCCTGGGTTAGTTAGGAATTTTCATTGTTTTCTCTTTTTGGCCTTCTTTATGATATTTTCATTTTTCCCCATCGACAATTTCGAAGTTCCATGATTTGACGACCATAAAGTGGGGAAAGTAAAAATACCATAACGAAGGCTAAAAAGAATTTTTGTATGAGTTTACCATCAAGGAGTGATTTTTAGTGAATTGGTTTTCTGTCAATGATATAAATGGTCATATCTATGTGAAACCTTTGAGATGATTGATGCTCTTTGTGTGAGTAGTTTTTTGGAAAACTGTGTCACTAATATCTCCACAAATTTTTGAACCAAACCACAAAGTGTGAATATTTCTTACTTAATATAAGGTAAATATATGTTGGGTTAATATTTTTCATCTTTAAATGATATTTACATACGTTTGTTCCTTATCCGATCTGTTTTATTACTGTACCAGATTGACCTATGCGTGTGTACCTAATGTCCGACTGTTGTACGCCCTAAAAAAATGGTTTTGTCTTGGGCAGGTCAAAAACCACTCCTCCTCAACCTTTTATCTTGTTATAACTATTGCAATTAGTGTCATGAGGAGATCAAATAGGGATTGAGAGATGAGTGTGAGATTTGTTCCAATTGCAACTTCAAAAAAATGAGGGGAGTGATGAAATGTGCAACATATGGGGATATCTAGGTCAGGAGCTTATGGTTTGACTTCTGGGAATGCTTAAGTGAGTGGGTCTTGAAATATGATTGCAAAGGATGTAGGACAGGTTCGGTGAAAAATCATTTAAAGCTGAATAATGTTAAAATAACCTATATTTATTTGATAAAAAGTGGAAAGAATAGCATGGAATGGTTTTCACACACACACGTGGAGAGTTAGTGTAATGGTTGACTTTTGAATTCCTTGCTCAATTTGGTATCATGAATCTTTTTGAATTTTTCTATGATATGATTTATGAGACATCTTTTTTCCATTTTCACTAGGAAGAACTCCTTGATGTGGTTCGTGCATTGATCACTTTACATTAAATAAAATTTATTAAAATTATAAATCTTCATGATGTTGGAAATATTTATATATGCAATATTTTATTGGGATATGTGACTTTGCCCAGGAGTGAAAATGTTTAGGTTTGGGGGTGTGATCGTACCACGATTCACTGTTTTATTCCACCCTTACACTGTAGTTTTAAAATAATTTTGTAATGAATATTCTAAATATAATAATGAATTTGACTTTATGTTTGAATCAATAAATTATTTTTAATCAATATTATAATTGGCAATGTTACTTGTTTTTATTATTTCAATGTAGGTGGAGATTATTTGGAGGGCCTTTGATGAAGTGGAAGAAAAATGGGCCAAAATTGCATGAATCCATGGACATCTGTCCACTGTTTTTCATAGTACACGAAATCCATGCATCCAAATGGGCTTCAATTTTTTGGGCCTGTCCAAAATTTAATTGGATACATTTCATATTAAGGAACTCAATGATGATTCGGCTTCTATGTGGACCATCCGAACTGATCTGTCCAAGCCACCGAATTTGGACCAAGTCAAATGTGGTGTTATGTATTTTATCAATATCCTGAGCTTTATTTATCAAAATGGTTCCAAACTTTCGGTGAGGACAGTAAAGAGGTAGGGATACAACTTTTATATTTTCTCCAAATCGAGATAAGACTTTCTGAAGGCCGAAACGCATGGTACAAGTGGATTAAAGAAATCTATGTGCCTAAAACCAACTTCCAATTTTCCTATAAAATGGCACCTTGGGCTCCCCATTTGCAAGTTAGGCCAAGAGGAAGGTGCTTCCATTTTGGAGTCCCCAAGGAGTCTTCTAAACATCTTTATAATTTCTGGAGGCTATGGGAGGTGCTACTTCAACATCTTCTTCTTCTTCCCCTCCCATGGGTTTCTAAACCCCTTGTGATCACCCGGGGAGGAACGTGATGTAAATCTCAAGCTTCATGTTGTAATATTTGAATGATCTTTTGAATTCCATGTTGTTTTGTTGTTTTTAATCATCCTATTTTCTTATTTTATTGATTTATGTACTGTTATGTCATGCTCAACTCATATGATCATGTTTGGGGGTACCCTTTCATGTGATGTTTCACACACCATTCACCACTTTCTTTTCCCCCTTTCAATTGTGGTGCTTGTGTGATTCATATTGTTCAATAGAACTCACACAATCTCTGTCAAGGCCATTTACATTTATGTCATGGTATCACAATGAAATAACATTCAAGCCTAGAGATCACATCTAATTCTTCATGTGTTTCCTTGGTAAGTTTCGGTTATGATGTCGAACACAAATCACCCAATCATCAGCGGTGTCCGGTGAATCGTTATGTGTTTTCGACTGAACCCTAGGAGGTATCCTAGTACAAACTTAGTAACATTATGGTTATAGGTGTTATAAACCAGGGATTAAAAGATCATAACCCCATCCCTTGAAGTGATGAAGGATGAGCATCACGAGACTTCCCCGGGTTGATCACATTTAATCAATCTTGTTCATTTCTACTTTGTTTTATCGCTTTCATTTTCTATTTTCATCATTAATCATAAAAACCCCATTTTTTACAAAACTGCATTCACCATCTTATTTCATAATCAAAACCCTCTTTTTAAATTAATGATCTAAGGCTCCGTCGAGAGACGACCTAGGGTTGCTGCTATACTGCATAAATTCTAGTTAAAATTAAACAACTAATTTGACGCGCTCGACAACGTGATCAACCACCCCCCCTACACTATAACTCAATACATTTCCACCAAATATAAAATACCCATACTTTTTAAGTGGTGATAAATTATCTGTTATCATTACTAACAATCTCCCTTTTGAACATGAAGAAAAACTTTTAAATATTTTGAGGGAGAACATCAGGGCAATTGGGTGGACCTTGGCTGACATATCAGGTATTAGCCTCTCTATTTTCATGCATAGGATTCTTTTGGATGATGGGGCTAAACCGGTTAGGCAACCACAAAGGAGACTCAATCCAACACTTTTAGAGGTTTTTAAAAAAGAGGTTGAAAAATTTCTCGAGGTAGGTATAATTTATCCCATTTCAGATTCCCAGTGGGTGAGTCCTATTCAGGTTGTGCCTAAGAAAAGTGGTGTTACAGTTGTAAAAAATGATAAAGAGGAGTTAATTCCAATGAGGGTAAAAAATAGTTGGCATGTGTGTATTTATTATAGGAAACTAAATCAGTCCACTCACAAAGACCATTTCCCCCTCCCATTTATTGATCAATTGCTTGAGATACTAGCTGGGAAGACACAATATTGTTTCTTGGATGGATTTTCTAGATATTTCCAGGTTCCTATAGCTGTGGAGGATTATAATAAGACTAAATTCACCTGTCCCTTTGGCACGTTTGCCTACCGAAGGATTCCATTTGGACTTTGCAATGCCCCAGGTACCTTTTAGAGATGCATGGTGAGTATTTTTTCTGATTTTATTGAGACCTGCATGGAGGTATTCATGGATGATTTTATAGTGTATGGGTATTCATTTGATGAATGTATAAGTACTTTGGGAAAGGTGTTGAATCGTTGTAATGAGAAGAATCTAGTCTTGAACTTTGAAAAGTGTCATTTCATGGTAAAGCATGGCATTGTCTTAGGGAATGTAGTGTCAAAACATGGGATATAGGTTGATAGATCTAAGATAGAAATTATTTCATCCTTACTATATCCTTAATGTGTGCATGATATTAGATCTTTCCTAGGGCATGAAGGATTCTATTGGTGCTTCATCAAAGATTTTAGTAAGATTGCTCTTCCTATGTCGCGATTACTTCAAAAGGATTCTGATTTTGTGTTTGATGATTCTTGCAGGACTTCCTTTGATGATCTAAAGAAGTGTCTAACCACTCCACCAATCATACAGCCCCCACAGTGGGAGATTCCTTTTGACCTTATGTGTGACGCCTCCAACTTTGCAGTTGGATCTGTCTTATCTCATAGGGTGGAGGGATGTTCACATGTGATTAACTGTGCATCGAGGACACTGGATTCAGACCAATAAAACTACACAACCACTAAAAAGGATTTTCTTGCTGTTATATTCACTTTAGATAAATTCCGTTCATATTTATTGGGCTCTAAAGTAGTTGTTTTTTCTAACCATGCAGCTCTGAGGTACCTCTTGAAGAAGCCAGATGCAAATCCCAGACTAATCCGATGGATGCTCCTTTAGGAATTTGACATTGAGATAAAGGAAAAAAAGGGGTCAAAAAACTTGGTGGAGGACCACATGAGTAGGCTTACTCACGCACTAGAGGATGACACCTTAGACCAGGTACCACTTCGAGACACTTTCCCCGATGAACATCTTTATTTCATCTCGGGTATGCATCCTAGCTATGCGGATTTAGTGAACTACCTTGTTGAATCTGAAATCCCTACAAATTTAAAGAAACATCAAGTCCAAAAGTTAAAGAGTGAGTCTAGATTTTATGTATGTGGTGATACCTGCTTATGGCGCATGTGTAGTGATCAAGTTATTTGGAGGTGTGTTCCTGATCATGAGTTTGAGTCTATTCTACAATTCTGTCATACACTTGCTTGTGGTGGACACTTTAGACCCCAATAGACAGCTAGGAAAGTTTTGAACTCTGGATTATATTGTCCTAGCTTATTCCATGATACCCATGTGTTTTGTAAGTTGTGCTCACGTTTCCAACACACGGGAAACATTTCTAGGAGACACGAGATACACCAACAACCCATACTATTCTATGAAATTTTTGACGTATGGGGCATTGATTTTATGGATACTTTTCTTAGTTCATTTTGTTTCCTATATATTTTGGTTTTCATTGATTATGTGAGCAAATGGGTGGAGGCTAAGGCCACCAGGACTGATGATTCTCATGTTGTTGTGGACTTTGTCGAAGCGCAGATTTTTTGCAGGTTTGGAGTACCGAAGGCCATCATCAATGACAAAGGGACACACTTCTGCAATCATAATTTGTCTTCCCTCCTTCATAAGTATGGGGTGATCCACAAAACAACAACACCATACCACCCCCAAACAAATGGCTAGGCTGAGGTTTCAAATCGTGAGTTGAAATAGATTTTGGAGAAAACTGTGCAGCCAAATAGGAAGGATTGGAGAAAGTGTTTGGATGATGTGCTATGAGAATATAAGACATCATACAAAACTCCCATCGGTATTTTCCCATTTTAGATTGTTTTTGGGAAAGTGTTTCATCTCCCTGTGGAAGTTGAGCATCAAGCTTATTGGGCTATAAAGAAATGCAACATGGATTTGGACCAAGATGGAATCCAAAGGAAGCTGAAAATTCAAGATCTTGAGGAGATTTGATTGTCTTCATATGAGAACTCAAGGCTCTAAAAGGAAAGATCAAAAGAATCTCATGAAAAAATGATCCATAAAAGATAATTTCAAGTTGGAGAGAAAGTATTTCTCTATAGTTCACAATTGAAGTTGATGCTTGGTAAGTTGCATTCCAGGTGGTTAGGTCCTTATCTTGTGACTAATGTTTTTCCTTATGGTGTATTTGAGATTACACAAGAGGATACTGGAAGGAGATTTACATTCAATGTGAAACGTTTGAAGAAATACATTGAGGGACTTTCTACTGATGCAGTGGATTTCATCACACTGCATGACCCCATCATGACTTGAGCATGTCAGGTTGTTCCTAACCCTTTCACTTTTTTATTCTTTGTCCTATTTAAAATTATATATTTCATGTGCATATATCATCTAATGGGTTCACATTGAGGACAATTCAATATTTTAAGTGTGGGTTAGGGAACCTTTTAGTTTAGTAATTTCAATTTTTTTCCTGTTTTTCAATGATTTTCAAAAAAAATTGTGTTTTTAAAATTTTGTGTGTTTATTTTTCAATTTTTTGTGTGTTTTTGAAACTTTTGATCTAAAATGATTCTCATCACCATTTTGAAATCCATATAAATAAGTGAAACAATTTATCCCTTGAAACTGAGCTTAAATGAATGCTGAAAATGACTTTGTTTCAAGTTCAAATATTTAGTAATTTCATGAAAAGTACACTGAATTTTGAATCCCATGACACATCTCACTATCTTTATATTTGAAATCACATTCCTGTGAGGATTCTGAACCATTCTTTTCATATTCTTTACATTTACCTCACTTCTTGAGAGAACCAAACCATGCTTTATTTAACCAGAATTTGATTTATTCTTGTCAAAACTTAAGGGTTTGATATACTTATGTTTAAATGATTGAGGAATTTGTTTGGTATTAAAGCCCCTATTTCAAAGAATCCTTTTTTATAATGTCCTAACTTGAACATTTAATCCTTGTAGACCTTAGAATCCATGAAGAGCCTGTTAGATTAGCCACATTACAAGACAATTTTCCCTATCCAACTAACTCTTGAAGTGAAATTGCATAATCTGGTTGAACTTAAGTGTGGGAGAAGCTGTCTTGTGTTGTGCTACCACATTTTGTGATAATTTGGGTGGAAAATTAAATTCTGAAGAGATGTGTTTGCTACTGAAGAAAATCATCATATGGAAATTTGTGCCTTTTCTGGAGCTTTCATGATAAGTGAAGTTGTGCCTTTCTGGAGCTTCTAATATATAGAGAAAAGTGTGCCTATCTTAATCTTTCAAGAAAATCATGTTTGAGAAGATTGAAATTTTTACTGCTAAAATGTTGAATGGTGTGCACATCCCTTTATTTTTCATTATGATGAACATGAATCGATGCTATGGGGATTGAGGAGGAGACCATATTAAAGTGAAAATTAGATTAATGCAATTTTTCTTCAAAAAGAGTCAAGCCCTCCTCATTCAACCTCAGAATTTTTCACATCTTAATTCTACCAATAAAAATCCACAGAACAACCCTGAAAAGTCATCATGATAAACATATGTCCTTGACTCACATCGGGTGGTGATTTATGAATTTATCAAGCCTATGGTGACCCTTGTATGAGTTTGGATGAGAAATATATTGCTAAAAATTGACATCTGTGTGATAAGAGAAAAGTCAATTGAGGTAAGTGTTTTGTGCATGGGAGGATAAATAAAGTGGAAATATATTGAATGATATAAATGGAGAACTTGAAATAATGGTTTTTTATGAGGCATGATATCTTTTGTTTCTTGATTTGGAATTGTTGGATCTCAAGGATATGTGTTTTAAAATTTGTTTTGATTTGATATTGATGTTTACTTGATATGAGGTTTTCCCAAGAGTGAAAAAAGGTAAGTGTGGGGGAGTTGATAAAACACAATTTTATTGAATATTTTATTGATAATAAATGATATAATTTCCTCAAATTATGCTAAATATTATTAATTATGAAATATTTGGGATTAGATCATTCATTTGAAAATTTGATGAAAAATCCAGTTTTACCCTTTTAAAATTCACTATAGTATTTTAGGCATAAATATTTTTATGTAAACTATTTTGACTTAAAATTTTTTAAATGTGTTCCTTAATTAATGTTATACAAATTATATTTAGGACATAGGAGCTATATTGTGCATTTGAGTGGAGTAAATGGTCCATGAAGACAAAGTTAGACAGAACCATCCAGATTGGACACCACTTCACTATTTGGGTTGTATCTTCTTCATATGAACTTGGATTGATCCCAAATTTATAGGGAATATTGGGAAAATAATTAGGAACAAATAATCTTTCTATAAGTCTGGAAAATTCACGTGTTTTAGAGGTCAAATATGCGGTGTAACTTGGAATAAAATATTTAGCTGAGTTTTCATTTCACACTTAAAAAAGTTATGTAACCCTAGCCCTCAAAAACTATATTTAAATGGGATTTTCACTCTTTTGGAGGTATGGCAGAGTATTTGGGAAGGTTTTTCATAAAGGTTGTCTCTTGGGATCCCCTCACAACTCTTGGAATAAGTAAGGCTTTGTGCAAACATCTCTTCCAAAAAGGCTCTCCTCTCCCACCTCCTCTTTATATTTCTTTTCTTTCATGTTTGAATATTGAATTTTTATTCAATTAATCTTCTATGTTATTATATTTTCTTATTCTATTAATATTCATAATTGGGTTGGAATCAAGAGTGGATATGATATTGGGTTCTACCCTTTCAATCCTTGCTCATGAAAAACGCCTCCACGATGACCACACCGCCCATGGAAGAGTAGTTTTCTTAGTGATCGATCTATCTTATACCCTCTTCATTTAATTATTTTAAATCATTGAGATACTGTAATTCACTTAATATGATCCATTAATTGTGTTTTTAAATTATAAGAAACTAATCAATCAATTTAACAATTAACACAAAAACACATGAGGTCAACATTTTGTGTAAATTGTGAGAGCGCGATCTTAATCGGTAATACAAGACCACGTGGGATAAATTTTTAGAGTTAAAATATAATCCCTAAACACAATTAATACTCATTTATGGAATGGATATGTTCTCTAATTAACCACTTACCATAATCTAACCTTAGAACAACAATCAAAGCAGGGTGCTACGATTACATGTTTCGAAGCTAGCCTAGGGTTTAAGTAATTTCATCTTTGTGGTTAAGTTAACTCTCATAGGGTTCGAGGCTTAACAAATTAGGGGATAATAATTAAGTGGATATTTATTTAAATTATAATTATTAATAAGTAAATTAAGAGTTATAGTTAGATCGATTGCGCCTTTTAAAATATTTTCTAAAAAAACATCTTCTTGTTGCGTCTTTTTAATCGAACTTCATTTCAAAATTAAAAACAAAAAAAATGAAATCTTCTTCCAACAAACTTCTTCAAGTTTTATAAATGATAAAAAAAACCCATCCTTTCAAGTAGTTTTTTAAGTCTATTCTATTTTATTTTTAGAATAACTTTAAGAAGTTGTTTTAATTTACTTCCTCCTTTGAGAGAAGACCTTGGTCAGCCACTCTGCTGCACCTAAGTACCCAAAAACCACTAATCATTTGAGGGCACCCACGACAGTGCCTTTGAATTATCGTGAGCTCAATAAAATCACAATAAAGAACAATTATCCCCTTCCTTGGATATATGACTTGTTCGATCATCTACATGGGGCCAGTTATTTCGTTAAGGTGGACCTTCGGTCGGGATATCACCAATTAAAGTTGAGGAAGTAAGATATTCCAAAGACTTCCTTCGAACAAGGTATAGACATTATGAGTTCAAATTTATTCCCTTATAACTCACTAATTCTCTGGAAATATTCATGCATTTAATGAATAGAGTCTTTAGATATTACCTCAACAAATTTGTGGTAGTCTTTATCGATGATATTCTGATATAATCTAAGAGAAAGGAGGAACATGAGGAGCATTTGAATATTGTGTTGATGACTTTGTGAAGGGATAAACTTTATGAAAAGTACAATAAATGTGAGTTATAGATAAAATAAGTATCATTATTAGGTAATGTTATCACTAGCAAAGAAATATCCATGGACACTTCCAATATAAAGGCAATCAAAGTGTGGCCCATGCCAATATCTGTAATGGAGATCCACAGCTTTCTAGGTCTAGCCGAGTATTATCGATGATTTTTGAATAACTTCTCACAATTGTCAAACTCAATGACCAAGCTGACATGAAAGAGAGTGAAGTTCTTCTGGACTCAAGAATGTGGGGAAATCTTTAAGGACATCAAAAAGAGGCTTATCACTGCACTAGTACTCACACTTCTGATAAGTGTAGAACTTTTTGTGGTGTACAGTAATGCTTCAAAGAATTTCTTAGGTTGTGTGCTGATGAAAAATGATAAATCGGTAGCCTAGACCTCAAGGTAGTTGAAAATCCATGATCAAAACTATCCCACACATGGTCTGGAGTTGGTGGTTGTGATCTTTGCATTGAAAATCTAGTGGTATTATCTCTATGGGGAGAAGTGTGAGATATATACTAATCATAAGAATATAAAATATATATTCAAAAAGAAAGATCTTAATATGTTCCAACGAATATGGTTAGATCTCATCAAGGATTATAACTTCTTGATCTATTACCATCCTGGTAAGGAAAATAAGGTGGCGGATGCTCTAAATAGAAAGAATCTTGCATCTTTATCAATGATGAGAATTTAAAAGGATCCAATCTTCTTAGATTTACAGAGGGTGTACATGGGAATCATTAAGGGAGTAATATCATCAATCCTTTATGTAACACCCTAATCTTCCATGGTACGCTTCTCTTTGAATAATGCAATAGTTTGTGTTGTACGCAATTTCGAGTTCTAGCACACCACGACCAATCAAACTAGCCATTATGAATAGTAATGCCCACTTTTTAAAATTTTATAAATTTTATTTTTCAAAATTGACTTCATTTTTGGATTCAGAATATCAAAATTAGATTAGGTTGAATTTTTGGTATTTTTCTGAAAACTTTCAATTTTTGATGAATAGTAAAAAAACACTACGTTATTGTTTAAAACCAACTTTTTATTTAAATAATTATTTATTTTATTTAAATTTATTTTAAGTAAAAATATATACATAATACATATATTAGTTCAATTTAATTCATTAGAGTCATTTTATAATAAGATTATATGTATAAAATTTTATTGAACTTTTTAACGACTTTTACCCACCTTTTAGGCAAGTAAGCAAATTTGCATCAAAAATAATTTTACCACTTCTATGAGTTGAATTTCAAAAATCCCAGAGATTAATTTGACATCAGTAAGTAAAATTTGGTTCAATGGGATGAAAATAATTTTTGTTGAATAGTAACTTTTGAATTTTATTTACCACGGTTAAAAGTAAATAGGGTAATTAAAGGTACAAATGATATTATAATTACCCTAAAACATGTCCTGATTATATTGGATAAGTGTTTTTAGACCAAAATAAACCTTAGGAATGAAATATGATCCTCTTTGATCCACTTTTATTAGATTAGGACATTTATTATTATTTTATTTAAAGAATAGTTAAAAGTGTTAAATTCAAATTTTCATAACTAAAACATTTTTAATATAGGGTTATACATAAGATAAATTCAACTATAAATATTCATTAGAAATATAAAAAAAATTCCTACATAATGGTATTTTATTTATAATTTTTAGATATTAAATAATTAAATTTATTTATGACACAATGTTGATGTAGTAATTACCTTATTAATGAAAGATTAAAATAATTGATATTATAAATATCCAAATAAATTTAAATTAAGACTTTTGATGCATTAAAATAATTTTATAAGTTAATATGAAATGTTAGGATTGATTTAATTTATTTTTTTCTAAGTAATCAAGTTTTTATGACTTTCACAAAAACCAAATACTAAATAGTGTCAAAATTGACATAAATGAGTTTTTAAAACAAATACTATATTATTAATTGATATAATATTACTAAAAATATAATTTTCGGCCAAAGGACTTAGATATGGTTATATATGTCAATAATTAACCACTTGGGGTTCTCTTGTATTTTTATAGTAAGTTTATTAACCATTTATTATAATAATATAAGAATACATGGTAAAAGTTAAACTATTTAACTAAGAGTTAAATCTAAAAGATAAGGTTGATATGGTGACCTAAACCTATATAAAACCTATTGGTTGAGAGTTTTTCGACCCATACCCACCTTATCCTCAAAATAAATCCTTTTGGAGCCATTATAAATAGAATATGATTGTAAAATAAATTAATATTTCAAGCTTTTCCTAAAGTGACCCTCACCTCTCTTATAAAAGGGTACTTCCTATTCTCTCAAAATCACACCTCCAAATCCATTTGGATTGGCCAAACCCTGCTCAAATATATTCCCAACTACTCTCAATTCAACCTATAGGACTTACTTTGATCATAAATCCAACCTAATGAGCCCTTTTGATCAAATTAAAAGGAAGTACCCGAAGAAGAGGTAATAATTCCATCACCTCTTTCAAAGTTATTTTCTTCTTCCACTTCCTATTTCTTTGTTGTTTCCATACCAAAATAATAAATACAGTACCTTATATATACTGTGATGTTATTATAAATATGGTACAACCATATTCATTATTCTATCCATCCTATGAATGAAAAATTTGTCATGCGTGCGTACATACGGCTTATCATCTCCACGTCGTGGTGTAGTTTGTTATTCAACACTTCATTATTTGGATGGGTATAATAATGAGTATAATTTATGTAAATAATAAATATAACATGTTAATAATTATTTATATATTATATACCATCCAATTACATAATATTTCACCATCAATAGAATGGTATTGTCGGTCGTGCATACGTACGGATTACTGTCTCCACGAACGCGATGAGATTCATTCCCCATCATAACCATTCAAGAATAATTTTCATTTGATGATTTAAAAATAATTTTTAAGAACATAATATCATTATATATATGAATCAAATACATCCTATCCATAACAAACATGACTTATGTAACAAAATATATAAAGGAAAATGAATCAATTAACACTCGAAACAATGATACTACTGAAATATTATTAACAAAACAATATTATAAGATCATATATAATATCATATTTATGTATATGGTTCTTGTATAATTTAATAAAAATGATTTAACTATTATACAGTAGGTTAATGTACCATCGACCAAGGTAAGGGTTAATTTTACAATCTCTTTACTTATCTGAGGTTGTTTATACGTAAGTATCTACTGGGATTTCTTTATCATCCTCATATGTGTTTCTTAAAAATGTATTTCAAAACATTTTTACTATTTCCTAGAATATGGGTTAAATTAATTTATACCATTTTTTGAATTTTTATAAAATATTTTTAAAGGAATCTTTCCAACGTTTTCCAAACAAATTACTTTATGATCTTTTCAAAAAATTAAGGTAAAAATGTTTTTTTAACTTATACGGCAGGTGTGACTATTTTACACCGTTATAACACCTTCAAAGATTACCTTAAAATATTATAAGAATATTTTCAAAATAAATGTTTTCTTTTATAATTATGTTACTTTTAAATGATTTCAAAATAGAAAGAGATATTCTCTCAAATAGTTTTGATTTCATCTATGTCAACATCCTTTGATGGATTTTACACTTGTTTGAAGTTGATTTATTATGATAAAATCTTCCATATTGTATTGAAGGTTTTTTTATATGTTTTACTATGGATGTGTTACTTTTATACCATTCATGTTTTATGGTTAAAGTATTAATATTTTGTATGCTAGTTTTAATACGAATGTTTATGTTATGTTTCAACCTTTTCATATAAGGAATACATTGGACTTAGTAAGTGATGGGTGGAGCCTGATATAGCTCCTCGATGTATCGGTAGGTCTCATGAGACAAACTAGTGTCTTGGTATAAGGCCTTGAAAAATATTATTTTTAGTCTTGGCATAAGGCCTTGACTATGTGGTTATAATGCCCAGCATTATGCATTCCATCATTATGAAATTAGCTATTGATATTACATGTGATTATTCGACTAGTAGAATATCTATGTGAATAAGTAAATGGAATTATTTGATTTATATTTTTCATATTATGTTGAAGTTTAATTTTAAAAGGATTGTGTTTTAGTCTTATACATCGCCTTCAATGTTTATACTTATTTATGAAATTTTCCACTATATTGTTATCCTTACTGAGAATCTGAGCTCACCCCTTTATTATGTTTTATTTTTCAAAGGATGTGAAGAAGTATATTATGATTGACCTATAGGGATAGTCTATGGGATATGAGTGTGTTCAAAGGAGACACAATTTTGTTGTTGTTTTCATAATGTAATGTAAAACTTATGTATGTATCTAGTACTTCCAAGGCTATTAAACTGATCGGTCTTTCGGGACTAGATCCCTTGTGATCATGCCAATGTTATGTAATAATGCACTAACTCTGGTAACTAGGGTCAGGGCGTTACAGTTGGTATCAGAGGAAGTTTAGTACAAACCTTGTAAGCTAGATTTAGAAAAACTCGGATTAGATAACATTACCCTAAGATAGACTTTGAGGATTAGTATAGAATAACTTCCTAGAATTTTGGTAATGTAGAGATTTTGTGAATTTTCCAAGCAATACATCCCTGTCTAGATATGAGCAGGTAGAGGCAGCTCTGGCACATATGTACCTAGGAGTGAAAAATCTAACAAGGAGTTTCGAGCATGGCCCAGGGTATCCTGGTACACGACAACGGGCCTTACTTCACTCTTGGTTACGACACTCTCGGGAGATATGCTTAGGATAATTCTCATTTTCTTTATAAACCATTATGAATGATTTATGAGTAAATGTTTCCTCAAATAAAATATTTTTTTATGATTATGGATTATATGCATAAACTATTCAATTTGTGTTAGATATTTTACTAGTTTAGAATTATGTATTGTGATTTATAAACTAATCTAGTGTATATCATTGTTTATAAATGGTGCATAGTGGAAGAAATGGAAATCATATCAACGCAAGTAATCCATGTAGGGATTTCCCTCCTACTCAAGATAATTATAGTGGATCTGGTGATGAAACTGGTGTTGAACAACTTATAACCATACAGGGAAAACTCACTCAGGTTATGAATAATAACCTTACCTGTATGGAGCACCCTAATCTACAATGAGGAGAATAAATATTAGACCACTTCATGAGGAAACAACCACCAATATTCAATGGGACTACAAATCCATTTTTAGCTGAGCAATGGATAAGTTTCTTAGAGAAAATATTTTTTTCTTTGGGGAGTAGCAAAAGGGAAAAATTTGTCATGGAATTTTATCGCCTCACAAGAGATGCAGATAAATGGTGGTCATTAATTCAAAACACAAAGGAGGATGAAGAAGTATAAAATATGGAATGGAGGGAGTTTAAAGATATTTTCTTAGAAAAATACTTTTCTTGTGACCATCGAATGGATATGGAAAGATAATTTCTGAGTCTAAGAAAAAAGGAGGATGAGAATGTCACAAAGTATGAGGCTAACTTTACAAGGTTAGAAAGGTATGAAACATATTATATACCTAACCCAAGGAGTAAGATTGATCAATTCTTTGATGAGTTAAAACCATTTCTCCATTGAACATTAGTCTCACAATAATTCTTATCGTACGAAGATATTTTCTCATGTACTATCAAGACCGAAAAGGAGTTCTCTAAGTCTTATGACTTTAAAGCAAAGAAAGAGAAGAAGAGATCTGTTGAACACTCTGGAAATGTAAATAAGGGGAAGAAGGGAAAAGTTAAATTTCCATCCTGTAGTAAATGTGGGAAGAAACACTCTGGTACTTTCCTGAAGGTAATGGGAGTCTGTTACAAGTGTTGTGAAAAAGGCAACCAAGCTCATGATTGAAAGGGAAATAAATAGGCTATCAATTTTGAATGTTACAATTGTATAGAAATGGGGAATTATGAAAATGAATATCCTAAGTTCCAAGTAAACTTGTCTCAAAAAAGGCCAAGGGAGCAAGGCTAAGATTATGCGATCACTACTATTGAGGTTGAAGCTCTGAATAATGTGGTGGAAGGTAATTTAATGGTTTCCTAAAATTTAGTCAATTCTTTATTTGATTCTGGATCATCACATTGATTCATATCTTTCCAGTTTGTTAAGAAAATTAGATATTTCCAATTTGAATTAACAAGCTAGTTTTCAGTCAAAACTCTTAAGGGAAGTATCATTGCAACAAATTTTTGTGAATCAGTTCCCATTAGGGCGTATAAACATTCTTTATTTACTGATCTCATCATCATACCCATGATTGAATTTGATATAATCCTCGGTATGGATTAGATTTTGGACCATTATGTGAAAATTTATTATAAGAAGAAGGAGGTTAAATTTTTTTATAGTGATAATAAGTACCTTATCTTTAGATCAGAAACGTCGTCATCTGATTCTCATCTAGATCCACCCCTAGTAGCTCTACTAAATTCAATTATTGGGGAGGAAGAGAGTGAAATAACTATGGGTAAGGAAAGGAATGTTCAAATATAGGATGTACCTATTGTGCAAGAATATGTTGATGTGTTTCTAGAGGATTTACCTGGACATCCTACAGAATGAGAAATTGAGTTTTCCATTGATTTAATTCCTGTTTCAAGGCCCATATCAAAGACCCCTTATAGAATGTCCACTGTGGAATTAGTGGAACTAAAGAAAAAACTATAGGAATTGAGTAATAAAGGATTTATTCTCCCTAGTATTTCTCTATGGGGATCCTCTATTCTTTTTGTTAAGAAGAAAGATGGATCTATAAGGTTGTGCATTGACTACAGGGAGATCAATGTTATAACAATAAAGAACAAGTATCATCTACCTCGCATTGATGATTTATTTGATCAAATTCATGGAGATCAATATTTTTCAAAGATTGACCTTTGATCTGGATATCATCAGTTGTGTGTAAAGAAGGAAGACATTCTGAAGACGGCATTTCATACCAGGTATGGGCATTGCGAGTTTACAATAATGCCTTTTGGACTGACTAATGCACCTTCTATCTTCATGGATCTAATGAATAGAGTTTTAAAGGAATATCTTGATGAATTTTTAGTGGTATTTATTAATGATATATTGTTATACTCCAAAATCTATGAATATCATGAAAATCACTTGTGCACTATTCTAAAGACCCTTAGAAGAAATGAATTATATGGGAAGTTTAGCAAGTGTGAATTCTGGCTTCAGGAGATTTCTTTTCTTTGTCATATTGTCTCTAAGGATGGGATCTCTGTTGATCCTTCTAAGACAAGAGCAATACAAGAATGGCCATCACCAATGAGTATAACTAAGGTACATAGTTTTATTGGTTTAGTAGGTTATTATCGGTGTTTCATCCAGAATTTTTCCTAATTGGATAACCCATTAACCAAGATCACACGTAAAAAGGTTAAATTTGTTTTGAAAAAAGAGCATGAATGTCACAACTCGACCCTACCTGGGCTCGAGCCGCAACTACCCCAAGCCCGCCTCCATAGGCCAGGGGCTGGAGACCAGTGTCGAAGGCACAATAACTCGGGGAGGCCTTTGCCTAAGTACCTGTACACACACATGCAGCACACTCAAAAACCCGCAATCTTCGGTGGACGATTGCGGGTTACCTCGGAACTCGGATTCTGAATCCGCAAAGTGTTACGGGAAGATCAATATATGAAGTAAACAAGTATGGGATTTTCTTGAAGTTTAAACATCATTTCAATATGACAAAATTTGTGCGAAAGGGGTGCGGGAAATCAAAAACGAAACACGATCCTACTTCATGGGACTAAGCCCGTCGCTTCGCGACGATCCGCCAGTCGTGCACCACCTTGGAGAGGAGATGGAGAAGCTTGAGGGGCTTTCTTGATGGGGGGTTTCACCAGGGAAGAACAAGGGAGGAAGGGGAAGGGGTTTGGTTTAAGTAGGAAAATAATTAATTAAAAACTTTAATTAATTAAAACTCCCAATTTAACCTGCATCCAAAACGCTCAACAGGGTCGAGGTTAAGCCTCCCCTAGGGTAAACACCTCCTCCCAAGCACAACGGTGGTCTCGGAATTTTAATCCGAGGCCCCGTTCAAAATTTATTAAACTCAACGCCTGAGGCCGCTAAATTATGAAAACGCCCCCGGGTCCATTTTTCACAAACGGCCCGCGCCCGTGAAGATTACACCCCTCCTAGGGTAAACGGCACGCTCTGAACTCAACGGTGCCCTTGGTTTTCCAATCTAAGACACCGTTTAAGAGATACTTGAATTTCACCATTAAACAAATAAATTAATTAATTAATTTATCCGTTTAACATTCCGAAAGCGAGCGAGGGGTCCAAAAATCCCGCGCCGACATGTTTTATGTCATTCCTAGGGTAAAAACCCCATTCCTAACCCATCCGTACACTCAGATCTTTGATCTGAAACACCGTTTAGGATTTATCCCATTTATTTGGCGTTTCCAGTGTGAACGCACTGAAAATTTAATTTCGGCCACACCAGGGCTCGGAATCGCACGCCGTCTGAAGGCGCTGCTCTGAAATGACATCAAGAATATTCCAAAGTCTTTCGCAGCAAAAAACGGGTTCTTACATCATTCCCTCCTTTAAGATTTTCGTCCCCAAAAAGAAAAACCAGGAGACAACTCAGGGTACTAAGCCCACACTTGACTCTCCCATACCCAGAAGAACTCTTGCACAGTCCCGCGTCACCGCACAAGAACCAAGGATTGATCTGATCATGCAGGGTCTACCCTTGCTGATGACGTACATAGGATCACGCACACATCTTCTCGGGTAATCCATGCGGGAGACATCGTGCACCCAAACCATCCTTTGGGGTTAGGGAAAGGTGGTAGAGAACCTCGCCATCTCTTTGCACGGTCTCAAATGGCCCGAAGGCTCTCGGGGGTAGCTCACATCCCCGACCAAACCTCTACGTCGCACGCTGCGACTAGAATCACTGCCCGCACCTGGAAAAAGGCCCGGTGATTCCCTCCTTCAGAATATCCATATGGTGAAACACCCAAGGATATCTGGCCACGCAAGGTTTGACAGTCGATGTCTCACAACCAAGACTCTCTTACATGCTCGAGAAGCAAAGGAGTCAACACTATCGACTCAAGAAAAAGGTCTCACGCCTTTTTATCATACCAACACAGGGTTACACCGACGCCTCGCGCCACCCTGGTAACACCTCAAGCAAGGAGCAGGGAGGAAAGAATTTCACACACAGAGTCTAACAATTCTACTGCAAAAAGGTAGAAGAGTTGTAGAGCGTACCTCTTATCACCTCTTGCTCCACAGGATCGTAGACATCCAAAGCTCATGGTTGTCCTCGGTCCCAACTGTCAGCTCCCGGAGCCTGTCGTGGACTGCATAGTGGTGATGAGAAGACCTCGTAAAGTCATCCCCCACTACCAGCTCCTCCCGCTCCTTTGCTAGCACCACCTCCCTGGGTACTACTATGATCACGGTGCTGCCTCTATCGTGGTGGCGCACCTGCTGCCTGCCCGAAGCTCTCTGCATGCTTGGTTGGGCAGTTCCGTGCCAGGTGACCTCGCCCATCGCAAGAATAGCGCCGACTCTCTTCAGCTGCACTGGTGCCCTCCGGTGCCACTGTGGTGTGCGACCATGCCCCTGAGTCTGGTTGTCAGAAATCCACCTACGTCGAGGTTCTGCTTGCTGACGCCCACTAGTTGCGACAGATGTCTCGGCTCCAACGCGCCTGCTGCCACCACCAACTCTAAAACGTGATAGGAATCTCTTTGTCACCAGCGCCTGCTCTAGCACCCTGGCATATGTGGAAATTCCCAAGGGTACTATGACAGCACAAATCTCTCGGTGGAGACCCTGCTCAAACTTCCATGCTCGGATGTTGTCATCATGGACCAAGTCCGGGTAAAAGCGTGCACAGTCTGCAAAACTAGCCGTGTACTCGGCCACCGTCATCCCACCCTGCTAAAACTGCAGGAACTCCTGAATCTGAATGGAGCGCAAGAAGGAGGGGAAAAACTCCTCATGAAACAACAACTGAAAGTCTCCCCACAAAAGATACAACTCGTCAAGAAGCTGAGTCACCAGACTCCACCAACGCCAAGATGCTCCACGAAAAAGGGTGGCTGCCAAAGCCACTCTCTGATCTATTGGCGTCTGCACAAGCCTGAAAAGGTGAACCACTTCCTCGATCCAAGCCTCTGCTTCCTGAGGGTCTGGTTCACCACTGAACCTCAGCGGTCTCTGCCGCTGGAACTCACGGAGCGCGCTCAACCTGCGCTCAAGCCCCACCTACTCTGCTGAAGCTGTCTGCTACTCAACAGGTGGGGGTGCTGCTACCGGCCCACCTGGAGAAAGGGGCTCGCATGATGGGTCCTGGATTGTGGTCTCGTAGCTCACAGGGTCGTCGTCACGAACCAAAGCTGGTATCCTGGCTGGCTGTCTTCGCGGATACATCCTGAAAATTAGCAAGGAGTGTCGCGGTCAGATGAGTATATGGATATATACCAATAACAACAACGATGGGGAGCTGACTCAAGAAGGATAGTCAAAGACTCAATCTTATGTGATGCACAAACAAATTTTCCCTACAACAAGTGTCTCAGCATGCCGAGTCGACAAGTGTGTTATCAAGCTCCTGGTGAATGGATATGTCGGCCGCCGCACCATCACTAGACTCCCTGGCCTGAGAGCCGCTCTCGAGACACATTAACAATGTTGCCCTATATCCCAACCAATTCCTTTTATTTTAGGGACGTCCGAACAGCATCCCAAGGAACGAACCAGCTCTGATACCACTTTTTCACGACCCGACCCTACCCGAGCTCGAGCCGCAACTACCCCAAGCCTGCCTCCATAGGCCAGGGGATGGCGACCAGGTCCGAAGGCACAATAACTCAGGGAGGCCTTTGCCTAAGTACCTGTACACACACATGCAGCACACTCAAAAACCCGCAATCTTCGGCAGACGATTGCGGGTTGCCTCAGAACTCGGATTTTGAATCCGCAAAGTGTTACGGGAATCAAAAGATATGAACTAAAAAAGTATGGTCTTTGATTGAAGTTTAAACATCATTTCAATATGAAAAAATTTGTGTGAAAGGGGTGTGGGAAATCAAAAACGAAACACAATCCTACTTTGTGGGACTAAGCCCGTCGCTTCGTGACGATCCGCCGTCCGTGCACCTCCTTGGAGAGTAGATGGAGAAGCTTGAGGGGCTTCCTTGAGGGGGGGTTTCGCCAGGGAAGAACAAGGGAGGAAGGGGAAGGGGTTTGGTTTAAGTAGGAAAATAATTAATTAAAAACTTTAATTAATTAAAACTCCCAATTTAACCTGCATATGAAACGCTCGACGGGTCGAGGTTAAGCCTCCCCTAGGGTAAAAACCTCCTCCCGAGCACAACGGTGGTCTCATAATTTTAATCCAAGGCTCCATTCAAAATTTATTAAACTCAACGCCTGAGGCCGCTAAATTACGAAAACACCCCCGGGTCCATTTTTCACAAACGGCTCACTCCCGCGAAGATTACACCCCTCCTAGGGTAAAAGGCATGCTCCGAACTCGATGGTGCCCTCAGTTTTCCAATCTGAGTCACCGTTTAAGAGATACTTGAGTTTCACCATTAAACAAATAAATTAATTAATTAATTTATCTGTTTAACGTTCTAAAAGCGAGCGAGGGGTCCAAACATCCCGCGCTGACATGTTTTATGTCGTTCCTAGGGTAAAAACCTCATTCCGGACCTATCCGTACACTCAGATCTCTGATCCAAAACACCGTTTAGGTTTTATCCCATTTATTTTGCGTTTCCAGTGTGAACGCACTGAAATTTTAATTCCGGCCACACCGGGGCTCGGAATCGCACGCCGTCTGAAGGTGCTGCTCTGGAATAACATCAAGAATATTACGAAGTCTTTCGCAGAAAAAACTGGGTTCTTATAATGAAGAATGTTTTGAATAATTGAAAAAAATATTAGTCAATGCTTCTATCTTGACTCTACCATTGGGGAATTATGGGTTTGTTATTTATAGTGACGCTTAAAATAAATGACTTGGTTGTGTCCTTATGTAAAATGGTAGAGTTATTGCCTATGCATCACAGCGACTAAAAATTCATCAACAAAAATATCTCACTCATGATCTTGAGTTAACAGTTGTAATATTTACTTTGAAGATATGTTGACACTATCTCTATGGTGAAAATGTGAGATATATACTAATCACAAGAGTTTGAAGTATATTTTCTCACAAAAATAACTCAACATGAGGCAAAGATAATAGCTTGAACTACTCAAATATTATCATTACACTATACACTACGACCCGGGGAAGGAAAATAAGGTGGAAGATGCTTTGAGCTAGGGGTGTCCAGACCCAACCCAACCCGATGGGTTCAACTCGACATGACTGGGTTGGGTCGGGTTGGGTTGGGTTATGCATAAAAAAGCTCGGGTTGGGTTTATGTCAGGTCGACCCATGCATGGGTTGAGTTGGGTCTCGAGTTGGATACATTTAGACCCAACCCGACCCGTGACCCATAGGTGTCTACCAAAAAAACTCCCCCTCACCTCATGAAGTCACGGCCCAACCGGTCATTCCCTCCCTCCCTCATGCTCTCTCCTTCTCCTCTCCCCCCGACCTCGACCCTTCCCTCACATGACAAAGAAAGAAACCCTCCTTCCTCCTCCTTCCCAGACCCTCGTGATTGACAAGCAATGAAACCCTACCTTCTCCCTCTCCTCCTTCCTCCTCATTCCTCGAGCTTCCCAACCCCTCGTTCTCCTTATGTTCTCTCTTCTCATTATCTCATGAAAAACCCTCCTTCCATCCTTTCCTTCTCTTGAATTGTTTTGAACCTCCGAAACCACCCAGAAAATTCCTCCTCGCTCACCTCCTCCCCCGACAGACACCTTACCTCAAGAGAAATTAGGATTCATGAGAAATCCCTCCTGGATCACATCGCCTCCTCCTCCTGCCTGCTATATTGTGCATGCGGTTTGGTTTGGCGTGGTAGTAATTGGTAAGTAGTTAATTTTTTTATCATGTTCTTTCTTAAATTCTTATTATGTTTCCTATAATGATGTGTTTCTGATGATAGACAACACCACCATCCTCAAAACTGATTTTTTGAACCTGTGAAATGTTTCCACCATAGATATTATGAATTGGTTTTTGTAAACATATTGAATTTTGAATTGGAATTTTGGCACAATCACTTGGTATGTAATAAAAACTTGATATAATAGAATATTGGCATGCGACTGGAATTAGATTAATGGAACATTTCCATGATGAATTGATAATTAACCTTTTAATTGGTAATTGGGTATAATTGAATTGTAATTTTTTAATTTTTCATGTTAGTAAAATTCACTTTGGGGGAGTGGAGGGGAGGGGGATGCAAGATGGGGGCCTACTACAGGGGGTGGACAGAGACACTGTAGGGGGATGAGGGGATGGGGGAGGCTATTGTAGGGGGTACTGGTTCTGCTGTAGTCATGGGGCTAGGGGGAGGGGGTTGCTACAAGCAGGGGGCTGGGGGGGAGGGGGGGCTGCTGCAAGCAGGGGGCTGGGGTCTGGGGGCCTGCAAGTAGGGGGCTGGGGTCTGGGGACCTGCTGCAGGGGGTGGGGTCTCACAATGTTATTTCCCTCTTTTTTTCTAGTTTCATCATTTTTTAATCTTGAGGTATTCATATCTTATTATCGAACTATTTTTCTCTACTGGTGGGTTTATAAATTTTCATCACCAATTTCTTTTTTCCATCTATTTTATAATATTCTTGGTTCTACCTCCTTGATCAACTCATAGGTCAAATACTAGTCATGGTTAATCTGGGTTGCTTGATTATTTTATGTGGGAGTATCATTATATTGGCATGGTAATTAATTCTTGAGTAGTCAATGTTATAATGGGGGGATTGAGTTTGGGGTTTACAACTGTTTTTTATTCATCTAGAGAAATATGTTAGGCCCGCCATGTACTGGAGATCTCTAAAATTATGGTAATGGTTTTATGGTACAAGGATATTTTAGATTTTGGTGTTTGATATATTTTGTGAGGATGAATAGTTCTAGTTATCCAGTGGTTGGGAATGGTTTTTTTTACATGTTTTAGGATGTGGGGCATGAGATTGGACACATGGATCAAGGAAGAAAATTTGTTCACACCGTGGGGGAGGGGCTGCTGTAGGGGTGGGGCTGTAGGGGGGTGGGGGAGGGTGAGGAGTCTACTGTAGGGGGGTAGGGGAGGCTACTACAGGCAGGAGGAGTGGAGGTTGTTGCATGTGGGGATGGGGTGGGGGGCTGGGTCACACCGTGGGGGAGGGGCTGTTGTAGGGGTGGGGGTTGCAAGGGGCTGGGGGAGGGTGAGGAGGTTATTGCAAGGGGATTGGAGGATACTGCAGGTAGGGGGAGGGAGGCTACTTCATGTGGGGAAGGTGGGGCTGGGTCTGGTGGGCTGGGTCACACCGTGGGGGAGGGGTTGTTGTAGGGTCTAGGGAATGGGGAGGGGTGTTGCAGGGGCCTAGGGGGAGGGCGGGCATACTGCTATAGGGGGAGTGGGGGATGTTTTAGGTAGGGGATAGGGATAGGGGAGGCTAATGTAGGTGGGGATGGGAGGTTGGGTCTGGGGGGCTAGGTCATGGGTCTGAGTACGGGTCCATCGGGTTGGGTTTTACACATATAACCTGACCCGAATTGACCTGAACCACAACAGGTTGGGTTGGGTTGGGTCCATTGGCCATGCGTTGGGTAACCCAACCCCAACGGGTTGGGTTGGGTCGGGTCATCTGCTCACGAAGCATCCTACCCAACCCGACCCAACCCAACCTTTTTTGATCGGGTCGGGTCAAGAAAGGCCCCCAACCCAACCTGACCCGACCCATGGACACCCCTACTTTAAGCAAAAATAATCATGGAGTTTTTAACAAGGTAAGAGTTGAAAGGGATCTTATGTTCATGGATCTATTAAAGATGGATATGGGAATAATCATGGAAGGCGAAATATCAATACTTTTTCAAATGGTTGTTAAACCATCTTTACTAAAAAGGATAAAAAGTTCTCAGATTGATGAGGAGGATTTTCAAAAGAAAATTAAAGCTGTGAACGATGGGAGATTGATTGAATTCGTATATGAAGATGGAATTTTGAAATTTGGGAAGAGACTTTGTGTTCCTAGCATACCTAATCTAAAAAGGGTATTGTTGGATGATATTAATAGCTCCAATTTCTCTATACACCCTGGTAGCACTAAGATGTATAGAGATTTGAAGGAACATTTTTGGTGGGACAACATGAAGAGGTAGATTGATGATTATGTGCTATGATGTATGGTTTTTCAATAGGTGAAGGCTGGAAGAAAACATCCTAGAGGAGTCATGAAACCTCTTCCCATACCTAAGTGGAAATGGGATGATATTACAATGGACTTTTTTATGGGGATACCAAAGACTCCTAAAAGGAATGATGCAATATGGGTCATTGTTGATTGTCTTACCAAGTCAGCACATTTTCTTTCTATAAGAGAAAAGTTATCACTTAAACATTTAGCAAGACTATATATTAATGAAGTTGTAAGACTTCATGGAGTACCCCTATCGATTGTTTCTGATCATGATCCTCATTTTACATCAAGATTCTAGAAAAGTCTTTAGAAATCCCTAGACATTGAACTTAGTTTAAGCACTGTCTACCACCCACAAACCGATGGACAGTCAGAATGGACTATTCAAACCTTATAAGACATGTTTAGATCTTGCTCACTTGACTTTCAAGGTATGTGGGATCAGTATTTACCTCTGGTAGAATTTTTTGATAATAATATCTTCCATTAAAGTATTCATATGGCATCATATGAAGCGTTATATAGAAAGAGATATCGCACACCAACTTTTTGGGATGATGTTGGTGAAAGAAAACTCGTAGGCCCAGAACTTGTTAAGGAAACAATGGAAAAGGTGAATATTATCCATACCCATATCAAAGCAGCTCAAAGTAGGCAAAATATCTATGATGATAACCGATGGAATGATTTGGAATTTCAAGTAAGATATCATGTTTTCTTGAAGGTATCTCCATGGAAGGGTGTTATATGATTCGGTAAGAAGGGTAAATTAAGTCCCAAGTACATCGGACCTTTTGAAATTCTATAATGAATTAGATTTGTAGCTTACCATTTGGCAATGCCTCCAAGTCTCTCCAAATTTCATGATGTGTTCCATGTATCACTATTGAGAAAATACATACCTGACCCAACGCATGTACTCACCTATGAAGAAATAGAACTGGAACTCGATTTGTCTTATTGTGAAGAGCCTGTAAAGATTCTTGATACCAAAGAACAAGTGTTGAGAAACCGAATGACTCATCTGATAAAAGTTCTATGGAGAAACCATAAGATATAAGTGGCAATGTGGGAACCCGAGGAACTTATGATGAAGAACCACCCGAATCTTTTTATGAAGTAATATTCTAGAAATTTTGAGGACAAAATTATTTGAATAAGGGAAGAATGTAACACCCCAAGATTCCACGGTATATTTCTCTTTGAATAATGCAATATCTTGCGTTGTACACAACTTCGAGTTTTAGCACATCACGACCAATCAAACTAGCCGTTATAAATAGTAATACCCAATTTTTGAAATTTTATAAATTTTATTTTTTAAAATGGACTTCATTTTTTAATTCACAATATCAAAATTATCTTAGGGTAAATTTTTGGTATTTTTCTGAAAACTTTCAATTTTTGATGAATAGTGAAAACATTGTGTTGTTGTTTAAAATTGAATTTTTATTTAAATAATTATTTATTTTAATTTATTTTATTTTAATTAAAAAATAGATACATAATACTTATATTAGTTCAATGTAATTCATTGGATTCATTTTATAATAAGATTAGATGTATAAAATTTTATTGAACTTTTTAACGTCTTTTACCCACCTTCTAGGCACGTTAACAAATTTTCATAAAACGTAATTTTACCACTTTTGTGAATTGAATTTCAAAAATATTAGAGACATGGTTAACATCAGTAAGTAAATGTGTTTTAATTGGATGAAAATAATTTTTGGTGAATAGTAACTTTTAAACTTTATTTATCACGGTTAAAAGTAGATAGGGTAATTAAAGGTAAAAATGATATTATAATTACCCTAACACGTGTCCTAATTCTATTGGATAAGTGATTTTAGACCAAAATCAACCTTAGGAATAAAATATGATCCTCTTTGATCCACTTGGATTAGATTAGGACATTTATTATTATTTTATTTAAAGAAGAGTTAAAAGTGTTAAATTCAAATTTTTATAACTAAAAAAAATTAATATAGGGTTATACATAAGATAAATTAAACTATAAATATTCATTATAAATATAAAAATATTTACTACATAATGGTAATTTATTTATAATTTTTAGAAATTAAATAATTAAATTTATTTATGACACAATGTTGATTTAGTAATTACCTTATTAATGAAAGATTAAAATAATTGATATTATAAATATCCAAATAAATGTAAATTGAGACTTTTGATGCATTCCACTAATTTTATAAGTTAATGTGACATGTTAGGATTTATTTAATTTATTTTTTTCGAAGTAATCAAGTTTTTTTAACTTTCAAAAAAACCAAATACTAAATAGTGTCAAAATTGACATAAATGAGTTTTTAAAACAAATACTATATTATTAATTGATATATTATTCCTAAAAATATAAGGTTCATCCAAAGGACTTAGATAAGGTTATATATGTCTATAATGAACCAATTGGGGTTCTCTTGGATTTTTATAGTAATTTTATTAACCATTTATAATAATAATACAAGAATACATGGTAAAAGTTAAACTATTTAACTAAGAGTTAAATCTAAAAGATAAGGTTAATATAGTGACCTAAACCTATCTAAAACCTATTAGTTGAGATTTTTTCAACCCATTCCCACCTTATCCTTGAAATAAATCCTTTTGGAGCTATTATAAACCAAATATGATTGTATAATAAATTAATATTTCAATCTTTTCCTAAAGTGACCCTCACCTCTCTTATAAAAGGGTACTTCCTCTTATCTCAAAATCACACCTCCAAAGCCATTTGGATCAGCAAAACCCTACTCAAATATCTTCCCAACTACCCTAAATTAAAACTAGAAGCCTTAATTTTATCATAAATTCAACCTAAGGATCCCTTTTGATCAAATCAAAAGTAAGCACCCAAAGAAGAGGTAATAATTTCATCACCTCTTTAAAAGTTATTTTTTTCTTCAACTTCCTATTTCTTTGTTGTTTCCATATCAAAATAATGAATCAAGTACCTTATACATACTGTAATGTTATTATAAATATGGTATAACCATATTCATTATTCTATCCATCCTATGAATGACAAAGTCACCAAACGTGCATACGTACGGCTTACCATCTTCACGTCGTGGTGTAGTTTGTTATTCAACACTTCATTATTTGGATGGGTATAATAATGAGTATAATTGATTTAAATAATAAATATAACATGTTAATGATTATATATATATGATATATCATCAAATTACATATGATTTCACCATCAATAGAATGGTATTGTTGCCACTACTGGAAAATAGGTCTATACCCACGGTTTTGCAAAAAACTGTGGGTATAGGGTACCCCTATACCCACGGTTTTCCATAACCGTGGGTATAGGAATAGTATGTGAACCTATACCCATGGTTTTCAAAAACCGTGGGTATAGGCCACCTATACCCACGTTTGTTCTAAAAATCGTGGGTATAGTTGTCTTGCAAGACCTATACCCACGGTTTTAGAGAAAACCGTGGGTATAGGGTATTTTCCGAAGACCTATACCGACAGTTCATCAAAACCGTGGGTATAGGGCCTTTTTTCTGAAGAACTATACCCACAGTTCTCCAGAATCGTGGGTATAGCTTTCCTGCGTTATGGCAGGGTGAAAAAATTAGGCGGGACACTGAAAAAATCTGGCGGGAACGCATTTTTTCACGATTTATATTAATATATTTACAAAAATATAAATATATTAATTCAAAAAATATTTAGCTTGGTTGGTAAAAATATTTCAACCGGTGCTGTAGGTCGCCGGTTCGAATCTCGCTGCCCACTTTTTTCAATTTTAATTTCTGACGTAAATTATATTAATATATATACAGTGATATATGTATACATAATAGTAGAAAATTCCAGGTCAGTTGGTCCTTTGGTGCGGCGCGCCCCAGAGCTTCTGTGTGAAATCTATGGTTCGAATCCCGCCGCCAGTGTTTTTGAATTTTAATTTACCACATAGGTCATATTAATATATATTTGGTGATATATGTATACATAACAATAAAAAATCGTAGGTCGGTTGGTCCTTTGCTGCGGCGCGCTCGTGAGCTTCTGCGTGAAGCGCGGGTTCGAATCCTGCTGGCCAGTTTTCAATTTTAATTTCCCACGGAAATGATATTAATATATATACGGTTATATATGTATATATAACAATAAGAAATCACAGGTCGGTTGGTCCCTTAGTGTAGCGCGCCCATGAAGTGCGGGTTCAACTGCCCCCTGTAGTGGAATTTTTGAATTTAAAAAATACCCCATGATTTCAAAATCGTGGGTCTGTTGTGTGCCACGCTCGAGCTGGTGTGCCACACTTTAGACTCTCTTATACCGGTTCTCCTAAACCGTGGGTATAAGCTGAGACCCATATACCGACGTCGTTCCAGCCCACGAACGCGACGAGATTCATTCCCCATCATAACCATTCAAGAATAATTTTCATTTTATGATTTAAAAATAATTTTTAAGAACATAATATCATTTTGTATATGAAACAAATACATCCTATCCATAACAAATATGACTTACGTAACAAAACATATAAAGGAAAACGAATCAGTTAACACCCGAAATAATGATACTACTGAAATATTATTAACAAAACAATATTAGAAGATCATATATAATATCATATTTATTTATATGGTTATTTTATAATTTAATAAAAATGATTTAACTATTATACATGATTTTAACGTACCCTCGACCAAGGAAAAGTACAGGGTAAGGGTTAATTTTACAATCTCTTTAATTATCTGAGGTTGTTGATACATAAGTATATATTGGGACTTCTTTATCATCCTCATCTGTGTTTCTTAAAAATGTATTTCAAAAAAATTTATTATTTCATAGAATATAGGTTGAAGTCATTTATACCCTTTTTTGACTTTTTATAAAATATTTTGAAAGGAATATTTCCTTCATTTTCCAAATAAGGTACTTTATGACCTTTTCGACAAATTAAGGTAAGAATGTTTTTTTAACTTATACGGTAGGTGTAGATATTTTACGTCATTATAACACCTTTAAATCTTACCTTAAAATTTTATAATAATATTTTCAAAATAAATTTTTTCTTTTATAATTAGTTTACTTTTAAATTATTTCAAAATAGAAAGAGATATTTCTATCAAATAGTTTTGATTTCATCTATGTAAACATCCTTTAATGGATTTTACACTTGTTTGAAGTTGGTTTATTATGATACAATCTTCCATATTGTATTGAAGGTTTTGTGATATGTTTTACTGTGGATGTGTTATTTTTATACCATTCATTGTTTATTATTAAAGTATTAACATTTTGTATGCTAGTTTTAATACGAATGTTTATGTTATGTTTCAACCTTTTCATATGAGGAATGCATTGCACACTTAGTAAGTGATGGGTAAAGTTCGTTATAGCTCCCTGATGCATCGGTAGGTCTCATGAGACAAACTAGTATCTTGGTACAAGGTCTTGAAAAAATCTTATTTTTAGTATTGGCATAAGGCCTTGACTATGTGGTTATGATGTTCAGCATATGCATTACATCATTATGAAATTAGTTATTGATATTACATGTAATTATTCAACTAGTAGAATATCCATGTGAATAAGTAAATGGCATTATTTGATTTATCTTTGCCATATTATGTTGAAGTTTAATTTTAAAATTATTTTGTTTTAGTCTTATACATTGCCTTCAATGTTTATTCTTATTTATGAAAGTTTCCACTATATTGTTATCCTTACTGAGAATCTGAGATCACCCCTTTCTTATGTTTTATTTTTTCCAAGATGTGAAGAAGTATATTATGATTGACCTTCAGGGATAGTCTATGGGATATGAGTTTGTTAAAAGGATAAAAAATGTTGTTTTTTATATAATGTAATGTAAAACTTATGTATGTATCTAGTACTTACAAGGCTACTAAACTGATCAGTCTTTCAGGACTTGATCCCTTGTGATCATTCCAATGTTATATAATAATGCACCGACTCTAGGTAACTAGGGTCGGGGCATTACACTTTCTCAAATGATTGCTCAATCATCCCTCATGGATAAAATAAATGATGCTCCAAGAAATGATATGGAAATTTAGAAAAGGGTGGAAGCTATCAAAAATAATAAATCCTCTAAGTTCAAGATTAACAAGGATGGATTCGTAAGATTCAGGTCACGGTTATGTGTACCATCTGATCTAGAGAAAAACAAGGAGCTTCTTAATGACACACATAGCTCAACCATTTATATTCACTCAGGGAGTACAAATATGTATTGAGATCTCCAGGAGAATTATTGGTGGGACAATATGGAGAAGGAGATTGTTGAGTATACATCAAAGTGCCTGGTATATCAGCAAGTGAAGGCTGAAAGACAAAAGTCTAAGGGGATGATACAACCACTACCCACACCAACATGGAAGTGGGAGAACATCACCATGGACTTTTTCACTAGAATTACAAGGACATCTAGAGGAAATAATGCTATATGGGTCATTGTGGATCGTCTTACAAAGACAACTCACTTTATCACAATTTGAGAGGACTTCTCATTGGATCAACCTGCACGTATATATATCAAAGATGTGGTAAGAATGCATAGAGTACCACTATGTATTGTATCTGATAGAGATTCGAGATTCACCTCGAAGGTCTAGAAAAGTCTCCAACATGCTCTAAGCACTGAACTGAACTTCAGTATGGCCTATCATCCTCAAACTGATGGCCAATCTGAGTAAACTATTCAGACACTGGAAGATATGTTGAGAGTGTGTTCTATGGACTTCAAAGGAGGATGGGACCAATATCTTCCACTGGTTGAATTCTCCTACAACAACAGTTTCCACTCCAACATTTGAATGTCACAATATGAAGCCATTTATGGGAAAAGGTGCAGAACACCAGCATGCTAGGATGAATTTAGTGAGCATAAGATGCTAGGACCTGAAATGGTCGAAGAAATAGTGGAGAAGGTGAAAACCATTCAACAGCACATCAAGACATCCCAAATTCGAAAAAAGAGCTATGAAAACAATCGTCGATGAGACCTTGAGTTTAAAGTTGGAGACATGGTATTCCTCCACATATCTCTATGGAAGAAGGTCATGAAATTTGGGAAGAAATGAAAGCTAAGTCCCAAGTACATCAACCCCTTTTAGATTCTTGATCATGTAGAAGTTGTGGCCTATCGACTAGAACTTCCACCTACCATATCTAAAGTGCATGTTGTATTTCATGAATCTCTCTCAAGTAATTACATATCAGATCCTTCACATGTATTGTCTTCAGAGGTGGTATAGTTGGAAAATGATCTTTCTTACAAGGAGCAGTCAGTGAAGATCTTGGATCGTCAAGATAAAGTTCTACGTAATAAGACTACTCACCTGGTCAAAGTAATATGGTGGAATCATAAGTATGAAGAGGCAGCATAGGAACTGGAGGAAGCGATGAAGGAAAATTAACCACACCTATTTTCATCTTAGAATGTAAAAAGAAATTTCGAGGGTGAAATTTCATAAGGGGGGAAGAATGTAACGACTCAAAGTTTAATCAATGGAAATTCTCTTCTTATAATTATATCATATAGTATAATCACATAAAATCACAACACAATGCCACATCATGCTTAAATGAAATATTAAATACTATGTGTCCTTTAAACATAATTTTTTCACTTCTATGATTTGAATTTTGAAAATCTAACATACACAATTGCGATCAGTAAGATGTTTGGAGTCTGATGGGACGAAATTAATTTTTAGTGAATAGTAACCTACCCTTATGAATAGTAATGTTTCCCTTATGAATAGTAATATGACCCTTATGAATAGTAAATCGGCCAAGTGAATAGTAACATTACCAATGAGAGTATAAATAAAATTTATCCATCTTATAAGTGACAATATGATAGTGTTGCTATTTTTGGTAAGTCATAAATATTTAATTACAATTTTATGGTTAATTTAATAATTTAAATGAAAATTTATTTTCATAAAATGTATTCATAAAATAATATTTTGATGTCTTATGATTATAATATAATTTTATGATACCTTAATTAATTTTTCAAAGTGTTTAAAAAAGCAATTTTAATTTTAAAATTTGTATTTTTCAAGTAAATTGTGATTTTAATTAAAAATTAAATTTATCACATTTAGAAAATTATTTTCATAAAATGGAGTTTATTTTTGGATTCTACGCGCCAAAAAATGGTTAGGGTGATTTTTTGGGATTTTTCTGAAATACTTGAATTTTTGTGAATAGTAAAATTCGATAATTTACGAAAGATGCTAAATAAATGAATTTCCGCATAATGATTGGGTCATAGATTATGTAAATGGTTATTTTTTAGAACTATCATTAAATTATTACTATTTTTTGTTATAATAATCATCATTATTGGTTATCTTGAGAAAAATAATAAATTAATGAATTAAATATTGAGACTCATCCACTATAGAAACCACCTCTCACCACCTCTTCTCCTCACACCTCTCAAGCCTTTTTCCTTATCCAAATTCTACTCAAATCTCTCCCTAAGACTCTCCCCCATGTCTAGAAGCTTTTGGTATTAATAAAATACCAAAAACCAATCCCTCAAGGTGGCTCTCAAGAGGAAGGAAACAAGAGGTAAAACCCTCTTCCGTTTTCTTTCAATTTCTTTTCAAGTTCCTTTGTATTCTTTTTTATCCTCACCTCTCCTCGTCCAAATGGAACTACTGGAAATATGATCTATACCAACGGTTTTGGCCAAACTGTTGGTATAGGTCACTTATTTGGACCTATACCAATGGTTTGGCCAAAACCGTTGGTATAGGTCCATATAAGTGACCTATACCAATGGTTTTGGCCAAACCGTTGGTATAGGTCCCCCCTATACCAACAGTTTGTCCAAAATCGCTGTTATAGGTCCCAAAATCAAAGAACTTATACCAACGGTTTTGAGAACCATTGGTATAGGTACATGTATTTTTAATAGAATCTTCTTACAGAGGACATTAAATAAATAAAATTTTAAAATACTTATGATAATACATATATATATTTATGAAATTATGTTCATAAAAGTAAGTTAGGTTAGTGGTTAGGTCGTTCAATCGCAAATGGGAGGTGCTGGGATCAAAACCAAGTGAATGTTTATTTTTTGAATTACATATACCAACTATTTTATGGAACCGTTGGTATAGATTTTCATATTATTACTTATACCAACGGTTTGAAAACCATTGGTATAGATCTATACTCACGTCTTACTTGGCAACGGTGCTCCAAACCGTTGGTATAGGCTATACCAACGGTTTGGAGGCCTATACCAACGGTTCCAAACCATTGGTATAGGGTATTTTTCCAGTAGTGTGGCATGATAACTCTAGTAAACTACATGTACTATAATTTTGTTATGCTAATGGAATAATTCATCATCATATCTCTTCCCCCTCCTTTTATACTAAGAAATGGAAACACCATCTGAGATGTGTTAATTTATCACATTCAAGGACGACGAGTTTTCAATTTCTATTACCGTCCTCAATTCTAGTCATAAAACCATTTTTATGGTTGAACCGGATTATTATGTATGTAATACATCCTATATAATGTTCTAGAATCATTTTGTACAAATGGTATTAATTTATAAAACAAAATGAGTTCGTTGTGATCAAAAAACCGCCAATTAACCCAAACTGTTGTCATTAAAGTTTTATATAATGATTCATCCTCACTTCAAATAACCAAATGAATTTTATAACCATTTAATATTCTGGATGTTCTCTAATAACATATAACTTCAATTCTGGACAACCATCCTCATCTTACATGATTATTCGTACATGTATATAAGTAAACCGATCATGAAAACCAAGAAAAAAAACGCTCTCAACCAATGAAATTGAACCTCTTAACACATCAAAAAAGTATTGAATGGAATTGATAAGATTATACTAAATCAATTACATATAGAAGATGTTTTGGACTTATTAATTAATGAATCTAATTTGATTATCTAGTGTGGGTTTCGGGCGCATCGGAAGCGCGGTTGGGCCGATAGTCAACTTTGATTTTTACCATGATCAATGATTATTCCGGGATTAATACGACGATGAATGTCAGTCTCCATAGAAAATAATCAGAGATTTAGATAAATAAGTAAGAGGTCTGAAACCTTTAGAGAGGATCTTTCACATCATGTTTATAATTAATTTCATAAAGAAAATAATACCTGGATCTTTGGTATTTTCTTCATTGATGATGTTGATCATCCGGAATTACCCTTCCGGATTATCTTGTTGTGCTTTCAAGGATCCAAACTAGAATCCCTATAGTGGTGATTCACATGTGCTCTAATGGCCTCTGATCGACATCGCTCATTCTTCGGGTGCTAGCGCAGCGAAGCGAGTGTCTTGTGTCAGTCGTTCTTGATCGTTTGTTCTTCTTCCTTGAAGAACGTCTCACATTCTTGAGAGGGGCGGGAAGAGAATTCAAGAGAGAAATTATTTGGCTCAACAATTCTCAATTCATTGGGTGTGTGGTTCGATACATGGCACAATAGACGTATGTGCCTATTTCTTGACACGGGGCTTTAATTACAACATTTAATTGCGTAACAGCAATTAAATACATTCGTAACCTTAGAGAAAACTCATGCTATTAATAATAATATCGCGTCATTATTTATGGTGCGCCAACTTGTGCAAAACGGAATTATAAATAAAATTTCACGTCAAAAAATAATAGCATCGTTATTTTAATTTGTGTCAACTAGTTAAATAATTATTTATCATCTTGAAAATAATTATTTTACTACCGGATCAGTCTTGGTCCTCTCAAAATCCACTTCCATTTATTAAACACCCAAATAAATAAATAAATAAATTATTCTCTTAAATAAATATTTTATTTACAAACTAGTAAATAAATATTTATTAAATGTTCAATAAAATAAATATATATATTTTACCCATAATCCGGTGAATAAATATTTATTTAATTTATGAAATAATTTTAACTTGAATAAAATTATTTCATTGTCTTGAGAATAATATTTATTGATTAAATTCAAATAGAATTTAACTAAGACCACCAGAAACACTTAGTGTGTGATCCTCTGAGATTTTTTCTCGTTGGCATTAGGCGGGCTTACCTAAAGTCCAAGAGTACTATCTAGTAGTGGGTCAAGGCACCCAAGAGAAATAACTTAAAGTCGCAACAATGACATCCACATACGAACGTTCACTGTGTAATATAATCTATTTGTTGTAATATTTCATCAAGCATATTTCATGATAGTGCCATCAACTTTTAAACTTGATACGTCATTCTTTGACTACCTGAAATAAAATCGTTGTTACACCATGGTCATGGAATTTCACGTGACGGTTCTATTTCAATAAAAGGGCTAAGATATCAACTTTTATAAATAGAAGGGATAAATCCTTCCTTGACTTATCCATTAATAACATGTCACTCGTGACGCACCCAACATACCCTAATTCCCGCCAACTGTCCGCATGACGGTTTTTTTCAGTAAATCAAAGTGCGCGAGTCATGACACATATTAATGATAATATTAAAGTCTAAGGATCATTACACACACTCGTAGATAGGAATATCTAATGACACCAAAACATGTGAAATATCTACCGGTGGGTTTGTTCTCATAATCTTCTGTCTTGGAGATTACCAAGTGCAAATATCATGAGAGGAAGTCTCATCTGGTTACGAGTATTCATACTTGACAGTCTGCATGCTATGTGTCTTGTCATAGTATGACATCCAACCGTAGAACTATATTTAAGAATATTGTTATAGTATTTCAAGGTTCTCATCATAGTGGGGAACTGTCATGACCTTATCAATGCAAAAAATACTCTAGGACATTATTACATCATAGTTATGCAGAACAATGAACAATATGTAATAAGATGTTTAATATTTAAATACATTAAATATCCATGTAATCAAAGTACAACCAATTGGTTAAAGTTGGTGGAGTCCTGACCCCGAGGTTTCGGGTTCGAGTCCTCGCAAGGCAACGCGCACTATATGCTAACAAACCTCTCGTGGGCCCCTCTACCCTGTTGGAAACTGGCCTAAGCCCAAGGGTTGGCCACCTTGGGCCTCACTGGGGACGTGCGGTGCGCAGGTGGGGAGGTCACCCCAATACCTCGTTACCCATCAACATGTTTCACCAATAAGCTTGTACCCTAGTGGTACAGGCTCCTACTTGGCATCCAAAAGACCCAGGATCAAATCCGGGCAGAGGTGAATTTCTGGAACTGTAGCAGGGGTACTGTAGCAGTGGTGAAACTGTAACAGCGGCAACACTGTAGCGGCAGAGGGACTGTAGCAGGACTGTAGTGGCGGCGGTACTGCAGCAGGCACTGTAGCCGCATGGGTACTATAGCAGTACTGTTCACCGAGGGGTCCTTTGGGCCAAAACATGGGATTTTAAGCCTTGTATTCAGGCCACTTGGCCTTGGGCCTTCGGGCTATGTAATGGGTCTTCCTCTACCCAGTCTAAAGAGGTCTTTGCTTTAATAATAAATTGAGACTTCGATCCCAACCTTTTAAAAAAAAAGTACAACCGGTTGGTTCTAGGACACCAACTCTTACATCCAGTACATTAAGATCAAGGGAAGAACACCTTCGGACTTAAGGTAAGGGATTATACCCGAACCTCCATTATTCCTTCGGGTTTCTTTATCTTTCTTTTTACCCAAATGAAGTTATAATTTCTTTTTATGTACATCTTCTAAATACTGTGTATATGTTCTAAACTCATGTATCAATATCCATTCATCATTCTCTTTTGGGGATGTACATATTTTTAAGTGGTTCCCTTCTCAATTATCTCCGATAAGCAAGCCCATTTTAAGGGAACTTCCCGAATTCATATCCAATTTCAAGTGCACTCTATCATATGTTTTAAGTCGCCATTGTTTTTATAAAATCAGAATTTTATTATGAAAACCTTCTTGGTTCACTTCTGGTTTTATATAAAAGATTATTCCTTTTTTTATTTTAAATTCTCTTTGGTATTTTCCTTAAAACCGTACTAAAATGTCTTAATGCTAAAATTTCTTAAATACTCTCCTTACATATTGCCACTTCTGTTTTATATCACTTACCATGATATATGATTATTTTCTCTTATGAATATTCATGTATGTTTTAATTCCTTTCTTTCATGGACACTTGTATGATACGCTCATTCATTATGTTTTATGACATGATTATGATACTCATTTCTTTCCATGGGTACCCTTATGATTATGTATGATTCATTATGTGGAAAACATAATCATTAACATGTTAAGATGGGTGCACTCAGATAGTGCTCCAATGCATTGGGTAAAGTTTAGTCTCATTAGACGTTATGTGCAACGATCTTGGCGGTTAGCCTTAACTCATGTTCCATGTGCAACGGTCTTGGTGCTTAGCCTTGACTCGTGTTAATCTGTGTAACGAGCCTTGACTCGTGCTAAAATCATATTTTATGTTGCTACCACATTACCAAGATTCCATGATTATATGATATCATGTTCTAAATTTTATGAAACCTTATGTTTAATCATGTACCATGCCTCGTTATATCATTATGTTATGTCTTCTAACCCATGTGTTAAGCTTTATTCTTATATTTATTCCCTTACTGGGCTTCTAGCTCATACCTTTGTTCATGTTATCCTCGGGTTATCTGATGCTGATGTATGAGCACAATGGAAGTTAGGAGCTCAATATAGAGATTAAATAAAATTTTCTTTTATAATGTTTAATTATGTACGTAGTCTTCCAATACACTAAACTTTACGATCCTTTGCTTGCAATTTGATGTTTATTTATGCTTAAAATCATGTGATGATGTGTGTAAAAGGTTAGGGTCGCTATACTATATGATATATTCGTTGGTAAATGTCCCAAAATATCTTTTATTAATATTTGGGGTTGTGAATCACTCGTATGAAAATTGGTTTCCAATAAACATGACCCTAAAGTAGTGAAATGATTATTTGTTGTCTATCTCAAGGAAACTATGAGATGTTATTTCTATAATCTAACAGAACACAAAGTGTTTGTGGCTGAAACTAGTATATTCCTTGAGAATGAATAAATTAATTGAGCAGTCAGTGGGATGAAAGTTGATCTTGGAGAAGTTAGGGACCAACAAAAAGGAAGTTCTCCTGATATGGAAGTTGAGTCGGTTATATAAAGAGTTGTGGAAGAATAACCAACTCAAGTTACACAATAACTTCAATGCTCTAGTAGGATTCACCAGGAGCCTGAGATATATGAATTTATTATGGAAAATGATGATAAAGTAATGTTCATAGATGATAAACCTACTGCCTATTGAGAGTACATTAAGAGTTCTGATTCTAAGAAATGGTTAAAAGCTATAGAATCGAAAATGGACTCCATGCACATAAACCAAGTTTGGAACTTGGTGGGTGCACATGAAGGGGTGAGACCCATAGGGTTTTAGTGGGGTTTTCACAAGAAAAATAATATGTATAGTAGAGTGTCTACCTATAAATAACACCTGCTGGAAAATGTTACAAAAAATTAATGGTATTGACTATGAATAAACATTTTCATATGTTGCGATGATAAAGTATATTCAAATATTTCTTATAATGACCTAGATCTCATATACATATTATTACATCATCTTTATCATAAACATCTATATAATACTCACAAAAATCTAAAGGTCCAACATCTTTTGGAATTGGGTACATGATAAAAACAATAACATAATCTTTTATTCTCATCTCTATACTTTCTCCTAAACCTCATCTTACTCTTACTACATGAAATATCTTGGAGACATGCATAAAAGAAAGGGTGAGCCATAAATCCCGTGAAGTTTGTCACATTATAAAATCAGATAATATATCATGAGAGTCAATAATCATAAAATGGAAACAAAAAGAGAATGATTATGAAGCATCACTTAAAAACATGACATAAGAGTCAAATATCATAAAAGCATTGTAAACATAAGAGAGCATAAAGTGTAACGCAAACATAAGACATGTCGTCATAATGTATATATTTATAAAGAATAATAATATTATAGTTATTTAATAATGACAAAAAAATAGTATTTAACTAAACAAAGTGAAGAATAAAACTCTGTATAAGTGATTTATAACAATATACATATAAATCATAATATACAAACCAATATATTTATAAATATAAAAACATGTATATATATATTTTGCTGAAATGCGGCAGACCCCCTACTGTCTTTCAGTCAAGTTGAAAGGCGGCAGGGGGTCTGCCGCCTTTCATACACGTTTTTTTTTTAAATTGACTTACACATTTTTTATTTTATGTTTCAGAAAACGCATTAAAAAAAACTCTCGTGTCATGTCACATAAGGTCACTCCTAGTCTTAGACCTCGTTTGGAACGGGAGATTTGGAGGGAAAAGAAAGGATTTGGAACAAAGGAAACATATTTCCTTCGTTTGGTGAGAGCTAGGTGAGGGAGGGAAATATCAAGTGGGGAGAAATATTTCTCCCCAACGGTGCTTTTACAATCACCTCAAAACTGGGGTGATTTGGAAGGAAATGCGTCCAGGCGTGATACGTTTTTTAAAATTTCCTACCATGCCCATGTGCATGTTTTATTTCACATAACATTTTATTGAATTACCATTTATATAAATTATCATTGTTGTGATTATTAATAATAAAAATTAGTATTTTTATATAAATATTTTGTTGAACATAATTTGTAGATAATTTTTTTTATAACCTCAACTTAATTTTTATGTAATAAAATCAAACAATTATAAATAATTTTGATTATAGTTAATTTTGATTATAAATAATTTTGATTATCTTGAATTAATAATTTGTATAAATAATTTATAAAAACTTTTGAGTTAATATTTTTGAATTAATATTTATTTATGAATGCATATTTATAAAACTATATATGAATAAATATATTTAAAAATAAATATATTTATTTATTTATAATTATATAAATATTTATAATATATATATATATATATATATATATATATATATATTTGAAAATCAAAGATACAATTTAAAATCGTAATATTTTTTTATTTGGAATAATTAAGTATTGGAAAACTATATTTTTTAATAAGGGTTATTTTTGTCATATTTCCAAAATATTTCTTTTCTTTTCTTTTAATAATTGTCACCAAACAAGATAGAGAGAAATTGCAATTATTTCTTTTATTTTACTAAATTTGACATACAAACAAAATGAAGATAAATGAAAATCATTTCTTTTCTTTTCTTTTCTTTTATGAATTATAAAATCATTTCTTTCTTTTACTAAATCATGACCAAACATAGGCTTAAAGCCATTTATGCAAAAAAAAAAACGATGGATTGAATTATCTGATAATCTTTTGGTTTACGGGGTTCAATTTCGGCCTAATTATGGGTTTCCATCGTAATTTCACCGCCAGGAAGGTGGGACGGGGTAGTTTTACCGGCCGGATAGTTTTACCGGTGGGGTTTATGTTCAAAATAATAATAATAAATAAATAATAAACGATTAAACGGCGCCGTTCTTAAACTGCTGGGTAGTTACCGTGCTCTCCCCGTTCTTCCCTATTTTCCTCTTCCCTGTTTTACCCGGTCGCGCGCAGTCAAGTTTCAACTCTATAAAAAAGGTTTTCGCAATTTCCGTGCTCGGAGGTCTGGAAATGGTGCGCTCACTGTCTAGCTCAGACTCATTTTACTATTATTTTTATCCGGATATTGTTTTTTTTCACTCCTCTCGGCTACCTAGGGATTTCAAATTTGAATCAACTTGAGTTTTCTTGAACTCTGTGCAATGTAGCAGGAGATACGGCACTGTATCTTGTCTCCGTTGATTTACCTCACTCTGCATTACGTTTCCCTGCTATAAGGCTCTTACTCTCTCGATAATCCTGAATTTTCTTTGTTGGACGAAGTTGTGCGAATGTCTGATGATCATCTTATCATCCTTTTGACAATATTAATGCGAGAAGCGAGAAAGGTTCTGGTTATTCCACTATATTATATTTTCCGCATGATAACAAATTCACAAATGATCACCGCTGAAACAATTTTGTATTGTTACTGATCTTTCATTCCGATGTCTTTTTGAATCATCCATCTGCAATAATGGGTTTAAGAGACCCCCATTTGCAACTGTTGTTGTTGTCATGGATCGGTTTCATAGACTATTTTCATTATAATTGTTCACAAACCTGACAAGAAAAATCATGGAAACAGGTAGAGAATTTGAGTGTTTTATCATGGTCTGTAGACTTGATCATTACCCACAGCTGGTTCAATTTTATATGTTTATTTGTCATGAATTTTTCTCTCACACAATAAGGTGTTTCAATTCCATATACAGGAAAAAGAAGCAAAGAAGGAAGCTTTTAAGAAGTATTTAGAGTCTACTGGGGTCCTTGATGCTCTGACTAAAGGTTTCGTTCTACCTTAAAAATAAATATGGCAAAAAAAAAAGGTTTTTAAAGCTTAGGTCGTTGATAATTACTGAAGTATCTTATTTCCCTTCACTGTAGTTCTTGTTGCATTATATGAGCAGAATGACAAACCTTCGTCTGCCACTGAGTAAGTTTATATATTGTGTTTTTTTATTGTTTTTGTTGAGTCTGAATTGATCTCATAAATATTGTGTCACCATCTGTATTTCTTTAGGCATCATCAAAGAGTGCACGACTGCAGTGTAGGTATCACGTAGATTTGATCACTTAAAATATCAGCCATGCATGTATACAGTGAAGATCACTTCGGATATGTAAAAGTGATATTCATGGAAATGATTCATTCCATTAGATTGTTCATCATTGCCCAGAAGATCCAGAGCATGATAACGAAGCATTGCTTCCTTCTCATCAATTTGTTTACTATAATGTTATGCATTTAGTTTAGTTCAGGCCATCTAGTTATAACAAAAGAACTGATATTTCTTCAATATTGTCCCTTTGTTGAAATTATTTGATTTGATAGTTTCATCCAACAAAAGATGGGTGGTCCAACAGTGGCTGAATATGAAAAGCTGCAAGCTGAATTATCAGCCCTCCAGATAAAGTATGATAAGCTACAAATTGAAAACTCGGATTTGCATGCAAAGTATAATGGCCTTTTGGGAAATCGCCACGAATTATGCAGTGAGGTAAGCCTTTAGCCACATAAGAACCCAGCATTTTGGAATTTAAATGTGCAGTGACTAAGGGTCTGTTTGTATCGCTTATTGAGTATAGTTTACAGCACTTGTCTCTGATGATAGTCTGAAAAAACAAGTAGCGTTTGCCTTGTTTCTGAAAAACACATTCACTTAAATTTTAGAAGAAAACCACTTAATTAAGTGACTAAAAAACATTTTTTCAATAAGCAATCTGGAAACACTCATATGAAAACACTCCTATAAGTAGTTATTAACAAGTGTTGTCAAATGGAGCCACAGCAGCTGTAGTATTGATTGAACGGGATGGCTTAGGAATCATCAGGGAAGGCGTATTCCTTCTGAAATATGCATGGAGATGCAAAAAGTGAATGAACACAATATAAATACTCTATGCTTTTTTCAGTAAAGACAAGTTATCCTGTTTTGAAAATGGTTTCTTTTAACTTTTGGCCTCAATTGCTGCATCAGGTTCTTTAGAGAGTTATAAAATTCTTAAAAGAAAGTCAATGGGGTTTCAGGGTGTGTTTGGCTGTGCTCATTTAAAATTGATTCCGTACAAGTGTTTTCAAATTGCTTATTCATTTAGGCTTATTGAAATAACATTTTTTACCACTTATTTAAAATGCTTAGCATTCATTTGACAACACTTAACACTTAATGCTTATGATTAGAGCTGTACATGGGCCTAGGGACCCACTCAACCCCATAGGTCCGATCTGAAAATTATTATATATTTTTTTCATTTAATATAATTGTATTTAAGGCCCGTCGGGCCAAATAAATTTAAACGGGCTGGGCTTTGGCTTTTTTTCAAGGGTTGATAAATGGGCTGGGTCAGGCCTTGAAATTTTCTTTGTTGCCGAGCTGGAAACTCAACCTGAACCTGATAGGTCCGACCCATGTGCACTTCTACTTAAGATAGGTGATCATGCAAAAGTGTTTTTGGATTGCTTATTGAAAGTGTTTTTATGCCACTTATTGGAGTGGTTTTCTTTTAAAATTTAAGTGCAAGTGTGTGTGTTTTTCTGATACACGAACTGTAAGCACCATCAACACCAAACAAACCGTCCAAAAACAGCCATATTAGCCTCCTCTGCAAACATCATTTGTTTTTTCAAATTGTTCATCGTAAGTGATAAATTCTATAAACAATTTTCAATAAATGCTGTCAAATGGAGCCCAAGTGTAAGTGTTTTTTCTAAAACGGATCAAACACCACTCATTTTTTTAAACTACTTATTTAATAAGGTATTTATGATTGAATTTTTCTTCAACTCTGGAATTAAGCACTCGGTTTATTACACGGATAAGATCAAATTCCAGGAATTGATCCTTGTTTGGTCCATTGTTGCAGCTGGAGGAGCCCCCAAATTTGCATCTGGCACCCTCGACAGAGTGCCCCAAGAACCTGGAAGACGATTTGGGTGCTGGGAAGAAAGAAACTGAATTCTGATGCTTACACGATGAACAATACAGCTTCCAGTTTGGAGAGCATTGCCAAAGTAGTTTGGGTTGAACCCTATGCTGTCCCCCCCCCCCCCCCCGTTCTGTTCTTTTCCATCATTTACTTTTTTGGGTTGATTCAGCCCTTTTTTGTTCATGTAATTTGTTACCATTCCAGTTTGGAGAGCATTGCCAAAGTCATGTTTGGGTTGAACTAAATATTGCTGTTTTTTTTTCATTTGTTACCTTTTTGGGTGTTTTTTTAAATGAGTTTTAGTAAAAATAAAACTTTTTTTGACAAAAAAAAGCTTACTTAAATTGATCTAGATTTTAAATGTTTACATGTATGATTCCTTCAATATATATATATGCACACATAAAATAAAATTTTAAACATTGTTTAACTTTTACTATATTTATTATTATTTTTATCAATGTGGATCGTTTGATTAGTCAAAATACATCTTTATTTCCATGATATGGGAAGAGTAGAGGTGTTAACGAGGCAGGGTGGGTCGGACCACATGGCGGATCATTTTATTGAGCAGTCCGACTCGGTTCACAAAGAATGCGGGTTTAAAAAATAAAAGTATGGTTCTACCATGCGGGATCCACGGACTAACGGGCAGGCCCACCGGCTTAAAAAAAAACAATATAGCAAAATATTTTTTTGTTTCATAAACCATGATAAATTGAAACAGGAAAATAGGAATGTTTGAGATTTGATGAAAATATTTAGTTTTAAATTCATAATATCCCTAACAACAACAATAACAACTGTTAAAAGATTGTATCTTTGATGATTTATGAGATTAATATTGTCTTAGGTGGGTCATTTAACTTGACCGTCTAATCTTGCGCTTCTAGTTAACATTGCAGCTCATGTATATAATATTTATTACACATACATATTGTAACGTCTCGGCCTTAATTAGATACGGACCGTTTTTACTTTATTGTAATCTAATTAATTAAGTGACCAGAGGCGCCCACCTGCGCACCTCGCTGCGGGTCCCAGACAACTTTTTATTTAATTTAAATAATTGCAAACGTTTCATGAAAAATGTCACGTTGCGTTTTGGCGTGGTGTTCGGGTTTTAAATAATTAATTAAGGATTGAAAAAGAGTAATAATAGATTTAAAGAAGATTTAAAGGAAAGCGAGAAAGGATAAAAAGATATTCTGAAATAAAATAGAGGGGGTTACGGGAAAAATGGAAATAATTAAAATGGGGGATTCTCGTTTTTAATTATTTTTATTATTTTTCTTTCTATTTTTTGTTTTATTTTATTTTTTTCTTTTATTTCCTTTTTTCCTTATCTTTTATTTTTCTCTTATTTTTCTTTTCTTTTCTTTTTCTTTCTTTTCTTTCTTTTCTTGTTTCCTCCTCTCCCTCTCTCACTCATCACGTCGCACCCCTCAATCCCGTCACACCAACCAGCAGCCCCTTCGAAAGGCAGTTGCTCCTCCGTCCGACGTCTGATTCCTTCGCCGTTAGGTGCGCAGTAAACCTTAGGCAAAGGCTAACGTTGCGCAAGTGGAATCGTTTGATTCCGTTGAGTATTCTGCACGCAGTTCGCCGCGGAAGATTCTTACCCTATTTTGGGTTTTTTTCTAAAATCCTTTGTTTTCATCCGTTTTAGGTCAAATCAAAGTTTACCGCGGATCTTAGAGTCATCTACGACTACAAGGTAGGGTGCCTATTCGCTTTCCCTCCATTTCGTTGCGATTTAAAAAAAATGCACCGTTGTGTTGTTAGTCGGTGCCTACCGGCTTTGTGCAATTTTACCCATTTTAATTACTTTAATGGTTCTGTTTAATTGTTGCAGCCTTAATCATCTTAAATTAATTTTGTTTGAATGATTGCAACAAAGTTGGACACCCTTTGGGCGTGCCGACATGATCGGTGTATTCTGCCATTAGCTGAGTTTATTGTTTGATGAATTGCATGTGTTGCGAAACAAACTTTTTATTGTAATTAAATTAAATAAATATTTGTTTGATGTAACACCCCGAGATTTTATGAGATATATTATTTTTAATTTCTTTGATATCTTCTATTATACACTACACCAAGATTAGCTTGTACTATACGCAACACCGTATTAACTTGCAGTATACGCAACACTATTCTTGACTCGTGTTACACACAATTTCAAGTTCGTTTTGTGGAAATTATTCTACGCAACATTAAGTATAAATTCTGTTTAATGTATAAATGAAATAAGTTTTGATTATGTTATACGCAACACCAAACAGAGCTTTCACTACGCGCAGCCCTGACTTGGCTTGCATTACACGCAATCAAGACCTTCTTCGATAGCGTGTGTAATACGCAATACCAAGTTTCACTAAACGAGATATTATTATGAACTAGCCATTATGAATAGTAATACCCACTTTTTGAAATTTTATAAATTTTATCTTTCAAAATGAACTTCATTTTTGGATTCAGAATATCGAAATTAGCCTAGGGTGAATTTTTGGTATTTTTCTGAAAACTTTCAATTTTTGATGAATAGTGAAAATAGCGGGTTAATATTTAAAAATCGACTTTTTATTTAAATTTATTTTAAGTCGAAATTGATACATAATGCCTATATAAGTTTAATGTAATTCAATTGAGTCATTTTATAATAATTTTAGATATATAAAAATTTTATTGAACTTTTCACCATCTTTTACCCACCTCCTAGGAGAATTTGAAAATTTACATAAAACATAATTTTACCGCTTATGTGAGTGGAATTTCGAAAATCCGAGAGACACGGTTAATATCAAGGAGTAAAATGTGGTTCAATAAGATAAAAATAATTTTTGGTGAATAATAACTTTTTACTTTTATTTACCACGATTAAAAGTAAATAGGGTAATTAAGGGTAAAAATGATATTATTATTACCCTAACACATGTCCTAATTCTATTGGATAAGTGTAATTCGACCAAAAACAATCTTAAGAATAAAATATTACCTTTTAGGTCCACTTGGATTAGATTAGGACACTTATTATTATTTTATTTAAAGAAGAGTTAAAATAGTTAAAATCAAAGTTTAATAACTATTTTTTTTAATATAGGGTTATACATAAGATAAATTCGACTATAAATATTCATTAGAAAGCTAAAAAGATTTCCTACATAATGGTATTTTATTTATAATTTTTAGACATTAAATAATTTAATTTATTTATGACACAATGATGATGAAGTAATTACCTTATTAATGAAATATTAAAATAATTGATGTTATAAATACCCAAATAAATTTAATTTGAAACTTTTTATGAATTCCACTAATTTTCTAGGTTAATATGACATGTTAGTATTGATTCAAATAACTTTTTTCGAACTAATCATGTTGTTATGATTTTCACAAAAACCAATTACCAAATAGTGTCAAAATTGACATAAAATAGTTTTTAAAACAAATATTATATTATTAATTGTTATTATATTCCTAAAAATTTAAGGTTCGGCCAAATGACTTAGATAAGGTTATATATATTAATAATGAACCACTTGGGGTTTGTTTGCCTTGTTATAGTAAGTTTATTAACCATATAGTGTAAGAAAACAAGAAGACACGGTAAAAGTTACATTATTTAACTTAGAGTTAAATCTAAATGATAAGGTTAAAATAGTAACCTAAACTTGTTTAAAACCTATTGGTTGAGAGGGTTTCGACCCATCCCCACTTTAGCTTCGAAATAAATCAATTTGGAGCTATTATAAACTGAATATGACTTTATTATAAAATAATATTTTAAGTTTTTCCAAAGGTGCCCCTCTCCTCCCTTATAAAAAGGGCACCCCTTCCCTTTTCTCGTCACACCCTTTTGAGCCTTGAAGCTCGGCCAACCGCTGACAATTCCTCTTCTCAACCTCTCTAGTTATATCATAGAGGTTCTGGTCTTCTCAAAAGACCAACTCTAGTGTCCTAAGAAGAAGTTTAAAGGAGGTGCGTCGAGGAAGAGGTAATCTCTTCTACCGACTCTTTCAAGTTTCTTTCTTCTTCTACTTCCTCTTATTTAGTTGTTTCATTATAAAGTAATAAAATAAGTATTACTTATATACTGATATGTTATTATAAATATGAAACAACCATATTTCACCTTCTATCCATCCTACGGAAAACGAAATCACCGCGCGTGCGTACGTACGGAATACCGTCTCCACGCCGTGGTGTAATCAGTTTTTCCACCACCACCTTACTTGGATGGGTATAATGGTGTAAAGAGTAACTATATATGATTATTATAACATCATACTGATTCTATGATATTATATCATCCACTCCAATTCCATTCAATAAATATGAGAACGATATCATCGCTCGTGCATACGTACGGATTACCGTCTCGACGACGCGATGAGATTCATTTTCCATGTTAACAATTCAAGAATGATTATAAAGTATATATAATAGATAATCATGAAATATATGACATAATAATGCTACTGGATTTATGTATATATATATGTATGTCATCTACTTAATTCCATTCAATTCAATAAGGAAACGAGAAACAGCGTTCATGCGTACGTACGGCCTACCGTCTCCATAAACGGTGTATTTCTTTCCATTTATCGATCTATTATATATATTTATATTCTGAATATATATTATATATAAATCATGTTTTATATTATGAAATTAATTAATCATGATCTATGTAATCATATTAATAATTACAAGTCAAAACACAGATGATAAATGAAACGATTTTACCCAAAACGCTTCTTTAACATGGAATTGACAAATGAACAGATAATATAAAGTCGTAAGTGAATCATATATGATATCATAAATATTATTATAGTTTTTTTACAAGTTAATAATATGTTTAAACCCACTATACAAGAGTCTCGGACACATACAGAAGAAATTGGACATATGGTCAGGGATAATTTTGCAATCTCATTTTTATCCGAGATTGCTTATACGTAAGTATTTACTGGGGTTATATTTTTCATCCATGTCCATAAAAATGTTTTTCATAAAGTTTTTAATATTATTCCATGTATGTTTAAATCCATGTTTATCCTACTTTGACTTTTACTTTGTGTTATGGAAGGAATCTTTCTTTTGTTTATCATATGAGGAACTTTTTGACTTTTCCAGCAAAAGTACGAGAAGAATGTTTTTCTTTACATATACGGCATGGACGGATTTTTACGGTTTCATAACGCCTTATTTTCATGAAGCTTCCTCTACAATATTTCATGATTATTTTTAACAAAATCCTTTTCTTTTAAAATTGCATGGCATTTTGTGAAAAGAAATTGATTTTGAAGAAGAAAGGATATTTTCCTCAAGAATTCATTTCAAGTGTTTTATCAAAACCATTTTCCATATAAGATGACATTATTTTATATGTGTATGTTTCAAGTATAATGTCTCTATGATTTATATGGTTTCACTTTTCTTAAGATGAAATGATATCCATTTGTTTTATATGGATTATGTTATGATGAGATGTTGTTTATGAAACCCATTTTATTCTTTGGGTTATGATGAATGTTTTATGTTTATTTTGTGGCATAAGTAAGAATGATTTCATTATGAGATGAGTGAGACCTATATATCCCTCCAATTCATTGGGTAAAGATTTATATCTCATGAGATAGACATGACTGGAACGACAATTTAATCCGGTTCAGTGATACAGGACTGGAACGAGGAGTGAACTCGATTCATAAAGGGACTTTGTCTACTAAGATGGTCTTGGCATCAATGCCTTGGCTACTATGGAAATCATATCATGTGCTTAATGGTTTTCCAAAATTACATGTTTTATTCCCATGCTATTTTATCATGATTGATGTTCCTTTATGATATATGCCTTACGTACTTCCAAGATTTATGTCTTTGCTCAAGATTTTGATGTTAAGATTTTATGTTCAAGTTTTTTCATTCAAATGTTTATGGATTGTTTTATGTTCTCTATGTTTACCCTTACTGAGAATTTGAGCTCACCCTTTTTATGTTTTCTTTTCCCCAGGATATAAAGAAATTTTTTAGGTAAGAAAACAAAAGGGGAAGATCTTTATGGGAGATGTTGAAGATCTTTCACCATGATTAGAAGATTATGTTCCAAGTTTCCAAAGACACTAAATTATTATGTTCCTTGTGTGTCTGTTTTTGTTATGTATTAAGTATTCCGCAAAAGTAATGTAATGTCCATGTACATCAGGCTTTGGGTCTCTACATTTGAGCATGAACTTCAATTGTTGGATCATTGACACTTGTTTTACTGAACTGCTTATTATTTAAATGTGCATTATCTGGTAAGGTTGATATGATATGTATATTGTCTTGCAAGTTGTTATGTTGTACTATTAGATTTATGTCTTGTGATGCACGGGTGTATCTGGTTAGTTTTCAAGCTGTGAATTTATATTTTGTTTATTTCATATCTGCTGCTGTGAAAACTTTAATTAAATTCAGAGCGGGGAAAGGAGGCGGGTCTCGTATTAAGGGTCACGCTTAGATCGTCTGTTTCTGACGGGTTACCTCTATGTGCTGGGAGGCGGTGTCGTTAGCTTTGCCGGACCGAGACTTCTCTGGACTTTCTAATACTTTTGAGTGATACCGGTTCCAAAAGGGCCCATCGAGACGGATCTGTTGGCAATGTTGCTAAGCCAGCCTCAGATGACACTCAACCCCCTTTTGCGAGATCAATATGGAGGGTAAAGTCATGCCTCAGGCGATACTTGGTCTTTCGAAATATTGCCTTGGACGAGCTCATTGACATTGGATAAATTGATGGATGTTCCGTAGCGATACCTTCGGGATGGGCTCAGACTCCAACTCTCAACTTGAACCTTAAATAATGATGTGCTTAAGGTTTATGTTATTTCGAATTGAGTCTATTGAGAATTGAGATATTTCCCCTGATATGTGGAAGTGTGTCTGGTTGACACTAGACTTGAACCCCAAGTTAAAGCACAAGCTTGGGGTATACTTTTTCCTGGTTTTACCTTGCTTTCTGGTTTTATATGTGTGTATGTGTGTGTGTTCGTGCATTTCTACTGACAGTTACCCTTTCAGAATACCAACTTAGGCTAAAGCAGGTGACCAGGCACGAGTGTCATTTGGAACCCGGGCCGACTTATTTATTTCATTGAACTGTAATTAATTTATTTGAAATGGTTACGTAATGACACACTGCTTTTTTTTTCACGAAATGGAAAGGTTTAGACACCGTGGGTGCCGGCCTACTGGGATTTTATCTCACACCTTGCTCGGGCGTCGTCGACACCCGAGTAGATTACATGCTCGCAGGTGTTGACAAGGGGAAGTGTGCTGCTTCTAATGCTTGATTGTTCATTACTTCTTAGGATGGAGACTGGGGCAGAGGACTGGGCTTTGCTTGCGATGCAGTTGCTGCTTGTGTCTTTTCTTTTAGTTGACTGTGTGTTTGAGTTCAGTTTTTCATACTTTCAGTTTAGACTCATATCGTGGCATGACACTCTTTTGTGAGTTTGCGCACTTGGTTTTTATTATTCAGTTGGATTATTTACATTGCTTCTGCTGCAGTTTATTTATTAAATGCTCCCGCTACTTATTATTTGTTGTTGTTTACTTCTGTTGTGATATTATCTGTTACCTATGAGGGAATAGTCTCCCTCATGGACACAAAAAGGTCTCTCGCTACTAGTCGGCAGCCTCCGACGTTCGGGGAGATGTACTTGAGGTTATGTGACGCACCGGTCCGACCAACGTCTTAGAGGTGAGCCAAGTCGGGACGTTACAAAGTGGTATCATATGTGGTTTTCCTTTTGTCTTACTATTTGGGTTAGATAGGAGACTAGTATATAGGGATTTGGGATGTACTCTGTGCTTGGACGCAGCTAACCCATGTATAGGGGGAAACTCAAATTCCTGGGTTGGGATTGCAGTTATTGATTATGCCAATTACTGTTGATATGATTTCACCTTGGGTGACTCACTTGTATTGTGTTGTTATTGTGCTGGTATTATTGAAATAATGGGTTTACCATTGCAGCCCAATGATATGAGGGAAAAACATCCCATACATCATGATAGGCACTATAGGATTTAAATTTCATGTATATTGTCATGCCATATCTACTTTCAGTGTGCATTTTCCTGTTGCATGTGAGTGTTGTTATACCCAGTGGTAGAATTTTGAATTATTGATTTGTTAAATATAAGGTTGTGTTAGTATGTTATATGTTAGCCTGACTCAACCTAGGAGTGGGCTGTAGAACTGTTTAGTAATCCTTTTTAGTTGTCTCTTCTATATCGAAACCCAGCTCTTGAGGCGGGTTATCTATTGTTTAGTTCTCAGAGGCAGGCTATGTACCTAACCTCTTTTGCACCCTACTTGTTTTCTCACCTTCTTTACTCCTTGTCTAAGGGTGTGTGTCACAACCCATCCCCTAGGGCTCGTGCCGTGACTACCCCAAGCCCGCCTTCCATAGGCCAGGGGATGACGACTAGCATCGAAGACATATTCCCTAAAACTGGGAAAACATTGCCTTTATAACCTGTAACACACATAACCAAGCACACAACAAGATACGAACTCAAGTAAACTGAATAGTAAACAGAGTGAATACAGTAAGTAAAAACGGGCCAAAATACAAGCCCAACTAGAAAGTATAAGGAAAACTGGAAAGTACAAGGCAACTGATAGGTGAAAAACAGCTCTTGGATCATCCACCATGGATCCTACCTGAAGGGTAGGTACAGCTCACGAATGGTTGTCTCTGCGGTTCACCTCGTCTAACGTCCACCTCCGAGCTACCTCCAGTCCCAGTACCCTCGTCCTGAGTCATCACTGTCAGTCGTCTGCACCAAACACAACGAAGTGCAGGCATAACCCGTGCAGGGGTGAGTATAACGATACTTAGTAGGGACCCTAAAACCCTCAAGGTCTCTCAAAATCTACAAAGGATAAAACACAAAGCATGAAATCAACTAACAACTCAACTTAGGTATATGCCCATACATATACCTAAGTTATCAAGTATACCAATCGCAATCACGAGGAAACACTGAGTCTAACTCAAAAGCCCAAAGCTCAACTATTCCTCAAAAGAAGGAATACCGCGAAGGTAAGTACCACACAGGTACGCCACACAGAAGAATACCACCAAGTTATTACCACAAAGGAAAGTACCGCTCAGGTACGAACTCAGCTCACACCAGGTATAACTTAAGTAAAGTAGTACAGATGATTAGATGTAACTATTGAATAATCTTACTCTGTTAAGAGGAATACCCACACAGGATCGCTCGGTGCTGACCCATACAGGATTGCTAGGTGTTGACCCACACAGAATTGCTAAGTGTTGACCCACACAGGATCGCAAGGTGATGACCCACACAGGATCGCTAGGTGCTGACCCACACAGGATCGCTAGGTGCTGACCCACACAGGATCTCTCAGTACATCGTCAGACCCACACAAGATCCCAGTACATATCTGGTACGTCGTCAGACCCACACAGGATCCTAGTACATCTTTACATCACAACCAACTACTGGGTTCCTGCACTACGCTCGCTTATCTCCGGGAGGGTTTGCTCCACAAGCCACTGGTCGATAATAAAACTACCAAGAATTCCCACAAAGAAGTATCTCAAATGACCGCCATGCCATAGGGGTCTCAACGCAATAGACGACGCGTCAATCGAACGCCCGGTCTGTAAGTTATTAGCCTTTTAGTCCTGAGGACCCGATTGGATTTGTTCTCGATCCAACCCGATCGTACTCCAACTTTATCCAAATCTCTAGTGGGGTATAACAAAGGGGCTGTCTCGCGTCAAGGTTTCCATCGCCGCTGGCAGTTCATGAATCGGACGTCTAGTGCTGAAGTTATGGCCAAAAGAGCGTAAAGGGGTCGAAGTGGGTCCGGGTCCGGTCCGACCCGGTCGGACCGATCCGGCCCGACCCGGCCTGGGTCGACCTGGCCCGCTGGGCGGTCCGGTAGGCCGCGAGGGGCCACAAAGAGGTTCGTCCGTGGACGACGTGAGGCCGTGAGGGGTGTCGCGAGGGTGGCTCGACCGCAGACGGTGCGAGGCCACGGGGGTGCCGCGAGGGTGTGGGGTGGCTCTGCCGCAAAGGGTGCCGCGAGGGCGGCTCGGCCAAGGGGGCGCGTTGGCCATAGGGTAGCGCGGACATCCACGGGGTGGTGCGGTGAGGCCATGGGGCGGCGTCGTTGCCTTTATCGCAGCCGGTGGTGGTGTTGGCCGCTGTTATCGTGCCCCGTCGTGGTTGGTCGCTGACCTCCTCCATCACGAAGAACACCACAAATCATCACAAGAATTGCGGAGAGGACGGGTCATGCTTATTTGTCCCACACTCTCCACATTAGAGCGGTAGCAAGAAGCTATAATCTCTCTTGAATTACGAAGAGTTTTCAAGAACTAAAAAGGGAAGAATTTCAAACAACCACTCTACAATCCCACGACAATGATAATTCCCATCCCGCAGAAAAAGAAAACATGTGCTCTTTTTTTAGAAGGGAGGGACATGGGAAAAAGATCACACACAATTAAAATCCCTACCTCTTTCGTTTTTTGTTGTCGATGAGGTGGAAATAATGGTCGTCGATTGAAGACGTCCCACGTTGGAGGATGCCCCAAGGAAGAAGTTGAAGTCATGTGTCGGCGTTCTTCGTTGGAGGAACGTTCTTCGTGGAAGAAGTTCTTCGTTGGAGAAGTGTAATCCTCCCAATATTTCTCCTCTCCCAATTCCACCAAATTGCAATGTATCCAAATTCTGATATGTTTCCCCAATTTAATTGTTAATATAATTTAAGGTGTCTCCACTTAATTAATTGATGAGGTTGACACAAAATTAATTAAAGGGGGGTGGCACCATTAAAGTGGGGGAAGTTTAAAAGGCTTCCCCGCACTTAAGAGGGAGTTCAAGGGGGTTTATCCTCGGGTGGTCCCCACCACCATAACTTCTCATGGTAGGTTTAAGCTCGGTGGTCCCCACCTCTATAACCTCTCATGGAAGGTTTTAGTTCAGTGGTCCCCACCTGTGAAACATCCACATGGGAGTTTCAAAAGAAAATAAAAATAAAATGTTACACCGTTTTATTTTATTTTATCCTTTCACGAATAAGTGAAAAATTAACTTCCACCCTCGACCTACTATGGTCGAGGTGAATGTCTCCTTAAGCGAATACTGGCGCTGCGAGTTCAACGGTGCCCTCAGATTTCAATTTCGAGCACCGGTTCAAAATTTAGAAAAACTCGCGCGCACGTTTACTGAACGTACCCAAAAAAAAGTTCAGAAATTCATTTCGGACACATCGGGCCTCAGAATCATGTGCCGTTAATTTTAGTGGACTCTTAAAATTCCCATATATTTAAAAAAAATTACATGGAAATTTCGGGTCTTTACATTCTCCTCACCTCAGGGCTTTGCGTCACCGTAAGCCACAACTCAAACTAAGGGAACAAGTGGGGGTACTGAGCACACATATGAGCCTCTCGCTCTCATGTTCTCTTCTGGAGGTTCATGTGCTACCAAAGAACGTGCACCAGAGGTATCGACCACCCATGAAGGACCTGCTCCTGTCGATCCTCAATCCCAACTGGAACCTCCATAAAATTTTCCCCATCGTCGGTGTCCATCTCTCTGTGGTCGATGATGTGGGAAGGGTCATGCACGTATCTCCTCAGCTGGGATATGTGGAAGACGTCGTGCACCTGGTGTAACTGAGGTGGAAGTGATAAGCGATAAGTCACCTTGCCAACTCTATTGAGGACCTGGAAGGGTCCGATGAACCTCATAGATAACTTGTCGCCTCAACCAAATCTCCACAAACCTCGTTGAGATGAGACCCGTAGAAAGACGTGGTCACCATCCTCGAACTCCAAAGGTCTCCATCTCCTATTGGCATACGACTTCTACCTGATTTGTACAGTCTTCATCCACTCCTGGATGATCTACACCTTCTCTGTGGTATCTCGTACCATCTCTGGTCCCACGAGTGCTGACTCCCCTGGGTCAGTCCAGCACAAAGGTGATCTACAAGGTCGCTCGTACAACAAATCAAAAGGTGTCATCCCAATGGTGGAGTGATAGCTATTATTGTATGAAAACTCCACCAAAGGCAAGTGATCCTCCCAGCTGCGACTGAAGTCGAGGACGAAAGCATGCATCATGTCCTCGAAGGTCTGAATAGTCCGCTCGGTCTGGCCATCCGTCTGAGGATGGAAGGTGGTGTTCAAATAAAGCTGCGTCCTAAAAGCCTCATGCAATCCCTTCCATAGCCGAGAAGTAAAATGCACATCACGCTCAGAGACAAACATCAAGGGTAATCCATGTAGCCGCACAATCTCTTACACATAGAGGTGTCACAAGCTTTCTACTAAACCCTGCTCTCTGATTGGTAGGAAGTGGGCCGACTTGGTGAGTTGGTCGACGGTCACCCAGATTGAGTCATGAACTCTGGACATACGTGGGAGTCCTGTCATGAATTCCATGGATATCTCATCCCACTTCCACTCTGGGACCTCTAAAGGCTGAACCAAACCTACTGATACCTGATGCTCTGCCTTCAATTGCTGACAAGTGAGACATCGAGAGACAAACTCTGCTACTGATTTCTTCATTCCTGGCCACCACCAGTGCTGTCGTCGGAGATCCTAGTACATCTTCGCCACTCCTGGATGTACCACTAGAGGGGATGTGTGTAACTCCCTCAACACTTCCTCTCAAAGTGACACTGGTACGATGGTACGTCCTCTAAAGATGATGGTGTGCTCCCCACCTTCAGAAAATCCATCAGGTGTCTTCCCTGTAGACATCTGAGCACGTCGTGTCTCATAGTCAGTGTCTCCACACTGCGTCTCCCTGACTCACTGAAGAAGTGAGGGAGTGACTGTAAGAGACTGAAAGAAAGTTTCTCTATCACATTCTATGAAGGATATCTGTAAAGCTTCCAACTACTATGTTGCCTCACCTAGCAGTTGTATACCAGATCTCCATCTGAGTTCATCTGCTACAGTGTTCCCCTTACAAGGAGTATATACTATCTCGAAGTCATAGTCCTGGAGGAACTCAAGCCATCATCGATGTCTCCGGTTCAGGTCCTTTTGAGAGAAGATATACCTGAGACTCTTGTGATCAAAATATAATGTAAAACACTCATCCATTAAGTGATGTCGCCACATATTCAAGACGAAGATCACTGCTGCTAACTCCAGGTCATGGGTAGCATAGTTCTACTCATGTTGTCTTAGCTGTCGAGAACCATAAGCGATCACTGCTCGCTCCTACTGTCACGACCCGTCCTCGGGGCCCGTGTCGTGACTACCCCAAGCCCGCCTTCCATAGGCCAGGGGTTGGCGACTAGCACCAAAGGCGTAAATCACGATAACTGGGAAGGCATTGCCTTTATAAAAGTAACAAAACACCACAGAGTACAAGCAGAAGTAAAAAACTAAGTACAAAGAAAGTGCTGAAAAGTAAATGGGCTAGAATACAAACCCAACTGGAAATATAGCTACAACTGAACAAAGACAACAGCTGGAAGAAAGGAAGCATCTCCTGGGTCTTCCTCCTCGAATCCTACCTGAAGGGTAGGTACAGATAGCGCAGCTCCTCAAAGCTCTCGCCCGTCAACCTCCTTCGTGTGTCGTCTCGTCGTGAAGTCCACCTCCGGATACTGACTCGTCGTGTGGTCCACCTCCGGGTACTGACTCGTCGTGTGGTCCACCTTCGGGTACTGACTCTCGTGTGGTCCACCTCCAGGTACTGTCTCGTCATGTGGTCCACCTCCGGGTACCGTCCAGTCCTCGAACACTCGGCCTCCTTCAGCACTGCCCATCGTTTGCAACCAACACAACGAGGTGCGGGCATAGCCCGTGCGGGGGTGAGTATAAGGATACTCAGTAGGGACCCCGAGACCCTCAAGGTCTCACTAAAACCAACAAGGATAACCACAAAGAAGATCTCAACAGATAACCTCTACTTAGGTATATTCCCATACATATACCCAAGTTATCAAGTAACCCATCTCAATCTTGAGGTAAACACAAAGGTCATAGACTCAGCTCAAACCAGGGTTTTCATTATCGAAACCGTAACTGCTGAAGAGCTCCGTCTCTGGGAGTACATTGATCCTATCACGTCTCCGAGGTACTGCTCACCAACCTATGACTGCTGAGGTACTCCTCCTGTCGAGTACCACAGGTCTGCCACCTCACACAGTAGTGCTCCTCCGCCATGGGTCTGCCACCTCACACAGTAGTGCTCCCCCTCATAGCCTACAGAGGTACTCCTCCTATCGAGTACCGCGGGTCTTCCACCTCACACAGTAGTGCTCCTCCGCCATGGGTCTGCCACCTCACAAAGTAGTGCTCCCCACTGGGCTATGCTAGTCACTCTGAATCGAATCGGACAAGCAGTCATCAGGTCACAGCCAGCTACACGGTCTCCGTACTCCGTACGCTCGTCTCCGGGAGGGTCTGCTCCATGAGCTACTAGTAGATACTCCAAGTATCTCAAAGTCCCACGAAGAAGTATCTCAAATAACCGCCTCGTCATAGGGGTCTCAACGCAACAGACGGCGTGTCAATCGGACGCCCGGTCTGTGAGTTACTAGCTTTTTCGTCCCCGGGGCCCGGTTGGTTTCGTGTGCGAACCAATACGGCCATATCTCAACTGTACCCCTAACTCTCATAGGGTATACTCAAAGGGACCATTTCTCCACGTGATCACCAACGCCGTTGACGGTTCGTCAAACGGACGTCCGGTCTGAAAGATATCAGCTTTTCCGTTCCAGGGGCCCGGTTGGATTTCGGGTGCAATCCAACCCAGACACTATCCAACTAAATCCAAAACTCAAGAAAAGTATGCCAAAAGTTCTGTCTCATCAAGAGGAGATCAACGAGATAGACGACGCGTCAATCGGACGCCCAGTCTGTGAGTTATTGGCTTTTTCGTTCCAGGGGCCCGGTTGGTTTCTTGAGCGAACCAACCCGACCGCACTCCGACGACATCCAAACCTCGAGTGGAGTAAGCCAAAAGTTTCATCTCATCAAGAGGAATCTAAAAAAGTCGACGGCACGTCAATCGGACGTCCGGAGCTCAAGTTACGAGTGTTTCCGCTCCGAGGGCCCGGTTGGTTTCGTGTACGAACCAACACGGCCGAACCCAAATTATTCCAAAACCTTAGGTGTGATTTGTTAAAACGACCGTCTCGGTCTAAGGATCGTATCGCCGCTGACGGTGCGTCGATCAGAGGTCCGTAGCCCAGGATATGGGCAAAATACCGAAAAGGTCCGAAAACGGGGGGTCTGGGCCCGTACCGACCCAGCCCCACCCCCCCTGGGTCGGACCGAACCGGGTCGACCCGAATGGGTGCGACCCGGACCGGTCCGCCCAAGCCGGCCCGGCTCGGCCGGGTGGCTCGCTGGCTCGGCCAGCGAGCCGGTGCTCCGCGGACGCGGCGCGCGCCGCGTCCCCCCCTGGATCTCGCGCGGCCGCGGGATCCTCTAGCACGCCGTCGCGGCTTCAGCCGCGGCGGTTTCTCCAGGCGGCGCGCCGGGGTGCCGCCGGTGGTGTCTGTGGGCCACCGGAGTTGCTCTGGTGGTCTGTTTTCAATTCCGCCTGCGCCGATGCTCATCCCGGGTCCCGTTCTTCACTGTGGAAACATCAAATCGTCTCTGCGGCCCATTCTGTCAATGCTCGACGATCCACACGTCAAAAGAAACAACTGCGGAGTCTTTCGTTCGCCTTCGCGGCCCCGGCTACGACCACACTTTTGTTCAGCCTTGACGGCGCGGCGCGACGGCGCCGCGCATCCTTGCCGCATCACTCCAGGTTCCCACGCGGTGCCGTCGCACCGTGCCGCCATCTTCCGAACCGCAACATAATCAATAACAAGGGGGATAAGGGTCGGTCGTGTTTGTGCGGTCCGACCTCCTCCCGTTATAATGATAGCAAGCGGCCATCAAATAGAAGTCGACGTACGACAAAGAAATATTTCACGGCAAAATCAATAAACCTCAACATCAACCTGCATGAACGAACAATCCGCGGATCAACCTGGAAATGGTTGGTCCGCGCTCGTCGTTCTTTTCTCAAAAGATAAAAGAACACCAAATAAATTTCCCTACCTCGAAATTGATGTCACACGTCGTCGAGTCGCTGAAGTCGAACGTCGCGGTAGTTGAACGTCGGGGTAGTCGGGTGTCGCGGAAGAAAGGTATCGCTTCCGTCAACGTCGGAAGAAGAAGGAGAACGTTGTTGTTGGCGTCGGTCTCCATGGTCAGCGTCTCCTTCCTTGTCGCGGAAGAGGAAGAAAAAGGATTGGAGAAAACGTAGAGCATTCTTCGCAGAGTCGGAAGGTCGTTCTTCGTTTGGAGATGATGTTCTTTAGAAGAGGGAAGAGCTCTCTCCCAAATTCTCTCACACAACAAAACTCACAAAAATAAAATACGGCCTCTCCTTATTTTATTATTTTTTCATGCATTCAAACTTTTTTAAAAATTCCAACACTTAGTTAAATTAATTGAAGAGGTTTAATCAATTAATTTAAGATGTTTTTTGGCATAATTAAAGAGGAGAGAGGGGAGAGTTACACAAGTTAAAGTGGAGTTACAAAATTTAAGAGGGAAGTGAGTTATGGAAGGTCAAGGGGGTTATGGGAAGATCAAGGGGGGTTAGGGTCTCGTGTGGGCCCCACCTCCCACATATCCACACATGGGAAGTTGGGTGGTTGTGGGTCCCACCAACAACTTCCCATGGTAGAATTTAACTCCCTTGGTTAACAAAAATAAAATTGTTCACAATTTTATTTATTTCTTCCTTAAACCCCAAAAATTTAACTTCTCCTCCCAAGCAAACGCACCTACGGTAAAAGTCCTCTTAAGAAAATACTGGCGCTGCAAGTTCATCGGTGTCCTCGGATTTCAATTCTGAGTACCGGTTCAAAAGATAGAAAAACCCGCTCGTTCGTTCACTGAACGTACCCGAGCTAAACTTCGGAAATTGATTCCGAGCACACCGGGCCTCAGAATCAGGCGCCGTCAGAAACTGCGTTCTTGTAAAATTACAATGAAAATTAAGAAAAAATTTCCTTTGAATTTTATGGGTCTTTACATTACTTCCACCTCAGGGCTTTACGTCCTCTTAAAGATTTAACACAAACTAGGGATACAAAAGTGGTACTGAGCACGCATCTGAGCCTCCCGCTCTCATGTGCTCACCTGGAGGTTCCCGTACTGCCAGAGAAAGCGCACCCGAGGAATCGTCCGTCCTCGTAGGATCCGCTCCTATCGATCCTCGATCCCCACTAGAACCTCCGCGTATGTCACCCTGTCATCGATATCCAACTCCCTGAGGTCGATGATATGTGAAGGATCACACACGTATCTCCTTAGTTGAGATACGTGGAAGTCGTCATGCACCAGGTGCAACTGAGGTGGATGCGTCAAGCGGTAAACCACTTCGCCAACCAAGATGAGAACCTAAGAAGGTCCACTGAACCTCGGATATAACTTGCCGCCTTGTCCACATCTCCGTAAACCTCGTCGAGGTGGAACCCATATAAGGACGTGATCGTCATCCTCGAACTCTAGAGGTCTCCAATTCCTGTCAGCATAAGGCTTCTGTCGGCCCTGTGCTGTCCTCATCCGCTCTTGGATGACTTGGACCTTCTCTAGTCTCACAAGAGCTGTTATGATTTCTTCTTTGCTGATAAGAGAAATCTGGTCTCATCCCCTGGATGAACCACATTCGTTTCCTAATACAGTCAATCCGGACATGAATGATGTATTCATGCCATGGACGACGTCGTAAGGCCTCAACGTTACTACCAAGAGATCCAACTGTCACTCTCGCCTCCAAGGGTCGAGTCACACTGTTGGCATCAGTGTGAGGTCACTGGGTCTCTTCCAGTAGAAATCTCAAAAGTGAGGGTCAAGTCAACAGTCTTAACCGGGACCACTCAGTACCAACCAAACAAAAGGACATGAAAGCAAACTTTAAAAAGGTAAGTGTCTTTATATTATTGCAGCTCATGGTACAAAGACACAAATGTAACAACAACAACATGGAACTAGATATACACCACTAGTTCCTCTCCTGTCCACTCGCTTCCAGAGCTCTGTAGTTGTACGCTTATGCTGCCTGAAGCTGAGCTCTCCCATGTCCACATGTTCCCTGCGGTCGGGGTGGACCTCCTGGTGGTGGTGGTGGCAACACCTCGAAGCGTCGTCCACCTCCAACTGCACGGCCAGCTCCCCTCCCTCGGCCTTCAGCTCCTAGCGGTCTGCCTTGATCGAACCTCTGCCTCTGCCTGGGAGGTTCTTCATTTAACTGTCGGTCATCTGCATGGCGGGTCGGACAGTCACATGCCATGTGACCAATCCCACCGCAGGAGTAACACTGCAAGGTAGGTTTGGCTCTATAATTCCCCTTGGTGCCTCACACTACCGACCCTGAGTCACGCGGTCGACCACCTATAGGTCTGGTCCTCTTGGACCTCTGTGTCATTTGTCTACTTCCTGCTACAGAAGACTCTGCCGCATGTCGGCTAGTGGTGGGTCCTGCTGCTGGAGACTTCTCAGCAAGGAAACTCTCCACTAAGAGGGCTCGCTCAAACACCCCTGTCTGCATCGGAATGCTGTGAGAAACAATAGAAGCTCTAATATCTCACCTAAGCCCCTGCTTGAAGGTTCGGGCCCTGAAGAACGGGTCCCGTACTATATCTGTGGAGTAGCGCGAGAGGTCTGTGAACCTCGCTGAATACTGCGCCACTGTCATACTGCCCTGCCGCAGTTGAAGTAGCTTCTGTATACGCACCGCTCGAAGGGTGGTTGGTACAAACTCTTCCCGGAATAGGCTCTCGAAGTCTGACCATAGAAGTGTCGCCTCTTCATGCATCTGGAGCATCAGGTTCCACCATCTGCCTGCTGCTGCCTGAAGTAGGCTGGCAGCAAGGATCACCATGAAATCTGCTGGCGTCCCCACTAGCCTGAAAACTCTCACTATAGCCTCCAGCCAATCCTCAGCCGCCTGCGGGTCTGTCTCTCCCCTGAACCTGGGTGGCCTCTGGCGCTGGAACTCGTGTAGTGCGCTCAAGCGACGTGCACCCTCTGCTGCTGGGTCTGGTGGCATCGGTGGCCCAACGGGTAGTAGTACCACTGGTGCCTCCGCTGGTGCCTCAACTGGGATATGGCCCTGTAGTGAGGACACGTCGCTTGGCAGGCTGTCAGTACGAACAACTCTCGGGGATCTAGTTGGTTGTCCGCGAGGAGGCATCCTGAAAGAAACAAACATGACACGGTCAAACGATTTATACCTGGTGAGCTGACCTAGTTTGAGCTGACTTATAAAAACTTCTGGAAACACACACGCAATCAGTGTTTTCGTACACAAAGTCAAAAATCAGTTGTCAGGGTCCTGGTGTATGGATACATCGGCCGCCCGCACCAACACTGGACTCCCTGAACTAAAGACCACACTCGGTACCTTTAACATTATTGTTTCACAGAAAGAAAATATCAGAGTTATAAGTTCTGTGGTAGAACCGACTCCTTTGATACCAATTTGTCATGACCCATCCTCGGATCCCGTGTCGTGACTACCCCAAGCCTGCCTTCCATAGGACAGGGGCTGGCGACTAGCACCAAAGGCGTAAATCCCGATAACTGGGAAGGCATTGCCTTTATAAAAGTAACAAAACACCATAGAGTACAAGAGGAAGTAAAACACTAAGTACAAAGAAAGTGATGAAAAGTAAATGGGCCAGAATACAAACCCAACTGGAAATATAGATACAACTGAACAAAGACAACAGCTGGAAGAAAGGAAGCATCTCCTGGGTCATCCTCCTCGGATCCTACCAGAAGGGTAGGTATAGATAGCGCAGCTCCTCAAAGCTCTCGCCCGTCAACCTCCTCCGTGTGTCGTCTCGTCGTGAAGTCCACCTCTGGATACTGACTCGTCGTGTGGTCCACCTCCAGGTACTGACTCGTCATGTGGTCCACCTCCGGGTACCGTCCAGTCCTCGAACACTCGGCCTCCGTCAGCACTGACCGTCGTCTGAAACCAACACAACGAGGTGCGGGTATAGCCCGTGCAGGGGTGAGTATAAGGATACTCAGTAGGGACCCCGAGACCCTCAAGGTCTCACTAAAACTAACAAAGATAACCACAAAGAATATATCAACATATAACCTCTACTTAGGTATATGCCCATACATATACCCAAGTTATCAAGTAACCCATCTCAATCTTGAGGTAAATACAAAGGTCATAGACTCAGCTCAAACCAGGGTTTTCATTATCGAAATCGTAACTGCTGAAGAGCTCCGTCTCTGGGAGTACAGTGATCATGTCACGTCTCCGAGGTACTGCTCACCAACCTATAACTGCTGAGGTACTCCTCCTGTCGAGTACCGTGGGTCTGCCACCTCACACAGTAGTGCTCCTCCACCATGGGTCTGCCACCACACACAGTAGTGCTCCTCCTCCATGGGTCTGCCACCTCACAAAGTAGTTCTCCCCATTGGGCTATGCTAGTCACTCCGAATCGAATCGGACAAGCAGTCATCAGGTCACAGCCAGCTACACGGTCTCTGTACTCCGTACGCTCGTCTCCGGGAGGGTCTGCTCCACGAGCTACTAGTATATACTTCAAGTATCTCAAAGTCCCACTAAGAAGTATCTCAAAGAACTGCCTCGTCATAGGGGTCTCAACGCGACAGACGGCGTGTCAATCGGACGCTCGGTCTGTGAGTTACTAGCCTTTTCGTCCCCAGGGCCCGGTTGGTTTCGTGTGCGAACCAACATGGTCGTATCTCAACTGTACCCCGAACTCTCATAGGGTATACTCAAAGGGACCGTTTCTCTACGTGATCACCAACGCCGCTGACGGTTCGTCAAACGGAAGTCCGGTCTGAAAGATATCATCTTTTCTATTCCAGGGGCCCGGTTGGATTTCGGGTGCAATCCAACCCGGCCACTATCCAAATGCATCAAAAACTCAAGCGAAGTATGCCAAAAGTTCTGTCTCATCAAGAGGAGATCAACGAGACAGACGGCGCGTCAATCGGACGTCCGGTCTGTGAGTTATTGGCTTTTTCGTTCCAGGGGCCCGGTTGGTTTCATGAGCGAACCAACTCGACCGCACTCCGACGACATCCAAACCTCGAGCAGAGTAAGCCAAAAGTTCTGTCTCATCAAGAGGAATCCAACAAAGTCGACGGCACGTCAATCGGACGTCCGGAGCTCAAGTTACGAGCGTTTCCGCTCCGAGGGCCCGGTTGGTTTCATGTACGAACCAACACGGCCGAACCCAAAGTATTTCGAAACCTTGAGTGCGATATGTCAAAACGACCGTCTCGGTCAAAGGATCGCATCGCCGCTAACGGTGTATCGATCGGAGGTCCGTAGCCTAGGATATGAGCAAAATACCGAAAAGGTCCGAAAACGGGGGGTCTCGGCCCGTACCGACCCGGCCCAACCCCCCCTGGGTCGGCCCGAACCAGGTCGACCCGAATGGGCGCAACCCGGCCCGGACGGCGCGGCCTGGCCCGGTCTGGGCACGGCCCTACCCGGTCCGCCCAAGTCGGCCCGGCTCGGCCAGCGAGCCGGTCCTCCGCAGACGCGACGCGCGCCGCGTCCCCCCATGGATCACGCGCGGCCGCGGGATCCGCCAGCTCGCCTCCACGGCTTTAGCCGCGGCAGTTTCTCCAGGTGACGCGCCGGGGCGCCACCGCCTCTGGGCGGCCGGCCGGCGACCCGCACCGCCGGTGGTGTCCGCGGGCCACCGGAGTTGCTCTAGTGGTCCGTTTTCAATTCCGCCTGCGCCGATGCTCATCCCGGGTCCTGTTCTTCACTGCGGAAACATCAAATCGTCTCTACGGCCCATTCCGTCAATGCCCGACGATCCGCACGTCAAAAGAAACAACTGTGGAGTCTTCCGTTCACCTTCGCGGCCCCGACTACGACCACACTTTTGTTCAGCCTTGACAGCACGGCGCGATGGCGCCGCGCATCCTTGCCGCATCACTCCAGGTTCCCGCGCGGTGCCGTCGCACCGTACCACCATCTTTCGAACCACAACATAATCAACAACAAGGGGGGAGGGTCGGCCGTGTTTGTGCGGTCCGACCTCCTCCCGTTATAATGATAGCAAGCAGCCATCAAATAGAAGTCGATGTATGGCAAAGAAATATTTCACAGCAAAATCAATAAACCTCAACATCAACCTGTATGAACGAATGATCCGCGGATCAACCTGGAAATGGTTGGTCCGCGCTCTTCGTTCTTTTATCAAAAGATAAGAGAACACCAAATAAATTTCTCTACCTCAAAATTGACGTCGCACGTCGTCGAGTCGCGGAAGTCGAACGTCGCGGTAGTCGAACGTCGGGGTAGTCGGGTGTCGCGGAAGAAAGGTATCGCTTCCTTCAACGTCGGAAGAAGAAGTAGAACATTGTTGTTGACGTCGGTCTTCACGATCGGCGTCTCCTTCCTTGTCACGGAAGAGGAAGAAAAAGGATTGGAGGAAACGTAGAGTGTTCTTCACTGAGTCGGAAGGCCATTCTTCGTTTGGAGATGATGTTCTTCAGAAGAGGGAAGAGCTCTCTCCCAAATTCTCTCACACAACAAAACTCACAAAAATAAAATAAGGCCTCTACTTATTTTATTATTTTTCCATGCATTCAAACTTTTTTAAAAATTCAAACACTTAGTTAAATTAATTGAAGAGGTTTAATCAATTAATTTAAGATGTGTTTTGGCAAAATTAAAGAGGAGAGAGGGGAGAGTTACACAAGTTAAAGTGGAGTTACAAAATTTAAGAGGGAAGTGACTTATGGAAGGTCAAGGGGGTTATAGGAAGATCATGGGGGGTTAGGGTCTCGTGTGGGCCCCACCTCCCACATATCCACACATGGGAAGTTGGGTGGTTGTGGGTCCCACCAACAACTTCCCATGGTATAATTTAACTCCCTTGGTTAACAAAAATAAAATTGTTCACAATTTTATTTATTTCTTCCTTAAACCTGAAAATTTAACTTCTCCTCCCAAGCAAACGCACCTACAGTAAAAGTCCTCTTAAGAAAATATCGGTGTTGTGAGTTCATTGGTGTCCTCAGATTTCAATTCCGAGTACCGGTTCAAAAGATAGAAAAATCCGCTCGTTCGTTCACTGAACGTACCCGAGCAAAACTTCGGAGATTGATTCCGGGCACCCCGGGCCTCGGAATCAGGCGCCGTCAGAAACTGCGTTCTTGTAAAATTACAATGAAAATTAAGAAAAAAATTACCTTGAATTTTACGGGTCTTTACACATACATCAGGACATATTCGAGTCTAGTCCCTGATGCATCACAGTAGACTACGTACCCTAGACCTCCTTTGTAAGCCTCAAGATTAGGGCACTAGTCAGCCTCTGCCTCAGCTCTTGAAAACTCCGCTGGCATCTCTTCGACCACACGAAGGGATACCACTTCTTTTTCAATGCTTATAGTGGTGATGCAAATCTGGAGAAATCTGGTACAAATCTCCGGTAGTATCTGACCAAACCTAGGAAACTTCGTATCTCTGTCACACTCCTAGGTGGATCCCAAGCAAGTACCATCTCAATCTTCTATGGATCCACTATAACTCCAGCCTCTGATATGACATGTCCTAGAAAGTGAACCTCTCTGATCCAGAACTGACACTTTGAGAGCTTACCATAAAGCTGGTGCTCTCAGAGTGTGTCCAGTACTACCTGCAAATGATAGGCATGCTCCTCTTCAGTAGCCGAGTAGATCAGAATGTCATCGATGAAGAATACTACAAAGCGATAAAGGTATGGATGAAAGATCTTGTTAATGAGTCCCATGAACACTGCTGGAGCATTGGTCACACCGAATGGCATAACCAAGAACTCTTAATGGTCGTACCGACATCTGAAAGTCATCTTCTGCACATCCTCATCTCGTACTCCGAGCTGATGATAGCCTGATATGAGGTTTATCTTCGAGAACCATCATGCTCCCTTCAGCTGATCAAAGAGGTCTTCAATCCTCAGAAGTGGGTACTTGTTCTTCACAGTCACCTGGTTCAGGCGCCGATAGTCAATACAAATCCTCAATCTCTCATCTGCCTTCTTGGCGAACAAAATCGGGGCTACCCAAGGAGATACACTGGGCTGAATGAATACATTCCCCTACAAGTCCTCTAGCTGTACCCGCAGCTCACGAAGCTCCGTGGGATCCATCCAATATTCTGGTGTAGATATTGGTGTCATCTCGGGGTACAAGTCAATGTAAAAGTCCACCTCTCTGTGAGGAGGCAGACCCGAAACATCATCAGGGAAGACATCCGCGTACTGGTCCACCACTACAGGATAACTCGGAATCTCCACAACAACTTCTCTGAGGGTAAGAATAGCCAACTGATGAGTGATCGCCTGCACTCTCCTCCGGGTAAGTCCATCCTGTGCTGCATAGGCTCCCTTCTCGCCGATGAAGGTAAACCTAGTCCCATCCGTACGGACACACCACACTTTGCACCTAATACAGTCAATTTGATCATGGAATGTAGATAATTAGTCCATACCCAAGATGACGTCGTAAGGCCTCGACGCCGCTACTAGGAGATCATAGTCGAAGCTCTAACCTCCTAGAGTAAGCTCACACTACCAGCACCAGTGCGTAATCTTCGAATCCACTGCCATAGGAGTCTTTAGCCATAAGGATTGAGCCAACGGCTCCGTCGAAATCTCCGAACTTTGAACGGGGGCAGTGGCAATAAAAGAATGACTAGAACCTGTGTCTATAAGTACTGCATATAAGGCCCTGACCTTAAACATTACTTAATATTAAATTAAATGAATAATTCACATTGAGGATCTTTTCAGGTTTAGAGTTTTAGAGAATTAGATCATAATTATTACATCTCAAAAGATTACACAGTAGACACTTCTATAGAGTTTCCTTTTTTTTTACAAAACACGAACTCTTAAAAAAAATCATTTCTAGTTCCATGCTTAAGACAGCATGAATTTTCCTTGATCTCATCCTTGACCCTATTCCACATTATGTCCTGTGAAAAATATTTCAAAAAAACTTGGGGTGAGCATAAAAAGCTCAGTAAGGGATACACAAAGAAGGAAAACTGTTAGTTTTTCAAAACAACAAGTAAACCATGAATATTGTATCAAAGTAATATTTTTCACCTTTATGGAGTAGTAAATACTATTCACTGAATAAAAGATCATTACTTACCCTTTTGTAACAAAAATATTACCAAAAAACCCATATAAAGAACACATAACATATAAAGGTAACTTGGGACATAAACATACTTAAATGGAAGAACCATACGGTCGACTTCCACACATATCACTTAATGGAATAGCCATACGGCCGACTTCCATACCCAATGAATTGGAGGTTATAACGTAACCACCCGTCCTGGTATTCACGGCACCACCCATCATATGGTTTATCACGTAACCACCCGTCAAATGTCCAAGTACCATTATAAAATCATAAGACATAAAACAAATATAATGGAAAGAAAACATTTCCACATTTCGATCACAATATATCACTTAAATATATTGACATAAAAAATCCTTTATAAAAACCATTTTCAATACCAAAATACATAAAAGAGTATATGGTATTTATTTCATTTTAAAAACATTACGGCTTTTTGAGGAAGCCAAAGACCAAATAATACTCGCGGCGGCAGAAAAGGTCGTTGTCACCGCGTATGTTAAAAGAAACATTCCTTTTTGTAGTTTAGTAAAACACTTCATAGAAAAAGATTCCTTTTGAATAAAAGTAAAAGTCAAAGGTGTTTTATACAGCGTATAAAAGAAAGTCTTGTATTAGAACAAAATATGTCTCAATGAAAGGAGATTGAGACGAAGTCCCTTACCTCGTGTCCGACTTGACTCGATCATTCTTTAATCTCCTGAATAATAAACTTGAGTTAATTTCTAATTTCTTAAGAGCCTTTTTTCAAGTTCATTATTCCTTTTATATCACTTATTACCATGTTATGAACACTATGTAATTATTTAAGTTAATAACGGGCGTTTTGTTGATCATTGGTACTTGAGTCAAAAATAAACTCCTTATAATTACAAGTTGTTCATGTGGTAAAATATCCATTATATCTAGAATTATATTAATGATGTTGATATCATATATATCATATATATCCATTATATACATGCATTTATAATATTACATAACATTTAGAGGTAAGAAATGAAATGCACCGTTCATGGAGACGGTAAGTCATATGTACGCATGAACGCTACTTTCATTTCTATTTCGTATTTAATGGAATGAAATCATAATGATATAGAGGTATATTATAATTCTAGTATAATATCATATATAACATCATAAACTCCATCATGTATACATCCCACATATGGCATTAACGAATCAAATCACTTTGAGGAGGCGGTAGTCCGCACTTCCTAAAATGAAGATATCGCGTTTACCCATATTGGAAACCATAAAGGTATGCCATAAATGAAAAATACAGAAGCATAAGGAAAACATAAACATAATATATATCATATATAAATATAGTGATATCTTAATGTCCACCATGAAAGGTGTTAAAAGAAGATTGAACGATCATCGTTTCGTGAGGCAGAAATTCGCCAACCACAGAAACAGTATGTTCTTTAACCATTAGATGGAGGTGTGTGTAAGTGTAAATCAAATAATTCTCATAAAAACATACTAGTATATTTAAGATACTGGTGTTGTTACAAAAGAAAGTAATAAAAGATTTTAGGGGTTTGGAGAATCAAAATAAAACAAAAGAACACAAGTGAAGGCATTACCTTTAAATCGGGTAACTCCTCTTGGTTTGAACAAAAAGGGTTTCTTGAAGAGATTTCTTCCTAAGGTAATGATTCTAGGATGAGGAGAGGGATTTTTAGAGATAAAATTAGCATATCTTGGTTGAGACAATGGCTTGAGAGGTGTGGGTAAGGTGGTAGAGGTGGGGGGCTTTTATAAGGGGAGAGGAGGGGCACTCTTAGAAAGTTATAAAATGTTACTTTATTATAAAATGATTTTCGAATTTTAAAGGTCCCAAAATTATATATTTCTAGGATAAGGTGATAAGAGTTCGAAATACACCAATCCAATAGGTTTTTTACAAGTTTAGGTCATAGATTTTACATTATCTTTTCATTTTATTTAAATCGTTAAATAATGAGGTAATCACTGCATCATCATGGTGTCATAAATAATTTAATTTATTTAATGTATAAAAATTATAAAAAAAATACTATGATGTAAGAAATATTTTTAGATTTCCAATTAATATTTATAGTCAAAATTATGACTTTTATAACCCCATATAAAAATTGTTTTAGTAAAACAATACATGTTTGTGACATTTTTATTTTAACTTTAAATAAAAAGTTTTTAATGTCATTTTCTTACCCAAGTGGCTCCATGGGGTCCCCAAGTTGACCCATGGATTTTTTTGGTCGGCCATGACACATCCAATAAGGGTAGGACATGTGTCAAGGTAATTTCGTATTATTAAAACATTATTTTTACCTTAAATTACACTAATTACCTCTAATCGTGATTAATAAACTTAAAAGTTACTATTCACAAAAAAAAATTATTTTAACCCCATTGAACCACATTTTACATCCTAATGACAACCATATATGTCGTATTTTTGAAATTCAAATCACAGAAGTGGTAAAGTTTCATTTAAACGAAAAATCGGTTTTTTAACTACCACTTAGTGGTTTCACTATTCATCAAAAATTGAAGTTTTTCAGAAAAATACCAAAAATTCACCCTAAGCTATATTTGATATTCTGAATTTAAAAAAGATGTCTATTTTACAAAATTCAAAACATATAAGTTTCATTAATTAATTTAATAATTAATTCCCATTGTCAAAACAAATAGCGTGTTTTTAAGAAACAAAATATATCAAAAGTTTGACACTAGTTTAAGTCCAATTTCAAAGTAAAAATAATTCCAATGACCACCATTGGATTAAATGGTAAAAATATATTCTAATTTCACTTTAAAACCAACTCAAAATATAATCTAATCATATAAATAAATTAGATTAAAAATAGGTTTTGAATTAAAATACAACATTTTTTACTATTCATTAAAAAATGAACTTTATCGTAAAAATACCAAAAATTTACACAAAGTAAATTTTGATGTCCCGATTATAAAGAATAATTTTATATGGTCCAATAAAATGTATAAGATTGACCAAAACTATATTTAAAGAGGGTTCGCCATCAAAAGGTGATAAGTCGACCTTTTAGTGAATATTAGAGTATTTATGCCTAAAATTGAATTCTTTTCTTATTTTAAGCCTTTATATTTTATTGGATAAATGTAAAAACATTTAACAAACATATATAATCATATTTTAGTTATTTATATTCATTCCCTCCAATACAACAGCTACGTGTTAACTTCCATTTAAAATAATATTATTATATTACTAGTGTGCAACGTAAGATTTCAAAGAAACTCTTTGTTGCGTATTGGGTACGCTATCGAACATAGAAACCCCTTTAAAGTAAAATTAATATTTAATTCGCAAATATTAATAAATATGAAAATGTATTATTATTTATTTACCTGGGATGTTACATCCTTCCCCCCTTTTGGGAATTGCGTCCTCACAATTTTATTCACTTGTCAAAATAAGTGGGGGTATTTATCCCTCATTGCATTTTCATATTCCAATGTTGCATCTTCAACCATATGGTTTTTCCACAAAACCTTTACCTGGTGAATTACCTTATTCTGCAACACCTGCTCTCTACAGTCAAGAATCTGGATTGGTTGTTCTTCATAAGAGAGATTCTCCTACAAATGAACCACCTCTGGGCTCAAAACATGAGATGGATCTAGCATATACTTTCTTAACATAGAAACATGAAAAACATTGTGTACCTGGGATAAACTTTGAGGTAAAGACACTTGGTAAGAAACTGATCCAACTTTCTCCAAAATTTCATATGGTCCAATGAACCTTGGACTCAGCTTTCCTTTCTTACCAAATCGCATCACACTTTTCCATGGTGAAACTTTGAGAAAAACATGATCACCAACCTCGAAAGATAGATCCTTCCTCCAGTTATCCGTATAACTTTTCTGCCTGCTCTGAGCTGTTCTCATGTGTTTCTGAATCAACTGAAATTTTTCTGGCATCTCTTCTACCAATTCTGGTCCCATCAACTTCCTTTCACCCACTCTATCCCAAAAAGTGGAGTTCAACACTGCTTCCCATATAATGTTTCAAACGGAGCCGTCAGTATACTGGAATGAAAACTGTTATTATATGAAAATTCAACCAAAAAAAGATGTTGGTCTCAACTTCCCTAATAATCCATCGAGCAAGCACGTATCATGTCCTCCAAGGTCTGAATTTTTCGTTCTGACTTCCCATCTGATTGAGGATGAAAAGCTGTACTAAAATTTAATTCAGTACCCAACGACTTTGGAAGGCCTTTCCAAAAGTTAGAAGTGAACCTGGGATCACGATCAGATACAATGGAGAGGGGAACTCCATTCAACCTGACTATCTCTTTAACATACAACCGAGCAAGTTGATCTAGATACAATGTATCTCGAATAGGAAGGGAATGAGCAGATTTAGTCAGTTGATCAACAATAACCTAGATTGCATTATTACCTCGAGATGTCTTCGGTAATCTCACAACGAAGTCCATGGATATATTTTCCCACTTCCACTCTGGCACTGGTAAAGGATGAAGCATCCCTTTCGGTAACTGCTGCTCTGCTTTAGCCTGTTGACAAGTCAAACACTTCACAGTAAAATCATCAATATCTCTTTTCATTCCATCCCACCAGTAATACTCCTGTAGATCTATGTACATCTTAGTACTGCCAGGATGAACTGAAAACGGGGAACTATGAGCCTCAAATAACAACTCATTCTTCAACTGTGAATCACAAGGCACACATAATCTCTTCCCAAACCTCAAAACACAATCATTATCAATGTTAAATTTAGGCAACTTACCCTTCTGAACCATCTCTACCTTTTTCTGCAACCCACTGTCTTTCTTCTGCGCTTGCTTAATTCTGTCTGATAAAGATGATCTCACTGACACCTAAAACAAAATAGAAGAACTTCCTTCACTAACAACTTCTATGACAAATTTCATCAAATCAAAAACCAAAGGATCTCGTTCCAAACGTAGCATGGTTAATGAAGCATTACTTTTTCGACTCAAAGCATCAGCCACTTTATTTTCTTTTCCCGGATGGTAATGAATTGTACAATCATAATCCTTGATTAATTCTAGCCATATCCTCTGTCTAATGTTCAATTATTTCTGAGTAAATATATACTTTAAACTTTTGTGATCAGTATATATTTCACACTTTACTCCATACAAATGATGCCTCCAAATTTTTAGATCAAAAACAACTGTAGCTAATTCCAAGTCATGTGTAGGGTAATTTACCTCATTAGTTTTCAACTAATGTGAAGCATATACAATTACCTGATCATTATGCATAATGACACAACCAAGTCCCTTCAACAAAGCATCATTGTAGATAACAAACTCACCATTCCTGGAAGGAAGTGCCAAAACTGGAGCATTCACCAATCTTCTTTTCAACTCCTGAAAACAATCATCACATTCTTTTGTCCAGATAAACTTAACACCCTTCTGAGTTAGCTAAGTCATTGGACTAGATAAACATGAAATATTTTCAACAAACCTTCGATAGTAACCTTCCAAACCAAGAAAACTACGGATCTCGGTTACATTTATGGGTCTTGGACATTCTTCAACAACTTTTGTTTTAGCAAGATCAATAGTTATGCCATTTTTTGAAACAATGTGACCAAGGAAAGAAATTTTTTGTAACCAAAACTCACACTTGCTGAATTTTCCATATAGTTTCTTTTCTTTTAAGGTTTGCAAGATAACCCTTAAATAACTTTCATGCTCCTCTTTACTTTTAGAAAACACCAAAATATCATCAATCAAAACAACCACAAACTTATCCAAGAACTCATGGAAAATTCTATTCATAAGGTCCATGAATACAGCAGGTGCATTGGTTAACCCAAAAGGCATAACTAAAAATTCATAATGGCCATATCTAGTACGGAATGCAGTCTTCGGAATGTCTGCTTCTTTTACTTTCAACTGATGGTACCCCGACCTCAAGTCAATCTTCAAAAAATACTGAGCTCCCTAGATATGATCAAACAAATCATCGATATGAGGCAAAGGATACTTATTCTTAACAGTGATGTTATTCAAGGCTCTATAATCAATGCAAAGTATCATTGAACCATCTTTATTTTTAACAAACAGGACAGGAGCACCCTATGGTGATGTGCTAGGTCGAATGAAACCTTTATCTAATAACTTCTGCAATTGCTTCTTTAACTCTAAAAGTTCAACTTGAGTCATTTGATAAGGGGGTTTTGAAATTGGCTTAGAATCAGGAACTAATTCAACAATAAATTCAACTTCCCGATCATGAATAATACCAGAAAACTCATCAGGAAAAACATAAAGATACTCATTTACCACTGGCACATCATTAATCTGAAAAGTTCCTTTATTTTCAACAATATGTTCAAGGTAACATTCATTTCAATCTTTTACTAGTTTCTCAACTTCCTGATATGTTATCAAAATCAAGGGTTCATTCTTGTACACAAACTGAAAATATTTTTGAAAAGAAACCTCTTTAGCCCTTCATTCAATCTTATCATGATAAACAGAAATCCAATCCATGCCCAAAATAACATAAAACTCTACTAGAGGCAAAACAATAAGGTTTGTAGGTAGATTCTTTCCGCACACAAGGATATGAAGGTTCTTATAATTTATTTTTGTCTCAATATTCCCTCCGGGTGTTTTTACCATAAGTTCAAGATTCATATCTTGAGATGGAATTCCCAATTTACTAGAAAACTTCTTAGAAATGAAAGAATGTGTAGACCCTGAATCAAACAACACATTGGCATAATCTGAACAAACAAACAGTGTACCTGATACTACTTCATTCGATGGCCCAACATCTGTTGAAGTAGTTTCAAAGGATTTCACCACCCCTTTCTTCTTGTAGTCTAGATACTTTCCCTCAGTTGAGTTCTTTGTTAGACACTCATTTGCATAATGACTCATTTCATTACACTTAAAACATCTTACCGTTGGCTTTTCATTGCCTGCTTGATCATCTTCCTTATAGTTACGAGCAATATGACCAGACTTACCACACCGAAAGCACTTTTTAGACTTGGATAAACATTCTCCAGGATGCATTTTACCACACTTCTCACATGATGGATATTTGGTTTTCTTACCTCCTTGCTTCTTTGATGAATTCTTCCCCTTTTCCTGCCAACTGGACCTCTTATTTTGTTGTTTGTCAAAGAACACCTGATCATCGGCAAACTCCATTTCCACCTTCTCTGCACATCGAACAATTTTTTCATAACTTTTGAACTCACGAGAGGCTAAAGCCCTTCGATACTTTGGCTTTAACCCTAAGTAAAAACGATTGATTTTACTATCAAGATCTCATATGAAATGTGGAGCATACCTTGCCAGTCGAGTGAACTTTGCTTCATAAGAAGCCACGAAGTCATCCTCCTGCCTCAATTCTAGGAATTGTTTTTCTATCCTAAGACGAACCACCTTAGGAAAATATTTCTCAAGAAACATACCTTTGAATTTGTCCCAGTGAAGATCATCAATCTCATCACTATCCTTGATATTTTTCACCATCGACCACCACTGATCTGCTTCACCTTCAAAACGGTAAACAACAAGACTAACCTTTTGATGTTCTGAACACCCCATGACATCAAAAATATTCTCCAGTGCATTAATCCACCCTTCATCTAGCACAGGGTCAGATGATCCTCTGAATGATGGGGGATGTTGCCTCATGAAATGTTCCACCACTAACATGTTCTTCTGCGGTTGATCTAGCTAATCTCGTGCATGGATACCACCACCATTTATAGACTAAGTCAATTGTTCCATCACTGCAACAAACTTTTCAGTTCCAATTCCGACCATCTCAGGTTGCGGATTTGGAAGGTTGTCTTCCTCCTGATGTCGTCTCGACATAGCTGCCCTGTTTCCTCTGAGGAAAACCATTCTGAACACAGAAATATCTTAGGCGAAGCAACATGGTAATCTTTAAATGCTATATCATTTCAATAATACCATAAATTAATTTATAATTTAACAATTTTCTAACTCCTAAAGTTGTCTAAACCGACCTCTGATACCAATTATAAGGCCCCAACCTTAAACATTACTTAATATTGAATTAAATGAATAATTCACATTGAGAATCTTTTTATGTTTATAGTTTTAGAGAATTAGATCATAACTATTACATCTCAAAAGATTACAAAGCAGACACTTCTACATAGTTTCCTTTTTTTACAAAACATGAACTCTTAAAAAAAAGTCATTTATAGTTCCATGCTTAAGACAACATGACTTTTCCTTGATCCCATCCTTGAACCTATTCCACATTATGTCCTATGAAAAAAATTTCAAAAAAACTTGGGGTGAGCATAAAAAGCTCAGTAAGGGATACACAAAGAAGGAAAATTGTTAGTTTTTCAAAACAACAAGTAAACCATGAATACTGTATCAAAGTAATACTTTTCACCTTTATGGAGTAGTAAATACTCTTCACTGAATAAAATATCATTATTTACCCTTTTGTAACCAAAATATTACCATAAAACCCATATAAAGAACACATAACATATAAAGGTAACTTGGGACATAAACATACTTAAATGGAATAACCATACGGTCAACTTCCACACATATCACTTAATGGAATAGTCATACGACCGACTTCCATACCCAATGCATTGGAGGTTATAACGTAACCACCTATCCTGGTATTCACGGCACCACCCGTCATATGGTTTATCACGTAACCATCCTTCAAATGTCCAAGTACCATTATAAAATCATAAGACATAAAACAAATATAATGGAAAGAAAACATTTCCACATTTCAATCACAATATATCACTTAAATATATTGACATAACAAATCCTTTATAAAAACCATTTTCAATACCAAAATACATAAAATATTATATGGTATTTATTTCATTTTAAAAATATTACGGCTTGTTGAGGAAGCCAAAGACCAAATAATACTCGCGGTGGCGGAAAAGGTCGTTGTCACCGCGTACGTTAAAAGAAACATTCCTTTTTTTCGTTTAGTAAAATGCTTCGTAGAAAAAGATTACTTTTGAATAAAAGTAAAATTCAAAGGTTTTTTATACATAATATAAAATAAAGTCTTGTATTAGAACAAAATATGCCTCAATGAAAGGAGATTGAGACGAAGTCCCTTACCTCGTGTCTGACTTGACTCGATCGATCATTGGTACTTGAGTCAAAAATAAACTCCTTATAATTACAAGTTGTTCATGTGGTAAAATATCCATTATATCCAGAATTATATTAATGATTTAGATATCATATATATCATATATATCCAGTATATACATGCATTTATAATATTACATAATATTTATAGGTAAGAAATGAAATGCACCGTTCATAGAGACGGTAAGCCGTACGTACGCATGAATGCTACTTTCATTTCTATTTCATATTTAATGGAATGAAATCATAATGATATAGAGGTATATTATAATTCTAGTATAATATAATACATAACATCATAAACTCCATCCTTTATACGTCCCACATATGGCATTAACGAATCAAATCACTTTGAGGGGGCGGTAGTCCGCACTTTCTAAAATGAAGATATCGCGTTTACCCATAATGGAAACCATAAAGGTATGTCATAAATGAAAAATAAAGAAGCATAAGGAAAACATAAACATAATATATATCATATATAAATAGAGTTACATCTTAATGGCCACTATGAAAGGTGTTAAAATAAGATCGAGCAATCATCGTTTCGTGAGGTAGAAATTCGCCAACCACAGAAACAGTATGTTCTTTAACCATTAGACGGAGGTGTGTGTAAGTTTAAATCAAATACTTCTCATAACAACATACTATTATATTTAAGATACTAGTTTTGTTACAAAAGAAAGGAATAAAAGAGTTTAGGGGGTTGGAGAAGCAAAATAAAACAAAAGAACACAAGTGAAGACATTACCTTTAAATCGGGTAACTCCTCTTGGTTTGAACCAAAAGGGTTTCTTGAAGAGATTTCTGCCTAAGGTAATGATTTTAGGATGAGTAGAGGGATGTGGAGAGATAAAATGAGTAGATATTGGTCTATACAATGTATTGATATGTGTGGGTAAGGTGGTATAGGTGGGGGCCTTTTATAAAGGGAGAGGAGGGGCACTCTTAGAAAGTTATAAAATGTTACTTTATTATAAAATTATTTTCGGATTTTAAAGGTCCCACAATTATATATTTAGAGGATAAGGTGATAAGAGTTATAAATCCACCCATCCAATAGGTTTTTGACAAGTGTAGGTCTTAGATTTTACATTATCTTTTCATTTTATTTAAATCGTTAAATAATGAGGTAATCGATGCATCATCATGGTGTCATAAATAATTTAATTTACTTAATGTCTAAAAATTATAAAAAAATACTATGATGTATGAAATATTTTTATATTTAATATGAATATTTATAGTCAAAATTATTACTTGTATAACCCCATGTAAAAATTATTTTAGTAAAACAATACATGTTGGTGATATTTTTATTTTAACTTTAAATAAAAAGTTTTTAATGTCATTTTCTTAACCAAGTGGCTCCATGGGGTCCCCAAGTTGACCCATGGATTTTTTGGTCGTCCATGACACATCCAATAAGGGTAGTATATGTGTCAAGGTAATTTCATATTATTAAAACATTATTTTTACCTTAAATTACACTAATTACCTCTAATCGCGATTAATAAACTTAAAAGTTACTACTCACCAAAAATTATTTTAATCTCATTAAACCACATTTTACATCCTAATGACAACCATGTATGTTGGATTTTTGAAATTCAAATAATAGAAGTGGTAAAGTTTCATTTAAACGAAAAATCAATTTTTTAAATGTCACTTAGTGGTTTCACTATTCATCAAAAATTGAAGTTTTTCAGAAAAATACCAAAAATTCACCCTAAGATATATTTGATATTACGAATTCAAAAATGATTTCTATTTTACAAAATTAAAAACATATAAGTTGCATTAATTAATTTAATAATTAATTCCCGCTGTCAAAACAAATAGCGTGTTTTTAAGAAACAAAATATATCAAAAGTTTGACACTAGTTTAAGTCCAATTTCAAAATGAAATTAATTCTGATGACCACCATAGGATTAAATGGTAAAAATATATTCAAATTTCACTTTAAAACCAACTCAAAAGATATTCTAATCATATAAATAAATTAGATTAAAAAGAGGTTTTGAATTAAAATACAACATTTTTCACTATTCATTAAAAAAATGAACTTTATCGTAAAAATACCAAAAATTTACACAAAGTAAATTTTGATGTCCCGATTCTAAAGAAGAATTTTATTTGGTCCAATAGAATGTATAAGAGTTACCAAAACTATATTTAAAGAGGGTTCGCCATCAAAAGGTAATAAGTCGACCTTTTAGTGAATATTAGAGTATCTATGCCTAAAATTGAATTATTTTCTTATTTTAAGCCTTTATATTTTTTTGGATAAATGTAAAAACATTTAACAAACATATATAATCATATTTTAGTTATTTTTATTCATTCCCGCCAATACAACAGCTACGTGTTAACTAGCATTTAAAATAATATTATTATATTACTAGTGTGCAACCACTACTGGAAAAATGACCTATACCCACGGTTAAAACCATGGGTATAGCCCCCAAAATCGTGGGTATAGTATATACCCACGGTTTTGGGAACCGTGGGCTGGAATGGCGTCGGGATAGGGGTCTTGACCTATACCCACGGTTTGGTGCAATCGTGGGTATAGGTGTGTCACACACCAACACCCTACTGTACAGCGTGGCAGGGCACTAACCCCACAGTTTTCAAACCGTGGGAAATTTAAGTTTCAAAAATGGCGTACAGAGGGTTTAAATTCAAAAAATGCAACTGCAGGGTTTCGATCCCAGGACTCGCACCAAGCATCACGACGAACGACCAACTAGGCTGCGATTTTCGTCTGTTATATATTGATATATCTGCATTTAAATATTAATATTGTGTATTTAAATTCAAAAAAAGCGCCAGTGAGGTTTCGAACACAGGACTCGCACTAAGACTTGTGCCCATGCAACCAAACGAGCTGGGATTTTTATCTTCTATATAGTCATATATCTTTGTATATATATTAATATTTAGTATTCAAATTCATATAAAGCGCCTGTTGTGTTTTGAAACCGAGACTAGTGATGATTCTTGCGCCCGATCCCCCACCAACATACCAACCAACCTGGAATTTTTATATTTTGTATACACATATATCTACATATATATATTAATATATGAAAAAATGTCTAACCACCAAATTTTTTCGTGTCCCGCCTAATTTTTTTTCCTCGCCATAACACGGGAAAGCTATACCCACAGTTCTGGAGAACAGTGGGTATGGGTCTTCAAAAAAACCACAATACCGACGGTTTTCAAGAACCGTCGGTATAGGTCTTCGGAAAATACCCTATACCCATGGTTTTCTCCAAAACCGTGGGTATAGGTCTTAAAAGAAAACTATACCCACGATTTTTGTCACAACTGTGGGTATAGGTGTCCTATACCCACGGTTTTTGAAAACCATGGTTATAGGTTCACCTACTATCCCTATACCCATGGTTTTTTTCAAAACCATGGGTATAGACCTATTTTCCAGTAGTGAATGTAAGATTTCAAAGAAACTCTTTGTTGCGTATCGGGTACGCTATCGAACATAGCAACCCCTTTAAAGTAAAATTAATATTTAATTCACAAATATTAATAAATATGAAAATGTATTATTCCTTATTTACCTGGGATGTTACACTACAGCTGAAGTGGAGTAGGCACAGATCGTACCTCGTATCATCTCTAGAGCGTTGTGATCGTAGGCCTCAACTGCCTAGAGTTGGGCTCTCCCCTGTCCACCTGCTCTCTGTGGTCGGGGTGGATCTCTTAGTGGTGGTGGAGGTAACATCTCAAATCGTCGCCCACCACCAGTTGTACGACCAGCTCCTCTTCCACGTCTGCCTGCTCCCTGCGGACCACCTCGATCAAATCTATGTCTCTACCTGGGTGGTCCTTCGACCGTCTATTTATCATCCGTACGACGGGTCGGATAGTCACGAGCCATGTGACCCTGCCCACCGCATACATAACATTGTCCACTCCTGGTATGATTGGATTTGTCTCGGGTTCCCCACACAACTGAACCTGAATCCTGCAGTCGTTCACCTGTAGGTCTAGTCCTTTTGGACCTCTGTGTCATCTGTCTGCTGCGAGCTGTAGAAGACTCTACTATGTGACGACTGGTGGTGGGTCTCACTACTGGTGACTGCTCAGCAAGAAAACTCTCCACTAAGAGGTCTCTCTTTAACACCCTCACTTGCGTCAAGATTCTAAGAGAAATCATCGAAGCCCTGATCTCCCACTTGAGCCCCTGCTCGAAGGTCTGGGCCCTAAAGAATGGGACTCACACCATATCAATGGATTAGCATGAGAGGTCAGTTAACCTCGCTGAGTACTGAGCCACAATCATGTTGTCCTACTTCAGATGAAGTTGCTCCTGAATGCACACTGTGCGAAGAGTCACTGGGACAAACTCTGCCTGAAACAGACTCTCGAAGTCTGCCCAGAGAAGCGTCATCTCATTGTGAACCTGGAGAATGAATCTCCATCATCTACCTATTGCTTCATGTAGAAGACTGGTGGCAAGGATCACCATGAGGTCGGCTGGTTTTCCTACTAGTCGAAAGACTCTCACCACAGCCTCCAGTCAATCCTCAGCCGCCTATGAGTCCGTCTCTCCCCTGAACCTGGGTGGCCTATGGCACTAGAACTCGTGCAATGCACTCAAGTGGTGTACACCCTCTACTGCTGAGGAAAGTGGCATCGGTGTCCCAACAGGTAATGAAACTGCTGGTGCCTCCGCTGGTGCCTCTACTGGAAGAGGGTCCTGCACCGAGGCCTCGTCGCTCGGTGGGCTATCAGTGCGTACAACTCTCGGAACCCTAGATGGATTTCTTCGTAGAGGAATCCTGAAAATAAATAGGTGTGCTACGTTTAAAAAGTTATACCTGGTGAGCTAACTCAGAGAGATCGCAAAGAAAACTCTTCAAAACACACACACAATCAGGGTTTTCATGCACTGAGTCGGAAATCAAAAGTCAGGGTCCTGGTGTATGGATACGTCGGCCGCCACACCAACACTGGATTTCCTAAACTGATAACCACACTCACTACACTTAACACTATTTCCATTAAAAAGAAAGATCAGAGTCATATGTTCTGTGGTATAACCAACTCTTCTGATACCAATTTGTCACAACCCATCCCCTGGGGCCTGTGTCGTGACTACCCCAAGCCCGGATTCCATAGGCCAGGGGCTGGCGACTAGCACCGAAGGCGTATTACCTAAAACTAGGAAGACATTGCCTTTATAACCTGTAACGCACACAACCAAGTACACAGTAAGATATGAACTCAAGTAAACTGAATAGTAAATAGAGTGAGTATAGTAAGTAAAAAAGGGCCAGAATACAAGCTCAACTGGAATGTACAAGGAAAACTGGAAAGTACAAGACAACTGATGGGTGAAAAACAGCTCATGGATCTTCCACCACGGATCCTACTTGAAGGGTAGATATAGCTCATGAACAGTCGTCTCTGCGGTTCACCTCATCTAACGTCCACCTCCAAGCTACCTCCAGTCCTGGTACCCTCGTCCTGAGTCAGCATTGTCCGTCGTTTTCACCAAACACAATGAAGTGCGGGCATAGCCCATGCAGGGGTGAGTATAACTATACTTAATAGGGACCTAGAGACCCTCAAGGTCTCACAAAATCTACAAAGGATAAACCACAAAGCATGAAATCAACTGATAAACTAACTTAGGTATATGACCATACATATACCTAAGTTATCAAGTATACCCATCTCAATCATGAGGAAACATAGAGTCTAACTCAAAAACTCAAAGATCAAATGTTCCTCAAAGGAAGGAATATCGCGAAGGTAAGTACCACATAGGTACGCCACACAGAAGAATACCACCAAGGTATTACCACAAAGGAAAGTATTTCTTAGGTATGAACTCAGCTCACACTAGGTATAACTTAAGTACAGTAGTAAAGATGATTAGATGTAACTACTGGATCATCTTACTCTGTTAAGAGGCAGACCCACACAGGATCACTTGGTGCTGACCCACACAGGATTGCTAGGTGTTGACCCACACAGGATCGCTACGTGTTGACCCACACAGGATCGCAAGGTGCTGACCCACACAGGATCGCTAGGTGTTGACTCACACAGGATCGCTAGGTGCTGACCCACATAGGATCGCTAGGTGTTGACCCATACAGGATCGCTAAGTGTTGACCCACACAGGATCGTAAAGTGATGACCCACACAGGATCGCTAGGTGCTGACCCACACAGGATTGCTAAGTGTTGACCCACACAAGATCACTCGGTACATCGTCATACCCACACAGGATCCTAGTACATCTCAGGTACGTCGTCAAACTCACATAGGATCCTAGTACATTTTCACGTCACAACCAGCTACTAGGTTCCCGTACTATGCTCGTTTGTCTCCGGGAGGGTCTGTTCCACAATCCACTAGTCGATACTCCAACTGTCACGAAGTCCCACGAAGAAGTATCTCAAATGACCGCCACATCATAGGGGTCTCAGTGCAACAAACGATGTGTCAATTGGATGCTCGATCTGTAAGTTATTTGGCTTTTAGTCCCGAGGGACCGGTTGGATTGGTGCTCGATCCAACCCAATCGTACTCCAACTTTATCCAAATCTTCAATGGGGTATACCAAAAGGACTATCTCTCTCCAAGGTTTCCATCGCCACTGGCGTTTCGTCAATCGGATGTCTGGTGCTGAAGTTATGGTCAAAAGAGCGTAAAGGGATCGAAGTGGGTCTGGGTCCGGTCGGACCGACCCGACCCGACTCGGCCTGGGCTGACCTAGTTCGGGTCAACCCATCCTTTTGGGCGGTCCTACAGGCCGTGAGGTCCGCGAGGGGTCGCGGAGCGATTTTGCCGCGGACGGCGCGAGGTCGCGGAGCGGCTCAGCCGCAGGGGATGTCGCGAGGGCGGCTCGGCCGCGGGGGTGTCGTGAGGGCGCGGGGCGGCTTAGCTATGGACGGAACGAGGCCACAAGGGTACCGCGAGGGTGCGGGGTAGCTCAGTCACGGAGGGTGTCACGAGGGCGCGGGGTGGCTCAGTCGCGGAGGGTGTCGCGAGGGTGGCTCGACCGCAGAGGCGCGTTGGCCGCGGGGCGACGCGGCGAGGCCGCAGGCGGTGGTGGTTGTGATCGGCGGAGGCCACGGGGCAGCAGTGGTCGTGGAGTGGCATCGTTGCGCCGTCGCTTTCGTCGCAATCGGCGGTGGTGTCGGCTTCCATTATCATGCCCCTTCGTGGTTGGTCGCCGACCTCCTCCATCGTAAAGAACACCACAAATCATCACAAGAATTGCGGAGAGGATGATTCATGTTTGTTTGGCCCGCACTCTCCGCATTAGAGCGGTATAAAGCGACTATAATCTCTCTTGAATTACAAAGAGTCATCAAGAATGAAAAAGGTAATAGTTTCAAACAACCACCCTACAATCCCACGATAATGATAATTCTCATCCTGTAGAAAAAGAAAACATCCGCTCTTTGTTTAGAAGGGAGGAACATGGGAAAAAGATCACACATAATTAAAATCCTTACCTCGTTCGTTTTTTGTTGTCGATGAGGTGGAAAGAACGGTCGTCGGTTGAATACTTCCCACGTTGGAGGATGTCCTGAGGAATAAGTTGAAGTTGTGCGTCGGTGTTCTTCATTGGAGGAACGTTCTTCATGGAAGAAGTTCTTCATTGGAGAAGTGTAATCCTCCCAATATTTCTCCTCTACAAATTCCACCAAATTACAAAGTAGCCAAATTATGATATGTTTCCCCAATTTAATTGTTGACATAATTTAAGTTGGATACACATAATTAATTAATGAGGTTGGCACAAAATTAATTAAAGGGGAGTGACACCATTAAAGTGGGGGAAGTTTAAAAGGCTTCGTCACTCTTAATAGGGAGTTCAAGGGGGTTTAGTCTCGGGTGGTCCCCACCACCATAACCTCTCATGGGAGGTTTATGATCGGTGATCCCCACCTTTATAACCTCTCATGGGAGGTTTTAGTTCAGTGGTCCCCACCTGTGAAACATCCACATGGGAGTTTCAAAAGAAAATAAAAATAAAATGTTACACCATTTTATTTTATTTTATTGTTTCACGAATAAGTGAAAAACTAACTTCCACCCTCGACCTACTGTGGTCAAGGTGAAGGTATCCTTAAGCGAATATCGGTGTTGTGAGTTCAATGGTGCCATCAGATTTCAATTCTGAGCACCGGTTCAAAAGTTAAAAAAACTCGCTCGCACGTTTACTGAACGTACCCAAAAAAAATTCAGAAATTCATTCCGAGCACATTGGGCCTCCAAATCATGCACCGTCAATTTTTGCGGACTTGTAAAATTCACATATATTTAAAAAAATACATGGAAAATCCTAGTCTTTACAGTGTTTTTGGTTGTCATAGACAAATGTCTCCACGATGTCTTCATGTTGTGTCTCAGGAGAGTGGCAATGAGCGCATTCCAGAGATGATGGGTCCTAAACCACCAGTGGTTCCTCTCGTAGAGCCTCTTGTGGCACTACCTCATGTCGATCTTCTGAGGGACCCTAACGCTCAGTTCAGGGATAGTCTCCTCAGGTTTATATAGTCGGTTCAGAATTTTCCTAAACCTACCCCGTCTATAGCAGACCTTACGTGGGACTTTCTGCAGCAGCACCCTCTCACCTTCTCGGGGAGTGGTGGCCCTCATACTGCAGAATCATGGATAGAAGCTATACGGTCTATCTTCAACCACCTTGAGACACCTCCAGAGTGAAGGTTCAAGCTTACAGTCTACATGCTTCGTGACACCGCCAAACGCTGGTGGGACATTGTTTCTCAGGCTGAACAGGACAATGACATGGATTGGGCTGATTTCCAAGCAGCCTTCTACAATCACTTTTTTCTGCAGACTCTGAGAGATGATCATGCGCGGGAGTTCCTACATATTAAGTAAGGCTCTATGACTGTGTTAGATTATTCTACTCGTTTCACGGACACTACTGGAAATCTGACTTTTCCCAACGCTTCTATACCAACGGTTTGTAAAAACCGTTGGTATTGGTCCTTTTTACCAACGTTTTGGCCAAACCGTTGGAAAATCCCACTTTTTGGCCACCTTTCCCAACGTTTTTGGCAAACCGTTGGGAAAGGGTATGGATTTCCAAATGGTTTTGCCAAACCGTTGGGAAAAGTCCACTTTGTGGCCACCTTTCCCAATGGTTTGGCCAACCGTTGGGATAGGTATACCCTTTCCCAACGGTTTTGGAAAACCATTGGGAAAAGTCCACTTTGTGGACACCTTTCCCAACGGTTTTCCAAAATCGTTGGGAAAGGTCCCCTAGAAATCAACCTCCACCCCAGAATAAATTCCAGAATCAAGAACTATACCAACGGTTGTCAAAACCGTTGGTATAGGTCCTGGAAATTTTTATCATATCTTATTACCGAGAACATTATATAAATCAAAATTTAAAATATTTATGAAAATACGTATATATATTTATTTAATTATGTTCACAAAATTCATGTTAGGTTAGTGGTTAAGTCGTTCAGTGATAAACTAGAGGTCCTGAGATCAAATCCCAACGAATGTTTTTTTTTTGAAATACATATACCAACGGTTCCATAACCGTTGGTATAGATTTTCATATTACTTATACCAACGGTCCATTGGTATAGGTCTATACCAACGGTTTTCGCAAAACTGTTGGTATAGACCTATCCCAACGGCTTACTTAGAAACGGTTATCCAAACTGTTGGTATAGGCTATACCAACGGTTTGGAGGCCTATACCAACGGTTCCAAACCGTTGGTATATGTTAGTTTTCCAGTAGTGGGAACTTTAGCGTTTTTCCCCATCTCTGACTAGCGACACACAGACTATTGCGAGGCGTTTTGAGGATGGAATTGAGTATACTATCTGCTCACAGGTGAACATCTTCCATTTAACCACTGTTATAGAGATCGTAAATCAGGATCTAATCTTAGAGTGAAATGTCAAGGAAGCTAAACCAGTGAGCCAAGGTGGTTTAGTTCTGAGACAGGGTGATGGATCTTCTAGCAGCAGGAAACGTCGTTTTGAAAGTGCGCGTGGGGGAAATCCTATCCAAACAGCATGTCTTGATAGCTCTGTCACATGTTATCAGTGTGGCAGGGATGGTCACAAGAAGCCACAGTGCACGAGAGATCTGAAGGAGTGTTGAGCTTGCGGCAGGATGGGTCACCTTCAGCGTTTCTGTCATTCCTTCTCTTCAGTATCTAATGGTAGAGGATCCGCACCTGCACCTCCATCGGGTATGGGATATATAACTTTACAGCAGGCTATAAGTTATTTTTCCACCGGTCGATCAGGCTGAGGAAATGGTGGAGTTCGTGGTCGAGGAAATCAAGTTCCAGACTATCAGCATCAACAGAGTGGACCTGCTCAGACCAACCAGGTAGTGTATCAGGGTCGTGGCTCAGGTCCCATGTACATAGTGCAATCAGTGCCAGAGGATAAGAGTGTAGTACCATCTATAGTGAGAGGTATTATTCTAGTATCCTCTACCTTAGTTTTTTCTCTTTTTGATACAGTCACATCACACTCCTTTATATTTGCTACTGTTGTTGAAAGTATTCGTTTTCCAATTGAGTACCACTACGGCGTCATGTCTCTCGACACTCCGCTTGGGGTCAGGACAGAGGGCATATGCCATTGCCAAGAGTTCCCCCTCTAGATAGGCGAGTACTATTTTTTTTGGAATTTCTATATCCTCGATATGTCTGGCATCGAAGTCATTCTTGGTATGAACTGTCTTTTTCCTTACTGTGCCCAAGTGTATTGCTATCATCGCCGGGTGTCCTTCACATCCCCTGAGGGCGACACATATCTTCACAAAGGAGAATGGGACCTGCAGGCAGACTGAGCTAAGCCTAAATATGTAGGGTTGGGCAGAGTGACCGCTCAGTTGGCAAGTCTCTTCATGAGTGATCAGGGAACGCAACTAGTTGGATTCCCTCCAGTGGTGGATCTTTTCAGGGACGTCTTCCCTGATGATTTCTCTGGCTTACCTCCTATGAGATACGTGGAGTCCACTATCGAGCTCATGCTAGGTGCGGCACCGGTGTCTATTCCTCCCTATAAGATGGCACCAACAGAGCTACAGGAACTCAAAAAGCAGCTTGAAGACCTCCATGCTAAGGGTTTCATCAGACCTATCACATCGTCGTGGGGTTGACCTATCCTTTTTCCAAGAATGAAGACGGTACCCTAAGGTTATGCATGGATTGTCGTTGACTCAACCAGCTCACGGTAAAGAATCGATATCCATTGCCTCGTATAGATGATCTCTTTGACCAGCTCCGGGGAGCAACTGTTTTCTCCACGATTGATCTGAGATCAGGATATCACAAGGTGCATGTGCGACCATCTGAAATACCACGTACAGCATTCCGAAGCAGGTATGGCTTGTACGAGTATCTGGTTATGCCATTCGGCCTCACGAATGCGCCGGCAGTCTTCATGGCCCTGATGAATTGGGTTTTTCATCCGTATCTTGATTCATTTATGGTAGTCTTCGTGGATGACATTTTAGTGTATTCACATTCCAGACACGACCATGCAACCCATCTTGAGATCGTGTTGAGTACACTGAGAGAGCACTAGTTATACACTAAGCTTAGTAAATGCCACTTCTGGATTGATAAGGTACACTTCTTGGGTCGTATTATATCTGAAGCAAGGGTATCAGTTGACCCAGAAAAGGTGAGCGTCGTGGTTTCATGGGAGCATCCCAAGAGTGTCTTCGACATCCGCAGTTTCTTGGGGCTTGTTGGCTATTACAGGAGATTCATCCATGATTTCTCCCGCTTAGCAGCACCTCTCACAGCCTTGACTAAGAAAGGTGTACAGGTCATCTGGTCAGAAGCTTGTGAACAGTCTTTTCAGGAGTTGAAAGGAAGACTGACCTCAGCCCCGATCCTGATTCTACCTGAACTTAGTAAGAGCTATACAGTTTATTGTGATGCTTCAGGAATTGGACTGGGTGTAGTTTTGATGCAGGGTGATCGAGTCGTGGCTTATGGATCCCGCCAACTGAAACCTTACGAGCGGAACTATCCTACACACAACCTTGAGTTGGCAGCTGTGGTTCATTCTCTATGTTGTTGGAGACACTATTTTTTGGGTGAGAGATTCGTTGTTTACACGGATCATAAAATCTTGAAATATATCTCCACTCAACGAGACTTGAACTTAAGGCAACGCAGGTGGGTCGAATACTTGCAGTCGTTCGATTTTGAGCTTTCTTATACCCCTGGGAAGGGAAATGATGTAGCAAACGCTTTAAGCCACAAGACATAGACACAGGCCGTACAGGTAGCCAGCAGTGAGTGGAAGATGATGGTCTTGTTTTCAGAGATGCATCTGGAGGTTCAGAAGCAGAGTGGACAATCGGTTCTAGCAGCTCTTACAGTGACATCCTCTCTTCTAGAGCAAGTCTGCATGCAATAGTTGATTGACCCTGAGGGTCTCGTTTTGAGGGAAGGTGTTACAGGAGAGAACCCACCTCCTAGTTAAGTTATTAATTGCAGTGAAACTCTCCTTTACTGTGGCCGTGTATGGGTACCTTCGGGTATACGGGAAGAGCTGATGAAGGAATCTCACACCTCTATTTGGGTCGTTCATCCTGGGCTGACCAAGATGTACAGAGACATGTGTCGGCAGTATTGGTGGTCTGGTATGAAAAAGCAGATAGCAGGTTTCATCACTCGGTGCTCCACATGCCAACAGGTGAAGGCAGTGCACCAGCGACCTGCTGGACTCCTACAACCTCTGGCCATTCCTAAATGGAAATGGAATAACATCACCATGGATTTTGTTACAGGCTTGCCAAGATCTCCTCGAAGCAGCGATGCAGTATGGGTGGTTGTCAATAGGTTAACCAAAGTTGCGCACTTCTTGCCTATCCGAAAGACCTTTACGATTGATGAGTTGGGAAGGTTGTATATCCGGAAAATTGTGCGACTTCATGGTGTACCTCGTTCTATTGTCTCGGACAGGGATGTTTGTTTTACTTCTCGGTTCTGGCAAGGGTTGCAAAAGGCGGTGGGCTCACAGGTACTTCTGAGTACTGCATATCGCCCCCAGATCGATGGGCAATCCGAGAGAGCCATACGAGTGTTAGAGGATATGTTACGGACTTGTATCCTTGATTTTGGAGGTTCCTGGGAGAAGCATTTACCTCTTGTCGAGTTTACATATAATAACAGCTTCCAGGCGACAATCCAAATGGCTTCGTATGAGGCTCTCTATGGTAGACCGTGTCGTTCACCTTTATGCTGGCTTGAAGCAGGTGAGGCAGCTCTGTTGGGTCCTCATCTCGTTCAGGAGACTTCTAAGCAAGTTCAGCTGATTCAGAAGCGTATGACTACAGCTCAGTCCAGGCAAAAGTTTTATACCGATCGTCGTCGCAGACCTCTGGAGTTCGAGGTGGGACATTGAGTCTTTCTGCGTGTTTCTCCGAGGTTGGGTCACAGGCGGATCAGGAGACAGGGGAAGTTATCACTGGGATACGTCGGGTCGTTTGAGATAGTGGAGAGAGTTGGGCCGGTAGCCTATCGGTTACTGCTACCTCAGAGGTATCGTGCCATGCATGACGTTTTCTATGTATCTCAGCTTCGACAATATCATCCAGGCCCGTCTCATTCTTTTGACCCTGACGACATCGACCTTGACGTTGATGCATCCTTTGCGGAGCATCCGATCCATATCATCGACCGTAGCATGAGAGTCCTCTGAGGCAAGTCACTCCCACTAGTCCCGGTGTTGTGGCAACACGGACGCGTTCAGGACGAGACCTGGGAGCGAGAGCCGGATGTACGTGCACAGTGGCCATAACTCTTCTCTGGCGACGTTCCACTACCCTTGGAAGGGCAACTCGAGGACGAGTTGTCTTAAGGAGGGGAGGTTGTAACGTCCCGACCTTAATCAGGTACGGACCGTTTTTACTTTATTATAGTCTAATTAATTAAGCGACCCGGGGAGCACATCTGCGCACCTCGCTGCGGGTCCCGGGCAGCTTTTTATTTAATTTAAATAATTGCAGACGTTTCATGAAAATTGTCACGTCGCGCTTTGGCGCGGTGTTCGGGTTTTAAATAATTAATTAAGGATTTGAAAAGAGTAATAAGAGATTTAAAGAAGATTTAAAAGAAAGCAAGAAATGATAAAAAGAAATTCTGAAATAAAATAAATAGGGGGTTACGGGGAAAATAAAAATAATTAAAATGCGGGATTCCCGTTTTTAATTATTTTTAATATTTTCTTTTCCATTCTTTTGTTTTATTTTATCTTTTTCTTTTATTTCCTTTTTCTTTATCTTTTATTTTTCTCTTATTTTTCTTTTCTTTTCTTTTTCTTTCTTTTCTCTCTTTTCTTTTTTCCTCTCCTCTCTCCCTCTCCCACTCATCACGCCGCACCCCTCAATCCCGTCACACCAGCCAGCAGCCCCTTCGGAAGGTCGTTGCTCCTCCGTCTGACGTCTGATTCCTTCGCCGTCAGGTGCACAGTAAACCTTAGGGAAAGGCTAACGTTGCGCAAGTAAAATCGTTCGATTTCGTTGAGTATTTTGTGCGAAGTTCGTCGCGGAAGATTCTTACCCTATTTTGGGGTTTTTTCTAAAATCCTTCGTTTTCATCCATTTTAGGTCAAATCAAAGTCTACCACGGATCTTAGAGTCATCTATGACTACAAGGTGGGGTGCCTACTCGCTTTCCCTCCGTTTTATTGCGATTTAAAAAAAAACGCACCGTTGTGCCGTTAGTCGGTGCCTACCGATTTTGTGCAATTTTACCCATTTTAAATACTTTAATGGTTATGTTTAATTGTTGCGGCATTAATCATCTTAAATTAATTTGTTTGAATGATTACAACAAGATCGGACACCCCTTTATGTGTGCCTACATAATCGGTGTATTTCTCCTTTAGTCGGGTTATTAATTTAATTAGTTGTGGGTATTACGCAACCCCTTTTTATTGTTTTTAAATTAAATGAATAGTTGTTTAAATTATTGCAACAAAGTTGGACACCCTTTGGGCGTGCCGACATGATCGGTGTATTCTACCATTAGCTGAGTTTATTGTTTGATGAATTGCATGTGTTGCGAAGCAACTTTTTATTGTAATTAAATTAAATAAATAGTTGCTTGAACATGAACTTCAATTGTTGGATCATTGACACTTCTTTTGCTGAACTTCTTATTATTTAAATGTGCATTATCCGCTGAGGTTGATATAATATGTATATTGCCTTGCAAGTTGTTATGTTGTACTGTTAGATTTATGCCTTGTGATGCACGGGTGTATCTGGTTAGTTTTCAAGCTGCGACTTTATATGTTGTTTATGTCATATTTACTGCTGTGAAAACTTTAATTAAATTCATGGCGGGGAAAGGAGGCGGGTCCCGTATTAAGGGCCACGCTTAGATCCTCCGTTCCTGACGGGTTACCTCTATGTGCGGGGGGGGCGGTGTCGTTGCTTTTGTCGGACCGAGACTTCCCCAAACTTTCTAATACTTTTGAGTGATACCGATTCCAAAAGGGCTCATCAGGACGGATCTGTTGGCAATGTGACTAAGCCAGCCTCTGATGACACTCGACCCCTTTTTGCGAGATCGGGACGGACTCAGGGTAAAGTCACGTCTCGGGCGATACTTGGTCTTTCGAAAGATTGTCTTGGACGAGCTCGGTGACATTGGATAAATTGACGGATGTTCCGTAGCGATACCTTCGGAATGGGCTCAGACTCCAACTCTCAACTTGAACCTTAAAATAATGATGCACTTAAGGTTTATGTTATTGCTAATTGAGTCTATTGAGAATTGAGATATTTCCCCCGATATGTGGAAGTGTGTCTGGTTGACACTAGACTTGAACCCCGAGTTAAAACACAAGTTTGAGGTATACTTTTTCTTGGTTTTACCTTGTTTTATGTGTTTATATATATATATATATGTATATGTATGTATGTATATATATGTATATATATATGTGCGTGTTCATGCATTTCTGCTGACAGGTACCCTTTCAGACTACCAGATTAGGCTAAAGCAGGTGACCAGACACGAGTGTCGTTTGGGACCCTGGCCGACTTATTTATTTCATTGCACTGCAATTAATTTATTTGAAATAGTTATGTAATGACACACTGCTTTTTTTTTATTTTTGCACGAAATGGAAAGGTTTAGACATCGTGGGTGCCGACCTACTGAGATTTTATCTCACACCTTGCTCGGGCGTCGTCGACACCCGAGTAGATTAAATGCTAGCAGGTATTTGACAAGGGGAAGCGTGCTGCTTCCGATGCTTGACTGTTCATTACTGCTTAGGATGGAGACTGAGGCAGAGGACCGGGCCTTACGCGCGATGCAGTTGCTGCTTGTGTCTTTTCTTTTAGTTGATTGTGTGTTTGAGTTCTGTTTTTCGTACTTTCAGTTTAGACTTATATCATGGCACGACACTCTTTTGTGAGTTTCCGCACTTGTTTTTTATTATTCAGTTGGATTATTTACATTGCTTCTGCTGCAATTTATTTATTCACATGCTTACGCTACTTATTATTTGTTGTTGTTTAATTCCGTTGTGATATTATATGTTACCTATGAGGGCATAGTCTCCCCCACGGACACAAAAAGGGCCCTCGCTGCTAGTCGGTAGCCTCTGGCGTTCGGGGAGATGCGCTTGAGGTTACGTGACGCACCGGTCTGGCCGCCGTCTTAGAGGTGAGCCGGGTCAGGACGTTACACATATAATAATATTTATTATTTTTTATACATGCAAATTTATACTGGAAATTTCATGTGTAAATTTACGCTTCGATTTTTCACTTAAAATTACAATGAAAATACATTAATATATAAATAAAAAAAATTAATTTTTCATTGCAAAATTTTCACAAAAAACTCTTTATTGCAAACTTCCACTGAAAAATTAATTTGAATATCCAATTAAATTTCTAGTGTTAAATTCAACTTGATTTTTATCGTAATTATAATGCAAATTTGATGAACAAAATTCTAAAATAAATGCATGCTTAAATTTTTAGTTTAAATATATTAACACATAGATAAATAATTTAATTTTGCACTAAAAAATTGAACCGCAAATTTTTTATGGAAATTTTCAGTGCAAACTTCTGCTGGAAATTTGTAGTGCAAACTTTCAGTGGAATTTTGAAGTTTAAATTTTCACATAAAATTACAATGTAGATGTATTAAAACATAAATACAAATTTAAATCTTCAACAAATTGGAACTAAAATAAAATATATTAATACATATTAAAAAATGTAAATTTTAACTGAAAATCTTCATTGGAAATTTGCACGAAAATCTTCTAGTAAAGATTTCCTTTAGAAATGTTTAGTTCAAATTTGCACTTATATTTCTGATACAAATTTCCATTTGATTTTTATTATAATTACATTGAAAATTTGTTTAACAAAATTTTAAAATAAATGCACGTTACAAATTTATTATGGAATTTTCTAGTGTAAATTGCCATGGCCACTAAAAATTCTCAAAGCAAATTTCCACAGGAAATCCGTGGTTTGATTTTTCAATTAAAATTAAAATGTAGACACATTAAAACATAAACGAAAAATGTAAATTTTCACTGGAAAATTACATTTAAAATTTGCATTAGAAACTTTTACAGTAAACTTCCACTAGAAACGTCCACTTAAAACTATAATAAAAATATAATGATACATAAATAATAACTAAGAAATTTGATCATAAACTTACATTGAAAATTTACACCGAAAACTTTGAATGAAAATTTCCATTAGAAAATTATAGTTAAAATTTCTATTTAAATGTCTAATTTAAATCACCAAATTGTATTTTCTATGCACTTAAATTTTACTGTTATGAGTGCAAATCAGTACTCAAAATTTGTGCAAAAAATTTACACTGAAAATTTGTACCGGAGACTTGATTGTCAAAATTTTAAAATAAATACATTTTTGGATTTTCAATGCAAATATATTAATACATGTTTGAAATAATGGACATTAATTTTTTTTGATTGTATGATGTTATCAGAAATTATAAAAATAAAAAAATTACGTTAACATATATTGCAATTTAAAATAAAATGCTAGACATTATTTTATATTTTAAAACGCTAAATATTAATATATAAAAAATATAATAGTAAAATTAAAATACATAAATCAAAATATTAGCAACGCGTTTATTAGAAACAAAATGGTAGTCTTGTACATTCATTTTCAGAATTATTACATCAATTTTTTAATAAATCAATCTTACTACGTTCCAAATAATCACACACATCATCTATCCCACGGCCAACCCGACCGTTAGGTTTAAAACCCAACATGAGTCAATTTTTTCTTTGATTTATGTATGATTTTAAATATTTTTTTCCACACTGATGTTAATTTATTGTATTACATTGTTTTATTTTATTTTTCAAAAATAACTTTTTGGAATACTACCGATAATTGCGGGTCAAACGGGACCCACTAACACCTAGCGGGCTAGTCCGCGCGGGCTGCGGGTTTTACTGATTGGATCAAATACGGTCTGAATTTTTGCGGGCCTAAATTTTTAAGGTCCTAACCCACATAAATCAACGGACTATCGGATCAGCCCGCGGTCTTGATTTTACACCTTCAGATGAGAGGGTTGAACCAAGCAAATCAGGTAAAATAATTAAACATTTATGAATATTAGCTAAAATAATTAAACATTCATGAATATTAGCTAAACATTTATATTATTAAATTAAATGAAGAAAAAAAACGCAGAACACGTACATAATATGATAAAACAGGCCCTCATTTTGTGCTGTAAAAAGGGAAAATTATTCATGGATCAGAATTGCAAATTTATTGGAATAAATATAAGGTGTTTACAATGAGCCTGGAAATCGATGATCGGAAGGAGCAACCGAAATCTGGGCCGTCAAATCCATCAGATCGACGGTTCCTAGCGTGCGCACGTTGGAATCCGAAAATAATATAAAATTCATCCCTGGGTCGAAAAAACACGCTTCTTTCGCGGGGGTGAAAATGGAAAGATATTTTCCATTTTGTACGGACTCTTTCTCGCTGATGGAACCCAATGGAACCGGTGGCCGTGGGCTGAGCTCTTACCACCACCACCACAACCACAACCCACAGCTGCAACCGCCTACTCCCCAAAGCTCCACCGCCGCGTCGGTTTCTCCGCCGCTGAACGGTGCTCAGCCTAACGCCGCCGATATAAGTCCGATTCTGGTGTTCGCCCCTCCAGTCTCCGGCGCCGGCGCAGTCTCGGCACCTCACGATCCGACCCGAAAGAAGAGAGGGAGGCCCAGGAAGTACGATTCGCCAGAACACGGTGGGACCAGGTCTCCGTCGGCTGCTTTCCCACCTGCCTTTCTATCTCCATCCTCCTCTCCAAAGAAGAGGGAACGACTATCCGTTGGTTAGTTTATTTTATTTTATAATATGTTTGGTCATATATTATTAAAATAAAATAAATGATTTCATAATTCATAAAATAAAATAATTAATTTATCTTCATTTGGATGTGAGATTTAGTAAAAGAAAATAAATAATTGTCATTTATCTCTATTTTATTTGATAACAATTTTTAAAAGAAAATAAAAAGAAATTGTTTTTTGCAAATTACACAAATAACTTTTGTTAAAAAATAACACACACGCAAGATTAAAAGCGCATACTTTTGCAAGATAAAAAACAACCATAGATTAGATCTCCACAAATAGCACACCTAACACCATGCATGTTCAACATCAATAATTTATGTTAAATGACACAAATAACTTTTTTTATAACAAATCAAAAATCAATAATTTTGATTTTAATTGATCATTATCTTTCATATCACCAAAATCTGGTAAACATTAAACTACGAGCATATATCAATAAGAAAATTAAAATTAAAAAAAAAATTAAACAAATATATTAACCAATGCATTTCATAAAAATTACAATAAAATATTTGTTTTTTTTATAATTGATTCATCTAAAACATAATTGATAATTTAAAAAATAATGGAGTTCAACCAGTTGAAAATTAATAACTGAAATTTCATACAAAAAATTATCCGCTCCCTTATGATGTATTTCATTTTATTTACTATTATTTATAGAATTATCTTTACAATATTAATATTATCTTTACTGCAATTTTTTTTCTTGCGTTGTGTTCCGCGGTGACGGATGTAATCGAACTAGTATAAATGGATGGTCATATTCAACAATTTATATTAATATTAATATTTAATTAAATAATTGATTAGTATTATTCATAATCTCACTTATTTGTATAAATCATAAATTTTGTAATATAAACTCATAATAAATCTATGATAAACCTATAGCACAAATATGAAATATAATTAACAATTTGATCTTGTGAAAGTTGTCCATTACAATGCATTATTTTTTCTTACTTTTTGTAATCTATATGACTATTTGTATATGCATTACATAAATCTCTAAAAAAATAATGTATTCATAATTTAAATAGTAATTGTCTATTATAAAAAAAATAAGTTGCAAATATAAATCATTAATCTAAAAAACAACCAATTGTAAATCAATATATCATTAAAAAACAAAATATAAGAATTACAAAAAATGAATTACTTTCAACAATAATGCATAAGACAGATGTTGGGGATGAGTCAAGATGAATTGGGCCGGTTGAAAACAGGATGCTGAAAAATAGAAGCTGGGTGGCGAAATGAATTAATTTTATGGTATGATGGATGAGTAATATCAGCTAATTATGATGAAAAACATGAAGGAGAACGACGTCGCACCTTGAAGGAATACACCGGTGGAGAAACTAAACGGTGTCACGTAGAAGGGGAATGACGCGGCGGGTTCAAGGAATAAAGGCATGACCTGACTGTTTATATAGACATACAAGGATAATATGTGGAATTTAAAATATCTCAATCATATGTCGATTTCTATCCGAATCATCCCGATTTTGGGATGATTCTAAATTAGGAATCGGAGAGAAATGAGTTTATCTCCGTTTTTGCGCCTAACGGTTCTCTACATCGCTTGGTGCTCGCCAAACGAGGGAAATCACTTGCAATCAACCCAAATCTTTTCTTTTTCCTCCCAAATCATCGGTGCCAAACAAGCTCTTATGAATTAAGAAATCATTTCAAGCGTGACCAAACATAGTGTTGATGTAGTGAGGTTAAACCAAATCCCGTATTGTTGACGTAGCGAGGTTAAACCAAATCCTGTTGTCATCTCTCGAAACCACTGCCATTAATTTTTTGCGACTTCTCCCATCGTGGTGAGTGGCATAACTAGATTTGACGTTGACATCCCCGTTGTACACACAGATATCCAAATCATCATGATTTTATACAAAACAAAAATTTGTTTTAAGATTGTTGGTGACAAAGCCCTGTATACATAATAAAGTTAAATGTTTAATGACTAATCTACACACAAAGTGCAGTAGAGTCTCTTCCGAGGGTGTAAAATACAGTAGAGCAAGTGTTGGCCGATTTGTATATGAAATGCAAGGTCTTTTTTCCTAGCTTGTATAAATACAACAAAGTGTTGACCAATCTACAAACAAAATACAGCAGTCTTTCTCAGTAGACTTAATTAAGTAATCCATATATGTGATACAATAAACTTTAATTAAGTTGTCTGAAAATAGTCTACATAAATAAATAAACTTGAGCCCAATGAATTCACGTGTCTCCTTAAGACATGTTTGCCCCCTCTACCACACTCTTAAGACATTTGACAATTGTCTCCCATGATTGAACGAATTACCTTTCTTGGACAGCGGTATTTCAATTGCGAAGGTTTGTTCAATTAGTATACAAAATATAGTCGTGTCCTTCTTGGTAGGCTTAATTAAGTAATCTGTATATATAACATGGATTGCAGTAGGCTTGGAGGAAATACAAAAGAAATAAGAAGAGAATATAAATGAATAAATTTGAGCCCAATGAATTCATGTTTTCTCCTTAAGACAAGTTTGCCCCTCTGTGGTACCCAAAGTAATTGGGAATTGTCTCACAGGATAAGATGAATTACCTTTCTTAGTAACGACACTTCAAATCCCCTATTATTTGTTTTGTGGTATTAGCTATTATTATTTCTTTTGAATATATATCATTGTTGAGCACAGAACACTACACAAAATGAGTGCGGGGAAAGGATAACTCTCTTCAAACGCAACTTGTGTAGACAAATGCACACTTTCAACTTCAGAGGAAGTGTGAAGAAAATGCAGCAGAACTTTGGTACTTTGAGAGAAAAAAAGGCCTTCTAAATGAGGGGTGGTACTCTCTTATTTACTAGCAATGAAAGTGATATTATTTTAAAATAATAATACGTATTATAAAAATAATGATAACAAAACATCCGAAGATGTGAATGTGTGGCAACGGTTTATTAACCACCGGCAACCCTCCTCTTGTCATGTTCTTTCATTCTTCACGAGGGCTCATTATTGTTGATTTTCAATTAATTTTATGCATGTGAGGCACAAGGGTGGAAGTGCACATGCAAAAAATAAGAGAATGGAGAACAGTAAAATTTTATGTGGTTCAGTTTCTAAGTAGCCCCATGTCCATAATCTCAAAAGGGTTGATTTTTTGGATGCGCAAAGTTGGAGACTCTCTCATTGCACAGAACAATTCAAAAGTTGCAAGCTCTTTCAACTAATTCAACCCTGGGAACCCCCCTCAAACTAGTTCAATAGAAATCAAAACTTAGTTATAGGATGACGGTCTTACTGTTAGGATCCCTATCCATACTGAGGGGGGGGGGGTGGATCAGTGTGAGATGACTTATTACCGGTTCAAACTTTATCTCTTCTTTTACCTCTGCACTTTTTCAGTGAATGGATCTCTCTCACTCAATCCCCTCTTCCAATTTGCATGCATGTATGTGAAGTTAAGTAAAGTGACAAGGACACAATGCTTTGTTAACGAGGTTTGCCTTCAATATGGATGACTACGTCCTCAGTGTGACGTGTTTGTTGTCCTATGCACATAGCTTCCTTCTTATTATCAAAAAAGCTCACGCAAGGACATGACCTTGGACCCATTATCTTGGCTCTAACCAGGCACACCACAAGCACGAACTTGCAGCTACAAATTTCATGATATTGGTCTGCACCTCATGAATAATGACCAGCAGTGATAACACATGCCTCTTCTAGGCTTGAACATAATTCAATCTTCTTCCTCAAACTGTCACAAGGGCTGCCTCTTCTTCCCAACAATCACAGAAAAATGTTCAACAATCAAGAGCCGCCTCGATCCTCTTCAGTCTTCTACAACATATAAGTTGTAGGCTGGCTCTCTCAATCCTCAGGCCTCTTCTTCCCAACAATCACAGAAAAATGTTCAACAATCAAGAGCCGCCTCGATCCTCTTCAGTCTTCTACAACATATAAGTTGTAGGCTGGCTCTCTCAATCCTCAGGCCTTGATGTGATCGGCATCAGACAAGACCGGATGCTCCTCTCTTATTTTTCTTCTTCTTCAGCACATAAGAAGGCTTTTCTGCATGCAGTGCTGAAACTCACAAATCTTCGACTCCGAGAAAAACCAAATGAATGTAGATTCGGAACTCTCTTCCTCTTCCTCTTCCTCTTCAGTGCACAAGAAGCACCGAGTCCCTCACTCTTACTTCAATACACAGGGTCCACAATAGGAACTGTATTAGCTCACACTTTCCTTTTTTCTTCGATCTGCAGAGTATATATATATAGAAAAAACAGAGTCGAGTTGTTTTTCCCTTTTCTTCTCCCGACTCTCTTTTCTTTTTGAAGGATCTCACAAATATATTTTTCTATATTTGCATATAGAAAATCCCTTAAAAAACTTCGGTGTCAAGATCCCTTCCTTTTCCTCAACGTTTTCATGTGGGTCTGTCCTCATGATCTCAGAATATCCTCCTTCTGGTTTACCAGCTATCTCCAGTACATTTCCAAGAATACCCTTTCTCTTCTTTTATTCTCATTTTGAACTCATTTAATCTCAACCGAATAAGTCTCCACCTCATTCTCAAGTAGGTTAGAGAGACTTAAATTGTTTCCACAATATCCGCAAACTCCAGCTCTCATCAAGTTCAACATCTGCATGTTGGCATGTAGTGATTTAGTTACGGTTGTGGCTCCTCATTTTGTGGCGCAAATCTCTACACAACTTCCTCCATTATTGCAAGAATTACGAGTAACAACATCGTGATATTTTAAACTTTGAAAGAATGGCAATGCATCGTCGGATTTAATTCTTCAATCTTTAGAATTTTTGAATTCTGGATTCTCAGGTTTTTTTTTGCAAAGTGAGACATCTTACGAAGTGGCCTATCGTATGAAGCAACCGATATCTTTCGAAATCAGCTATCATACGAGATCAGTATCTTATGTGGAGCTCATCTTACGTGACCACCTTTCTTACGCGGCACCTTTCTTACTGGCTGGCAGCAACATATGTGAGCCAGCCTTCTTACGCGAAAGATGTATCTTACGTGGAAGATGTATCTTACGAGAAACCCTTCTTCCACGGTTATCAAATGCGTTTCACATATCTTACGTGTTAGCCTCTCTTAGGAGATCTTCGTATCATATGTGAAACTCATTTTACGTGGGCTGACCATCTTTCACGAGCCTGCTATCATACGAATCTCAGGTATCATACAAAATTGGCTGGTATCTTATGCGGGCTTGCTATCTTACTATATCTACAGCTGTATTATGAAGTAAGACTTGACATTATTTCCAGCTCCCGCCACTGACTGTTTCTTCCCAAACCACCAAAACTGCCCCCTCAAGCCATGATATATCTTAGATACGCCTGGATGTACCACTAAAGGTGAGATGTGAAACTCACAGAGAACTCCCTCACGCATTGCCAACGAAACAACCCCCCCGAAACAACATCTGATAAAGAAAACATACCTCAGGCTCTTATGCTTTGTGAAAACCACAAAGCGTTCACCAAGATAATGTCGCCACAACTTCAACGCAAACACAATCACCATCAACTCCATAACATGAGTGACATAGTTACACTTGTAGGGACGCAACTGCCTAGACCCATAAGAGATCACCGCCCTTTGGTGCATCAAGACACACCCTAAACCCAGATGAAAAGCGTCACAAAAGACCTCAAACTTCACCCCTTCCTCTGGTAACCAAAGCATTAGGGCACTGATCAATCTCTCCTTCAGGTAGTTGAAAGTTGCCTGACATTGATCAGTCCAGGTGAAAGCCTGGTTATTCCTGATCAAGGCTATTGCGGGGTTGCAATCCAAGAGAAATCAAACACAAACATCCGATAATAGCCTGCAAGACCAAGGAAACTGCGAACCTCTACCACGTTTTTAGTTATTGCCCAAGAAACAATTGTCTCTATCTTTGATGGGTCCATGACCACACCATGCTAGGACACCACATGCCCAAGGAAATGAACTCCCCACGTCCAAAACTTGCACTTGGACAATTTTCCATAGATTTGGTGGTGTCGAAGAACTTGTAGGACAACTCTGAGATCCTCGATATGTTCTTTCTCGGTCTTCGAGTATGTAAAGATGTTATTGATGAACACGACTACGGACTGGTCCAAGAACTCCCGGAACACGGAGTTTATGAGCCCCATGAATACAACTGGTTCATTCGTGACACTGATGACATAGTCACAAACTTAAGTGTTTATACCTACATCTGACGTATTGTGGCTCAGGTTGACGGGGTAACAAAGACCCCAAATACTCGAATTGCTCAATATACTCCTGGACCGACCCTGTCTGTTGCAGTGCACCCAATTCTTTGTAAGGATTTTGGATCTACAGTCCACTAAATCGTTCCATGAATTGATCTTTGAATGTTGTCCAAGACACTCCTGAATGAACATCATTCACAATGTTAAACCAATGTGTTAGGGCGCAGCGGAGGTGCGTGGTACCTCAAACACACAAAAACGGGAGTGAACGGTGCAACACAAAATGTAACATGGTTCGGCTTTGAAGCCTACGTCCACGGGAGAAACATGGACTCTTCTCTATTCTCTTCTCTCCGAATAAAACGCAGAGGATCACACAAGGATTACACAAATACACTCCCTTACACCACAAGGGATTTGATCCCATTAAATAGATGAAGTAAAACCAGGTTGGCATGGGGTAGTTCATCAACCCCTTAGAAGTCTTCTCCCGCTGCAGGCTGCTTCAAAGAAGGCCGCTCTGAGTCTTTGGTGTCGGCTGGGTTGGCTGCCAACCCTGGAAGAGGCTGCTGTCGACCAAAGACTCCCAGAATGAGAGTGGCCCCCACAAATCTCCCCCTCACGACCAATTTGGGGTAGAAGTCTGACCTGCGGTCTCCTTGCAGATGTTGAAAACTTCATTAGCAAATCGAACATGCTTCTTCACGCCAGATGACGTGACACCTACACCATCTTCAATCGATCTCGGGCTGACTGCGGTCTCCATCAAATGATACAACCCTTGGGACTCCTTCCCAGTAAACTTCGCGCGTGAGACTTCCAACACTCCACCTGCTATGAAAATTTTGAACCCTTTTGCATCAAGCCTACTTAATGATACCAGGTTCCGTCTCATCCTCAGAACGAATTTCACGTCAGCCAGTTTACGAACTCCTCTATCGGGTGTCTTCAATTTCACTGTCCCGACTCCTCGAACCCCGCATGTTGACCCATCACGAAGTCTCACCGAGTCTCGCACCTGCTGAAAAGTATCAAATGTACCTCTCGTCGTACATATGTGTGCCGAGCTCCCCGAATCCATAACTCATCCGTCTTCCTTTGGATTTTAAGTCCGCTCGTTCTTCCTCTTTAGAAAACGACATTCCCGCTTCATGTGCCCGAATCTTTTGCAGTAAATGACACTGCACTTCTCCCCGTTCAACTCTCCCATCTGAGTACGAGCTTCCCGTTGTCACGCAGATTTCATCATCTGCTGATAATCCTGTGATGTTCACATCCTTCTCTTCAACTTTCTTCTTCCCAGCAACGTACCGTTTGCGCTCTCCACAGTCACTTTTATAGTGACCCTTTTTCTCGCACCAGAAACACGTAATTTCGCTAGGATCACGTCCCCTGAATTTTGGCCGCCATTCTTTACCTCCTGACTCCCGATGTTGGCTCCTCCCACATTGATCATCTCGCATCATCATGATTTGCTCGCCTGAATGCATCACGGGTCTTCGGAATGCCTCCGAATCTTGAAGTGACGCCATCACCTCGTCCGGCTTCAATGTCTCCTTCCCGACGAACAATGCAGTCACAAGCCCATCAAATGAGCTTGGTAGGGATGATAAAAGCAAAAGTGTTTTATCTTCCTCTTCAACCTTTACACCGAGCCCCAATAACTGTGTCAGGATTTTGTTGAATTCGTTGGTGTGATCCAACAAATTCGTTGCATCGTCCATGCGCAACTGATACAGTTTCTTCTTTAAGAACAACTTGTTGGTCAATGATTTCGTCATATACTGCTGCTCCAACTTCTTCCAGATCTCCTTCGGTGATGTCTCATCCAACATCGAGTATTTTACCTCATTCGCCAGACACAGTCGAATTGTGCTGACGACCCGCATCTCGAGCTCTTCCCAATTATCTTTACTGGTTGCCTCAGACTTTTCTCCGATCAACGGTCTGATCATGCCTTGCTGCACCAAAAGATCTTTCACCGTGCTTTGCCACAAGCCGAAATTGTTTCGACCATCGAACTTCTCGATCTCAAATATTGGTAGTGCTCCGCCACCAGCCATCGTCGTTGTCGCAAAACGCGATCACCACCATCGATGCCACACTTCTTTGTCACCACCTGATGAAGTGCAAATTTTGAAAAACTAACCGTACGGATGTGTCCAGAACGGTCGAAATAGTTGGAATCGACTCCTGGATTGCCGAAATCGGACACTAATTGACCGAGATATCGCCAAAACAAACTCAACGGTCCAGATCGCCTGCTGACGTGGCACGTTGGAGTTCTTGCCGGGATCTCGCCGGAATTGTCGCCGGCGGCGTGAACAGTGACGACTTCTCCGGTACGGGGGTACTGTTCACCTGTGGGTTTGACCAAACTTTGATCGAGTTTACTGGGCTCGTTTCAACTCCGTTTTCATCGCCGCTTGCACCATTGCAATCGTCTCGCCGTCCTCTTCAGAAATATGGCCTCGGAAAAATTTTCCGACCAACTTCAATTTTCCGGCCACCGGAAAATTCGCCGTCGCCTCGCCGGTTCAACTCCGTTCGCTCCGACTCGCATCTGATACCACTTGTTGGGGCGCAACGGAGGTGCGTGGTACCTCAAACACACAAAAACGGGAGTGAACGGAGCAACACAAAATGTAACGTGGTTCGACTTTGAAGCCTACGTCTACGGGAGAAACAGGGGCTCTTCTCTATTCTCTTCTCTCCGAATAAAACGCAGAGGATCACACAAGGATTACACAAATACACTCCCTTACACCACAAGGGATTTGATCCTGTAGAATGGGAAAAAGGAGAGACCCGAACCTCCAAGGTGTTCTCTCTAAAGGAGCCCTTTGGGTTAATTTATAATGAATATTAAATACCACACCGGACCTCAAGTCCAATGTGGGATGCAGACTCCAACACTCCCCCTCAAGTTAGATGTACCTAGCTTGGACACACAAAGAAAAAAAAAACAAAGCAAGCAACATGCTGCAAACACTCCCCCTCAAGCTGGACATACCCAGCTTGATGACAAAACAAGATAAAAACAGAAGAAACGGAAATAATAAAATCGTTGTTGATGCTGCTCCCCCCCAAGATGGAAATGTGATGTCGCTGGAAAGAAAAAAAAAGGATGGAACATCGCCGGAAAAGTGCGGGGCTGGACAACAGAGCGTCGGGAAATCCACACTGGCGGGTCGGTCGTCAGAGCGTCGGGAAAATCCGCACTACGGGCCGGTCGTCAGAGCGCCGGGAGATCCATAATGTCGGGCCAATCGTCAAAGCGCCGAGAAATCCGCTCGGGAGGGCCGGTCGTCAAAGTGCCGAGAAATCCGCAATGGCGGTGCCAGTCGTCGAAGCGCCGAGAAAGCCGCAGGAGGAGGTCGGCGATGGGATGCGGTGATTCCGCAGGAGGTGCCGAGCAGGAAGGCTGGGATTCCGCAGGAAGCAGGAGGATGCCGGCATGGAGGGAGCAGTTGTTGATGCGTCGTGCAAGGAGGCGGAGTCGAATGAGCCGTCGACGGAAGCCGGGAAAGCCGCGTGAGGGCGGGGCCGGGACGCGTCGCGGAAGGCGGGGCCGATTGGGAGAAGGGCGGGGCCGACTGGGAGAAGGGAGGGCCGGGGAAGGGAGGTCCGCCGGGAAGAACAAGGGTGCCGGGAAGGGATGGCCGGGAGGGGGGAGAACCGCCGGGATCGCGATGGGAGGAGGGCCGCCGGGGAAAGGCGCAGCTAGGCACAGTCGGGTGGGAGGGCCGCCGGGAAGGGCAAAGCTGCCAGGCACAGGAGGGAAGGCCGCCGGGAAGGGGGCTGTCTGGGATGGCGCACCGGATCTGGACGGGAGGCGCGCGCATGGAGGATGGGAGCCGATCCGCCGGGAGGAGCGCGCATGGAGGATGGGAGCCTTCGGGAGGGAAGGCCGCGTCGAGAGGAGCCAGATCCGACGCCTGGAGAGGGGGACTTCGGCGACAGAGGAGCAGCGGGGCGGAGCGTACCTACTGGGAGCCGGAACGAAAGGGGTCGATCCGTCGGGAGGGTTCTTCGGCGGAAATGGAGGAAAGCCGGTGTGGACGGCGAGAGGGATCTGCCAGGGAATTCGCGGGAGGGCTGTCGGGTGAGCCGCGGGTGATCCGCGGGAGGCGCTGGGTGATCTGTGGGAGGCGCCGCTCGCAAAGGTGGAGGGCCGCCGGGGGGGGGGGGGGAAGGTCGCCGGGAGATTCACGGAAGGCGCCGTGCGAACAGGAGGACCGCCGGGGGAGATGCGGGAGCCGCGCCTCGTGAACAGGAGGACCGCCGGGAGAGATGCGGGAGCCGCACCTCGTGAACAGGAGGACCGCCGGGAAGAGAGGGAGCAACGCTCGGAAGGGGATGCAGGGGCGAGGGGGAGTCCGCCGGAGCAGTGCGAACGGAGGGCCGTCGAGCGGGAGTTCAGGAGGAAGCCGCCAGGGAAGGGGGTGGCCACCTAGGGCAGAGGAGGGAGGCCCGTCGGGAAGGGCAAAGGTAGAGGGGAACCAGACCGGACAGAAGCGCCGGGAAGAAGCGCCGAGAGGGAAGGCGATCTGCTTAGGGCAGGAGGGCCACGAGGCGGCGGCATAAAACCTATGGCCACCGAGGCCGCCGCCCCCCGCGGGGGACTTGACGTCGGAAAACCCTAGACGAGAGGGAGGGATTGGGTTAGAAATCCCTCTGATACCATGTAGAATGGGAAAAAGGAGAGACCCGAACACCCAAGGTGTTCTCTCTAAAGGAGCCCTTGGGGTTAATTTATAATGAATATTAAAGACCACACCAGACCTCAAGTCCGATGTGGGATGCAGACTCCAACAGATCTCATTAAATAGATGAAGTAAAACCAGGTTGGTATGGGGTAGTTCATCAACCCTTAGAAGTCTCCTCCCGCTGTAGGCTGCTTCAAAGAAGGCTGCTCTGAGTCTTTGGTGTCGGCTGGGTTGACTGCCAACCCTGGAAAAGGTTGCTGCCGACCAAAGACTCCCAAAATGGAAGTGGCCCCCACACAATGAACCGCAACACCTTCCATACTAATATGTGCAAGTAGTGCCTTAACTTCGTCCGATGTCCGGTTGACTCAAAAGTATATTTCTACTCGCGTGATCAAGCCCTTGGGGTACCTTACCTTGAACACGGGTAGTTCGATTCGTTTTGCATATGTGCGGGTCGGGTCTCATGTCGAGGTGAGTTGCGGTGAGTCCTGTTTTCCCTCCTAGTGTGCCAATGGTGTCAGACGCAACCACGTAAGGCCGAAGGCTCCGTCACAAAGGGTGGATGCTCTGCTGCATGACGCGACGCCTTCTCTAACACTGTGTTTGGTGAGATTTTAGTAAAAAAAAAAAGAAATGATTTGATATTTTATAAAGAAAAGAAAAGAAAAGAAATGATTGTGATTTCTCTCCTTGCGTTTGGATCAATAACTTAGTAAAATAAAAGAAATGATTTGGATTTCTCTCCATCTTGTTTGGTGAATCTTTTAAAAAGAAAAGAAAATAAATTCTATTGTGATACATGTAGAAAATAGGGATAAAATTGGAATTTTAAAATATTAACAACCCTCCACCATCATTTCTCTCCAAATCATCCCAATTTTGGGGTGATTTAAAAACAATAGCAGATTTCTCTCCATTTCTGCCCTTATCATTTCTCTCCCCTTAAAATTATCTGGGAAAACATGAGAAACCGATTTCTACTCTCAATATCATTTATTTTATCTCTGTGTCATTTTATATCTGTGTCATCCCTGCCAAACTAGCCCCAAGTATCGCATGACTTCCACCACCATCTTGTGAAGCTCAGCTTGTTCCTTCTGGAATTTGAATAGCTCCGGTCTCTCCTGCTCTCAGGTCTGCTGCTTCAAGACGACACCCTCCATTGATGATGCCATATTGGAGATAAGGGATTCAAGTCTTCCCAACCGCGCTGGTTGATGTCGTCCTGGCGAACTTGTTTCCGAGTCTCCATCGCGTCGTCGGCCTTCCCACGAACTCGCCGGCGGGGTGGATGTAGCTGACAGTGTGCGTGCTACCGAACGAGAGCACAGTGCGCAACTGGTAGTCCGAAGTGCGCGCCTGAGAAGAGGCGGCAACAGAGGACCCATACACAGCAGCAACCGATGAGCATTACGCTGTAGTCAGGGATCGTTGAACGTGATCCGGCTAAGCAAGCCACTGAGGAATGCGAGGGGACAGGGCGCGTCTCCGCTGAGTGAGATGAGAACCGGCAGTGCACGACTCTTCGAAACAGGGTGTGAAGACAAACGACAGGTTGGACCAATGATAGCAAAACAGAGGGCCGCTGAAGAAACAAACCAGAAAACTACAGTAGAGGAGGAGGAAGAAGAAGAATGAAAGAAGAAGACACTTCGAGAGGCCCTTGCACTCTCACCCAAGCCTCAGCCTATCTGCTAAAGCAGCCCCAACAATATTCCTTTCTTCCTTCTCTCTCCCTCGCACCTTCTTATAACAACCCTTTGCCGCTCCACGTGGTTCCAGCCTCTCCCTCTTCTAACAGAATATATTATCCCCCCCCCCCCCACACACACCAACAGAATAACCCTTGCAAAGGCTCATTCACCCTTTGCTAAAGAACCCTCCAGCTCTTGGACTCTATCAGAAATCAAAAGTTCTCTCCGTTCTTCCAGCAGTCCTTAGTGCAAGTACATGCCTCATCTTTCAATTATTGGTTGTCATTTTGGTTTTAATCTTAATTAGAATGTTAGATTTGCACAAACTCATATTAAATCCATTCATTCATTCATTTTTTTTCTTGTTTTCCAATATAGGTTTAGTTCTTTCCCGATGGTTCTGGCATTTTTAATTTCCAAGTTCTTGTAAGTTCAAATATTTTGAACTATGTATTTCATTGAATTGACTGATTCTTGTCACATCTTGACGCAGGCAATGCAGGTCAATCTTTCACACCACATATTATTGTTGTCTCTGCTGGAGAAGTAGGCACTCTTAATAATTTTCACATTTCCAGTGCTTATATTTGGGTGCACTTGTTTTGGATTTTTTATTGCTGGAAGAATGATATCACATCTCATTTGTGATTATTATTTTCAATTTTAGCTCATAATTAGTAGTTTGTGAAATATATATATTTGCAATCACCATATGATGTGCTTTCACTCCCAATTTTAAGTGGATTAATAATAAACTTTAGTTTGTTGTTCTGTGATTCTTCAAGATGCATTTATGAAAGTTTAGTGGCTTTGCAAATAGAAAAAACTTGTATTGATCATAGAAAACATGGATTGTAGTAGATGGTGCTTTGGGTGATATTTTGAAAAGCCTAAAGTCATATGGATTAAATATTCTCATATTGCTTTTGAAATAAAATTTAAAAAAATTCTAAAAAAATATGCTGTTCGAAGAATAGGGGTTATTTTCTTTTAAATCCATGTTTGTGTTTGGGGAGGGCTATCATTCTGTATGAGACCGTGAAATGGTTATTTAGTCCTTTACTGTTTTCATCAGACATTCTAAAGGGCTTGCAATGATATTTTTAAATAATTTCCCTATGTTTTATTCTCTCTCCAAAAATTAAAGTCAGAGAATGATCATCAAAAGCCATACTTCAATGCAAGGCATGGGTGATTTATTTATAATCATCAAAATTGGGTTTTATGTCAATGGAACTACAAGGAAATATATGGGCCTTAGATTCCAACACTCGCCCAAGTCAGGTCATGTATATTTATTATACACAACTTGTTACATGAGCAAGTCATTCTCCTACTTGAATGTAACCAAAAGTGTGATTCTTCTTGTCATAATTCTTAACGCATGAAATGACGGTCCATTGCTATTTGTTTGGTCCCTAGTAAAAGATAGGATCCGTAACAATCTTTATGGTTGCCTCATTATCACACCATATATGTGCAAGCTTCTTATTTGGGTAGCCAACTTATGCAAAATCTGTGGGGCCGCATAATCTCCCATGTCACATGACCCATGACCCATGACCCATGACCCATGACTTGTTATTGGGATTCAACACTATAGCGAGACATAATTTTTTGTTTCTTATTACGCCAAGAGATCAAATTACATCAATGAAGACAACATGTCCATATATAAACTTTTTGGTGGATAGAAAACATGCATAAACATTATCACAAAATGCTTCTATATTCATATGTCCATGATAACTATAGAGCAACCCCAGACCTCAATCCCTTTATGTAATTGATAATACAGAAAACTGCAACCCAATATGATTTTGTAGGTTGTTCTATGGACTGACTTGCCATTATGAGGATACAATTAACATTCAACATTCTTGTTATAGTTGGGTAGTTTAGCATTACAACTAGGCAGTGATATTTTTTCATTGAAGGGAACAATTCGTTGTATGAAGAGGTTTTTCACCTTGTTTGAGACGAGTATCAATGTTGTAAGCTTGAGACATCTCTATTTCCTACAACAAATCTAGTGCATATTTTCATTGAGATGGGAAAATACCTTTCAAACATCTAGTAACCTCCATCCCCCAAAAGTATCGACGTGCCCATGTCCTTGATATGAAAGTTTTGATTGAGGACTTGAGGTGACCAATATATGCATGATTGTCCTTCAAGGTATTCAATTCATCTATCATCCTCAAAAACCAATATAGATGAACTTTTGCATCGATGAAAATGTGGGGAATTGAAACATCGTCTAAAGTAGCAACCGAAGCCGAAGTATTGCCATACAACCTTTTATACAAATGAGTGTAAACAAAGGTATTACGGCAAGAGCGACTACCTTTTCAAACAACAATAGGCGTGTCATCCTCTCAGACGGATGAGGTAGAAGGACAAGGAGCAACCCATGGATCACGCAGTTAAGTTGAGCACCCAAGGGTGACAAATGTATGTTTGTCCAAACCATGGATCCCTTGGCACCTTGGGAGGAGGCGAAAAAGAGGGGGCATAACCAATGATATATGGTAGATAGACATTGAAACCAATTTCAAGGGGATTGAATTCAGGAAGAGGAGATTTGATAGAGCAAGTCTCCACATAGGACACATGTCAGAGGCAGCATATAGCCATATTGCAAATGCCCCCCCCCCCTCCCCAAAAAAAAAAAATCAAATGATTGTTGAAGGGAGATGATCGATAAGATAAGTTGTTGATGGGACGCAAGCAACATCTAAGTGATGACTATTTTTGCACTTGACAATACCATTTTTTTTTGTATATTAGGATAAAAAAGCTTGTTGAATGATCCCATGGACACCAAGAAAAGAGTGAAAACATGTGGACAAGTATCTACGATCATCATTGGATTGCAAACATTTGATGGATAGAAAAAATTGATTCTTTATTCTATGATAAAATGAATAGAAAAATAGGTAATAACTTAGAATGACTTCTTAATGATAAAACCCACAACGTGTGAGAAAAATCATTGATAACTTGTTAGTGTTGGTAACAGGAAAAGGGTCTCCCCATACATCAAGGTGTACCAGTTTGAATAAACTAGACACCTGTTTATTCACTTGCGATGCACAAGTGACATGAAAATGTTTGACAAGATGACATGTCTCGCACTCTTGGAGGAACTGAGCCCTATTGAAGACACATCTTCTTGAGAATGGAAGCTGGTGGATGGCCATATTGATAATGGAGGTCTAGAAGACCGTTAAGGAATAGACTAACATGCAATTGAAAAAGGAGCCTCATTGAGCATATAGACGTCGTCCTAAGGTCTGCTTCTACTAAAAATACACCTCATTGATTGTTCTTGAAAAACACAACCCGTGGATATGAATATAACATAACAATTCAAGGCATCGGTAATTTTATTGACAGATGGGAGGTTGAAAGGATTAAGGGGATTATAAGAAACTGATGGTAAAATAAATTTGAGAGTAAAGAGTACATATACCAAACCCTCTTAACAGAAGAGCCATAAACTACAATAGGTGTACTACCTTGATAAGGCGGAAGGGAAGACTTAAAAGTACTTGTGGCACCGGTCTAATGATCAAAAGTGCCCAAGTCAGCAAACTAAGTAATATGATGTTGTGTAAAGCAAGTAGTGAGACTCACCAGCATGTCAGTCTTTGCAGTATCAAATTTCAGATCAAGACCATTGAACAGGTGAAGTAGTACCAGTTGTTGATGCTGTTTGTGCAACTCCTCAGGAGTATGGGTACATGTCATCAATCCATCTACTCGTTGCCGATATTTTTTCACTCAATAAAAATGTGTTGGAACCACAATGATTCTAAGTGAGTGTAAACAGACGTTGGAAGAGATCAAACACTCGAGACAAGTTATTTGTCTCGGGGAACATCATATTCCTAAAGTTCCTTCACAGTAGTATTCTTCCCAACAAGCTTGGCGTACTTGTCCATCAAGTTGAGAAACGCAGTGAAGATCCGGTAATCCTGTCTCTCAAAGTGCATCAGCAGTGATATCTTTGTTGTCCAGTGGTGGATCAACCAGATATGTATACTTGATCACCCCTTTAATGAAACAAAGTTGATCTTCTTCCACATCTAAACATTGGTGGCATAAAGTTTCTCATCAACAAGCTTTATTGAGGCAGTAATTTCCTTAAAAACACCACTTCTAGCATAATGGTTTAAGATATGACTCGAATCCAATACAAATTGATCAAACAAGGATCAAATAGGCCAGGAAGTAAGAGATCAATAGGAGTACAGTAGAGAGTGCCCAGGAGAGCATGGATTAATAAAGATCAGGGGCATGGAGATCCTAAGAGGTTAGTTGCTGCAACAGAAGTGCAAGGAGAAGATCAATAGAAGCCAAAAGAGAGGGAGAGAGGGAGAGGGGGAAATGCCCAGATCTGAACCAGACTCCTTGGGTTGTCTGCTGTGCCACCCGGGCAGGGGCACTTTAGAGAGGCCCCGACAAGGACTGTCGTGTCAGTTTGGGTTTCTAGTGGGGGTGGGTGGCTAGGGTTTCTTAGAAGGTTTACTCTGATACCATGTTAGAGAATGATAATCAGAACTCGTACCGTAAGGTGCGGTAGGAATGCTTTATTTATAATCAGAAAAGCAGGGTTTTATAGGGCTGCAAGGAAATATACGGGCCTTAAGCCAGGCCCAAACTATATTCTAATAATTACCTTTTATAATCAAATAAAATTGTTGTACATTTTCTTGACTTCCAATAAACATTCCAGCATGATAGTCTTGAATTCTTTCAGTATCTGTACACTCCCTCTGTGTTGGTTTGCATTTCAAATATTTTCTTCATTTTATTACAGGATGTGTCCCAGAAAATTATGATGTTCATGCAACAATGCAAGCGAGAACTGTGTATACTTTCAGCATCCGGATCCATCACCAATGCATCACTTGGCCAGCCAGCTACTTCAGGCGGCAGTGTCACAGTTGAGGTATTTTTCTTATTTTAATAAAAAAAAAATTATGTTCAGCTTGATTTTAGGAAAGTTAATTTGAGGGCTCAGTGAAACAGCGGATTTCAACTAATTTGGATCATGTTGGACAGGATATCAAAGCCGACATAAATGAGTTATTATTTATATTATTAAGGTACAACTTTCTTTTCAAGAAACTAATTTTTAATAACTTCACAATTAGACAAACTTGATTTGAAGCATTCTTAGAATGGTTGACCTTTTAGGAAGTTTTCATCTGAAGGGTGCAAGGGATGACAAAACACACCGAAATAATTGATCATGGAAAGTTACAATCCATGGTTAGCCCAAAGGCAACTAGGGTATTATGTATTGGTCTGCGAAGCTAGTAATTGACATAACAAGTGATCATGGAAATCAACAATCCATGGTCAGCCAAAAGGCAACCAGGGTATTGCAGGAGACCCTCAAATTATGACTTCAATGCTACTGAGAAAGTACCGTTGTAGCCTCCAAGATTGAGTTTAGTACATAAAAACATTTTCTTTTTTCATTTTCCAAAAATGTATTGAAATTGTGTAAATGAAAAATGTTTTTATAAAATAAAAAATGAAAATTACATGCTTTTAGAAAAACGTTCCTTCTCTTTTTTTGAAAAATGAAAAATGTTCAAAATTGAAACCGCACACTTTATTCTCACTTATTATCCAAAGCATTTCCAATGCATTTTCTCTGATATACTTTTTGAAAATAAAAACACACCATTTTTATGCACTGAACACACATCTTGCAGTCGCACCATTTCTTTTCTCGTCTGTTAATTAAAACAGAAAACATTTATACTTATAGAAAATAAAACAAAAAACATTTTTATGCATTGAACTCATTTCCAAAACATTTTCTTTTTTCATTTTCCCAAATGTGTTAAATTATGTAAATGAAAGATATTTTTTATAAAATAAAAAAATATATATATTTTTAGAAAAAGTTTTCTTTTTTTTTTTTAAATGAAAAATCTTATAAATTAAGTTCGCACACTTAAGATCTTTCACTCATTATCCAAAATATTCCCAACACATTTTGTCTAATATACTTTTAGAAAATAAAAACCGAGAACATTTTTATGCACTGAGCACGCCCTAATTCCTTTTTATCACCATAATCTTGCCATCCCGTCTTTTCTTTTCTCATCAGTTGAATCTTTTTCATGTCATATCTCGTCAGCACTTGATAAAGGGAATCATGAACTTTTGTGGCATGATCTTTTACTGATTATAGGGACTATTTGAGATCCTCTCCCTCTCTGGATCGTATGTTCATACTGAGAGCGGAGGGAGAACTGGTGGGCTTAGCGTGTGCCTATCTAACCCAGATGGCCAGATCTTTGGAGGAGTAGTCGGTGGCCCTTTGAAAGCTGCAGGCCCAGTTCAGGTACCCATGTTAAACCACAATCCACTTCTAAAATAAAATGAAAAGGGAAAACTGGTAATTGAGCTAGGACCTTGTGCCTTTATGCATGAATCACTAGCCCATGTAGTCCACAGGTTATTTTGGGTACATTTCCCATCGACCCGCCTAAGGATAGTGGTGGATCTGTGTTCAAAACCAATGCACCATTGGCTAAGCTGCCATTACGGGTTGGCGGAGCATCGGTTTCAAGTCCCGGCTTTCAAACGACAAGTGAAGCCTCTGGGAGGGGGCTGATGAGGGCAGCTGATGATCTTCTGGGTGTTGGTAGAAACCCGTTTGCCTTTCAATCTCAAGTCTTGCAAACGGCTCATCCGCAAGCTGCTGGGTGGAGGAGTGGCCTCGATGCGGGGGTCGAGTTGAATGATACGACAGGTATAATCTTCTTTTGATGAAATGACATCCAAAGACCACAACTTGAAGTTAATGTCAACGAAGGCCCCAAACAATTATAAATGCGTTCAAAAAAATAATTATGCGGTTCTTTCATTGATATGAACTCAAGTTTTGGTCCTTTAGTATCACTTTCCCTTTTCTTTTCAGCGCATATGATTTGAGACCAATCAGGATCCCTTCCTAGGCTTTTGTCTTGATCCAACAGTGTGAAATGTGTTAATATGCAATTTGTGAGTCTCATTTAGGGTGTGTGATCGAGTTGGGTTGAGCAGGTACAATAGACCGAGTAGTTAAGCTTGTTTGATTAAGCTTTATTCTATAATTTATAGTTAAAAAAATATTTAAAAAATTAAAATTGTATATCAAGAAATATATATAATTAAATTTAAAATGTGTTTTTTAAAATAATGAAGATGTATTGATATTTTTTTTATATATTAATATGTCAACTTCTCAATTAAGCTTGTAAACCACTTGATTATGTTATTTAAATACTCAGATTTAGGTTGATATATGAGTCAAGAAACCCGAGCTCTGGCTCAGCTTGATAAAAATCTAGTTAAATTTGAGGATTGAGTTGAGTTTGAGTAGCCTGTGAGCATCATTGTGTCATTTACATCCCAAACGTCATTTAAATTGACATATTTCATGTTTTTGGATTGAACTGATGATTTTATAGACCAAGCAGATCATACAAAAATCATGCCGAAGTTAACACATAGGCAGTGGTTAATGATTTCGATAAATATTCACTTTTATTCATTTAAATATATAGTTTGAGTAGCTCAAGCCTTGAGTTTGACAAAAAACAAGCAGCATTTATTTGAGTTTGATTCCTCGTTCAACTTTTTTGACACCTGGTCGTTTGAGAGACGATACCTTTACCTTTGAGAGAGACTAACAAGATATGTTTCTCTTGATGTAAGCAGGTGGTGGACATGAGGGGAAGGGGTCGCCTGAGAATAGGAGCTATGGCTGAGGCGGGGTTCTTTTTAACAGTAAACCCCACCCTTTTGTGATGCATTTGTATGGCTCACCACAACTTAATCCTTTTATGTGGACTTTATTTTTGAACGGTTGTAATCCTACCACGATTAATGCCAGAAGGATTGTTGGATCCCACATAACAAATTATCTGTAACATAATGTGGATTTGGAATTGAAGAAAAGATGAATGTCATTAAAAGGCTCAAACAGTCTGAAAGAATCAAACTTCATTTGACCAGCAACAAAATTCAGGCATAAAGATGACAACTAACCGGTACCAAATGCAGAGTAGAGGCCAATTTACCTGGAATTCAAAAGCTGAATAGAGTCCAACATAAAACACAGTACATGTTTAAATGAAAACCCAACATGGGACCCCTGCTACTTCAATTCAACACACGTCTACAAAGATGAACTAATACCCATAGTTGGTCCCATACACCGAACCATAGCCGCCGCCAGCATGGGTGGCGTGGCCTGCATTGGGTGGGGGTGAGGCATACACTGATCCGGCTGCGTATGAACTGTAACCCCCCTCTGCACCACCACCCATCGGAGCCTGACTTGCAGCAGCTGCAGCTTCAGCCATAAAATTCTGAAACATAAAAAAAATGTCTTGTTATCCCAATACAGATAGAGTTATTCAAAATCAACACTTCGTGTGCGCAGCTATTTTTGAAAAAGAAAATCTCTCGTCACTTGTTTAATTAATTTGCTTCAGGAATTTAAAGTGCAACACTTGCTTTTTCGAAGGGATTATAAGCTCTTTCTCGACACGACCACCCAAGACCCCCAAAAATGAATCCTGCGCTAATGCCCCAGATAGTAGAGGCAAAAACATTATACTCTGGTAATAGATGGGTAACATTTTCTAGAAAATATTATGAAAATGAAAGTAAGATTTTTTTTAAATAAAAAAAGCATTTTCATGTTTCATTGAAAATGGAAATGCTTAGATATATGATCCCTGCACTTTATTTTCCCTCCAAAGACCAAAACATTCAGTGACATTATCTTCAAATACATTTCTGAAAAAACAAAAACATAAAATATTTTCCAAAATACTTTTCAATTCATTTGGCTTGCCGTGCCAATGCAAGACCCATGCATCGTATAAAGTAAATAACCGGATACCCAGTGCAAGCACGTGCAAGTAGGGTTACCTGTATCAGTTGTTGGGCTGTTTGGACTTGAGAAGCGGTTCCATTGATTTCCACAGTCATCTCCCCAGGAGCGCCCTTGGTTTCCTGTATGGTAACAGTTGCCCCACTCGCACGTCTAATATAGCTTATATTTGCACCAGCCGTTCCAATAACCGCATCAGCATAAGACAGTGGAATTTGCATGTGTTGTGTGACCTGCACAAGTATGATGTCCCAGTTATTTCAAAATAATAACTTTTCCCATAGTTGAAAAAAAATAAGTATTTACATACATGACAAACAATTCATTCAATTTAATGAAGAAAATGTCTTTCATCACCCGCAAGTAGATTTTCTTCAATTTACTACGAATTGGTAAATCATGGAGATGAATTGTACGGGATTGACGTTATTCATATCTCATGCTCAAGGGCAATGTCTTGAATAGAAGGAATAGTTATTCAAGGAATTCATAATTTATTAGTTAAATATGCAATATTTAATGAGTTGCAATATAATTTAATTAAATCGTGGTTCAGATTAAACATGCAAAGTTTTAATTGAAACATGCATTTGATCATACAAGTTTAAATAAAAATGAAATATTGCCCCACAGTTGGTGGTGGGGTGGTAAGGGTTTGGAGGGGTAAGGGGCAGGTCGCGGGGTCAAGTCTCCGGGAGCTTGCAATTTAATGTAATTTTCTTCCTTGCGTCATGTGCCGCTTTCACGGTTGTACCCAAATTTATATAAAAATGAAATATTTATTTAAATCACCTTATTAAATATGCAATATTTGCATATTTAATTAAAATGTATATGTTCACAGTTTTGTTCAACTGTGATATTTTTTTCTTTTAACACATGCAAGTTCAGCCAGCCCAAGCTTTCCAAAATAAAGAGTTTTACTTCCATTGGAACAAACTAGATGTTAGGATAACCAACAGAACACACTCATCAATGCTTATTGACGAATTACAAAGATGAAACATGACACCAATTAACAGCCTATCTGTTTATGATTTTTTAGACCTAAAAGAACTTTTTCCAAAAAAAATAAAACCACTTCACTAAAATTTTGGTAATTTGCTTCAGATTTTTCAAAAAGCAAAATCTAAAAAAAAAAAATCAAACATTTTTCAAAAAGCGATTTTGAATAGCTTCTTAAAAACTAATTCTGTGATCGAAAGAAAAGTGTTAACTTGCTATAATACAAACAAACAAAAACTCCTTTTTAAAAAAATAAATTTTTAAAACTGCTTCTTTAAACTATCCCAAAATTACTTCTTTTTTAAGCCTAAAAGTTTTGAAATGACTTGTAAGACCATCTCCAACCCACAGCGTTAAAATAAAGTCATTCTCCCTTCAAAATGAAGTGTATCCTCTCCAACCCCTACATTTTTTACGCTAAATCATATATTTTAATTGAAAAACGTGTTTTTTGATCGTTTAAAACTGATATCTAAACTGATATATGGGGAGAAATTTAAAAAAAAAACAAAAAGTGGTTTGGCGCATGTACAGTGTAGCGCTGCACTGTACCAAAACTCCATTTTAGCGCAGGGAATAGTGCTCGATTGGAGGTGTTTTTTGCGCTAAAAGAGCTTTTCCCCGCCATTTTGCCGCTGCGTTGGAGATGGCCTAACAAGTCCATGTTGAGTATCTGCTGATTAAAATAAAATAACATAACATGAAAAAAAAAACCTGTGTGATGACTGAGGATCCAGATTGTGGATTTGATGAGGCATGAACCCCGACGGGTGGTTCTCTCCCATAGGCAGATATACCCTGGTGCAGCTGTTTATCCATGGGAGGAGGCATATCAGGAGGTGCATAGTAGCTGTCATGTTGCCTAGGAGGAGGCATGAATTGAGAGTTCGATCCAAAACCACCACCTCCACCACCATTAAGTGAATAACCTTGAGGAGGACCCCAGGATTGGTGAGGAGGCATGTGCTCGATCTGAGGATGATTTGGTGCTTGCATCTGAAAAGAAGCATTCACTCATCAAAATTTTAACTTGTTTAAAATATATATATATATATATATATATATATATATATAGAGAGAGAGAGAGAGAGAGGAGGTTAAAGAAAATGATGACTGCTTACTTGCATTTCAAACAATGGAATCACACTGCGGTCAACTAAAAACTTCCTAAGGTGAGATGCAATTAGCTCTACAGCCTTGTGTACTCCAACAGGCTCCCCTACCACTTCAACCACCCTGTCATCTTGAAGTGCAAAGATAGGAAGGTCTTCTGTTGTAATAAAATCCAAGAAAGTAGAAAATATTAACCCAATTACCAATGAAGGGCTCAAAACAAGATAAATTATCATCATCTTCCAAAGGCAATGTAATGCTGCAAAGATGTAAATCCAGACAAGGCACATACTAGAAAATCATGTTTCATTTGGTTTTGAAAAACTTTTCCCATTTTCCTATTCTAAAAAAGTATCACAGCATATGTTATATTATGCAAATGAGAAATATTTGTGAAAAACATAAAAAACTTGTTTTCAAGCTTTCGGAGAAATGAATAATACAATTGGTTAAAAGCGGTTAGACGCATTGAATTCATTGCATATTTTGATGTATTCCCCAAAATACATCTGATTCAATTTTAACACAATCATTTCTCACAATTAATGAAAGACATTTCATTTGTGAAAGTAAAATTAAATGCACTATTTTTCATATTTTTAACCACAAAAAACACCCTACTTTTTTCCTTATAAATTGGACCGGAGGAAGCATTAAGCTCGAAGAAGGAATCAAAATTGTGGGCATAACCAGAAGAATGCTTAAAATCAACCACTGTCATCAAGCAATCAGAGCCCGAACGAAAAATGCAGCAGCCTTAACATGTTGGATCTTCACATACATAAATAATAAATTCAAATTGACTGTAAGGGCAGAAAATGTCAACACGTCATAATTTCGGTTCTCAAAAGAATGTTACCATATGAGGAACATATAAATAGAAGCTCGTATTTTACTATGATACACTATAAAATTGATAGCAATTATGAATGTTCATTATAAAGGCAAAGCACATTAATTGCATCTGAAGTCCAAGAAGGCTCTCAAGATACAGTTGGTGATGTAAATATTATTGTGCCCAAAGGTGAAGATGTAATATTTAAAATATATAATAGAAAGAAAAATGTACTGGAGAGAACCTGTCCCGAGAACCCTAACAATGCAATTAGATGCCTCCTGGATGGATTTAACGGTTCCTCCTTGCTTCCCAATCAAGCTTCCTGCTTGTGTAGCAGCCACTAGTATTCTAGTTGAGACCTTAACTCCCATGGCTTGTGGAGCATCACTGTCCAAACCATCAACTACGCGTTTGTGAACTCTCAGTAGGCCATCCATGGCAGGAGGATGAGAAGAATCAGGCTCCTCCTTGGCAGACACCATAACCTATTCGAAATTATCAAAAACACCAACAGAAAGAGCATTGTAACAAAAAGTGACTTCCAATATATAAATAATCAAGATAACATGAAAAAAGGTCTGAGTACCCCACAGAATAAAAGATATGAAAAATAGACAGATAAGAACTGGGCATGAAAAAAGCCCAGGGTATTAAAAACTGGCCCAGACCAGCATGTTCAAATGGTCAACTGGTGCTTGGACAGGTCTGGTATGAGGAAAGCCGGTGGATGAGCCGGTCGATACACTAGTCCAGCTAGTTAGATTTTTTTTTAAATCACACCCATTTATAATATATTTTCTATGCTTTGGCTGAATTAAGTTTCATATTATTATGAAATAATCATTGCTATATTATTTTTATTTTCATATTATCTTTATTATATTATTAACTTAAGAATTAATAGCATGTAGGAATTAAAATGAATGTGGTTGAAATTATTCATTTATTATTAGTTATTACATATAGATAATTCTTCGTGGATAAAATACGCTAGATTGACAAAGTATTTTTCAAATGATTATATTTATTAATTTCAATATATTATTTAACATGCATCAAATTAATTATGATCGGTTTGACCACGATCCATCCATTGTACCTTGAACCCAGTACCTTGACCATTTCAGCGAATACATTGGAAAAAAACTACAATCCAACATCAATTTATTTACACGCAAAATCCATCCCAACTGAAACTGAACTGCCATGCAGATAAACATCCTCCAAAGGAAAATGTCATCATCTAAAAAAATCTCCAAACAAAACTCTAACCTCAAGTGATCCTCCACATGCTTACCATTTCCACTAGCCTTCAAGGCACACTCCACCAACTATCAAATCACATGTGACTGGAGAATCTTGTATCATACGTTTCTCAGCAAACTCCATGTGCATGTCTAGGATACTACAAAGTTTCAAAACTACCCCACAATCCAATCATGGAAAATTAAACATGCTTATAGGACAATAGCCAATATTAAGCAAAAACTCGCATGTAACAATAGATTCCTCATCAATTAAGGTTTCCACACATAAATTCTGATGCAGGTATTTGGAATTATGGAACACTGAGATGTTGAGTTGTCCTTTCTTATCTATGAGTTTTTGTCTCCTTTGTATGACAAATTCAAGCCTGCGGTAAGAAAGCTGGCAAGTCTCTTGTAAGGCTATTATTTATTTGATCCTGGCTAGTGTGCCCCACATCAAAGTAAATACCCTGTACAGATGCCTTTCAAAATAAATTAAGGAGTGTTGATTAGTAAAGACCTTTTACCTATGCATAACATATCCTAATGATAACATGTAACTAAAGATTTTGCTTCTTGAGTGAACTGTCAGGTACTCAAGTTATCTGGCTGATTATGCTAAACTGCTAATCATAATACTTATCATAAAATCTGAGCTGAATTATTTAGTATATGGGAATTAAATTATAAAAACACAAATTAACAGCCCATGAAGTATCAATCAACATAACAAATATTGAGTTTAATTTCACTTTGTGTTGTCTATTTTAAGCATCGTGAATCGCAACAGCCGGTATTTTCAACTGTAACGAGCCATCAACCAATCAACATAACACATCTTCCCTCGTCACTGAGCACTCTGTAAGTGATGATTATTACAGCGAGAGACCACTGTTCACTTCAAAATAAGCAACAACACATCAGCCATCCAAGGTCTGGAATTACCAGAGAGAAATGCAGGACTTCTAGAAAGAGATGTTCGTAGAAAGGGTGTCTGTATTTTTGCGACCAACTTTTCAGCACTCGCAATGCTCAAAGCTGACCACTGCTTTCTGGATCTCTAAATCTTCAAATTTGGAATCATAAATGATGATTTTGTTGCTTAAGATTTGCGAACAGAACCTGCACATGTTAGTCTGTTATTGCAAGAAATGAACTGCATCCATGATTTATCAGTTCTGTGTCTTTTAGTATCTTCAATCATATGTGATGATCAAAGGATCAGAACATTTTAACATTGCTCCCTCTTTCACTTTCAAAAACACACTAAATGCCCCGTGTAAACTTGAGGTTCCATATGGCCAGATCATGCATGTTATTTTCATTGTTCAGTGATTTTTATTTTTCTTCTTTCAATTCCTTCCCTAAATTATTGATTAAAATAGTTGGTTACTTTCTTTTAAATGTTGGATTGTCAATTAACTTCAATAAAATTTATATTATAAATTAAGATCACAAATTTATATTATAAATTAAGGTCACAGTAAAATTCATTTAAATCCACTGTATTGACTACAGAATTTTCATTCTACTCTAACAACCGTATTGTTGTCTACATCGCATTTTAATAAATAACCACAGCCCTGCAAAATTCCAAATGCGGCAATAAACACAAATCAGCTGCAAACATCAAAACTGAAGTGGCATTAGGTGTAGAGGGACCATGGAAAAAATTATCCAATGAAAATTAGATTATGAGTTATCAGTGAGTGAAATAAATTTTGCCACTGTCCACCTTTGCAAGCTCTGATATAAAACTAAACTAAATGAGAAAAACGGTTAAAAATAACTTACAGCTCTTTCTGATGAACCAGGAGGACCATCTAGAATCTTAATGCGTGCTCGTGTCTCCTCGACTATTTTCTTAATGAACTCTCCCTTGCGCCCGATAATACTACCAACCTTTTGAGCAGGAACCAACATCCGGAAAACACATTCTCCAGGCCAGCCAGGCCACCGTTTCTCAACAGATGGTGTGATTAAACCATCATCTTGTGCTTCCTTTTCATGAGAGAGCGGGTCTTCATGATCTTGTATTATATCTGGATCCTGTTCATGCTCTTGCATTATCTCTGGATCCTGATCCAGACCCTGCTCTTGATCCTGCCCCTGCTCCCCATCCTGACCCTGCACTTGTTCATGTTCAAGCCCCTGCACCTGTACCTGCACCGGCTCTGCCTCTACCTCATGTTCACTAATACTTGGATCAGCTTCGGCCATTGGTATTTAACGGTGCTGAGTAAAGGGAGGGGGGACGAAAATACAGAAAAACTGAATGATTCCAACTGATAAGTATTACTGAAACAGTACAGGTATTGCAAACATAGAAATTTTGGCCATGTTTGGTCCATAAAAATGAAAACAAGTATTTCTCCTGCTTACCAATAATTTATTATTTCCATAGTTTTTTTAAAAAAAGTTAGGCATTTACATGATCCAACACGTTTTTTAAAACATTTAAAAAAAAAACATGAACCAAATCAAATGGCGCCCTTACAATTTCCTTTAGCAATCATAGCAATGTACCCCAAAAGCGGGCACCCCTTTTATTATGACAACAGACGAGGTTCATCCAACTTGCTAAGCTAATCTGAAAATCTTACCTAAAATTTGGCTGGCGGCTAACTTTGAATTAAATTTTCGTTATGAGACTTCATGTATCATTATTGCTGGGAAATTGTTGGTGTATATTTTGCAAACAAATGCTGGATGACTACGGTTTAAGGGATCAAGAATGTCTAAAGTGTCGTCGATATATTCTTCCATTATAGACAAGTGATTCACATATTAATACTGTGAAAATCCCAAAAATAATGAAAAAAATTCAGGAAGAAAACTGAAAAATAAATAAATAAAGGAACCAGTCGCATCCAGAGAAAGAACAGGGAGATCGTAAACTGCGCAAGCAAGCCAATTGAATTGTATGAGTAAACCTAAATCGAACGAAAAAATACTCGTAAAATTAACCCCACGGAAAATGAAGAAGAGGGGGAAGCATCTCTCGGGACACTTCGATGCAAAAGCCAACCCTACCTCTCGACGGTTCACTTCTACGAAGTGGGGAATCACCCCAGGATAAAGTTCTAGAAACGAAACAGACAGGAAGTTGCGCATATAGATACGAGAATAAACCGCATAACTCAGAGAAACCCTGAAAAGAAGAAAAAACTGAAGAGATCTGTAGGATAGGGAGGTATTACGAATCGATCTTGGATGTCGGGCAGTCGACAGTGCTCCTGGACGGATTCTAGGTTTAGAGCTTTGACGCCAAGCCAATGGAAGCCGTGCGTTGTTATCCGGATGGGAGCCCGTAAAATTCCTGTTCTTGAAATAATAATAATATTGTTATTATTATTCTTTTTTTATTTTAATTTATGATCAAATATAAAATTTTGGAATTATTTTGTAAAATCCCGATGTGTATACATTGGTATGAAATCGCGTGATAAATTATAAAAACAATACGAATTTTTGTATTTCACCTTCAAACCTGCCTCATCTCTGATTAATTGATTAAATTGAATAATTGAAAATTAATTTAGATGTATTGAGTCCGGACACCAAAGGGTTATTAGCCCGCCCTCTCTACTCTCTTAAAAGTAAGCTTTCAGATTTCTTTTTTCCTTTTGTTTCTATTATGATCCATGGATGTTTTGTCTATAATTATATCTAGGATTTGAGGGAATTGGTTTGTCGAATAGTCGTCATGCCTTGCGTGCGCGCATGAAACTGTTTATAAATCCCTCATATGCCAAGTGATTAAGAGGTTCAACTGTATAGGTAGACAAAGAAACATTATGAAATTCCAAGAGCGCAGACCCCACACAATATGGTGTGCATAACTATGGATTGAAACCAAACTCCTATATGTGTATAACCTAATCAAAAAGACAAGAGGTTACCTTCGCACATGTGCCTCGTTTAAGCCCCTAACTTGAGACTTGCACTCAAAGCCCTCATCGTGTAAGTTGAAATTTCATACTTGCATGCAGGGTACCCTAGAGATCTAAGGATCGAGGAAGTCATGTGACATATACACTCACGTATGCCCTCCGACATGAGGGCACCCAAGCACAACTTCTGTGCATGTGCGCAAGTCATCTGAATCACAAAGCTCTGATGTAACGACTCGTTATTTTGTGGGAATTCTGGTGGTGGAGGTGTCCGGGGAAAATCTTGAAAAGTTTGAAGGGTAAGAGGAAGAGATGGAGCTGAGATTTCAACTGGAGGGAATCTTGCGACATGGAGCCTAGGGCTGCGTCGTAACAGTTGGAGGTTGCGGTGTGGAAGGATTGACTGCAACAACATAGGGTCTTGGGAGGAGGTTTTCGATGCCACTTCCCTTTTTGGGATAGTTGTGGCGTGGAGTGAGCATGCGGTGTAGTGTTGGTGAGTTTTGCGGCGTGGAGCGATAGGTTGTGTCGCAGTGCTCCAAGGGGTGTTTTGGCTGATTCTACCAAAACGGTACCCCCTTGCGGTGTGTAGGTAGGTTGCGACGTTGCTCCCCCTTAACAACGACATAGCTGAAGTGTGGTGTTCTCGGTTGCGACATAGTCCTCTTCTTAAAATATAGGATATGCATCGTGGTCCTCATCATGTTCTTCAGAGGCCGATTTGATCGGCTAGGCTACGACGTGGTCTTCCCCATTATGTTGTAGTCACCTATGTTTTCAGCCATTTTGCGGCATGGTGGTCAGTGTTGCACCATAGTCTTATAAATTTTAGAATACCTATAAATTCTAAAAGCCCCTCAAAACCCCTCTTTCCTAAAACCGTTATTTCATTTATTGGGCGACTCGAGTGTGTCCCAAGGAGGGATTTTGACCCCATTTTAGTTGCTTTCAACATTGGACTCTGGGAGTCAATCCTTGATGGTTAAGGTGAGTTCCCCTTCTTTCCTCCTCCTTGTTTCTTTCGGCTCTTCGTCTAGGAATGGTGTTGCCAAGGTAAATCATTGGTGTTTTGGTGTTTCTTTGGTAAAGGGATGATGGGTTGTTGTGTTCTAGGTTGGTGAAGGTGCCTTCCTTCATCACGGTGCATGGTGATTGTCCCTCCTCATGATCCAACCTTGCGCAGTGGATAAAAAATCTTTGGTTTAAGGCAGGGAATACTTTGTTTCTCATTTAGTTACATCGTTCGGGAGGGGTTATACTCTTGTTATCTTTTGGGAAGATAGTTTGCATCAACTTAATTGAAGATAAAAAATTGGTTTAAATTGAATTTAAGGGGATGAGGAGTAAACTCGCATGTTTTTACAACTTCCGATATTATTTTGATATTGTGATTGGACGGGCTTGACACCTTGCTGAAAATCGTGGTTGTTGGGGGATTTGTTTGCGCTATGGTTGTTGTGATTATGGAAACCTTGTTGTGTGTTGTTTGTTATCACCTGAAATGGAAATTGGCTAACCACTTATATTCGTTTAATGAAATGATTGTCCCTGGAATTATGGTCTGTGTGAGAATACTTCTAAAATAATGAAGTGAAAGTGATGAAAACTCCCCTTTTCTAAATCTAAAAAACATGTGAATGGTGTAAAATGTATTGTGATATGTGCGGTTCTGATACATGGTGGATGTGATGGTATGTGGTGGTGATGTGCGATTGTGATGTGGGGCATTGATGTGATGAGAAGTGGATGTGGTACGTAGTGGTTGTGATGTAGGAAATGTTGTGACAAAGAGGTGGTTGTGGCTGTAGAACGGTGGCAGTGTGGGTTGGTTGACATGGGGATGATGGGCTATTTATTATTGTGGTGTGTTGTGTTATGCTATTTACCTGTGTAGTATCAGAATTAATTGATTAATAGTGAATGGTAATGGTATGGATTGAAATGGGTAACGAACGTTGAATTAAAATGGGAAATGTGGCTTAGATGGTTGTTGTTAAATGTGAATTAAACGAGCTGAAATAATGAAACAAATAGGTTGAAAAATGAATTGGCTTAATGAATGAAATTGGTTACAATAGAGGTGGTTGCTTGATGAGATGATGAGATGGATTGTTGTGGGGGTCATGTACAGTAGGAGGACACGAGGTCGATGGCCTTCATGTTCACAAATACCCTATTATCCTGGTTGTGGTTGTGATGTGATGCGATGACCCAGGTATTTGTGGCCGATATGTGGTGTGATGGCCTAGGTGTCTTCGAGCGAGATGTGATGTAATATGATAACCTAGACATCTACGAGTGAGATGTGATGTGATGTTATACAAAGGTGATAGGAGCGCAATGACGTATGATGTTGGGGTGTGAGAGAGGCAACCCAATGGGAAATCAGTGTGGGGTACCCTTATCAATATTTTTTATTATGTTATTATACTTGGATGTGTTATTTGGTGAACGTGCCTCAGTAAGGATAAGATTGGTTAGTTGACCTATGTAGGTGTTGTTGGTTCTGTTGTTTGCTCATAGGTGCATTAGTATGCTCTTTTTCACATGTGAACGAGACACTTTGGGTATGATCCTACTGAGTATACTTGTATGCTCACCCTACGTATATACAAACTATTTTCAAGTTTCCAAGAGAACTTAATGGACCGCACTGGACATTTCTAGCTTGGGTTTTAGAGCAGTTGTTGTGTCACTGCCTTAGATTTTCTTTTGGGTATTTATTTAGAGACTTCTATCTGTATCTATTTTATTTATACATGCATTATGGGATGATTTTGGTTTTCTTCTTATATTATGTCATGGAGTTGCTTGAATTTGATTTATCATATCTAATGACCCTATTATTATAGAGGGTAATGCCTCCTATTTGTGAGATTTTTGTACCCTCAGTGCCGGTCTCCAACATAGGGCCTACTGGAGGCGAGACTTAGAGGCAATTATCTTCCTTCCTTCATTACCGACCCAGGAGGGGTATCTTTGGAGGGGGTTGTGACAAAGTTGTATTAGAGGTATGTTTGAAGGATATTATGAAGTTCAAAGTTAGGCATAGTGAGGATTGCATGGGTTGGTAGGGAAATAATGTTATTTGATCTTAGTCCTAGATATTGGTCAGGAAAGATCGACTAGGACATAGGATTTTGGACCCCCATGATCTCATGCAAGGAATTTGAGCCTACTAAATGACCAAGTGAGGTGATTTCACTTTCAGGGTATTAACCTAAGAGAGGTACATTCATCTTGATTGACTTGTGTTCTTGTTTGAATTGGGTGGTTTTGGGAAAGTTGAAATAAATTAAAATGAATTAAATATATCTTAATAAAATTCCATACTACCAGGCTTAGGGAATCCATATTTCCCTTCAATCTATGGATCTTGGTCATCATTCGCATGTGGTTTAGATAGTGGGGGTTCAACAGGTTGATTTGGTTGATCACCGTAAGGTTGATCTGGTTAAGGAGGATGATCAGTGGTATAAAACGTTGCACACTTTTTAGTGGCATACTTTGGGGAAGTACAAGGGCAACATTTCCAATCTAGATATAAAGAGATGTTTGGAGGAGCTTGAGACTGCCTTTAGTTTGACATGGGCCTTGATAGAGTACTGCGTCCCATTGGTAGTTAGTCAGATGCGAGGATCTACGTGTTAGTGGTGAATGTCGTATCTTGGTGAGCGGAAGGAGATAAATGTTTCATGGGTTAACTTTTAGAAGGAGTTATGAGTGGAGTTCCTCTCATCAACTATGAAGACAGTGAAGAGGCAAGTGCCTTTAGTTTGACATGGGCCCTGATAGAGTACTGCGTCCCATTGGTAGTTAGTCAGATGCGAGGATCTACGTGTTAGTGGTGAATGTCGTATCTTGGTGAGCGGAAGGAGATAAATGTTTCATGGGTTAACTTTTAGAAGGAGTTATGAGTGGAGTTCCTCTCATCAACTATGAAGACAGTGAAGAGGCAAGTGCTTCTTTCTCTTCACTAGGGGAGTGTGTTTGTGCGAGATCTTGGGATCAAGTTCAAGGATCTGTTGCATTTTACCCAAGACCTTTTTCTGGATGAGGAGTCCTGAGCGACACATCTTGAGGAGGCACTTTGTCATTATATCTAGTATGGAGTCACTCCCTTTATGTTGCTGACGTATCTGAAGGTTTAAAATAAGGAAGAGGTGATCGAGCGTATGCACTTGCAAGGAGGTTTACTGTGAGAGGGGATAAAACAAAGTTTCTTGAGGAGTAGAGTTGTCAGTGGCAAGTCTAAGGCACTAGGGCCTTTGATATTTTGACTAATGGGGAGTCGACCATAGAAGTTTCCCTTCTGGACTTCTAGGGATAGAGGTTTTTGTGCTTTTCCTAAGGGTTTCAGGTCAGTGTGTTTTGTCTGTGGAGTTTGTGGCCATTTTCAGGATCAGTGCCCAGTGGTTCTCCGAGCTTAGTTTCGTATAAGTGGACAAGTCCAATGTCATCCTTAACAGCAACTACTAGTGAGACTGTTTTAATAACAGGGGCAGTGGGATTATGCTCCGCCAAGAGTAGATGGGGCAGATAGAGGTCGACCTTAGGATATCCCTCATGTTTAGGGACCTCAACTTGAGTGTGTTCGTGGAGGTGTTCATCAGTAGAGAGGCAAAAGAGATGGGTGTGGTCATCTGTATGCAGTGGAGGCATCAATGCCAGAGGGGTCAGAGATTTTTAGTGGTATGATTCCTTTATAATCTACCATTATTTTTGCTTTATTTGATTTAGGAACTTCACACTCCTTTGTTGCACCCACTATAGTTTGTGTTTTGGGAATAGACGTAGAGAGGCTTCCCTTACCCTTTGTGTTAACTACACCAGTCAGAGGCCAGACCAACTTATTTGTTTTAGGGGTGTATCCTAATGATAGGGCCACATCAGTCATGCAAAAATATTCTCTTATTGTAGATGCATCCATACAACATCATTCTTGGCATTTACTGGTTGTATAATGTGCATGTTATTATTGACTGCTTCTGAAGGAGATTCATGTTTTTGGATGTGGATGACCAGCATGCAGTTTTCATTGGTGAGTGAAGTTGTTAGGTGGGAAGTAGATGTGTAGATCCCCTTCTTTCTTTGATGGATGATTTGTTTATGGAATTAGTGGAAATTGGGATGGAGGAGGATCCTGAGGTTTTTAGGGAGTTTTTGGATGTTTTTTCACGATGAGGTTGTGGTGCTATGTAGTACCCCCGGTTTCTGGTATGTAACCCTTTCTTGATGCTTTTAATGGTTATAAAGTTAAGGGTGACAAATGGGAGAGTTGGGAGAACTTGGAATGAGTTTTGGGGCAAAAAGGGAAGTCGCATAGGAGGCGCACGGTTTGTCTAAACCGTGCGGCCAAACCGTGCGGAGTTGGTATGGGAGGCAGTAGCTTCCGCACGGGCGGCGCACAGTTTGTCTAACCGTGTGGCCAAACCATGCGAGAAGGGTGGAAGAGGCAGTAGCTAACGCATGGTTAGCGTACGGTTTGTCAAACCGTGCGAACTAACTATGCGGCCACTTAAACGAGATCCTATAAAAGTGGATCTCACACGTTTTTGCCTCTAAGTGGCTCATTTTTCCTTCTAAGCGGCCCTAACTCGGGATTTTGGTTCTTCTAAGGTCAAGGAGGGTTCTCCCATCATTCTGGAGGCGATACGAAGGCTTCTCTTAGCGAATCGAAGCCAGATTCTTGAGGTACGTGATCGTTCTTGTTCAGTTTCTTAGATCTACTTAGATCTAATTCTCTTCTTCTCTCGGTTTCTTAGATCTACGCTCATTATGGGTAGATCTAAGTGTGTGGATACCAAATATGATGAGATTTGGTCTTGGTTGTGTTAGGAGAAGAGATCTAAGGAGGATCCTTGGTGAATCAACCCGATTTTCTTGTGCGTTCTCCGTTTGTTAGGGTTTTCATCAAAACCTTTGAGGTAGGTGGCTTCACTCTCAACTCCTCTTGTTAGAATTGGTTGTCTTAGTTTCAAATTGGTTATTTTAATGGTGTTGATTGTGAAAATCATGGAATAAATCTTCTTTAGTGATTATTTATGGTTTTGATGAAATTGTGAAATCTTGGTGAATTGTTGTGCAAAGTGACTTGGCTATTTGAATTTAAAATATTGATTTTAAATTATGAAATTGATGAAATTGTAAATTGTTCGATGAGAAATGAGATTTCAATAAAAAAGGGTGTTTTATTGAAATGGTTTGTGATTGAAATGATTTTTATGGACTTGGTTTTCAATAAAAAGGAAGTTTTATTGAAATGGTTTGAATTGGTTGAACACACTTGATTTTGATGGAAAATGGTTTTCAATAAAAGGTGTTTTATTAAAAGGATGGCCTTGGCATGATTGTTGGGAATGTGTGGTGTGCGTTCATGTTGCATATATGAGGCTTGGTTGAAATAAGATCTTGTGCTCGGTGCCAAACGTTTAATGGCACATGGGACTTTTAAGTACGAGGCTTGGTTGAAATATGACCTTGTGATCGGTGCCAAAGGTGTAATGGCAAATGGTAAATAATTACCTTGTGACGACTTGGTAGATCGACGAGAGACCGATCATGAGTATGGAACTGTCATAACGAAGCATGCATGATTGATTTCACGGGTTTGTGAAATGGTTGGGTATGAAACGGGATGTTTGTGAAATGGTTCGGAAGTTTGTTTGGTTATTTTTCTGGAAAAATAAAGTGTTGGAATAGTTGGTTTAACTTGCACTTTGATGCTTTTGAGCATGGATGGTTTTGGAAAACTTGTTTATATTTAGTTATAAATTGTTTTGGTGAAATTGTTTTATATAAACTGTTTTTATATAAATGTTGCTAACTCTTCTATCCTAGTGGCGTGAGTAAGGAAGTCATTGGGGAAAACCTACTAAGTTTTATACTCACCCCTGCTTTGGAACCTTGGTGCTTTTTCATATGTTGTTTTCTGAGACATAGGTAAAAGTAAAGCATCTCATTATTAGTGGCTCGTGGTGATGTTTGGGAGATGTTGTGGAGCTTGGAGCTTATGGGCCACTGAGTCGTGGTGTCTTTTGAGAGTCTTGAGTTGTTCTTCCACTGTGTATTTTGATGTTTGCTTTGGTATTCCGCTGTTGTGTACTCTGATGTGGTTTAACATAAATGAAGTTGTTGATTGGTCTTTCATTTGTTCATGCATCATATAATGAATTATTAATGGATGAGTTATTTCTTAAAGGGCAAATCATCCCCCACTTATGCTTGAGACCCTTCGGAATTTATTGCCAGCCTTTGGCGTCTTGGGGATGTCGCTTAAGGCCAAGTAACCCTCACCGCCTCCTCAAGCCAACGAGGTAGGGGCGGGGTGTTACAAATGGTATCAGCTTGTTCGATCCTTGCCTAACAAGTGGCCATCGATGTTCTTGGTCTTAGAGTTGAAATTACTTCTTGTCTATTCCTTGGGTGGTCATCTTAGATAGGAGTAGGATTGTCGGAACTTGAAATGTATAGCATAAAAGGACGTAGCTAACCCGTTTATATTGAACTTCAAGTTATCAGGGTGTTGGGTACATAAGTGTTTTGGATACACTTCTAGAATGTTGGAAATATCATTGTCATGGGTTTAGCCAATGAGATGAGCATGAAATGCATTGTAGAGGAATGACTTCCCACTAGGATTGCATATCTATTTGAGAGGAATGAGTAAGAAATTTGTAAAAAGTGCCAATTTTTGAAAAATGTAGAAACTGTTTTCAACTGAAAGACTTTGAAAACAGGGTATTTGGTGTATTTTGAAAATGGATTGATTTTCAAAAAGTATGTTGAATGTTTTCAAAAAAGGTTGAACAAGGAAAAAGGTTGTTTGAGAAAAATGTTGTGATAGTTGATGTGATAGAATTTGAAATTATAAGCCAAAAATTGTTAGAGTGAGATTGACAGAGTTTGTTGTTGGTTTAGAAAATGGCACTCAGTAGGCGTCATCGAAACCAACCCAAAGAAGCTGCGGAGAATGTGGTTGCACCAGAACCACGTGTGAACCAAGAGATGGTTCAGAGTATTTTCCAAGCTTTTCAAGCTGTGGATACGGGGAACCGGAGGAATGAGCCACGACATGTGGATCATACCATCTAGTTCATAAAGCAGAATCCACTGAACTTTCGAGGTGATGATGAACCCGAGAAGGCATAGGTGTGGCTAAGAAGGATGAATCGTATATTCGATTTCATCGGCACACCAGTAGAGATGAAAGTAAAGCTGGCGACGTATATGCTCAAGGATCTTGCACGTAAGTGGTGGGATTTAGCGGTGCAGGCTAAATTGGATGAAGACCTTACATGGGAGATTTGGTGTAACAGTAGCTCTCTATGTACCGGTGACCTTTCTGTAACGGTAGACTTGCATACCATTAGACTTACTCTAATGGTAGCTCTGGTGTAATGGTATCTCTCTGTGTACCAGTGACCTTTCTGTAATGGTAGACTTGCATACCGGTAGAATTACTCTAACGGTAACCTTTCGGTGTACTGGTAGACTTACATACCGGTAGCTCTGTTCTGTACCCATGAATAAGTGTCTGTTTATTCATTATATTCACAGAATGAGTTAAGTTTGAATACAGTGAAGTATATACACATTTAATTAACTGAATGACTTAAATATATCACATGAGATTTATCATTTGGACATTTTGAAAGTATTTATATTTTGAGATTTAAAGCACTTAAACATTAACTAAAATAAGGCAGTGTTTAAATAATAAACATCATTTGGGATTATCAAAAAATATGGAAACATAATTGAGATTATCAAAATAGGTGAGGTCAACAATCTCCCCCTTTTTGATAATCACAACTTATAATATCATAATTCCAAAATAAGCAGTAAAGTATCAGAGTAAAATATAGTGGATTTTATTTCTCAGTGTGACTAATGACATTTTCAAATGTGAGATTTTAAATGTATCAGAGGATAAATAGTATTAAATGAAAGTGTATCAGAGGTAATAATAAAAAAAATGTACTGGAATTATAAAACAAATGTATCAGAGGTAATCAAATATATCAGAGGTAATCAAATATATCAGAGATAAAATAAATTCAATGATTTTTCCTCCTTATGAAAGATATCTCCCACTTTGTTAATTTCTCTTTTCTCTGTGAGTCAAGGATTTCTCCCCCTTTGTGATTAGAAAAAATAAGGGTGAAAATAATGTATCAAAGAAAATGTGGAACCGTAAAAACAGAAATAAAGGAAGTATATAGGAAAAGTAAAACACAAAGAAAGAGATTCCAAAAAGTGATATATAGTAATGAATCAAGAGTACAAGATACAAAACCAGTACAAGAAATACATAAGATTCCTATCAAACACGACTAGACCCACTCAATCCACTTATTGAATGTCCACATTGGATTTTCCTTTAGGATCTGAGGTGGACTTAGGCTGGGTAGCTTCAGAAGGTTGAGAAGAAGACTGTGGAACTTCTGTAAGGATTACAAGTGGAGCAGAAACAGATACATGATCAGATCTGTAAGGAATATGTCTCTAAGGAATCATAGGTGTTAAACTTCGAATATCTTGAGATGGGGTCATTTGAAAAGCAAAAGCAGAAGCTGAAGATCCAGAAGCAGATGTAGGCAGAGCAGGAGGCACTATTACAGGATGAGCATCAACATGTAAGAAAGGTAACAACAAATTCCTAAATTCCATGATAATTTCTCCTCCCCTCTCCATAGAAGACAAAAAGTAATCCTTGTTTTCTAAAAACTTATCCAAATCTGAAGTCAGCTCCCTAAACTTGATTACTTGTTCTCTGAAGGCTTGATTTACAGGAGGTAATTTCAGATTTTCCAAAAGAAGTTTGAAATGGTTGGTCAACTGATGCTTGGTATACACTTTTTGAAAATAAGAATCAACTTTATCCTTTACCTCTTTCTGAGAAGTAGAAGCCTCTCTCATAAAATTCTGAACAATTTTCCCTATATCCCTAGTGGTAGTCACCACTTGGGTCAAAGCAGCAGAGTCTACAGAGCCACTGGTAGAAGACTGTCCAATCTCTTCTCTCATCACAGCTCGAATATGATCAATATCCAAAGAGGGATTGGTATAACTCAGAGGTGAAACAGTAAAGGATACTACTTTCTTACAAGATTTAGTCAACCCACTGATGAGATTTTTCACAAGAGAGCCCTGGGTACTGACATGTTGTTCCATGGAAGTCTTGAATCCCTCAAAGACTGATACCATCTAGCCAACTACACTTTTCACAAAAGCCAAGTCTTTGTCTGCCTGAGATTTAGAGCTCATATAAGACTCTATAGAGACAAATGATTTCTTTAGAGATAAAAAATCCTCTTCCAAGCTTGAAATTTGATTATGGCAGGTCTTGACTTCATTCACCATCTCTTCCATAGTGGTTGACACAACACATCCAAGAGAGAGTTCAAAAGATTTTTCCATTTTTCTCAGTTCTTCAATAAGATAGCTCTTTAAGACTGAAACATATGTAGTCTATGTCTCCTTCAACTCATCCTTTAAAGATTCAAGATCATCCTTAGTAACTAGATTTTCAGGCATAATTGCAGGTGCTCTTTCAGATACAAGACTGACCACAGATTCATTCATAATAGATTGAATGGATGATATCAACGAGGTTTCCATTCTTCTTACCTCTTCCACAAAACTGATCTTTAGATCAGAATTTAACTCCTCTAAGTCATCTTTTCTCACAAGATCTTCAGGTAAGGTCTCAGAGAAGATATTATAATCGACATGAGGTCTGCTGACAGGTGTCTCATCCTCAAAGTCAGGGTAATATAAGCCAAGCACTACAAAACCTGGGTCTTCTACCCAGTCCTCAATCCCATCAGCTACTGAAACAGTACCATGTCTGGTAGGATGCTCCCCCTCAATCTGTGCATGCTCCTGTAAATGTACATCAATAGCACCATGAGCAAGTAGGTATTCCTCAAAAGAATTATCCACAACTATTTCCATTTCTCCAACAGTAGGAGGCTCCTCAAGAATAGGTGCAGGTCTATCTACTTCAACAACTTCCTCAGTATTCATTAAGGAGTGCCCAATCAGTGGACTGAGACTCAAGCAGGTAGAAGTAGATGCTTCAGTTTCAGATTCTTCTACTTCCTCATCCTCTGGAGCAGGCTGGTCTTCCTCATCAATAGGAACTTCTATATTGCTCTCTTTCAAGAATGCTTCCTTTCCAGATGATACAACTTCAACAACAGGACTTGGAGGCAAGTCTGGATCCCTTCCATCTTCAATAGAGGTCTCATATTCTTTAGAATCACTATAGGATGGTATGGACTCATTAGGTCTTATACCTGGATCCCTCTCATCCTTTGGCCTAGAAGGATGGTCCATAGGACTGTATTTGTCATATACCTTTCCTTCATCATTCACCCACTGCTTCTTCCATGGATTCCAGTTCACTTTCATAAACTTTCATACTGTTCGAGTAATGAAAAAATTATCCTTCAGCACCACTGTCACATCCTAAGACTTAGCCACTTTCTTTGCCTTTATCATGACATATAGCAACTTTGCAAAAAACAAAGCATTGGTCTTGGATTTTGGTCTGGTCATGTCCTCCATTTGAATCATCAGCAGTCTGCATAGGTTTACCTTCACTCTATGCCTCAAAATATACATCAGGTATATGTCTTGAAACTTCAGGGTGGAAAAATCCCCTCTCCTGGGATTAATCACATGTTGAATAAACTTGAACAACAATCTATTCTCACCTTCCATATCTGCTGCAATAACTTTCCTTAGAGTTCCATTTCTAGTTAGCTCAAGTAGTGTAGCTTCATATCCAAAATGATCACTGGCTGTAGGTATGGACTTAGAATAAAATCCATACTCTCCTTCATGAGGTACTCTAAGGTTTTCAGCCCATTCACTAGATGAGAAAGATATCACTTTACCATTCACAAATGAAATCATCCTATTCTCCTCTTCTGACATCTCAAAACGAACATGCATATAAAATTCTTTCATCAAAACTGGGAAGTACGGTCCATTGTTATTCTCAAAACACTCGATCCAACCCTTCTCCTCTAATATCTTCAAGATTAACAATTTTCTAGATAACAACCATTCAACGCAGATTTCTTTTTCAATCACTATATCCCTCTTGGTCAGATGTGGATTCATGGGCTCTCTTCTTTCCTTAATACTGCCACTGCCACTGGTTCTTGAATCGACTTTTTTCCGCTTAGCACTTGGCGCATCTCCTTCACCGAGCGTCAGTCTCTTCACACGAGCCATTTCTACAACCAGATACTTAGGGTTCACGAGAAGTCTGAAGGTTTGGGTTTGCAAGATGATGAGAATCTGAACGGGTAGAGTTCACGGTGGATTGAGTAAGGTTTAGACTTGATTTTATATCATTTAGGAATAAAAAAAACACTAAAACACTTCGGCTTAAAAAAAACGTGATATGTTATACCAGTGAGAATTTTAACGATAATCCCTACCGGTGAGAGTGGTAACAGTGAGGTATTCCTAACAGTGAGGTTGTCCAACAGTGAGGTATTCCAAATAGTGAGGTTGTCTAACAGTGAGGTATTCCTAAAAGTGAGGTTGTCTAAGGGTGAGGTATTCCTAACAGTGAGGTTGTCTAACGGTGAGGTATTCCTAACAGTGAGGTTGTCTAATGGCGAGGTATTCCTAACGGTGAGGTTGTCTAATGGTGAGGTATTTCTAATGGTGAGGTTGTCTAACGGTGAGGTATTCCTAATGGTGAGGTTGTCTAACGGTGAGGTATTCCTAACAGTTTATCATTTCTAACTCGTGTCTAATGTAAATTAACCTATCCGAACTTAAAGTCTTGGTGAATATGTCAGCTAATTGATGTTCAATACCTATAAATTCAAGAGTAATATCACCTTTTTGGTAATTATATCTCAAAAAGTGGTTCCTTACATCAATATGTTTGGTCCTAGAGTGAGATGCAGGGTTCTTTGAGATGTTAATTACACTAGTGTTATCACAATTTATTGAAACATGTTTAAAACCATATCCATAGTCCAACAAAGTGTGTTTCATCCACATAATTTGTGCACAACAACTACCAGCAGCTATATACTCTGCTTCAACAATAGATAATGCAACTGAATTCTGTTTATTACTACACTAAGATACTAAGTATTTTTCCAATAAATGACATGTTCCAGATGTTCTTTTTCTATCCAACTTACAACCAGAAAAATCAGCATCTGAATAACTTATTAAATCAAAAGATTGTCCTTTTGGATAAAACAAACCTAAATTTGTAGTATGTTTAAGATATTTGAAAATTCTTTTAACAGCAATCAAATGGGATTCTTTAGGATTATATTGAAATCTTTCACACATACATACACTAAACATAATGTCTGGTCGACTAGTAGTAAGGTAAAGTAGACTCCCTATCATACCTCTGTAATTTGTTTGATCAACTGGTTTCCCAGATTCATCAATGTCCAACTTACAGGTGGTACTCATGGGTGTTTCACTTCCCTTATTACTATCCAAACCAAAATGTTTTAAAATATCTTTTGTATACTTACTTTGATTTAAAATAATACCATATTTATTTTGAAAAATTTGAAAACCAAGAAAATATTTGAGTTCTCCCATCAAACTCATTTCAAACTCATTTTTCATAATTTTGGAAAAATTAATACATACAGAATTTTTAGAAGTTCCAAAAATAATATCATCAACATAGATTTGTACTATTAAAACATATTTGGAAATTCTTTTAATAAAAAGAGTTGGATCAACAATCCCTTTAGAAAAACCTTTTGAAATAAGAAAATTACTAAGTCTATCATACTAAGCTCGTGGAGCTTGTTTTAAACCATATAAATCTTTAGAAAGTTTAAAAACTCGATTTAGAAAATGAGGATTAGTAAATACAGGTGGTTGTTCAAAAAAACATCTTCAATTATAAAACCATTTAGAAAAGAAATTTTGACATCAATTTGATATAACTTGAAATTCAGATGAGCATCATAGGCAAGTAGAATCCTAATGGCTTCTAATCTAGCTACATGTGAAAAGTTTTCCTCATAATCTATTCCTTCCTCTTGACTATAACCTTGTGCAACTAGCCTTGATTTGTTTCTAATGATATTTCCTGATTCATAAACTTTGTTTCTAAAAACCCATTTAGTGCCTATGGTTAAAGTGTCCTTAGGTCTGTCAACTAATTCCTAGAACTTGTTTCTTTCAGATTGATTTAATTCTTCTTGCATAGCCATTACCCAAAATTTATCATTGATTGCATCATTGATATTTTTAGGTTCTAAATGTGAAATAAAGGCTTGATTTTCAACCTGATTTCTTAGAGAAGCTCTAGTCTGTGTCCCTTTATTAAGATTACCTACAACAACATCTAAAGGATGATTATTTAGAATCCTAGTTGATCTAGTAAAGGTAGGATTGGAAATTTCAGGTTCTTTTCTATGTTTGGGTTCACCAGAAGTAGATTCTGGAATATTTCCAGAACTAGTTGTTTTTACAACAGGTTCATTGATTTTATCATTAAGGTCCAAAATAGACAGATCTTCAAGATTTTCAAGAGAAGACTTAGGTTCATGCAGATCAGTTTCATCAAATTTGATGTGAACATATTCTTCCACACATCTGGTTCTTTTATTAAAGACTCTATAAGATTTACTAGTTATATAGTAACCTAGAAAGATTCCCTCATCACTTTTAGAAGAAAACTTGTCAATATTATCCTTAGTATTGATAATAAAGACTTTTCAGCTAAAAACTTTGAAGTAACTAACTTTAGGTTTCCTATTATTCCACAGTTCATAAGGGGTATTCTTAAGAACAGGTCTAATAAAGACTCTATTTATAATATAACAAGCTGTATTCACAGCTTCAGACCAAAAAATAAACAGGTAGGTTATACTCATTAAGTATAGTTCTTGAAATTTCCCGAAGGGTTCTATTCCTTCTTTCAACTACACCATTCTGTTGAGGTGTCCTAGGGGCAGAGAAATTGTGATTATAGCCATTGTGTGAGCAGTATGATTCAAACTCATGATTTTCAAACTCACGTCCATGATCACTTCTCAGGGTCTTAATTTTAAGTCCACTAAGATTCTCTATAGACTTGGAATATTTCATAAAATAGGAACAAGCTTCACTTTTTTTGAGCAAGAAAGTATACCCAAGTGTATCTAGAAAAGTAATATACTAATACATAAACATAGTGCTTCCCATTTAGACTAGAAACTCTAGAAGGTCCAAATAAATCCATGTGAACCAACTCGAGAGGTTGAAAAGTTGAAACTTCTTTCTTTGATTTAAAAGAAACTTTATGTTGCTTTCCCTTTTGACAGGGATTACAAACTTTTTCAGTTGAGACTTTTAGTTGAGGTAGGTCTCTAACTAAGTTCTTCCTAGTCAGAAGTGAATGAATGTTGCAATGTCCTAATATTCTGTGCCACAACCAAGACTCTTATGAAAATAATTTAAGCAAGTAATGTTTTGTTTAGCTAAAGAATTCAAATCAACTGCATAAACATTTTCATTTCTCAAAGCAGAAAATACTAAAATATTTTTATAATTAAAAACATTACAAGAATCATTTTCAAATTTAACATTGAAACCATCATCACACAACTGATAAATACTTAACAAATTATATTTAAGTCCATCAACAAATAAAACTTTAGAAATTAAAACTGAACCAGTGTTACCAATCTGGCCTAAGCTGATGATCTTTCCTTTAGAATTATCACCAAAGGTGACATGACCTCCATCAACTTTGATTAAACTTTTGAAACATGAGTAATCTCCAATCATATACCTTGAACATCCATTTTCCAAGTACCATATCTTCTTATGGGAACTCTTCAAGAAAGTCTTCTACAAGACAGGTTTAAATAGAAAATGATTTTGATACCCAGATTTTCTTGGGTCCAGACAGGTTAGCAAGCAAAACTTTTGGTACCTAGATTTATCTAATGGGTCTCATACAATCAATAGATTTAAAAGATTTTGAAAAATAAACTTTTTTTGATCTATAACTATGTAAATAGCTGGTTGAATCATATGAATTTCCAGAACTAGAACTAGCAGCATTCTGTCCAGATTTAGAAATAAATCTACTTTTAGTAATCTGTCTCTATCCAGGCTGATAGCCTATTCCAGTGGTATATTTTGGTGCCACTTGTTTTCCTAGCATTTTTGTTAGAGTATCCTTTCCATTTGTGAACTTTTCTAAATCTTTTCTAAGTTGCTCATTGGAAAATTTAAGTTGGGTATTTTCCTTTAACAGTTGAGCATTCTTTTCCTTTTCTATATCAAGTATAGATTTAACAGAGCTGGTCAAAGCATGCTGTTTCTTAAAGGTCTTATACTTGTCCTTCAATTCATTACAGGTTTCTTCTAGAATATTACAATATTCAAATAATTCTTCACTAGACATATTTTTAGATTCAGAATCATAATTAACTCCAGAATAATAATAATTTAAAGTAGGAGTATCCAATGTTACCTCAGATGTGTTTGTCATTCAACACATATTAGATTTTTGAGATTTTTAATCATTAATAGAATCAGAATCACTTGAACTGTCTTCTGAAGCACTCCAAGTTACTTTCATAGCCTTCTTGTACTTATTGTCCTTGTATTCATATTTCTTTTTGAATTTTAACTTTGAACAATCTGATTTTAAATGTCCTTTCCTTTTGCATTCATAGCAGACAATTTCATCACTCCTATCATACTTTTTCCAATCCTTCTTCTAATGACATTTGTTGTCATATTTTCCTTTGTAGTTTGATTTTCTGAAGAATTTATTCTTCCTGTAGAATTTCTTGAATATCTTGGCTATTTGAGCCATCTATGCATCACTGTCAGATGCACTCTCTTCACTGCTTGAACTATCACTTTCACTTTGAATTTTCCCTTTGTCCTTATTTTTTGAAGCAGAAGTCTTGAAAGCTAAAAATTTCTTTCTTAGTTCATCATCTTCTTCCTTGTTTACTTTCAATTCTTCTTTATACATCATTAACTTACCAATCAGCTCCTTAACAGGTAAAGCACCAATATCACAAGATTATCTAATTGAAACTGACATGCCTCTCCATCTGTCTGGCAGACATCTTAGTATCCTCATGATTTTCTCTTTTACATGAACTGATTTTCCAAGTGAGCTCATTGTATTTACAATTTCGTTGAACCTGAGATACATGTCAGAAATAGGTTCATCGGGCTTCATTTTAAAATTATCACACTTAATAGTGTAGGTATTCAATCTCATTTCTTTAACATTGGTTGTTCCCTCATGGGAAATAGCCAAAGTATCCCAGATTTCATAAGTAGTTTTGCAAGCAGATATTCGATTAAATTCTTTATCTCCTAAAGCACAATACAGAGCATTCATTGCTTTAAAATTATTATTGTAAGCTGTTTTAGTAGGTTCATCCCAAGTAGTTCTTTCAGTTTCTGGAATCTTATATTGAGTCTCTATAGCAGTCCAGATATCAAATCCCATACTTTCTAAGTGAATTTTCAGTTTCAGTTTCCATTGGGCATAATTAACACCATTAAAGAAAGGTGGCCTATTGGTATCAGCACCTTCTAATCTATTATCCATAATTATATTTTAGAAAATATATTTAAAGAGATAAAATTTAGAACTAATAGAAATATAATATCTTTAAGATACAACTAAAATCACAGTTGAAAAACAGAGTGTTTGAAAATCCTTTATAAAACAAGCCTTTGATACCAAATTTTGGTTGGAGTGGATACTCAAGAGGGGGGGGGGGATTGAGTTCCAATTAAAAATTTCTGTTAAAAAGATTTCTATTAAAAATCCCCCAATTTAAATATCAAGCTAAACTGTAGTGGATTTATAATACAGTAAAGGGTCAGTTAGGTTCTCAAAAGATTGATTAGTTCTCAGTTAATCTAATCTGAAGATTATATTAGCTTTCAAAACTAACATAATGCTTTAAAATAAATACAAACACTTACTAGTTTAACTATCATAGTTACTTTAAAATATATTTGTATTTAAAGTACTTAGCAGCAGAATATAAGATATAGTTTAAAACCAAATAAATAAGCACAATAGTTTTAAAACAAGAGTTTCAGTCTCAACCCGAGACTTATTCCTCTCAAACAGTTTATACAAACTTGATCCACACCCTGGATCTGGGTTTTACAACAGTGCTCAGACTTTCCAGGTCCTCTGACCTCTACCACAGTTCTTCATGGGAAAACAAAAACAATAGCACACAGGCTATCCAGGTCCTACTTGACCTCTACCACTATCCACAGTGGGATACAAGAGAGTTATAGAAGTTTTGTGTGAGGATTTAGAAATCCTTCAGTTTAACACAAGAGTCAGTGTGTGTATGGAATATATAGAGTACACACACTGCTCAAAAAGTAAGTAAAAGAATCACTAAGAGAGAGTAGATATGAGTTTAGAATGCTCTAGTGATTTGAAGTGCAGCTCTGGACTCCTTTGATTAAACCGAAATGCTTCTGAGTCCTTCTCTGGTTTTTGTCTTGAAAACAGAGTGTCGTCTGCTTCCTTAATTTTTAGGTTCAGTTTTATCAGCTCGAGTGTATGAAGAGATCGTTGTAGTTATTCACTCCTTGACTAAGGTTCAACTTGTGTTATCTTCTTGTATGAATGTCCTCGTGTATGTCCAGTGTTCTTCAAGTAAGCTGATGTATGAATGTCACCTCTCTATTGTGTATCATGTCCTTACTGTAGCTCAATCTTCCTTATATTCCTTCAGATCTAGCGAAAAAAATGATTACTTTATGGCATGTACGATTTGCAGTTACTTGACACCCCAACAAACATTATTAATTAATAGCAGTTTCATTAAATTAACCAAATATGACCGTCAGTATAATTTAAATAAAGCATAAAAGTTCAAGCAGTGGAATGCTTGTAACGGTCGACTTGTATTGGCAGCTGTTTGTCTATGTAACGGTAACTCCTTGTACCGGTCACTTTATGTAGCGATAGGTCTCTGTGTAGTGGTGAGCTCCTATCGGTAGCTATTTGCTCTTATACCAGTAGCTCCTTGTATCGGTAGACTTGAGTAGCGGTGACTTCCTTATACCGGTGGACTTTATAATGGTATACTTATACATACAGGTAGACTTACTCTAATGGTAACTGGTGTAACGGTAGCTCTCTGTGTACCGGTGAACTTTCTGTAACGGTAGACTTGCATACCGGTAGACTTACTCTAATAGTAGCTCTGGTGTAACGGTATCTCTCTGTGTACCGGTGACCTTTATGTAACGGTAGACTTGAATACCGGCAGAGTTACTCTAACGGTAACCTTTCGGTGTACCGGTAGACTTACATACCGGTAGCTCTGTTCTGTACCAGTGACTAAGTGTCTGTTTATTCATTCTATTCACAGAATGAGTTAAGTTAGAATACTATGAAGAATATACACATTTAATTAAACGAATGACTTAAATATATCACAAGAGATTTATCATTTGGACATATTTGAAAATATTTATATTTTGAAGTTTAAAGTACTTAAACATTAACTAAAATAAGGCAGTGTTTAAATAATAAACATCAGTTGGGATTATCAAAGCATATGGAAACATAATTGAGATTATCAAAATAGGTGAAGTCCAAAACTATCACTATGGACTTTGTCACCATTCTCCTAAAAACATCCAAAGTAAACAATATGATTTGGGTTATAGTGGATCGTCCCACCAAGACTACCCATTTCATCGCTATTCAAAAAGATTTCTCTCTTGAACAACTTTATAAGATATACATGAAGGAAGTGGTAAGGTTTCATGGGGTACCACTCTCTATCGTATCTGATCATGATCTAAGGTTCACATCAAAATTCTAGAGAAGTCTTCAACATGCTCTGAGTACTTAATTGAATTTCAGTACGACCTATCACCCCCAAACTGATGGCCAATCGGAAAGGACTATTCAGACACTCAAGGACATGTTGAGAACATGCTTAATGGAATTTAAAGGCTGATGGGATCAAAATCTCCCACTAGTTGAGTTCTCATACAACAACATCTTCCATTTAAGTATTCAAATGGCACCCTATGAAGTTGTATATGGGAAGTGATGTAGAAATCCTACTTGTTGGGATGAAGTTTGTGAGAGAAATATGTTTGGGACTGATCTTGTTCAAGATATGATAGAAAAGGTTCATTCTATCCAACAATACATTAAGGATGCTCAGAGTTGGTAGAACAATTATGCTAATAACCATTGAAGAGACTTGGAGTTTGGTGTTGGTGACAAAGTGTTCCTTCTAATATCACCATGGAATAGAGTCATGCAGTTTAGGAAGAAGGGGAAGCTTAGCCCCAAGTACATTGGCCCTTATGAAATCCTTGATCACATAGGATCAATAGCCTATCAGATAGCACTTCCACCAAATATATCTCAAGTTCATGATGTATTTTACATGTCTCTCTTAAGAAAGTACATACCCGAACCTTCACATGTACTGAATCCTGAGGTGGTAAAACTAGATCATGAAATCTCAAATGAGGAGCATCTAGTGGAGATCTTAGATCATAGAGACAAGGTTCTACTCAACAAGACTACCCACCTTGTCACAGTTTTATGGAGGAACCATAAATATAAAGAACCGATGTGGGAACTAGAGGAGACAATGAGGCAAAAGTAACCACACCTCTTCGCAACTAAGAGGACAAGTTGAAATTTCGGGGATGGAATTTCTTAATGGGGGAAGAATGTAATGACCTAAACTTTATGAATAATATTTGTTTCCTGAGAAAATGTGTGTTATATTATATTATACATAACAAAACCATATCTATTTAATAATTAAGTAAATATAAAGGGAAATACGACCCTATGGATTAGACTGTTATATGAACGTTGGTCAATTATGACCATTGGTCGATGTGACCATTGAGAAATAAACTCTTGATAATAATTTTAACATTATAATTAGTGTTTATAAGTAAAATTTGATGAAGGATAATTGATACAGAAAGAAGAGTCGATAACCTCAACCAGTAGAGTCGTTCCGTTTGAAGCCCATATGTCGGAACTTGGGAGGGAGGTATCATCACTGGGGTTCACCCTTAACCAATCCCAATACAGTCTTCAACAAATTAATCTTGAATGAAATCTCCTACGAGAGAAGTTCAAGTTAATGGAGATTACCACTTGGTCGATATTAGTTGAGGAACCCCAAAAAGTTACCACCATTTCACACCATACTCTTAGGGCGTATGCAGGTATAATAAAGGGTTATGTGTCGAGGACCTAATTACTTAAAGTGTAATTCCATTGTATAGATAAAATTTTTATTCCATCATTTCCATTTTAAGAATAATTTTTCTTAATAAAATTGTGATGAAATTTGATAAATTGATTTTTCAGATAGAGATGATATTTTTTAGAAAATAAATAATTATTATAATAATATAATGTTTATTATAATGAAATAGTATTATTAAAACACTCTTGTTTAAAAAGAAATGATAAAATATTTTTTTTTCAAATGCCATAAATTTTACTATGCATTTTCAATCCGCTATTATTTTTAATAAATAAGAAATTTTATATTTAAAAGTTAAAATTATCATATATAAGGAATTTTTATTATAAAGTAAATACCATTTTTTAAATTATAACATCAAAATTAGGTTAGGGTTAATTTGTGATAATTTTCTAAAATAATTTATTTTTTTTGTGAATAATAAAAATACAGTTTGAGTTTTTTAGTATTTTAATGACATCATAATTATGTCATAATGATGTAATAAATAATTAACCAAAATCAACGACTTAAAATATTTAATTTTATTAATTTCAAGTATTTTAATATATTTTAATCAATTTCCAAATATATAATTTTCTTTCCAAATTATAAAATGGAAACTTTAACTTTAAAAATGTTATTTTGTGAAAACTTTAAGTTTCCTTGCCAAAATAAGTAATATAAAATGATGGTGGACTCTTTTGGATTAAAATAACATAAATGGCATCTCAAGTGTCCATTAACATGGGAAAATACCATGGGAAATCCCATGGGTTTTCATTTACCACTACCTAGGTTTCCAAGGCTTATATTTGGAAAGTAATAAACAAATCCTCCACTTTTGCTTTAAATACCCACCCATTTCTCCATTTCCTTTCAATATCAATTCATCCTCCACAAATATATAATATTTTTGACTCCCATGGAGTCCTCCCAAGGTTTCCTAAATCCCCCAAGGTCCCAATCCTCATGTTTTAGGAGTTACTCTTCGAGGTAAGGGAAATATCCTTCTTTTCTGTTCATTTTAAGAACCTCTTTTTGTATATGTCTTCTAAATGTTATGGTAACTATCTATTATTTATTTTTTATTAATTACATTACTTCCAAATTATGTTTTATCAATGGGATACCCATACCCCCTCTCCTTTGTACCCTTTTCTAAAACCACATTTTATACTCGTCATGCTGCCGATTCTACTCCTCAAAATTTCTTTTTTCTCCTCAATAAGTTCATTTTTATTTTATTTTTGTTAATAAAAAAATCTATTTATTTTCTATGGGTATTCAAAAAGTTGTAAAACTTATTTATTTTATTCTGTTATTGACATACATAAAACCCACATTCTCTTTCTATTGGTTATAAATGACATAATGATCATGTTTTTAAAGAACTTTTGAAACGCCATGATTTTGATATGAAACCCATTTTATTTTATTGTACATGGGTTATTTATGAAATGATTTATTATGATCTATGTGGATCACATGAAAATTAATACATATTAAGGGTGTGCCTTGATAGTTCTCCAATTCATCGGGTAAATAATTTAATCTCTAGAGATGACATGTTTTACAATACCTTGGTAATTTTTATAACACCTCAGTGGAAAAACTTGGTGATATGATTATGAATGTATCATTTAAATATTGTAGTGAAATTTTCATGTTATTATTAATGTCATTTTTATTATGTTATGAATCATGTTACATTTCTCATTCCATAATGATATTCATCATGTTCTTATTGATATTCTTCAATATCACTTGTAAACTATTTCCCTTATACTTATTCCCTTACTGGGCCTTATGATCACCCTTTACTTTGATGTATGTCTATAGGTTATGAGATGCAATAAAAGTACTTAGGATGAACCAATGAATAATCCTTTCACATTTTTTTATAATAGTTTTTAAAGTTTTTATGTATTATGTACCTTTTTTATAAGAAACTAAACTTTAAAAGATCCTTTTTTTGTACCATGCAATGAAAAGTTTATATAATAAAAAAGCAGAATTCCATATCGGAGATTTTGATTTTGGAAAGGCAGACAAATCCATGCATTTAGCGCATAATTAATGATAAACATGTGACTCAACCATGCAGGGTATTGCAATGGACTACAGAGGGGAACACAGTCTGTTTAAATTATGCACCTTAGGCCACACAACCGTACAGGGTGCTATAGTGAGCTGAAGGGGGTCGCACAATTTTCCCAAATTGTGTGCCTAAGTCTGAATTCTTAGTGAAACTTAACTATTGGTGACACATGGTTTAGGCGCATATTTTAAAAAATCATGCGCTACTTAAAATAGGGTGAAATTACGTTTTTGACCCTTCCTTCTTTTAAACTTAAAACTATTTTATCCTTCCTCCTTTGCATAGTGGACTACATGCCTGGAGATCTCAAATAGTCTCCTCATAGGCTTTGGTCCATCTCCTTCATTCGAACTCTGATTGGATCACCTTTTGTTGCGTTGGAAGCATACCGGTAAGAGCATCAATCTTATTCCTTCCTTCATTTATCTCTCCCTTATGAATTCTATTTCCAAGTGATGTAATACAACCTATTTTCAAGGTGTTTGTTTATTTCATCGATTTATTCCATTTTAGATCTAATTAAAGGATGAAAACATACAAGGAGTCATATAACTCTATAATTTAGGTGGTCTAGTAATTTTTCCTATGGTTTTATTGCTATATAACATTCATTATGGTGCCGCAACGTCGGAATTTCCATGAATTGCCTTAAACTATAACTTTTCCTTAATATAAATTGTTAATCATGCTATAAATATCATGTAAACTCTTATTACATTGTTGGAGGTCACCCACCTTGACAATTGCCAGCCCCTTGGGTGCGCTTGTTAAATAACTTGATTTAATGGAATACTAAATGGTTGAAAACAATCTTTGGATAATGTTAAAGCATTATATAAATGATGATTATTGTTATTATATCTCACCCATGTATAATAGATGTTGAGACACGGTTGAGGATACTGTTGGACATGATGATTCATGCTCCTGTGATGTGTGATGTTGGTAATGACGTCTCACATAGTTTATTGAATAATGTGTGTGGTGTTCCACGTTCTTTTGAAGGTTGTTGGACATGGTGGTTCACTTCGCTCATTAGGTTTACAAATATACCGACATCCATATTCCTAATTGAATGCTTGGGCTATTAACTTATTTATAGCATGATACTTTTATGACTACACACAGATGCTTGAGTTACTCCTCATGTCTCAGGTAGTATTAATATGAATATATATGGCTATATATGTCACTACATATATAAATCATATATATATATATACATAATTATAAACATGTATATATATACTTATATATATATAGTGGCACTTATTGTGAGATATCATGGCTTAGGCCAAAGAAGGTATAGTCTAGAGGGTGTCCTCTAAGAACTCGACCTAACTTGGTTACAATTTACTTTTTTACTTTACATTATTATACCTGCACACTACCTTTTTATATGCACTAGTTGGATATTTCTAAACACCATTGGTGGTGGACTACTTAGTATATCTCACACCCTATTTGGGCCATCTATTGGTACCTAAAAAGACTTCTTATTTGCAGGTAGGGACAATGGTAGGGTCTGACTATGGATGCTTGATTTTCTACCTAGGATGGAGTATGAGAGTATAGGATTAATCTTATGCTCATGGTGCTATTGGATTTGGCTTGGGAATTTTGTTATATTTTTGTATAGCATGTTGTATATTCCTGTTGCTCTGTAACCCGTCATTTCCCTTTTTGTAGAGTATCATGACATGATCATCATTTTTTATATGACTTGGGTTATTTCTGATGACTTTCATTATTATATAGATGTATATATTTCATTACTATTGATTATCTATTTCCATAATTTACCTATTATTTTATACCACTGTGTCCACTTTGACCAGAGAAAATAGTCTCCACACCAACACACCTTAGGCCCTCACTTCTAGTTGGCATCCTCTAATGTATGGGGAGGCATGCTTTAGACTATGTGGCCAACCGGATTGGGTCACCGTTTAGTGGATCCTGGGTTGAGATGCTACAAAGTGGTATCAAATACACTTATTTTCCTTTTGTATTACTATTTGTGAATGGTTAGATAGGATATTAGGAAGTGTTAGAATTTGGTAATGGTCTTGTTCCTAGAAGCATCTAACCCATGTACAAAGAAAATAAAAATTGCTTGGGATGTGACTTAATGTTTTATATTTTTCTCTTTATAGTTATACTGATTTCACCGTTGGGTGATGCACTTGTCTTGTGATGTGAAATTTATGGATTCCTCTTTTACCCTTGTCCTATTAAGGCAATGAAGTACTGGACATGCATCATTACAGGCACATAAATATTCATATGTGTTGGAAACTCCTTATTTTAATGCTCAAAAATCATGTTTATTATGTTTATAATAAGATTAATGTTTTATGACAGTACATAATTTTTTGAATAAATTTGGCTAAGTATAGATCTATTGTTAGTTATGAAGATCTTCCGTCAGTTCAAAGAGATCCACTGTTTCCAATAATGATCCATTGTTAGTTCAATCATGTTCTACTGGAGAATTGGATCTATCGGTGAACTAGATCTATCAGTGGCCTATATCTACCACTGGAGAATCTACCATTGAGGACATATACCACTAGAATCTACCTATGATGGATCAAATGTTGACTACATTCACCGCCAGATGAGATCCATCGCTAGATGGGATTTACCGCTAGACTAGATCCACTAGTGTCTCATCTACCATTAGTTCATGATATCCACTACCAGACCAGATCTACCATTAGACCCGATCTACTACTAATTAGATCTACCATTAGTTCATGATATCCACTAATAGAACAGATCTAACATCAGACCTAATTTACTTCCGATTATATATACCGTTAGTTCATGATATCCACTGCCAGACTAGATCTACCGTCAAACTAGATCTACCACTGATTAGATCTACCGTTAGTTCACAATATCCATAACCAAAATAGATCTACCATCTGACCTAATCTACTAATGATTAGATCTACCATTAGTTCATGATATACACTTCCAGTCTGGAACTACCATTAGACCTGATCTACCATTGATTAGATCTACCATTAGTTTAGATGATATACCATTGACATATCTACTGCTAGACCATGATACCATTAGTCTAATCTAACATAGATATGATCTACCACCAGTATTATGTTATTAATACTTTTAATCTCATTCTAATTTAATTCCTCCCATGTTTAGTTTAAGGAATTAAATGCAGAAAACCTCATGTGGATTTATTAATCATTATTCATAAACAACTCCATGGATGCATTGAAGAAAAAGTTAGAGATTTCCCAATTTATTGTTCAGTATAAGGATCCAGGATTTTATTATTATTATTATTCAATGGATAATTAGAACCTCAAGAGTTATATATTCTGGATAACTCCTTTTTTCACATTTATACTAGTTGAGATATTGTTTTTTTTGAGTGAATTATTATGCTTAAAGGTGTGAAATATATAGAAGATCAAGAACCTTCATATACTGGATCATAAAACAATCCTAACTCACCCATGGTAAATTTTTCAGAACATATATTGATTGAAAATAGAATAACTTTTTATACTTCTATGATGCTCTATTTTCCTATATATTCAGAGAAATCTATTCGAGCTCCTTTCCAAGACATATTCAAGGACCTCTGAACAACTGATGCATCACAGATCGAGAAACATCATCTTACCTCATCACTACTCATTTTGTCTCTCTATTTTATGCTTTAATTTTGATTAGTGTGTAGTTGTACTCTATTTATCTATACACACAGACTCCTGTGATTAAACTGTAGAATACCTGATATTCTCTCAAACTTTTTTTTTATCTTTTTACCCACAAAAACTGTGGAAGAGGTCATGTGTGATCTGTTTATTTTTTTTCTTCCCACATATAACTACAGAAGATGATTTGTGCTTGGAAAACCTGTGTGATGTTATTTGTAAAAACTGATCTAGGTTGTGGATCTAATTATTGTTATAATAATCTGATTAAAATTAGGTGATTTCAAAGTAGAGGGTATTAAGTCTCATCTTGATACTAAACCCCTTGTTTTATTCCACTGTGTGTTTATTTATTTATTATCTATTTCAAAGTTATAACTATATTTTTTATCTAATCTGTAAATGAAACCTTACTTTGATACTTAGTCTTAACCTATGTTTATATAAAGGGTTTGATTAAGTAATATAGTTTCAAAAGTTAACATGCTTTCAAATATTGTTTTAACCGAGTCCTAATCCCACTTTGAGAAATTATTTGAAAAATCAAACTTATATAATTATACTGTTTTGATTAATTGGGAATTTTTTAATTAATTTGGGGAATTTAGTTTTAAATTTTTTTAACAGAAATTTTATTGAGAACTCAATTCACCCCCCTCTTGAGTTACTCACTCCAACCAACATTTGGTGTCAAAAGTTTTTCAAATATCCTTTTAACTATGATTTAGTTATCTCTTAAAGATATTAAATATCTATTTTTTCTAAATTTAATTCTTTATGGATAATAGAAAAGAGGGATCTACTGCAAATAGGTCTTTTTATTTTAATGACATTAACTATGCTTAGTGGAAAATTAAAATTAAGATTAAAATGCATCTTGAAAGAATGGGTTTTGAAATATAGATTATAATTGAGGAAAAATATGAATTACCCAAAATTTACAGAGCTACTTTGAGTGATCCTACTAAAGAAACTTATAATAATAATTATAAATACATGAATACTTTATACCATACTTTATGAGATAAATAATTTAATGAAATTTCTGCTTGTACTACTGCCTTTGAAATTTGGGATACTTTAGCTATTTCTAATAAGGAACATCTAATGTCAATGAAATGTGTTTAAATACTTATAATTTTAAATATGATACTTTTAATATGAAACTTTATGAACCTATTTTTGATATGTATCACAGGTTTAATGATATTTTGAACATAATGTATTCATTGGGGAAACTTGTTTTTGACAAAGACCAAGTGATACGCCTATTGAGATGCTTACCAGATAGATGGAGAGGAACATCAATGTCAATATGAGAATCATGTGATGTTAGCAAGTTACTTATTAAGGATTTTATAGGAAAGATCATGATATAATAGGAGGAACCCAAAGTAAATAGAGAATAAGAGTATGAACCAAAGATGAAATCTATAGCCTTCAAAACTACAACTTCAAAACAAAAGGAGAAGATAAAAGCTGGTTGTTCAAGTAATGAAGAGTCATCTAATGACAGTGATGAAGAAATGGAACACTTGGAAAATCTATTCAAATTTTTTTACAAGAGTAATAAGTTCTTTAGGAAACCCATTTATAAGGGAAAATATGACAATATAGGTAATTGGAGAAAGGATTTGAAGAAGGATGATACTGCAAATTAAATAGTCTGCTATGATTGAAAGAGGAAAGGTCATGTCAAAGATGACTTACCTAAGTTAATATTTAATAATAAATATTACGATAAGGATAATAGATATAAAAAATCCATGATATAAACTTGGAGTGATTTAGAGGATAAATCAAGTTAATCTGATTCAAGTAGAGAAGAAAACCATGATAGAGCTAACATGTGTTTTATGAAAAGAACATATGAGGTATCTAATATTTTATCTAAATCTCTTGTTCACATTTCTAATAATTTTGGAAATGAAAACAATTATGAAAACATGTCTAATGAAGATATTTTTTAATATTATAGTATGTTTTAAGATACTTTTAATAAACTAAAAGATAAATATAAAAGTTTAAAGAAGTAACATTCTTTTACTGTTAGTTTTAACATTTATCTCACTATTGAAAAAGATAAAAATTCTCAACTACTAAAAGAGAAAAATGAGTTAAAATTATCTAATGAGTAATTTAAAAAGGATTTGGAAAGATTTAAAAATGAAAGAAATACTCTTACCTAGATTCTTAGAAAGAAAATTGCACCTAAATATACTACTGGGATAAGTTATCATCATAGATAAAGAAGGATCATTAAAAATAATTTTATTCATAGTTCTAGTTCTTTAGAATATATTACTAGTTTTTTTATTCTAGACATAATAAAGTCTTAATTTCTAAAAGTATAAAATGAATTTATAGGAAATTTTTTATAAAAATATGGATTCCTAAATCTTTTATTACCAACATCTCTAGACACAAGAATATTTGGGTACCAAATTCATTTTTGTTTTAAACTTTGTTTTGTAGGAAACCTGTTTGAAAAGCTCCAGTAAGAACCTATGGTAGTTGGATAGTGGATTTTCCACACACATGACTAGTTACTATTCAAGTTTTAAGAACATAATCAAGGTTAATGGTGGACATGTCACTTTTGTGACAATGCTAAAGGAAAAATTATTGGTCTTGAAAAAATTAGTAACTCTAGAACTATTTTAATTTATAAAGTATTATTTGTAGATGGATTAAATTATAATATTATTAGTATCTCGCAACTATGTGATGATAGTTTTTATGTTAAGTTTGAAAATAATTATGAAAATGTTTTTGATTTTAAAAATGATTTAGTTTTTACTGCTTTAAGAAATGATAATGTTTATGATATTAATTTAGATCCATTGATTTCTCAAAATATTTCCTATCTAAGTGCCTTTCAAAAAGAATCTTGGCTATGACATAATATACTAGGCCATTGTAATATTCATTCACTTAGAAAGTTAACAAGGAAATGGTTAGTCAAGGATCTTCCTAAACTATAATTCCTAAATGATAAAGTCTACAACCCATTTCAAAAGGGGAAACAACACAAAATCCATTTCGAATCAAAGAAATAAGTTTCAACTTATCAAACCCTAGAGTTGGTTCGCATGGAATTGTTTAGACCTTCTAGAGTTTCTAGCTTAAATGGTAAGAACTATGTTTATGTTCTTGTAGATGACTTTTCTAGATATACTGGGGTATTATTCCTTGCTCACAAAAGTGAATCAAGTTCTTGTTTTATTAAGTATGCTAAATTTGCAGAAAATCTTAGTGAACTTGGAATTAAAACCTTAAGAAGTGATCACAGTCATGTTTCATGAACCAAGCTAGAGTTCCATCCAACCCGACACCCAACCCGGTCTATGGCCTAGCTTGAAGGGAATTCCTGATCCCCACGGGCTAAAAACCAGTGTTTGGGTATCAAAAATATGCTTTGGGAATGATTTCACCCACTTTCATAAGCATAAATAACCGACATAAGTAAACAACACAATGATAAATAACCAATTCCAAATATGGAACAACAATTTTTAGATTCAAAGTTTTATAATTTAAACCAAAACTAAAAAAACTACAATAAAAAGGGAATAACCAAACTATACCAAACCTCTGTGCAACATGAGGGAATCACCCTAAATCCACCACCAAATATGCCTACAATAAGGAACACTAGCAAATAAATCTACCATATCCACCATGACACATCTTGCCTTTACCTGGGTTATACATAACAAAGTCTATATACACTAAAAGGTTTATATAGGGTGTGAGCCAAAGCCCAGTAGGATACCAACCAAAATAAAAGTATTAAATTCTATAACATTAGAATAAAATTTAACACGCACATTTATACAAAATATTTTCAAATATTTTCAAGTTTTTTTTTTAAAAACCATTCTTAAGGAAACACTTTTAAGGAAAACCATTTCTAAAGGAAACACTTTTAGAATAACACTTAAAAATGTAAAATTTCAAAAGGAAACTTTTACTAAGATAAACATACTTAAAAGTAAAAGAAATATACATAAGGTATATCATATGCTGATGGATGGAACCATGCCACATAAGTCTCATGTCACAAGAGAGCACCATGGGTAAATCCCTATGGGTAATCTAGCTCGAGTGAGACACTAGAACCTCGTACCTCGGTGAAATGTGGTATAAAAACAAAAAACATAAGCTTTCTCACGAAAAGTCCACTAGGAGGGGAAACCCCATGGGCCTAGTGGTCTCTAATCATAATACATGTTTAGTTAGTGTTGTAATCATCAATCCGGCTAAGTGAAACTGGGAATATCCATTTTCATATCACTATCATACTAGTTATATCCTGCCCACCTAGATACTTGAGATTCCCTTTATGCTCAATTTCGCGTTCACATGTCACACATAACACCATTTCTACATACACATTCCAAGCACTATAAATACACCAGGAACCACCATTTTCCATAAACCAAGCCACTTTCCACTTTACACACACTAAAACCATTTGAAAACACATTTCGCTCCACTTAAAAAATACATGAAACCCTTTTGGCAACATTATAAGAAAAACACATAATCAATCTAACCATTTCTGTGATCTAATCCCCTTTTAAATTCACAAATAAACCAATCTAACTTTAAAACACGCTTCTCAATATTTACACAATTCAAAAACTAAATTAACAGTGCACAACAAAAGTCAATATGCCAAAATAATCCATTTCTTTTGAAAAACCCACTTTCAATACATTCTCACCTCAATTTCCTTAAAAAAATATTTTGTACCTTTCAAAAAAATTATAAAACACTTCCAAGAAGCACCGCAATAAGGAACACATAAAAACATAACCATTTTCCTTTATAAAATTCATTTCTATCAAATATGCATGCCAAAACACATCCAAAATACATTTCTCACCACAAAATTATACCATAGAACACATATAAATAACAAAGCAAGAATATTTAAATCATCCAACAATGTTAGGGCATGGAACCACCTACCACTCACTTGGAGACTTCTGAAAATTGGTGCGAAACCATAACCGCACCACCACAAGACCCTACCGAGGCAAGATCCAACAACAAACATCAAGGTATCACTCAACAAGACAAGAACAAACCCTTACTAGGTTATACAACCCACTGAAAATTAGTAAATCAAGAGGGGAGGAAGAGAAACCCTAAAGAGAGGGAGAAATCAAGGGAGAAACCACTTACTTGAAGATTCCTTGAAGAATCGGGGCCAAAACCACCCAAGGATTGTGGTATAAGGGGACTAGGAAAGATTGGATGGAGCTCCTGTGGCTGAAAATCCTGAATGGGGTGGAATGGGGGTGGTTTAGGGTTAAATATTGAGAGTAAATAAAAGTCATTTTTAGATTTTTAATGACCTAGACAACGCACATGATTTACCCGCATGGTTTACCAAACTGTGAGGAAACTGTGCACCCCTCACTGGCCAAGAGGCATAGGCCACATGGTTAGCCACTATCCAAAAACACCACTTGTCTGCACAATTTCCTAGGCAAGGGAGAATGGTTTTCTAAGACATGCACCAACCATGAGACACCTATTGTTGACCTAAAAACTCTCATTTTTCATCAAAACTCAAGAAGGAAACCCATGGATAAGCACTAGATTGATAATAAAGAAAGGAAATACCTCAAAATTCAAACCCATCACACCCAGAACTTGAGAGAAAAACCAAGATCTAAAAAAGAACTAGGAAAAATGATGAAAATAAAATCTCAGGTGTGACAATTCTCTCCACCATAACACTTTCCGCCCCCAGAAATCCATTCCAAGTTTTTATCTAAAAAAATGATACTCCAAAACTCAATAAAATCCCTCACAAACAAAAAAAAATGTAGAGAATGAACTGAAACATATGTTCATAAGATTTAGTTTGGGAGTCCAGAATGAACTCCCCACCACATGCCTTCTGCCCCTAGAAATCCACAACATCTCCAGTTGATTGGTTAAAAGAAAAGGAATCCTCACAACTGTATAATCCAACCTCTCAAGCCAAGAACACTTTATACATAATCGAATAAAACTCATACCTCTTTATTTAAACGAAAAAATGAACCCAAAACACTTCTCGAAGAATGTTAGAATACTAGAACCATAAAATTTTAAATTCTTGATTCAATCAAGACGATTGGGAACACTCTAAAAATCTTTATGTTTTATTTGAAAGGAAACCTAGATCCAATAACTCCCAATGAAGCTTCTTAGGATATAATTCCACAACCATTCTTTAACAAACCACTTGGTGCACTCCAACTCCAATTTTTAATCAATAAAGGAACTCAAAATTATATAGATCCAAACTAGACTACCCACTTCCAAGCCAACACTAGAAACCAAATTAGATTATCAAAATGGGGAGTCCCGAATGGACTCCCCACCATTTGGGATGATATTGTACTAATTTAATCCATAAGAAATCTCAACAAGACCCACAATGGGTCTCCCCACTATAAGAACCAACCAACTTAACCAACTAGCATAGACCAACAAACATGAGCTAACAAACCCCTCCATGAGGGGAAGAAAACTTGATGAGGGGAAACACCCACCCATGAGATAAAACAAAACTGAAACTGATTCACAAAGGCCAACCACACAAGGGTAACTAAATAGGGATTCACATACATAAATCTAACCACTATAATCTCAAGAAAATGAGAACACTATGCATTCTTACAACTGATGAGGAATTCTCAGACTGCAGGGGTCACAATAAAGAAACGAGACCACAACACCCTTTCTATAAAGGGAAACTTTCTATGGTGAAGAAAATACCACATGAAACTTAATTTTCCCCTATCTAACAATGGGAATCAAGATAGACCAAGGTCCCTTACATCCTTGGGATTCATGACTATGCACCATATTCACTTTGGGGTATATGGATGGAGCCCTAATGTTTGAAGCATCTGCTACCTCATAGTTAGGAGTTGAAGATCCCCAATAAGAAATCCTTCTATTGGTGCCACAATAAACCATATAGAAATCCAGATAGAATTAGTAGAACACAACACACCATGGAAGTAGGGGACTTTAAATTGAGCCCCAAACATCACACTATTTCTGCAGATGGACATGATGAATTCTTATGACTAGACTTTCCACCCTGATGGAACAACATGATCTCTCACTTAGAAGAGGATGACAAAATATCTAAGGACATTATAACACCGTGTCCAACACCAATAGCCTCAGGCCACTTTTCACTCTCCTTACATAATTCCCTTCACTACTTCTAGGCCGAACCTTCAAGCATAAAGGTGGAAAAATTCACCTTTAACGAATCAGACATCTCAATAGAACTAAGGCTTATTTAAATTCCCTACATCCACTTTTATTCTTTGAGAGGATCCTCTTGAACAAAAAGGAGAGGAGGATTCTACTTTCAAAACTCAAGAAAAAAAGTCTATGGATTGATCAACTGGAGGGTCTTCCAATGGTGAACCACCCGTGGCCACACTTCGAATGTCCATAAAATATTATGGGGGTGTACACTAGCTAACAAGGAAACTGAGAACCCAACCAAACTAATCCATTGACCAAAACATTCCACAAAAAACTCCCAACACACAAAGGGAACAAACTCAAGGCTTCCCAACATTTTTCAAAGGAACCTTCTAACCATTATCTCAAAGTTAAATCATCGATAATAGCTCACACTTGAAACAACATTCAAACAAAAAGAGTTATTAAACTCAAAATACCTCACAAGCAACATTCCCAAATCACAAGGAGACACACCACACACCTATTGGTTATCAAAACACCACATTTTCTCTTAAAATAACCTTTGAAAAGAAAAAATTCTTGGTGGGTGATGTTATTAATATTTTAATATCTTTTTACATACTTCCTTTACTGATTTTATAAGAAATGTTTATAATTTTTGTGAAATATTAATTTTTTAATATTAAGTATAATTTCGGAGCATTTTTAGAAGTAGTCCAATTGAGTCAGTTTAGTGTTTTAATAATAACTATCACTATAATGATACAAATTATGTGTTTCTTATTTTTTAGGATTCTTCTTTAAATATAAAACAGTTCATTAGAAGGTACCATGAGCCAATTCTTCCATTTTAAGGGTCATATGGTCCTCACAAACAAGACCAAAGAAGCTGTGAAGAAACTGGACTATTCATGAAACTTGAATTACTGGGCTCAATCAAGATATCCAAATACCTTAATTATCCATCCAAGTTCGGAGTACATTTTAAGGAGTCCATGATAAAAATTTCAGAACCCAATCACAAATAAAAGGGGCCCAACTGATGCATTGAAGTCCAGCCCACCATTCTGGACGATAATTAAAAACAACACACGATTTTGCAATTTATCCTGATGTAGACATCCATTTGAGCTGAGAGTTTGCAGTGTGAAAGAGGAGATTCGGGTGGCCAACTTTGTTGAAGAAATGATTTTTATTTGAGAGAATCTTCATATTCAGAAACCCATTCACATTATGGACTTCTAAAAAGTATGTATTGAAATGGACAGATCAGAATTGTTTACTACAACCGCCATAACTTTGGCTCAATAAATCCAATGGATGCCAAATTTTCACAGTAGACAGAAGACATTTTTATCTACAACTTTTAAGAGGATATTTATCAAGATTCGGCTGTCTATATGTACATATCGGCGAGCCAAGTGAAAGGTTATTTCTGGAATGTAAACAGTCCACCACCTTGGGCTATAAATACATCCCCTCCTCTACTTTCAAAAGGGTTGGCATTTCAGAAGAGAGGAGAACATATTGGCATGAACAAAACCTTGACAAAGGATTAAGAGGATATTCCATACTCAAGTTTTCACTTGAGAGACCTTTCCTCCTCTCTTTGTTTTCACTTACTTTTGTGTTCTTCGTTTTTCTAATTTTGTAAGTCCTTTCTTTTGTAATTCTATTTTAATGCAAGTTTCTTCTTCAATATCTATTATTCTCATCCACCTTATATAGTTTAATATTAATGTTCTTAAAATAGTTTAAATTCAGTTGAATCCCCTTCCATTATTTTTCTTCCTCATTCAATCAAAAATCCGTTTTTAATTATCATCATTGTTCGTGTGTGTGTGTTCGATGTACCACTCTTTTCTAATCCCTTTCTTTTTCTTATATTCTTAATTTATCATCATAATTATTATAACTATAATATTAAAAACCCAAATGTCTGAGTAAATATCTCATTGGGGTGAGTTATAATTTAGGTATGTTAAGTGATTGAGAGTATTTGCTCGATGAGTATTCGTTAATTTAACATTGTGTATGTTGGACTTAATATGTCATGGATTAATGACATATTTTGTTTAGCATGTGGTTTTCATGGATTATTGGAACCACAAATACACTACCATAAACATGTACTGATTGAGATTAGAATCCTAATTAAGTCAAGGCTTGGATTAAAGCTTTAACACTTAGGAATTCTAATCGACGTCAACTTGTGAAGTGGGTGTTAATTTAAATGCAATATAAAACAAAGCTCAAGGATATCACAAGATTAACTACCTAATGATTAACTCACCCCAATATTTATCAATTTGTTAAATCAATTATATACAATCAATCATTTCAATTAAGCTCTGTAAAAAAAAACCCCTAATCAAAATACAATCAACTAAAAACAAACGACTATTTCAAAGTATCATCGCCGAGGATTCGACCCGAGTGCTGCTATACACATTAGCAGAGCACCGGAACTTTGACCGGTCGATAGGAAACAATCGGACGTGTGTTTTAGTGGGCTAAAAAATCACCAATGGTGTTCCATGGAGCCTCACACATGCATATTCTTGCCCTAAACTAGGCACCCATACACTTTTCTACACATATCCATGCACATGGTCAATAATGGAAATAAAAAAGGTAACAAAAACATCTCCACTTTACAAAACAAAGCATCCAAACCACATCTTCAACTTCTAAATCCACTTCCAATTTCAAAAAATTATAAAACTTTTCAAAAAATCACCAAATTCCAAATCAAAACCACTTTCAAACTCCACATATCAATCCATTCCATCTTTCTCAAAATTAAATTCCATGGATTCCATCCAAAAATTCTAATTCATCCCATTAAAAATATTTTTGTCAGATCAAAAAATACCATTTAAAATAGATTTCCAAACCCACCTTGAAATAGTTCATGTTATTCCAAACAATCAATTTTAATAAACCAAAAGTTTCAATTACAAAAAATTAATTTTTTGATAAACCCATTCCAACTTTTCCCAAAAACCATTTTAAAAAAATAAACCTTTCCAAAATTTCCCTTAAAAATGATTATGAAAATCCATGTTCCACCTTCCCAAAACCAAATCATTGCCATTTTAAAATCCAGTTTTTCAAAATTCTAAAATAGGGGTTTTCAAAACAATTTTCTGAACCAAGAATGACCCAAAACAATTTTTAGAATCAAGGGACTCAAAAAAATTCATGAAGGGAAACTAGTGTCGATGGATGACTTGGCTATATGGTTAGTGACCATATGCCAATCGTACCACCATCATGGAGAGTCTCCTAAGACCATGTACCCAGATCCACATGGATTACTAAAACATGAGAGCTAATAGAGACCATTGACCCAACTCCCTTTTCATTTACCAACACAAAACAACCCACAAGAACTAAATGACCCAAATAAAACCTGAATTACCATGGTGAATCGAGTCCCATCATGAGGTGTGTTGGTCAGAAACCCTACTCATAACTAGAACATCAAGTCCTGATAGTCCTAGATCCAGTATATCCAGACTCTTCCCTAAATAATGATACCCAAAAAAGGCATGAACTGTCTCTGATACCATTTTTTCATGAACCAAGTTGGAGATCCATCCAAACTAACACCCAACCCGGTCTGTGGCACGAACCAAAGGGTGTTATCAATCCCCAAGGGCTGGAAACCTATGATTGGGTATAAAAAATATGTTTGGGAATGATTTCACCCACTTGTATAAGCATACATAACCAACATAAGTAAACAAAGCAATGATAAATAACCAAATCCAAACATGGAACAACAATTTTTAGATCCAAAGTTTTACAATTCAAACCAAAACTAAAAAAACTATAAAAAAAGGAACTAAAAAACGATCCCAAACCTCCGTGCAATATGAGGGCATCAACCTAAAGCCACAACCAACTATTCTTGTAAGAAGGAACACTTGCAACTTGATACACCATCACCATCACAACATGTCCTTCCTTTACTTGGGTCATACATAACAAAGTCTACATACACCCAAAGGTGTATGTAGGGTGTGATCCAAATCCTAGTATGATTCCACCCAAAAGAAAAGGATTCCATGATATAGAATTAGAATAAAATTTAAGATTCACATTTATAAAAAATCTTTTAAAACATTTTCAAGAAATTTTTTTAAGAAAAAACATTCCCAAGGAAACACTTTCAAGGAAAACCATTTCTAAAGGAAACAATTTCATAACAAAACTTAAAAAGGTAACATTTCAAAAGGAAACTTTTACTAAGATAAACCTTCTTTAAAGTAAAACAAATATACACAAGGTCCATCGTATGTCGATAGATGGAACCACATCGCATAAGTATTATGTCATAAGAGAACACCATGGGTAAATCTTTAGGGGTAATCTATCTTGAGCGAGACACTAAAACATCATACCTTAGTGAAACATGATATAGAAACCACAACCATCATCTTTATCATGAACGATCCACTAGTAGGGGACACCCCATGGGCCTAGTGGTCTCCTATCATAATACATGTTTAGTTAGTGTTGTAATCATCAATACGAATAAGTGAAACTGGGACTAGCCACTTCCGTATCACTAGCGTGAAGTTCTACCTTGCTCACCTAGATACCCAAGATTCCCTTTGTTCTCAATTTCATGTTCACATGTCACACAAAACACCATTTATACATACACATTCCAAGCACTATAAATACACTGAGAAACACCATTTTCCATAAACGAAACCACTTTTCACTTTACACACACTGAAACCATTTGAAAACACATTTCAATCCACTTGAAAAAACCATTAAACCATTTTGGAAACATTACATGAAAAACACATAATCAATCTAACAATTTCTATGGGCTAATAACCTTTTAAATTCACACATAAACCAATATCACTTTAAAACATGCTTCCTAATATTTACACAATTCACAAACCAAATTAATAGTGTACAATAAAAGACAATATGCCAAAATAATCTATTTCTTTTGAAAAACACACTTTCAATACATTCACACCTCAAGTGCCTTCAAATAAACATTTCTCACCTTTCAAACAAATCATAAAACACTTCCAAGAAGCACTACAATAAGGTACACACAAAAACATAACCATTTTCCTTTGTAAAATCCATTTCTATCACATATTCATGAAAAAACACTTCCAAAATACATTTTGAACCACATAATTAAACCATATATTACATATAAATAACCAAGAAATCATATTAAAATCATCCAACAATATTAGGGCATGAAACCACCTACCTCTCACTTGGAGACTTTTAGAAATTGGTGAGAAACCACAACCAAAGCACCATGAGACCCTAACAAGAAAAGATCCAAAAAAAACATCAAGGTCTCACTCAAAAAGACAATAAAAAACCATTCCTAGGTTATAAAACCTGCTGGAAATTAGGAACTCAAGAGGGGAGGAAGAGAAACCCTAAAGAGAGGGATAAATCAAGGGAGAAACCACTTACTTGAAGATTCCTCAAAGAATCAGGGCCAAAACCACCCAAGGATTGAGGTACAAGGGGCCTAGGAAAGATTTTATAGAGATCCCATGTATGTAAATCCTGAATGGGGTAGAATGGGGGTGGTTCAGGGTCAAATCCCGAGATTACACAAAAGTCATTTTCAAATTTTTAATGACCTGGACAACGTGCATGGTTTACCCACACGATTTACCAAACCATGTGTGTAAGAACCTGAGTTTTTTAGAACAGGTCAAAATCATGACCCTGTTTGGATTTTGACTTGTCCCTAAGAAAACTGGGAAAATATGGGATGTTCTGGAAATTTTCAGACTACACACCGTGTACTCTAAAGTACACACCATGTAAGGGTTATGCAAGTACCGGTTGTGTGCTCACCGAGTACATGCCGTGTGATGACCGTGTAGAAATTTCTTACTACACAGCGTGTAGTGTTACTCGACACGCCGTGTATCCTCTCTTCTGCATATCGGCCAGGTTCAAGCCGTGTGTCATCTTGTGTGGAGCGTCCCAGCTGTGTGGCTACCCTGCTTAAGTCGGAGTACGGAAACGGCCACTACAGAGTGTGTAGTTTTTAAATACACATCGTGTACTTTTTTTTATTTTCTTAAGTGAAAGGTTGTCACGTCTTATTTCGTAAAACGTCTTCTTCTTCCCCAACTTTGGGACCTCTCCATCCCGAAAACCCGAAGAACATAACTAGCCCTAGATTCTTCATCTGTCATCCGTTCTTCAATCCGTCAGTGGCTGCAGGATCACAATAGTGAGGGTAAACTCACGCACCCTGTTCCATTCTTGATTCTTTGCCTCACACGTCGCAGTTTCCATCCGAGTGGAATTTCCAGGATTTGACGGAAACGTAGATCTACGAAGATCAGCTTTGAATTGGAGCTCGACATCGGACGTGCCTACGTCTACGAGTCTCAGGTAGGTGGTGCATACCTTCTTTTATGCTTTCGTAGACCTTTGGGTGGTGTGACTTAAAGCGCGCATTTGGGTATTTTGAGCAAGACCATAATTTACCTATTATTACCCGTTTAATTGTTCATTGACCTATAGGATACCTTTGGGTATGCCCTGTTACCTGTGTTTCTTGAGCGGGGATGGGTGAGTGGCCGTTGCTCATTGGGGAATTTTGACCCGAGGCGCCAAAATGGTATTAATTGAATTGTGTTGTTCTAAACTGTTGAGTTTAGTTTATTGAACCTTGATATGACTTGTTAGAGGCTTTAAAGACCTCAGTATTATTGTTAGATAATTGCTGGGCTAGTGCAATTCAACTGTTTAGATCGTTTTTCCTGTTATTGTGATTTGTTTAAATGTGTATATATGTAATTGCTGAATTTCATATGCTGGAACCTTTTTTGGTTGTGTTGGGCATGGCCCGGATATTCTAGAGTGATGCTGATCACAGGTTGGGCTTGGCCCGGGTTACATTGGGTGGTTCTGACCACAGGATTGGGTGTCATGGGCGTCGATTTGAGGCAGGATGACTGTCAGGTTGGGCATGACCCCGATTATTGGGATGGAAAGACCGTCAGACTTGAGCGGCATGGTCGCAGGGACACAAGGTGTCAGAGGTGTTGTGGCTTGGGTACTATTTTGGTGATTACCACTCACCCCGAACTATGACTAGTGTGCACATAGAGAGACTCTATGATGAGGTGATTTTGACCACTCATGTGGGTAGAGGCCCCCATTAGTTGTGATTTAGGTACTATTGGTTTGGGGGTGCTTTCCGTAGGAAGCCACGTGGAAGGTGAGGAGCCTTCAGGGGATAGCATTTAGGCTATCGGGTTGGGGGCAGAGGCTTGCTGTTATCGTGAGGGCAGACATCATTGTTCCTCTAGTTACTCTATTTGAGGGAAGACATCGCTGTCCCTTCAGATACTTTATTTGAGGGAAGACATCACTGTCCCTCCGGTTACTTATTTGAGGACAAGTATCGTTGTTCCTCCGAGTTACTACTTCTGGGCATGCCTTCGGGACGTCGGTACTTGAGACACGCGGTGTTTGGGGGCACATGGTGCCGGGTTACTTGACAGAGATTCCGACATTGGACGAAGCAAGTGAAACTCAATGGTGGCTTCTGAGCACCGGTGGAGTTTGTGTTTGGTTATGTGCATCGTACGGTTTACTTTTTTCCTTATAAATGCACGTCTTCTTAAACACTTATATTAGGTACGCACTGTTGAGTGGTATCCTACTGAGATCCATCTCACACCATGCATGGGCCCTTCGGGACGTGTGTAGGATTTATAGATTTACGTACAAGAAAGAGGCCAACTTTAGGAGATGGGATGCATTAGCTGTTGCATGAAGATGGTATGGACCTTGAGGTCTTTCCTAGTTGGAGATTATTTTGTTGTTCTTTATTTACTGTATCAGCATGCTTGTTTTGTAGCTACAGTTGGTTAGCCATTGGAACCCTTTATATTTAGATATGTATGACCTGCTTTGGATGCATGTTTTGTTGTTCAGTAGTACTTACAAGTGATCCGCATGTTGTTGTGTTTATTTATTTATGTTTTTGTTTTTATTTATTTCTTCTGCTATTTATCAATATTAAATGTGCTTCCGCTCTGCGGGTCTGGTTCGAGTATGCTGAGCTGTTTATTTCGCTGCATCTTTATTATTATACTCAGACCAGTACCATTAATATTATCCTCCGAGAGGGTATAACCTCCCTACTATACCTATAAGACCCTCGCTGTTAGTCGGTAGCCTTTGACATTTGGGGAGGTGCGCCTAAGGTAGTAACACACGACCCGTTTAGCACTATTCGGGTGGTTTTTCGGGTCCGAGTCGTTACAAAGTGGTATGAGAGGAGTTCTTGACAGGGATTTAGTAATAGTGTTTTGTTGGCTACTAATGAGATTGAGACTTCTCGTTTTATTTCTGCTGGTTTTACCATTTGGGATATGGTAGACTGAAGATAGGTTGTGACTGGAACTGAGTTTCTAGCTTGTGCTTGGGTACCTGCAGGCCCAAGTACGAGGGATAGACCAAGTTTCCATGGGTGGGAATTGTTTTTGACTTTTTTCTCAGATTACAATTTATACGATTTCCACCTCGGTGGCTCACTTGGTGTGTGATGTTATTGATTGTGATGTGAAACCCTTGACCCGGTACGGTAAGGGAGAATTGGACCTTGGCCCAGTATGGAAAGGCTTGTTTTCGTGGCTTTTGATAGACACATTTTAGGGTATTTCAATTTCATAACTGCACGTATGTTTTGTGATATGATAATACCATGTGAAAAATGTCAATTTCCATGCTTTGTGTTCTCTTGAAATGTGAATAGGTGAAATTCTTGATAAAATTGTTTGTTTATTGCAACGTGCTATGCCATGCTTTGTATATTTATAGAATTGCATGTGACATGATATTTGGGTCTGGCTCTTATACGAGTAGGCATGTAATATTGGTTATGTCGTGACCCGACCCTACCCGGGCTCGAGCCGCAACTACCCCAAGCCCGCCTCCATAGGCCAGGGGCTGGCGACTAGCGCTGAAGGCACAACAACTCGGAGAGGCCTTTTCCTAAGTACATGTACACACACACACACACGCAACCTGCTCAATGCAACACTGCAGAGTAAAAGGAAATACAAGTAAAGAAAAAGGGAAACTGCTATATAACTACCACAAATGTGCATCGACCTCTAAACAGTACAGGGTACAAGCTGAAAAGAAAAGGGGCAAAACACGCGCCCAACCAAAAAGTTCCACAACCCGGAAATAGGTAAACAAAAAGAAATAGCTGACGGGTCTCCCACCTGGAACCCGACCACGACCACCGCACGCGGTCCAAGCTCCCAAGATCCTATGCTCCACTGAAGCCACGCTCCACCTGTCCGTCGTCTGCAAGGGCACACCAAGTGCGGGCAAAGCCCAAGCAGGGGTGAGTATAAAAATACTCAGTAGGATACCCCGAAGGCTCGAGGGAGCAACAAAGGAGGTACTGAAGGGTGAGCAGTAGAGCGAACAGGAAAAGTAGAGGAGTACAACTGAAAGTGAAGTAAAGAGTCCATCTCAACCCAACAAGAGAAAGGAGGTAGACTCGTCCAGACACAAAGAGCTGGAAACGGTGAGAATATGAACTTCTCGTCGAGTCTTTTCTACCTATAGCAGGAGAGTAGACTCGTCCAACCATGAGAAGCTAGACATGGAAAGCACGTGGCATACCCCACGCGTCTTCGCCTACTCTGGAAGGAGAGTAGCCAAAACCCAAGGAGTGGGTATTGGAACAAGGTATATATATATATATATGCTCAACAAGAATCCCGAACAAGGTCATAAGGGGATCTCCATCCCGTAGCTCAGCCCAAGAAAAGTGAGTTTCCTACAGTCCCAGAAGTAACACCATCGATGCCCAGCATCCCGCACGTCTTCCCCGAACCCCAAGCCAAGGGGCTCAATCACCACACCTCGACTCTATTCGCTTTGGGTGGAACTGACTCGCCCACACAGTTTTAGATCGCGTCACAAGAACGCGTCTCGGTGGGGAAAACACCCCTCATACTTGAGAGTTCTAGGGAAAGTCAAACCACACCTCGTCACTGCCCTGCAGTCGAGAGGTCTTCTCAAAGTCAAAGTTGTCACAACACTGACCCGTATAACCAAGGGTCCTACTCCGGTAATCATGAAGGAAAGCCACATTCTAGCCTAGTAGAAAAAACTGAGCCTGGAATGCCAACAGGTGTCCCACTACCCAGCCCTGCTGGAGGGTAATTCATAACCAGATATCAGGTGACCCACTTCCCAGCCCTGCTGGAGGGTAAACCCTAATACATCATCAGGCGACCCACTGCCCAGCCCTGCTGGAGGGTAAACCATAATAAGATACTGGGTGACCCACTGCCCAGCCCTACTGAAGGGTAAACCATAATATATCATCCGGTGACCCACTGCCCAGCCCTGCTAGAGGGTAGACCTGGAATAAGTCGACAAGTGACCCACTGCCCAGCCTTGCTGGAGGGTAGACCCGGAACTAGACGACAAGCGACCCACTGCCCAGCCCTGCTGGAGGGTAGACCCTAAGAGGTCGTCGGGTGACCCACTGCCCAGTCTCTGCTGGAGGGTAGACCCTAAGAGCGTCGGGCGACCCACTGCCCAGTCTCTACTGGAGGGTAGACCCTAAGAGCGTCGGGTGACCCACTGCCCAGTCTCTACTGGAGGGTAGACCCTAAGAGCGTCGGGTGACCCACTGCCCAGTCTCTGCTGGATGGTAGAACCTAAGAGCGTCGGGTGACCCACTGTCCAGTCTCTGCTAGAGGGTAAACCCTAGAAGTCAGCGAGCAACCCACTGCCCAGCCCTGTTGGAGGGTAAACCCAAAGAAGTCGATGAGTAACCCACTGCCCAGCCCCGCTGGAGGGTAAAACTCAGAACTGCTCTGGCCATCTCTATTGGAGGGTACAACACTGGCCAAACGAACACGGAGTGAGTATCGCGCAACCACCCAACTCCAGAACAACTCTCCCAAAAGAGGTTTAGCGCCTGTTCCATCACGGGGTGCCACTAGCACCGCTACTGGCCGATCCATCGAGAACGAAACCTGGGGGAGACCACTCAACCCTACTGGTCAACAAACAAGCACAGAGCTAGAGGAAAAACTCCACCCTTCTGGTCAAACAAACACACAGATGGAACCCCTACGTCGCCAGAGGTCAAAGTACGCAAAGCAGAACATGACACGTACATGGGGCCCACACGACGTGTGGCCCCACGTCAACCCCAACCGAGCACACAAACGTTCTCAGGTACAAACCACACGTACCTCCAAGCACTCCCGTATACTCCCAGAGTATACCTCGTTCTAGCCCAAAGGCTATCGTGCACACGGCACCCAAAGTCAACGCGAAGGCGTGACGTAACAACTCCACCTCAAAGACCCAGGCACGACCAACCACATCTCATGAATCATTTATATCACTCTCCCAAGAGTGCGCGATCACACACCAAGGGTCCTCTACAAACTCAGTAGAAGAACCACCCCTAGGGCACCTTCACATTTCCACAAGATCGCGCAAGAAGCTCCGCACAACCAAATAGATTGCACCGTTGTAATCCTCATGGAAAAACACGCGAGATTGACTACTTAATCGCCTCCAACGGATATCCGACGAAAAAGCCACCAACACCGCCTCACGCGCGAATGACGTCCCGTGATCCTGAGCCTCGGCCCCGAAAACAGTCAGGCGCATCGCACCATTGCGATCCCCTCGGGAAAACACGTCAAAATCACTACTCACTTGAGTGCAACAGATATCCAGAGAAAAAGATACATTCCGGCGCACCGCACACGAGCGGTGCCACGTCGGACCCACATCTCGGTCCCAAAACTGAACGAACGGATCGAACCGTTGCGATCCTCTCAAAAAAGCACACAAGATGGACTATTCACTTGTCCAAAACGGTCGCCCGGTGATAAAGATGGAAAATCACTGTCGACGCCCAAACGACCCCCGTGGGCCCCGCACCATCGTGTCAAATTAGAGCGTGCGGATTGCACCATTGCAATCCCCTCGGAAAAACATCCAGAAACGACTGCTCACTCACCCCAAATGGGCGCTCGATGGAAAAGTTGCTAAACGCTGTGCGCAGCGCAAAAGACGGCCCATGGGGCCCACACCTCAACTCTGGCTTCAATGCCCGAAACCACACTGGTAAGATCCGCCTCGGTGCCAGGGTCCCAACGCCACCGACGGTGCTCAAAACGGACGTCAGACGCGTCCGCGCCGTCCAAAATAAAGTCTCCGGAAAAACGTCAATTCGCTTAAAGACGCGTCGCGCCTCCGAGGCCCCTTGTTTCGGGAATTAAAAATTCCCCAAACCATCTCAAAACGTTCCCCTCGATGCAAGGTCTACGCTGCCACTGATGACACGCAAAACGGACGCCTGTAGCGAAAGCTACGAGCGTCGGAAATTCCAAAGGGGGAAACCCCCTTGGGCCGGACCGCCCCGGTCCGGCCGGTCCGCCCACATCCGGCCCACGGCCCGACCACGGGTCTGGTTTTCTCCGCCGCGGCCAGCTAGCCGCGGCCTATCGCCACCGACCGGCCTTGATGGCCGGTCCCCTTTTTTCCACAGCGACCCGCGTTGCGCGGGTCGCGGTCGCCGCACACGGGGTCGCGCACCCCACGACCCCCTCCTCCTTGCCCTACGCTGGCGCCGCCGCGCGGAACCCCGGCTGCCCTCCGTCTCACCCAGGGAGCCCCACCGTCCCCGGCCTGCCGTCCACAGTCGCCCGCTGCCGCACGCCGTCACCGCCAGCGCCCGCTGCCGCCGCACCGGAGCTCCCCGGACCACCGTGCTGCTGCCGCAAAACTCCAAAACCCGCAAACTTCAGCGGGTGTTTGCGATCATCTCCGAACTTGGATTTTTGATACGAAAGAAGCGATGGAAAGAACAAAAAAAGTAATATGCATATACGGGTGGTGTTCTAAGATTAAAAATCAAATCAATGCATAAAATTTAATTCAAAGGGCGGTTCGGAAATGAAAACGCAACGAAAACCTCCTACCTCTTGGGCGATGCCCGGAGCTTCACGGGGAGTCCGCCGCCGCACCGCGCCTTGCTGAAGATGCTTCGCCGGAGATGGAGGAGGAGAGGGAGGAGTTCCTCCTTGCTTCTGTCCAGGTGAGGAAGAGGAAGAGGGAGGGGGTGAGTTAAACGTTTAAATAGAAAACGCTTAACCACCCGCCCGTCGGTCCGAACCCGAACCCTCAGTAGGGTCGAGGTTAAGCCTCCCCTAAGATAAAAACCACCTCCCGAGCACAACCACGGTCTCCGAATTTTAATCCGAGACCCCATTCAAAAGTTATAAAATTTAACGTCTGAAGCCGCTAAATTACAAAAACGCCCCTGGGGCCATTTTTCACAGGCGGGCCGCGCCCGCAAGACTTATACCCCTCCTAAGGTAAACGACACACTCCAAACTCAACGGTGCCCTCAGTTTCCCAAACCGAGCCACCATTTAAGAGATACTTGAGTTTCAACATCAAAGGAATAAATAAATTAATTAATTTATCCGTTTAACCTTCCGAAAGCGAGCGAGGGGTCCAAACATCCCGTGCCGACATGTTTTATGTCGTTCCTAGGGTAAAAACCCTATTCTGGACCCATCCGTACACTCAGATCTCTGATCTGAAGCACCGTTTAGGAGTTATCCCATTTATTTAGCGTTTCCCGTGTGAACGCACTGAAAATTTAATTCCGTCCACTCCGGGGCTCAGAATCGCACGTCGTCCGAAGGCGCTGCTCTGGAATATCATCAAGAATATTCCAAAGTCTTCCGCAGCAAAAACTGGGTTCTTACATCATTCCCTCCTTCAAGATTTTCGTCCCCGAAAAGAAAAACTAGGGAGCAACACAGGGTACTAAGACCACACCTGGCTTTCCCATACCCAGGAGAACCCACGAACAGCTCTGCGTCACCGCACACAGACCAAAGGATTGATCTGTTCACGCTAGGTCGACCCTTGCTGACGTCATGCACCCACTCCAAACTTTGGGGTTAGGGAAAGGCGGTAGGGTACCTCACCATCCCTTTGCACGGTCTCAAATGGCCCGAAGGCTCTTGGGGGTAGCTCACCTCCCCAAACGAACCGCTACGTCGCATGCCGCGACTGGAATCACTGCCTGCACCTGAAACAAGGCCCGATGATTCCCTCCTTCAGAATATCCATATGGTGGAACACCCAAGGATATCTGATCATGAAAGACTCCACAATCGAGGCTCTCTTACACGCTCGGTGAGCGATGGAGTCGACACCATCGACTAAAGGAAAAGGTCCCCCGCCTTTTTCCTTACCAACACAGGGTTACACCCGACGCCCTGCGTCACCCTGGTAACACCTCAAACAAGGACCAGGGAGAAAAGACTTTCACACGCAGAGCCTAACAATTCTACTGCAATAAGTAGAAGAATCAAGGGGTACCTCTCACCATCCCATGCTTTGCAGGATCATAGACATCCAAAGCTTGCGGCTGTCCGTGGTCCCAACTGTCAGCTCCCGGAGCCTGACGTGGACCACCTAGTGGTGATGGGGAGATCTCGTAAAGTCGTCCCCCACTACCAGCGCCTCTCGCTCCTCTGCTAGCACCACCTCCCTGGGTACTACTCCGATCACGGCGCTGCCTCTGCCGTGGTGGTGCGCCTGCTGCCTGCCCGAAGCTCCCAGCAACTCGGGTCGGGCAGTCTCGTGCCAAGTGACCTCACCCGTCACAAGCATAGAACCGACTCTCTCTGGGATGCAATGGTGACCTCCGGTGCCAATGTGGTGTACGAACACGCCCCTGAGTCCGGTTATCAGTAAGCCACCTGCGTCGAGGTTCTGCTTGCCGACGCCCACTAGCTATGGCAGACGTCTCAGCTCCAACGTACCTGCTGCCACCACTAACACTAGAACGCAACAGGAAGACCTCTGTCACCAGCGCCAGATCTAACACCCCGTCATATATGGAAATGCCCAAGGGTACTATTACAGCACGGATCTCTCGGCGGAGACCCTGCTCAAACTTCCGTGCTCGAATGTTGTCGTCATGGACCAAGTCCGGGTAAAAGCATGCATGGTCTGCAAAACTAGCCGCGTACTCGACTACCGTCATCCCTCCCTGCTGAAACTGCAGGAGCTCCTGAATCCGAAAGGAGCGCAAGAAGGAGGGGAAAAACTCCTCACAAAATAACAACTGAAAGTCATCCAACGAAAGCGACGACTCGTCAAGAAACTGAGTCACCAGACTCCACCAACGCCAAGCTGCTCCACGAAAAAGGGTGGCTGCCAAAGCCACTCTCTGATCTGTCGGCGTCTGCACAAGCCTGAAAAGGCGAACCACTGTCACTAGCCAAACCTCTGTTGCTTGAGGGTCTGGCTCACCACTGAACCTCAGCGGTCTCTACCGCTGGAACTCACGGAGTGCGCTCAACCTGCGTTCAAGCTTAGTCTGCTCTACTGAAACTGCCGGTTGCTAAACAGGTGGGGGGTGCTACTACCAGCCCACCCGGAGTAAAGGGCTCGCATGATGGGTCCTGGAATGAGGCCTCGTAGCTCACAGGGTTGTCGTCACGAACCAAAGCTAATATCCTGGCTGGCTGTTCTCACGGAGACATCCTGAATATTATCAAGGAGTGTCGCGGTCAGATTAGCATATATGTATATACCAATAGCAACGATGGGGAGATGACTCAAGAAGGACAGTAAAATACTCAATCCTATGTGATGCACAAACAAATTTCCCTGCAACAAGTGTCTCAGCATGCCGAGTCGACAAGCGGGTTATCAGGGTCCTGGTGAATGGATACGTCGGCCACCGCACCATCACTGGATTCCCTGGCCTGAGAGCCACTCTCGAGACACGTTAACACTGTTGCCCTAAATCCCAACCAATTCCTCTTTTAGGGACGTCCGCACAACGTCCCAAGGAACGAACCACCTATGATACCACTTTGTCATGACCCGACCCTACCCGGGCTCGAGCCACAACTACCCCAAGCCCGCCTCCATAGGCCAGGGGCTAGCGAATAGTGCCGAAGGCAAAACAACTCAGGGAGGCCTTTGCCTAAGTACCTGTACACACACACACACAACCCGCTCAATGAAACACTATAGAGTAAAAGGAAATACAAGTAAAGAAAACGGGAAACTGCTATATAACTACCACAAATGTGCATCGACCTCTAAACAGTATAGGGTACAAGCTGAAAAGAAAAGGGGAAAAATACGCGCCCAACCAAAAAGTGCCACAACCCGGCAACAAGTAAACAAAAAGAAACAGCTGACGGGTCTCCCACCTGGAACCCAACCACGACCACTGCACGCGGTCCAAGCTCCCAAGCTCCTACGCTCCACTAAAGCCACGCTCCACCTGTCTGTCGTCTGCAAGGGCACACCAAGTGCGGGCAAATCCCAAGCAGGGGTGAGTATAAAAATATTCAGTAGGATACCCCGAAGGCTCGAGGGAGAAACAAAGGAGGTACCGAAGGGTGAGCAGTAGAGCGAACGGGAAAAGTAGAGGAGTACAACTGAAAGTGAAGTAAAGAGTCCAGCTCAACCCAACAAGAGAAAGGAGGTAGACTCGTCCAGACACAAGGAGCTGGAAACGGTGAGAATATGAACTTCTCATCGAGTCTTTGCTACCTATAGCAGGAGAGTAGAGTCGTCCAACCACGAGAAGCTAGACACGGAAAGCACATGGCATACCTCGCGCGTCTTCGCCTCCTCTGGAAGGAGAGTAGCCAAAACCCAAGGAGTGGGTACTAGAACAAGGTATATACATATACATATTCTCAACAAGAATCCCGAACAAGGTTGTAAGGGGATCTCCATCCCGTAGCTCAACCCAAGAAAAGTGAGTCGCCTACAGTCCCAGAAGTAACACCATCGATGCCCAACATCCCGCACGTCTGCCCCGAACCCCAAGCCAAGGGGCTCAATCACCGCACCTCGACACCATCTGCTTTGGGAGGCACTGACTCGCCCACACAGTTTTAGATCACATCACAAGAACGCGTCTCGGTGGGGAAAACGCCCATCATACTTGAGAGTTCTAGGGAAAGTCAAAACACACCTCGTCACTGCCCTGCAGTCGAGAGGTCTTCTCAAAGTCAAATCCATCACAACACTAACCCATATAACCAAGGGTCCCGATCCGGTAATCACGGAGGAAAGCCACAGGCTAGCCTAGTAGAAAGGACTGAGCCTGGAATGCCAACAGGTGTCCCACTGCCCAGCCCTATTGGAGGGTAATTCATAACCAGATATTGGGTGACCCACTGCCCAGCCCTGCTGGAGGGTAAACCCTAATACATCATCAGGCGACCCACTGCCTAGCCCCGCTGGAGGGTAAACCATAATAAGATATTGGGTGACCCACTGCCCAGCCCTGCTGGAGGGAAAACCATAATACATCATCCGGCGACCCACTGCCCAGCCCTGCTGGAGGGTAGACCTGGAATAAGTCGACAGGCGACCCACTGCCCATCCTTACTGGAGGGTAGACTCGGAACTAGACGACAGGCGACCCACTACCCAACCCTACTAAAGGGTAGACCCTAAGAGGTCGTCGGGTGACCCACTGCCCAGTCTCTGTTGGAGGGTAGAGCCTAAGTGCGTCGGGCGACCCACTGCCCAGTCTCTGCTGGAGGGTAGACCCTAAGAGCGTCGGGTGACCCACTGCCCAGTCTCTGCTGGAGGCTAGACCCTAAGAGCGTCGGGTGACCCACTGCCCAGTCTCTGCTGGAGGGTAGACCCTAAGAGCATTGGGTGACCCACTACCCAGCCCTGCTGGAGGGTAAACCCAAAGAAGTCGATGAGTAACCCATTGCCCAGCCCCGCTGGCGGGTAAAACTCAGAACTGCTCTGGCCATCTCTACTGGAGGGTACAACACTGGCCAACCGAACACGGAGTGGGTATCGCGCAACCACCCAACTCCAGAACAACTCTCCCAAAAGAGGTTCAATGCATGTTCCATCACGGGGTGCCACTAGCACCGCTAATGGCCGATCCATCGAGAACGAAACCAGGGGGAGACCACTCAACCCTGCTGGTCAAAAAACGAGCACAGAGCCAGGGGAAAAACTCCACCCTGCTGGTCAAAAAAACACACAGAGGGACCCTCTACGTCGCGAGAGGTCAAAGTACGCAAAGCAGAACACGACACACACATGGGTCCCACACGACGTGTGGCCCCACGTCAACCCCAACTAAGCACACAAACGTTCTCAGGTACAAACCACACGTACGTCCAAGCGCTCCCGTATACTCCCAGAGTATACCTCATTCTAGCCCAAAGGCTATCGTGCACACGACACCCAGCGTCAACGCGAAGGCGTGACATAACAACTCCACCTCAAAGGCCTAGGCACGGCCAACCACATCTCGTGAATCATTTATACCACTCTCCCAAGAGTGCGCGATCACATGCCAAGGGTCCTCTACAAACCCAGTAGAAGAACTGCCCCCGGGGCACCTTCACATTTCCACAAGATTGCGCAAGAAGCTCCGCACAACCAAATAGATCGCACCGTTGTAATTCTCACGGAAAAACACACGAGATTGACTACTTACTCGCCTCCAACGGATATCCGACGAAAAAGTCACCAACACCGCCTCACGCCCGAACGACGTCCCATGATCCCGAGCCTCGGCCTCGAAAACAGTCGGGCGCATCGCATCATTGCGACCCCCTCGGGAAAACACGTCAAAAGCACTACTCACTTGATTGCAACAGATATCCAGAGAAAAAGATGCATTCTGGCGCACCGCACACGAGCGGTGCCACGTGGGACCTGCATCCCGGTCCCCAAACTCAACAAACGGATCGCACCGTTGCGATCCTCTCGAAAAAGAACACAAGATGGACTATTCACTTGTCCAAAACGGTTGCCCGGTGTTAATGATGGAAAATCACCGTCGACGCCCAAACGGCGCCCGTGGGCCTCGCACCATCGTGTCGAATTAGAGCATGCAGATTGCACCATTGCAATCCCCTCAGAAAAACATCTAGAAATGACTGCTCACTCGCCCCTAATGGGCGCTCGATGGAAAAGTTTCTAAACGCTGCGCGCAGCGCAAAAGACGGCCCGTGGGGCCCACACCTCAACTCTGGCTGCAATGCCCGAAACCACCCTAGTAAGCTCCGCCTCAGTTCCAGGGTCCCAACGCCACCCACGACGCTCAAAACGGACGTCAGACGCGTCCGCGTCGTCCAAAACAAAGTCCCCGGAAAAACATCAATTCGCTTAAAGACGCGTCGCGCCTCTGAGGTCCCTCGTTTCAGGAATTAAAAATTCCTGAAACCATATCAAAACGTTCCCCTTGATGCAAGTTCTACGCTGCCACTGACGGCGCGCAAAACGGACACCCGTAGCTTTCGCTACGGGCGTCGGAAATTCCAAAGGGGGAAACCCCCTTGGGCCGGACCGCCCCGGTCCGGCCGGTCCGCCCACAGCCGGACCGCGGCCCGGCCGTGGGTCCGGTTCGCTCCACCACGGCCAGCTGGCCGCGGCCTGTCGCCACTGACCGGCCTTGATGGCCGATCCCTTTTTTTTCCGCAGCGACCCACGTTGCGCGGGTCGCGGTCGCCGCACACGGGGTCGCGCACCCCGCGGCCCCCTCCTCCTTGCCCTACGCCGGCGCCGCCGCGCGGAACCCCGACCGCCCGCTGTCTCACCCAGGGAGCCCCGCCGTCCCCGTCCTGCCGTCCGCAGCCGCCCGCTGCCGCAGGCCGTCGCCGCCAGCGCCCGCTGCCGCCGCACCGGAGCTCCCCGGACCACCGTGCTGCCGCCACAAAACTCCAAAACCCGCAAACTTCGGCGGGTGTTTGCGATCATCTCCGAACTCAGATTTTCGATCCGAAAGAAGCGATGGGAAGAACAGAAAAAGTAATACGCATCTACGTGATGTGTTTGAAGACTAAACATAAAATCGATGCATAAAATTGAATTCAAAGGGCGGTTCAGAAATGAAAACGCAACGAAAACCTCCTACCTCTTGGGCGATGCCCGGAGCTTCACGGGGAGTCCGCCGCCGCGCTGCGCCTTGCCGAAGCTACTTCGCCGGAGCTAGAGGAGGAGAGGGAGGATTTCCTCCTTTCTTCTGTCCAGGTGAGGAAGAGGAAGAGGGAGGGGGTGAGTTAAGCGTTTAAATAGAAAACGCTTAACCACCCGCCCGTCGGTCCGAACCCGAACCCTCAGCAGGGTCGAGGTTAAACCTCCCCTAGGGTAAACACCACCTCCCGAGAACAATGGCGGTATCATAATTTTAATCCGAGACCCCGTTCAAAAGTTATAAAATTTAACGTCCGAAGCTGCTAAATTACGAAAACGCCCCTGGGGCCATTTTTCACAGGCGGGCCGCGCCCGCAAAACTTATACCCCTCCTAAGGTAAACGACAGACTCCAAACTCAAAGGTGCCCTCATTTTCCCAAACCGAGCCACCGTTTAAGAGATACTTGAGTTTCAACATCAAACGAATAAATAAATAAATTAATTTTTCCGTTTAACCTTTCAAAAGCGAGCGAGGGGTCCAAACATCCCGCGCCGACATGTTTTATGTCGTTCCTAGGGTAAACACCCCATTTCAGACCCATCTGTACACTCAGATCTCTGATCTGAAGCACCGTTTAGGAGTTATCCCATTTATTTAGCGTTTCCCGTGTGAACGCACTGAAAATTTAATTTCGGCCACTCCGGGGCTCGGAATCTCACGTTGTCCGAAGGCACTGCTCTGGAATATCATCAAGAATATTCCAAAGTCTTCCGTAGCAAAAACTGGGTTCTTACAGGTTGAGGTGATTTTGATCACCACGATTGGGTGACTCGGTCGTCGGATTGAGGCAACATTGGTTGTTAGGACGAGCATGACCCGAGGTAATTTTGATACTTGGCTCTGTTAAGGGCGGGTAAGGAGGCCCCGAGGCCGGGATGCCATGGGGAATGGTTGCGGTGGGGAAGAGTAAGGGTAGTAGTTATGCACTACCTTTTACTACTTTCCTTATCTGAGTTATATATGTATAAATTGTTATGTATGTGGGACGTCTGACCATTTATGGTATTCAGAGGGTTCCTTTTAGCTGGCTCAGATGTAGCATCAGGCGGGAGATGGTACAGTGCCGCAGGAGTAAGATCAGGTTTAGGATCTGGTACAGGAAGAGTGTGAGCTGCAGGTATAGGCTCCGGGACAGGATCGGGTTCAAGATCCAGTGCAGGCAGGGCAACATCCGGGTTTGGCAGCGTTCGGGTCCTGGCTTGACGAGCAGCTCCGGTCTAGTCTGGTACGTGTCTTGCAGGGGATCGACAGAGGCACGTAGGGTACAGAGTCATCTATGAAATATCTAATGTGGGAGTTCCAGTCACAGCACCCATCTCCTTTTTTAGGGTGAGGCTGGTCCATAGGCATTATGGCATCCCGCCTTTTTATTACATAACTTTTCATTACATTTTACATATAGAGGATCTTTAAATTCTAGTGTCTTGGAAATCAGGAACATAAAACATGAGAACAACATAAAAAATTCTTCTAAACCACTTTTAAGGATTTATCATAGGTTTATAATATGTACATTTATCGCATCTCATATCTTGGAGACAGACATCAAAAGAAAGGGTGAGCAGAAGGCCCAGTAAGGGTAAACAAGGGAGTCAATGTACTTGTGATATCAATAAGAACTTGAATAAAAACATGAAGACATGAGCAGTGGAAGAACATGCATATCATACAGAAAATAACTTGGAACATAACTTGAATATGTGTCTAAAACATTTCATTTAGAAATTCATGAACATATCACCAAGTTCCATCCCCAAGGTGTCATAAAAATTACCAAGGTTATTCACCAAGGTATCGTAAAACTTGTCATCTCTAGAGATTAATTATTTACCCAATGCATTGGAGCGCTATTAGGGCGCACCCTTAATATGTCTTTACTTAAAAGTGATCCACATAGATCATATTCAAACATTTCATAAATAACCCATAGGGACTAAAAGAAATGGGTTTCATTTCAAAACCGTGACGTTTTAAAAGCTTTTAAAAATAAGATCATTATATCATTTATAACCTATGGAAAGGGAGTGAGGGTTATATGTATGTCCATTACAGAATCAAATATATCATATTTATATATTTATGAACACCCATAGAAACGAAATAGGTCTGGGTATTCACATAGATAAACAAGGGAATTTCTTGAGAGAAAGAGATAGAAATTTTGAGACGAAATTTCTGCAGCATAACAGCTATATAACATGGTTTTAGAAAACATTGAAAAGAGAGGGGACAAGGGTCACCCACTCATAAATAACTCATAATACAGTATGGGTACTGAATAAGATCATGGTATGGATATTTGAATGACATACCACATGAAAAAAGAAACATGAAGAAAAGAGAAGATGCGATTTCTTTTACGAAAAATTCGGCAGCCTAACGACGTCACATAAAAATTCAGAAAACAAATTGATGAGAGAAGAAAGGGTCTCTCATCATTTGGACATAAAATGGGAAGTAATAAGAACATATAATAACATACCCTCAACATAAAGAGATGGAAAATATAAGACACAACATAAAGGAGGTCATGACTTAAAAGAGGAGGGTGAAAGAATCCCTTACCTTGAAGAGTAACTTCGAAAGCTTGAAGGTTGGGATCTTGGGAGGCTTGAGGGAACCTTGGGAGGACTCCTTGGGAGGTAAAGAGACCATAAATTCATTGGGGAGGATTTTGAAATGAAATTAATGAGGGAAAGGCTTGGTATTTATAGGAGAAGTGAGGAAACACAACATTAATTGCCAAGGGACACCTCATCGGTGGTATTGAAAAAACCATGGGCTTTCCCATGGTATTTTCCCATAGTATTGGCCACTTGGGAAACCTCATACTTTATCTTACTATTCATAAGTCTACCCGAATTATTGCATAATTATTACATCCTTAATGATGTCATTAACCACCCGAAACTCAAAAACTATATTTTTACTATTCACCAAAAATTCAACTTTATCAGAAAAATCCCAAAATTTCACCTTAACCAAATATCGATACTCTGATTTAAAAAATGAACTCCATTTTATGAAAATAATTTTCTAAATATTTTTAATTTAATTTTTAAATAAAAACACTATTCACTGAAAATTCAACCGTTTCAGAAAAATCCCAAAAATTCACCTTAACCAAATATCGATGCTCTGATTTCAAAAATGAACTCCATTTTATGAAAATAATTTTCTAAATATTTTTAATTTAATTTTTAAATAAAAAACACTATTCACCTGAAAAAACTAATACTTAACCAATAATTTCTGAAACAATTATTTAACTATTTTATTGAATCACATTACTTAATCAAGGTACCTAAATTATATTAATACTTTCTTAAGTGAGGTTACTTAATCCATTTGATCACATTACTAATCATAAGCGTAAAATCACTATTTATAATTTACTATTCATCAAAAATTAAGTTGATCTTATTAGACTCCAAATTTTCTACTAAACACAGCTGTAGAAGACCATTTTTTGAAAATCATCACACATTATTAATTATTTAAGGTTTACATAAATATTTTAAAATATCATTTTTCTAGAATTCATCAATAATATGCATACTATATTTATCCAGACATTTGAAAATTCACAAACTTCGCCATAAGAAGACATCACACTTTTTATTTAAATCAAAGGATTACACAAGGCAGTTACGATCTCGTTACATAACCCCTTATAACACCAGCATAGGACCCAAGAGTAAGGTGTGCTAGGGTGATAGAATCTTGGGGTGGCTTGGCCAACATTTCCCGAGTAGTGATTTCTATCAGCTTGAACTTCTTGCAAAGGCGATTCCGTTCCAACTTCACACGATGAAGTTCGGCTTGGGTTTGGTCTAGAGCAAATCTCAAAGGTGCTACCTCCTTCCCGAGTTCCGTCATATGGGCTTCGATTGGCCTGAGACTACTGGTTGGGGCCATCGAATCTTCTTTCCATATTAATTAATCAAGATCACTTGTATTTATATACAATAATCGAAACATTTAGTTTCCAACGATCATATTGACCAATGATCATATAACAGTTGAAACCCAATAGTCTTATTTTAATTATACTCATTTTATTAAATGAAATAGTTTTGTTGAGTATAAAATAAAACAACACACAAAGTTAGGAAACAAAATTTATTCAAAATTTCAGGTCGTTATATTCTCCCCCCCTTAAGAAATTGCATCCTCGCAATTTTAAAATTGGGCTTGGAAATTTCATTAAAAGTCCCACATCGGAAAAAGATTCAGTAAAACTATTACTTTAAAAGAAAGAAAGGGAAGTACAAAGGTCACCTGAGTTAACCCATACAAGGATTCCATGTAGGAAAACATGGATATGGAAGAGAAAACAAAGGGTAAAGTTCTGATGGAGAGTGATAGAAAACATGATTAGGAGAAAATTAACCACACGAAGATCACAAACTTAAGATGTGTTAAACGGCCTTTGATTACCCAGTAGGAAACGTAAACCAACAACGTTTTTGTTTTACATCCCTTTTCATAATTTTGAGGAATTAATTTACTACATAGAATAAAAACATAAGGAAATATACTTACCTTCAAGTAGAGTTTCATCCCTTAATAGGTTTTCACCAAGACTAATCTTTTCTCCAAACAATGAACATTCAAAAAGACTTGGTCTCATTAAAAGCATAAGAATCATCTTCTAGAGAATCACATAATCCACAAAATAATAACTATATTTTTCCCTTGTCTTTAGTCATCAACTAAAACTAAAATGGTTAGTACAAAATCATATAATCCCCAAAAAGGATAATAATTTATAAAAAAAATATGACTATTAATCTCTAAAATTCAACAAAATTACCCAAAGTTCCAGAAAGACCATTCAATACACAATTATCCTTAAAATTTTTAGAATAATCCAAACTAATATTGGAACCCAAAACTCAGAAAGATTTAATCACATAGTCTTCCCCAATAAATCTTAATATTTATCTCTAAATAACATAGATTACTATTAAAGTATCATAATAAAGTGCAATTAACCTATTCACATATTCTCTATGCTAGGTTCATCATTTTCCATAAATAACCCAAATCACCATATGTCCACAATAAATACATAAATTCTTACAAAAAAAAATTCAACCATTCCTCCTCAATTTAAATCCTGTAGTATTTTATTTCCCTTAAGAATATAATACTCTAAAAGAGAAAACATCATCCAAAATAACCTTTATTATTTAATCACCAAATCATTTTCCTATACAAAGGATATCCATTTGATAAAACATAAGTTTCCAAAATCAACTTATTCTTGATCCATAAAAATAGAAGGTGCATTAGTCAGTACGAAGGGAATAACAACAAACTCATAATGCCCATATATTGATTGGAAGGAAGTTTTTGGAATATCATCATTATTCACCCTCAATTGATGATAAATAGAACAAAGATCAATCTTAGAGAAGAATTGAGTCCCACGAAGTTGGTCAAATAATTCATCAATTCTTGGAAGAGAGTATTTTTTATTCACTGTGATCCCATTCAGTTCTCTATAATCAATGCATAACTGCATCGATCCATCCTTCTTCTTCACAAAGAGAACTGGTGCTCCCTAAGGAGACACACTTGGTCAGATAAACCCATTCTCCAAAAGATCTTGGAGTTGTTTCTTTAATCCCTCCAGCTCCACATTTTCCATCCTATAGGGGGTCTTTGACATCAAATGAGATCCAGGTATGAGTTCAATGGAGAACTCTACCTCTCTTTCTAGGGGAGGTCCGGGTAACTCCTTAGGAAACACGTTAACGTATTCCTAGACGATGGAGACATTTTCTAAAAGAATAAATCCTTCATGAGAAACTTATTTCATTTACGAATCTTTTAACTAAAAAGGATTTTATGTCTTAAAACTTCATGCTTAGACAATTACATTTTTCTATAATTCTTTCATAATGATTCATAAAAAGATTGTGATTAACCAAACATATCCCCCGGGAGTGTCTTAACCAAGAGTGCAGTAAGGACCATTGTCGTGTACCAGTTCCCGTTCGAGTCTAGATCAAATCGGTGTTTTCGGGTTTTACCCCTATGTACATCTGTGCCAGAGCCACCTCTACCTGCTCGTATCTAGATAGGGATGTATTTTCTTGATAAACCACTTACTCAATACTCACCAAAATACCAGGATGATTTCCTATATTTAAACTTTTATATCGGGTTCTTATTAAATTTTTCATATCCTAATTTCCATAAATAACTAAACTATCCTTTGATACCAACTATGACATCCCACCTTTTTACTACATAACTTTTCATTACATTTTACATACAGGAGATCTTTAAAGTCTAGTGTCTTGGAAATCAGGAACATAAAACATGAGAACAACATAAAACATTCTTCTAAACCACTTGTAAGGATTCATCATAGGTTCGTACTATGTAAATTTACTGCATCTCATATCCTGGAGACAGAAATCAAAGGAAAGGGTGAGCAGAAGGCCCAGTAAGGGTAAACAAGGGAGTCAATGTACTTGTGATATCAATAAGAACTTGAATAAAAACATGAAGAAGTGAGAAATGGAAGAACATGCATATCATAAAGAAAATAACTTGGAACATAACTTGAATATGTGGCTACAAAAATTTCATTTAGACATTCATGAACATATCACCAAGGTCCATCCCCAAGGTGTCATAAAAATTACCAAGGTTATTCACCAAGGTATCGTAAAACTTGTCATCTATAGAGATTAATTATTTACCCAATTCATTGGAGAGATATTAGGGAGAACCATTAATATGTATTTACTTACATGTGATCCACATATATCATATTCAAACATTTCATAAATAACCCATAGGGGCTAAAAGAAATGGGTTTCATTTCAGAATAGTGACGTTTTAAAATCTCTTAAAAATAAGATCATTATATCATTTATAACCCATGGAAAGGGAGTGAGGGTTATATGTATGTCCATTCCAGAATAAAATATATCATATTTATATATTTATGAACACCCATAGAAACGAAATAGGTCTGGGTATTCACATAGATAAACAAGGGAATTTCTTGAGAGAAAAAGATAGAAATTTTGAGACGAAATTTCTGAAGCATAACGACTATATAACATGGTTTTAGAAAACATTTAAAAGAGAGGGGACAAGGGTAACACACTCATAAATAACTCATAATACAGTATGGGTACTGAATAATATCATGGTATGGATATTTGAATGACATACCACATGAAAAAGGAAACATGAAGAAAAGAGAAGATACGATTTCTTTTACGAAAAATTCGACAGCCTAACGACGTCACATAAAAATTCAGAAAACAAATTGATGAGAGAAGAAAGGGTCTCTCATAATTTGGACATGAAATGGAAATTAATAAGAACATATAAGAACATACCCTCAACATAAAGAGATGGAAAATATAATACATAACATAAAGGAGATCATGACTTAAAAGAGGAGGGTGAAAGAATCCCTTACCTTGAAGAGTAACTTCGAAAGCTTGAAGGTCGGAACCTTGGGAGGCTTGAGGGAACCTTGGGAGAACTCCTTGGAAGGTAAAGAGACCATAACTTCATTTTTGAGGATTTTTAAATGAAATTAATGAGGGAAAGTCTTGATATTTATAGGAGAAGTGAGGGGACAAAGCATTAATTGCCAAGAGACACCTCATCAGTGGTATTGGAAAAACCATGGGCTTTCCCATGGTATTGTACCATGGTATTGGCCACTTGGGACACCTCATAACTTATATTACTGTTCATAAGTCGACCTAAATTATTGAATAATTATTACATCCTTAATGATGTCATTAACCACCTGAAACTCAAAAACTGTATTTTCACTATTCACTGAAAATTCAACTTTCTCAAAAAAATCCCAAAATTTCACCCTAACCAAATATCGATGCTATGATTTCAAAAATGAACTCCATTTTATGAAAATAATTTTCTAAATATTTTTAATTTAATTTTTAAATAAAAACACTATTCACTGAAAATTCAACTGTTTCAGAAAAATTCCAAAAATTCACCTTAACCAAATATCGATGATCTGATTTCAAAAATGAAATCCATTTTATGAAAATAATTTTATAAATATTTTTAATTTAATTTTTAAATAAAAAAACACTATTCACCCGAAAAAACTAATACTTAACCAATAATTTCTGAAACAGTTATTTAACTATTTTATTGAATCACATTACTTAATCAAGGTGCCTAAATTATATTAATACTTTCTTAAGTGAGGTTACTTAATCCATTTGATCACATTACTAATCATAAGCTCAAAATCACTATTCAGAATTTACTATTCATAAAAAATTAAGTTGATTTTATTAGACTCCAAATTTTATACTAAACACAGCTGTAAAAGACCATTTTTTGAAAATAATTAAACATTATTAATTATTTAAGGTTTAAATAAATATTTTAAAATATCCTTTTTCTAGAATTCATCAATAATATGCATACTATATTTATCCGGACATTTAAAAATTCACAAACTTCTCCATAAGAAGACATCACAATTTTTATTTAAATCAAAGGATTACACAAGGCAGTTACAGTCTCGTTACATAACCCCTTATAACACCAGCATAGGACCTAAGAGTAAGGTGTGCTGGGGTGATAGAATCTTGGGGCAGCTTGGTCAACATTTCCCGAGTAGTGATTTCTATCATCTTGAACTTCTCACGAAGGCGATTCCGTTCCAGCTTCACACGATGAAGTTCGGCTTGGGTTTGGTCCATAGTAAAGCCCAAAGGTGCTACCTCCTTCCCAAGTTCCATCAAATGGGCTTCGATCGGCTTGAGACTACTGGTTGGGGCCATCAAATCTTCTTTCTATATTAATTAATCAAGATCACTTGTATTTATAGAAGATAATCGCAACATTTAGTTTCTAACGGTCATATTGACCAATGGTCATATAATAGTCGAAACCCAACGATATTATTTTAATTATACTCATTTTATCAAATGAAATAGTTTTGTTGAGTATAAAATAAAATAACACACAAATTTAGTAAACAAAATTTATTCAAAATTTTGGGTCATTACAGGCATATGAGAACTGGATAGAGAGCATTCAGATGATCTTCAAGTAGCTTGAGACGCCTCTAGGGCGGAGGGTCAAGCTGGCGATGTACATGCTGTGAGGACCGGCGAAGCGTTGGTGGGATGTGCAGGTTCAGGCTCTCAGGCATGAGGGACTAGCATAGAAAGAGTTCGAGGACAAGTTTTTCAAGCACTTTTACCCAGAGACACTGAGGGCAGAGAGATCTCAAGAGTTCTTGAGCCTTAAGTAGGGAGACATGTCCGTCATGGACTATGCAACTACTTTCACTGAGTTGTCCTGCTTTGCACCTGGAATGGTAAGCGATGACACGACAAGGGTGAGGCGCTTCGAGGATGGATTTCAACACACCATTTGGATCCAGTTGAATATCTTCAGGCTGATTTCATTCACAGAGATGGTGAATCAGGCGCTCATAGTAGAGGGAAACTAGAGGGATAGGCCCCAGGTTGGTCAGGGAATAGTTTCAAGTGACTATTTGGACAACAGGAAGCAAGGAAGGGATGAGTTCCAGTAGGGCGATCAGGCCAAGGACTCAGATCAACCACCTCGTAGCAGTTCTTCAGTGGTTTGCTTTCAATGTGGGCAGTCAGGACATGTTCGGACTCAGTGCGATAGGCCTCCAAAGGAGTGCCGAGCATGCAGATAGGTCGCGTATCTGGAGAGGTTCTGTAGGTAGCCTTCTTAGACAGCCGACAGACAGGGACTAGGATAGATTGTGACATCTGGAGTTGGTTCAGGTTCGGTACTAGGTGATAGTAGCCAAGGATCAGCTGCACGCGGAGGACGTGACAGAGATAATGGGATCCAGCTGAGGGGTCAGTGACTGGTGGCTGGAGCAGCACCACAGGGAGGTCAGATATCAGGTAGTCGTACTTCAGGCCAGGTGCACACCGTGGAGCTGCCAGAGGCTGAGCAGGCTGGTGAGCCGACGACGGTTAGAGGTACACCACAGGTGTGGATGTGATTTCCATGTTTTATTTTTTGCATGACCTGTAGAGGAATGTCCGTTTTGAGTGCACGCGATGCACATGATCTATATGGACTGACTAGATGCTGGTCAATGGGATTGGCACCATATCGAGTGTGTGATATATTTATATATATATATGAGATGCGTAGCATCAGGGGCATCGAGGATGTGGGTTACTTGAGGTGTCATGGGAATCTGGGCATCGAGGATGCAGGTTACTTGAGGTGCCTTGGGCATCGGGGCATCGAGGATGTGGGTTACTTGAGGTGCATGGAATCAGGTTTTATTTTGAGCATCCATGGGATACAGGACCTCATGAAGGCGGACACCGATGCGGTGTGTGATACATTGGGTGTCAGGAATGACACGAGATCGCCAATGAGGTGCAGGGGTGACGATGTGTCACGAGAGGACCATGAGTCTGAAAACAGGTTAGTGAACCTTTTCTTGTTTTGAGTTTTGTCGGGTTGAGACCAAGCTAGGAAATTCCTAAGGTGGGGAGCCCCTTGAGGAATTTAGCCAGAACCTTTGAGGTCGGGGAAGTCCAGGTTATTTTAATCGAGGTGGTATGTTAGGTTCAATTTCTGGGTTTCGTTTGATAGCTCGGGCATGAGTTATGTTAAGGTGGTGAGATTGTAAGAACCCGAGTTTTTTAGAACGGGTCAAAATCCCGACCCTGTTTGAATTTTGAATTTTCCCTAATAAAATTGGAAAAATCTGGGATGTTCTAGAAATTTTCAGACTACACGCCGTGTACTCTAAAGTACACGCCATGTAAGGGTTAGGAAAGTACTGACCGTGTGCTCGTCGAGTACATCCCGTGTGATGACCGTGTAGAAATTTCCTACTACACAGTGTGTAGTGTTACTCGACACGCTGTGTATCCTCTCTTCTGGGTACCGGCTGGGTTCAAGCCGTGTGTCATCCTGTGTGGAGAATCCCAGCCGTGTGGCTACCCCACTTAAGTCGGAGTACAAAAAAGGCCACTACATGACGTGTAGTTTTTAAATACACTCAGTGTACTTTTTTTATTCGCTTAAGTGAAAGGCCGTCGCGTCTTATTTCGTAAAACGTCTTCTTCTTCCCCAAATTTGGGACCTCTCCGTCCCAAAAACCTGAAGAACATACCTAGCCCTAGATTATTCATCCGTCATCCGTTCTTCAATCCGTCGGTGGTTGCGGGATCGTAACAACGAGGTTAAACCCACGCACCCTGTTCTGTTCTTGATTATTTGACTCACGCGTTTCAATTTCCATTTGAGTGGAATTGCCAGGATTTGATGGAAACATAGATCTATGAAGATCAGCTTCGAATTGGAGCTCGACATTGGACGTTCCTACATCTACGAGTCTCAGGTAGGTGGTGCATACCTTCTTTTGTGCTTTCTCAGACCTTTGGGTGGTTCGGTTTAAAGCGCGTATTTGGGTATTTTGAACGAGACCCTAATTTACCTATTATTGCCTGTTTAATTGTTCATTGACCTATGAGATACCTTTGGGTATGACCTGTTACTTGTTTTTCTTGAGTGGGGCTGGGTGAGTGGCCATTGCTCATCGGGGCATTTTGGCCGGGGGCACCAAAATGGTATTAATTGAATTGTGTTGTTATAAACTATTGAGTTTAGTTTATTGAACCTTGATATGACTTGTTAGAGGCTTTAAAGACCTTAGTGCCGTTGTTAGATAACTACTGGGCTAGTGAAATTAAACTATTTAGATTGTTTTTCCTGTTATTGTGATTTGTTTAAATGTGTATATATGTAATTTTTGAATTGCATATGCTGGAACCCTTTTTGGTTGCGTTGGGAATGGCCCAGATATTCTGGAGTGATGCTGATCACAGGTTGGGCTTGGCCCGGGTTACATTGGGTGGTTCTAACCATGGTATTGGGCATCATGGGTGTCGATTTGAGGCAGGATGACTGTTAGGTTGGGAATGACCCGGGTTACTGGGATGGCAAGACCATCAGACTTGAGCGGCATGGTCGGAGGGACACAAGGTGTCAGAGGTGTTGTGGCTTGGGTACTATTTTGGTGATTACCGCTCACCCAGAACTATGAGTAGTGTGCACACAGAGAGACTCCATGATGAGGTGGTTTTGACCACTCGTGTGGGTAGAGGCCCCCGTTAGTTTCGGTTTAGGTACTATTGGTTTGGGGGTGCTTGCCGTAGGAATCCACGTGGAAGGTGAGGAGCCTTCAGGGGATAGAATTGAGGCTACCAGGTTGGGGGAAGAGGCTCATCATTATCTTGAGGGTAGAAATTTTTGTTCCTCCGGTTACTCTATCTGAGGGAAGATATCGCTGTCCCTATGGATACTTTATTTGAGGCCAAACATTGCTGTCCCTCCAGTTACTTATTTGAGGACATGCATCACTGTTCCTCTGGGTTACTACTACTGGGCGTGCCTTTGGGACGTCGGTACTTGAGACACGCGCTGTCAGGAGGAACATGGTTCCAGGTTACTTGACAGAGATTCCGACATTGGCCGAAGTAGGTGACACTCCATGGTGGATGTTGAGTACCAGTGGAGTTTGTGTTTGGTTGTGTGCATCGTACTGTTTACTGTTTTCCTTATAAATGCATGTATGATTAAACACTTATATTAGGTATGAACCATTGGGTGGTATCCTACTAAGATTCGCCTCACACCCTGCATGGGCCCTTTGGGACGCGTGCAAACTTTATGTATTTACGTGTAGGAAAGAGGCCAGCTTCAGGAGCTGGGTTGCATTAGCTGTTGCATGGAGATGATATGGACCACGAGGTCTTTCCTAGTTGGAGATTATTTTGTTGTAATTTCTTTCATGTATCATCATGCTTGTTTTGTAGCTACAGTTGGTTAGCCATTAGCGCCCTTTATATTTAGATATGTATTACCTGCTTTGGATTCATGTTTTATTATTCAATAGTAGTTACAAGTGATCAACATGTTGTTGTGTTTATTTCCATTGCTGTTGTTTGTATTTATTTCTTCCGCTGTTTATCGATATTGAATGTGCTTCTGCTCTGTGGGTCTGGTTAGAGTCTGCTGAGCCATTTATTCCACTGCATCTTTATTATTATACTCGGACTAGTACCATTATTATTATCCTTTGAGAGGGTATAACCTCAACATTATACCTATAAGACCCTCTCTACTTGTCAGCAGCCTTTGGCATTCGGGGAGATGCACCTAAGGTAGTAACACCCGACCCGTTTAGCATCGTTCGGGTGGCTGTTCAGGTCCGAGTCGTTACAAAGTGGAAATCACGTGCCCCTCACTGGCCAAGAGGAACATGCCACATGGTTAGACTACATGGTTTACAAACCATGTTTTGGGACCAAGTTGGATAGATAATGAAGTAAGAAGACTTTTTCTTTTACAAAGTGTTGTCTTTTGTTGTCAAAGAGGATAAATCAACTCACTTTTTAAAAGAATTTAAAAACCAGATGATGCTTTGATGATTTTTATTTCCTAAATATCATAAGTTTTTAGAACTTGTGATGCAAGACTTATGAAGGAAAGGTGTAGAAAAGGTGATGCCAATCATATTCAGTTTTGATTGGAAATAATGATATTTTTAGAAGATAGAGAAGTTGTAGTACTTTCCATAGAAAATGTGACGATGCTAAAGGTGTTCGATCAAAGAAAATATATCACAGAAGATATAGTTTGTGATGAAATTAGTTATTTGTTGAATAATCTAGATGACAATGAAGCAGCATTGGTGTTCTTGCCGAAGCAGATTTTAAGGTGGCACCGTTTTCCTGTGTTTTCCAAATTTTTGGGGCTGAAAATTAGGAGATATAGAAATGTGATTTTGGAAAATATTTTTGTGCATAAGTTTGAAAATGTCTTGGTATGTTGCTTTCAAGTGGGTTTCCAAGATCTGAACATCAAAATCTAGAAAAGGAAAGACTTGTGTGAAAGATTGGGTTTTGTGTGCAAGATTGAAGAGAGTTTGGACTGTTGTGCGCAAGGAATGATTCAAGGTCAGAACATCGGAAAATGGCAAAGTCATGAAGTGCGTGAAAGATTCATGAAGTGAGTGAAATATTCAAGAAGTGCGTGAAAGATGAGTTTGGCGTGAAAGATACTTACGCACCCAATGCGATGTCAAATGGGTTTTTTGCGCAACACGCCAGGATCTTGTGTGACACATCATGGTTTTTGCACACAGGGTTCGACAATGCCTATAAATAAGAGGTGAACCCATCTCATTTAAAATGCTTGACACTTAGAGAAATCCCAAGATCTGAAGCACTGAATAATTTTAAGTAAAGTGAGGTGCACGAAAGAAATAAAGTTTCATGTTAGAAGGAGAAGTTACGCACAAGAAGAGAGTTGCACGCAAGATTGAAGTTGCACTCAAGAGGTGTTTCTGAAAGCACAGATGATTGTTGCCTATATACCGGTCAAGGTTCCAGTGCTCTTCTAATGTGTATAGCAGCACTCGGGTTGAATCCTCGGCAATGATACTTTTTAATAGTCGATTGTTTTTAGTTGATTGTATTTTTATTGGAGGGTTTGTTTGTAGAGATTAAATGAAGTGATTAATGGTTGGTGTTTGATTTAAAAATTTGATAAAGATTGGGGTGAGTTCATTTTTAGGGAGTTAATCTTGTGATATCCTTGAGCTTTGCTTTACATTGCATTTAAATTAACACCCACTTCACAAGATAACGTTGATTGGAATTCCTAAGTGTTAAGAATTTAATCCAAGCCTTAACTTAACTTAGGGTTCTAATCTCAATCAGAGCTTGTTCATGGTAGTGTATTTATGGTTCCAATAATCCTTTTAAACCAAATGTTAAAAAAAACAAGTCATTAATCTATGACATGTTAAGTCCAACATACACAATGATAAATTAAAGAATACTCATAGAGTAAAAGCTCTCAATCGCTTAACATATCTAAATAATGACTCACCCCAATGGGAGATTTACTCATACATTGAAATGATTAGTAATCTAGTTATAATTATTGTGATGATAAATTAATAAGATAATAAAAAAAAGGGATAAGAAAAGAGTGGTGCGTTGAACACACACACAAACGATGATGATAATTAAAAATGAACTTTAGATTAAATGAGAAAGCAAAAGAAGGGAAGGGGATTCAACTGTATTTAAACTATTTTAATAAAATAAATATTAAACTATAGAAGGTGGAATAGAATAAGATATATTTAAGAATAAAATTTCATGAAAATAGAATTGCAAAAAAAAAAAGACCTACAAGATTACAATAATTAAGAACACAAAAGTAAAAGGAAACAAAGAGAGGACGAAAGATATATCAAGTGAAAACATGAGTATGGAAGGTCCTCCCAAGTCCTTGTAAAGGATTTGTTCATGACAATATATGATCCTCTCTTCTGAAATTCCAACCCCTTTGAAGGATAGGAGGGGGATGTATTTATAGCCCAAGGAAGTGGACTGTTTACATTCCCAATCTGTCCCTCCACTTGGCTCAATGATTTGGACATCCAGACAACCGAATCTAGATATATCTCCTTCTTAAAAGTTTTATATAATAATGTTTTCCGACTAATTTTAAAATTTGGAGTAATTTGGAATTATGGATCCAATGTTATGGCGGTTTCAATAAACCATGTTAAACTGTCCATTTCTATCCATTCTTTTTCGATGGCCAAAATTTGAATGGATTTTGGAATAATAAGATGCCTTCAAATCCGAATTCTTTATTCAAAAAAGTCGGCCACCTATATCTACTTTTTCACACTGCAAAATATTAGCTTGATTTGATGAATATATCAGGATACATGTCATGAATACTGTACTGATTTTAATTCCCGGCCAGAAATGTGGTTTGAGGTTAAATGAATCATTTGGGCCCCTTTTGTTTGGATTTGGGCCTTGAAATTTTATCCAAGACTCCTTACATCGTCTTCCAAACGTTGGAGGAGAATAAAGGAATTTGGACTTCCTGATTGATCCCAGAAATTAAATCTTCATGGCTGGTCCAGTTTCTTCACAAATTCTGTAGGCCTTCTTGTGTGGTCCATATGAGACTTCAAATGGAAGAATTAGCCCATGATCCCTTTTAATTAAATGTTTTATATTGAATTAGTAATCCTAAAAAACAAGAACCACACAATTTTTATCAGTATGTGGAGAGGTATAAATAAAATAGTAAACTAATTCAAATGTACTACTTTTAAAAATGCTAAAAAATTATACTTAGTATTAAAACATTAATATTTAAAAAAAATTATGCACATTTCATATAAAATCAGTAAAAAGGGTATATAATAAGTCATGAAAATATTAATAACATCAACTCCCCCACACTTAGTCTTGTGCATGTCCTCATGTGAAACAAATATAAAAACATGACAAAAATCATTTTCACTCACCATCAAATATTAAAATTTTGTTTTCCCCAATCAGGGAGGTTTAGACAATATCAATCATCCATATTTAATTCCACCACAAGTTGTTATAGAAACAATGTTCCAAAAAAAATTCATTTTTTTCATGTTCAAATTTAGAAATAGAAAATGGTGGCACACAAAACTTACTCCTCTCAAGATGATAAAATTAATTTATCGAGCTTCACTCATTCATGAACCAAAAGTGAAAATCTTAGAGTTTGTAAGAGCTCTCATATTCCACTCCCTATCCTAAAGTTCTCAAAAATCAAGATGACTTTTTAGGGGTTTTTCTATGGCTATGGGACGGTAGGAAGATGATATCCAAAAGAAAGGAAAAATGGGGTAGAACATTAACATAGAAAAGCAATGCATGTTATTTTTGAAATGATACATGAAAGGAAATGAAAACACATATTTACAAGGGTATGATTGTGTGAAGAAAGACACAAAAGAGGAAAGTAATTTTAAGTGTATGAGAAGATGAAATATTTACAAACCACGAAACTTCTCCCAATGACATAAGTGTTTTTTTCTTCTTTTTTTTTATATTTTTTCAAAAGTTGAACTTGAAACAGATCTCACAATCATATCCTAACCCATGATTGATCTCCTCATGAAACTAATTGTAATATTTATAACAAGATCAAAGGTTGAGGAATAGTGATTTTTGACCCACCCAAGACACAACCCATTTTGTTTTTTTTTGTTTTTTTTGATATTTTTTTTGAACACTTTTCAATATCATTTATACAAGATAAACATATATACATTCCCAAAACCCACTGAATGAAAACCTCTCCCCCACACTGAAATGGATGCTTTCCCTCAAGAATATGATAACATGGTGAAATCAACAAAGGGTACCCAAAATGAAATCCACCCCACACTGAAATGGATACTTGCCCTCAAGCATATGATAACATGGTGAAATCAACAAAGGGTACCCAAAATGAAATCCATTCCCCCCATAATTAAATTTCAAAAAATTATGCAATGAAAATACATGTTGATATTGGGTGGGATAAGTTATTGGGCTTGTAATGTGGCTAACAAAGAAAAGGTTTTCATAGGCTCGAAGGGACTTTTGAAAGGAGTATTAATGTATAGTTAATGGGAGGACATTTGGATATTCTAATTCTCACGTGGTTCAGAAAATGCCTCTATCATATTAATGCACACTAAATTAAGAAATTCAGCTTGAAGGACCACAAACCCAAGATTCACAAATGGGGGTAAAAAAACACTCATTTTGAAAATATGGCCATAGGTGGACTTGGTATGAAAGCTAATTTTGTTCCTCACGGTTTGGGAAAATAATTTTACAAATCAAAAATTGAGCATTCAAAATTGGTTTATTCTGACACAATATTATTTATCCAAATTTATGAAGAAACCACAAATTTTTTGAGATGAAACCATGTATTTTGACTCCCAAAAATGGTTAGACAAAATTTCAAAAGTTGAAGGTGAGTAAGTATGACTCTTATTTTTTAATTTTTTTAATTTTTTAGGTTTTTTTGTGTTATTTAATTTACACACCCACGCAAAAGAGAAAGATTAAATAAAAATGTGATGAGTAAAGTGGTAAAAAAACAAAATTAGAATAAGGGAGGAAGGAGAAGAAATAGAGAGAGAAATTAAAGGGAAAGAGGTTCCCCCTGGTTTAGATTTGGTGGGTTTCCATATCCATCCATTTGTGGGTCAACTGTAGAAGTTGGGGATCTGATGGAAGTCGATGTGGTTCCAAGATTTTTGGATATTACCTGAACACGAAAAATTATTATTAATCTAATGAAAAACTAAAAAGAAATTAAAATTTCATAAAAGTAAAAGAAAACATGGGTTGCCTCCCAAGAAGCGCTGCATTTATTTTTCTACAACTGTACAGTTGTAATGGACTACCCATAGTCTGACGGTGGCCATCATATTTTCTCAACTTTAGTGTGCTTACAGAAAAACTTTTCCATTGGGAGGCCTGATGATTCATTGGATAATTTCATCCCTTCTTTGTTTTTTCTCTTGCAATTAAACAGGGGTGGAAAGAGCATATGACTATCCTCCCTTTGGTCTTCAACGTGAGGAATGATTTTATCCACCAAGTGATGGTTTTATATGCTTGGAAATTTAGGAAGATGTCTCAATTCCAATGGTTCATTTATGTAAGGTTCAGATAACACAAAACCAGAGTATGAAATCCCAATTGTTTTTGAATAATTTATTTCATCACTTAATGATGTAGATTAATGAGGATCATTGGAGTCATAAGATCGAATAAAATTTTCAATATCCTCTATATAAATTTTTTTCACTAAAGAATGGTCAATTTCAACCTCACCAGTGATCACTTTATTAATTATGGAAAAAATCTCACAACCTTCACTCCCATCAGGACAATATAAACACATTGGTTCAAAGTTCATCTCACATATAATAGAATTTTCAGAATCACAGATACGAAATGATGAATGTTGGATAAACTGATCTGAATCAACAAATGAGCATTCTAGTTCATTTTCCTCATTATCATCCAAGATGGAGAAGTATAGGTCAGAGGCAAGATGAGTTTCTAAATATTTTTCAAGATCCTTTAGATCAATGGAGTTTGAATTTGTAGTGTCAACATCAACTTCTCCATTTATGACTTGGTTAATGAGAATGAAATATTCACAAACTCACCTATTAGTAGAATAGGAAGAACATGATGGATTATGATTCAATACACTCTCAGAGAGACTTTTGGAAGCATGGATAGAGAATAAAGATTGATTCTCTGATGGGTATCACATGGATTGAAAAATATTGAACTTGACCAGTTGGTCACCAAATTCCATGGATAAGATGCCATCATGAAAATAATTTTTTGTTTTAGATGTCATAAGGAAAGGTCTTCCTAGAATCAGAGAAGATTGGCAAGAATTTTTCTCACCTTCCATGTCAAGGACATAGAAGTCGGATGGGAAGATAAGATCATTGACTTAGACAAGGACATCCTCAATTATACCCTCAGGACTAGCAGTGCTTCGATTGCCCAATTTAACGACAACACCCGTTGGATGTAAGGGACCTAGACCAAGGTTGGAGAAGATGAATTTGATCATGACATTAATTAAGACTCCTAGGTCTATGAGTGCATCATCAAAGTTGGAACTTCCAATTTGGAATGGAACCATAAAGGTTCCATGATTTTTTCACTTAATGGGTATGGAATCTTGGGTTGAAACATTTTCAAAGGTCCTAAGTTTCCTTTTATGGGTACACAACTCCTTGAGAAACTTAGAATACTTAGGAATTTGTTTAATGGAATCTAAGATGGGAATGTTGACTTCAACACATCTAAACATGTTAAGAATTTCTGGATTGGGTTCAAAGGACTTATTTGGATTAGAAACAACTTGAGGAAAAGGAATTGTATTCTTAAGTGGAATGGAAGGAGGTGATGAAATGTTTTTAGATTCCTTTTCATGTTTCTTTTTATTTTCATTTTCTAGGTCAACATTCAAAGGAGGGTTGGAGGACTTATCTTGAGGCATATCAATTTTATTTACCGATCTAAGTGCAATTACACTTAAATTACCCTTGGGGTTGGATAATGGTTGAGCTAGGAGTTGGTAAGAATTTGATTGTTGTTGCTGGCTCAGGTGGGATGCAAGTTGACCAATTTGTGTTTCAATGTTTCTAAGGATGGAACAGGTGAATGAGGCAAGATCTTCCACTACACTTTCCCAGGGTTTCTTGGAAAAAGAGGCTTGTCCCAGATTGGGATTTCCTTGATTTTGGTTCTTGGGAAAGTGATTGTATTGGTTTGGGAATTTGGAAGGCTCACTAGGATAGTGGGATCCAAGAGGAGGAAGAGGAGGATTGATCCTTTGTGGTTGAGGAACAAAAGGGTAAAGTTGTTGGAAGTTACCAACACCTTAAAAATATTGAAACTGTTTTGGGTTTTGAGGAGGGAATTGAGGGGGATAAGAGATGGGATTACCATACCACAGGCCTTTGTTATAGGAAGAAGAGAAGGGCTCAGAGTGAGGTTGGTTGAAGTTTCTAAAAAACTGACCTGATAGTTGAGGGTTGGTGTTCTGCTAAGAATAGGCTGTATTGAGCTCCATTGGTCCAGATGAATCAGAGGGATCCTCTTGAAGTTATAGACATGTGTCAGTTAGATGAGATGGGGAGATACAGATTCCAAAGTTCTTGACAGGTCCAGGGAATTGTGGAGAAGATGAGGTTGGGGCTTTGGTAGCTACAAATAGTTGTCGTACAAGACCTGTAAGTTCACTCATCCACTCTTTCATCTTGTTTGGCTCTATAGATTGACTATCTTGGGCTTGTTTTACTTGAGCATGTGCTCGAGTATGGAATTGTTGTGTGTTTACAGCCAAGTTGCTTATAAGATCTCTTGCAGCTGCAGGAGTTTTATCAACAAGAGAACCACCACTTGTGACATCAATGAGAGTTCTATCCATCACCAATAACCCCTCATAGAAGTATTGGATCAAGAGTTGGTTAGGGATTTGGTGATGTGGTCAGGTTTCAACAAGCTTTTTGAACCTCTCCCAGTATTCATGGAGTGATTCACTTCGAAACTGATGGATACCACTTATTTCCTTTTGAATAGAAGCAGTAAGAGAAGCAGAAAATAATTTCTCTAAGAAGAGTCACTTCATGTCATTCCATGTGGTTATGGAACCAGGAGGGAGGTAGTAGAGACATGACTTAGCAGTGTTAGCTAGGTAAAAAGGGAATGCTCGTAGTTTGATTTATTCCTCAGAAACCCCTTGAGGCTTCATGGTAGAGCACAACACTTTGAAATCTTTAAGATGAAGGTGTGGATCCTCACTAGCTAGCCCGTGGAAATGAGGGAGAAGATGAATCAAACCTGATTTGAGTTTGAAGTCATCATATATGTTTGGATATTGAATACCAAGATCTTGGTAATTCATATCAGGGTCAGTGAGTTCTTTAAGATTTTGTTCCCTAGGATTGGCCATATCTAATTCAATTGGTTGGACAAGGACTGGTTCTTGAATTATTTGATTATCTCTTATGTTCCTCCAAAGTTGGTGAAGTGTTCGCTCAATTTCAGGGTCAAAAAAATCTGAGGGATTTTTTGGGAGGCTATAGGGCATTTAGAAATATTTTAGAAGATATAGAAAGATGAGTTTTTATTTGTGTTTTGTTTTCATTTTTTTTTTAAATTTTATTTTTTTTTGTTTTTTTACAATAACCAGAAACTAAAGACTATTTAATTGCACCATCCCTAGAAACGACGCCATTTGAAAGCATGGACGATTGTCTCCTATCGACCGGTTAAGGTTCCGATGCTCTGCTAATTTGTACAGCAGCACTCGGGTTGAATCCTCAGCGATGATACGTTTTAATAGTCGATTGTTTTTTGTTGATTATATTTTGATTGGGGGGTTTGTTTGCAGAGCTTAAATGAAGTGATTAATGGTTGGTTTTTGATTTAAAAATTTGATAAAGATTGGGGTGAGTTCATTTTTAGGGAGTTAAGCTTGTGATATCCTTGATCTTTGCTTTATATTGCATTTAAATTAACACCCACTTCACAAGATAACGTTGATCGGAATTCCTAAGTGTTAAGGATTTAATCCAAGCCTTAAATTAACTTAGGGTTCTAATATCAATTAGAGCTTGTTGATGGTAGTGTATTTATGGTTCCAATAATCCATGGAAACTACACGTTAAACAAAACAAGTCATTAATCTATGACATGTTAAGTCCAACATACACAATGTTAAATTAAAGAATACTCATCGAGTAAAATCTATCAATCGCTTAACATCTATAAATAATGACTCACCCAATGGGAGATTTAATCAGCAATTGAAATGATTAGTAATATGGTTATAATTATTGTGATGATAAATTAAGAAGATAAGAAAAATAAAGGGATAAGAAAAGAGTGGTGCGTCGAACACACACACAAACGATGATGATAATTAAAAACAAACTTTAGATTGAATGAGAAAGCAAAAGAAGAGAAGGGGATTCAACCATATTTAAAATATTTTAAGAACATAAATATTAATATATAGAAGTTGGAAGAGAATAATAGATATTTAAGAAGAAACTTTCATTAAAACAAAATTACAAAAAAATACTTACAAGATTACAATAATAAAGAACACAAAAGTAAAAGGAAACAAAGAGAGGAGGAAAGATATCTCAAGTGAAAACTTGAGTATGGAAGGTCCTACCAAGATCTTATAAAGGCTTTTTTCGTGCCAATATGTGCTCATATCTTCTAAAATGCCAACCCCTTTGAAGGAGAGGAGGGGAATGTATTTATAGCCCAAAGAAGTGGACTATTTACATTCCCAATCTATCCCTACACTTGGCTCAACAATTTGGACATTAAGAAAGCCTAATCTAGAGATATATCCTTCTTAAAAGTTTTAGATAATAATGTTATCTGACTACTATAATTTTTTTGAGGAATTTGGAATTATGGAGCCAAAGTTATGGCGGGTTCAATAAACAATGTTAAACTGTCCATTTCTATACATTCTTTTTCGGTGGCCAAAATATGAATGGATTTTGGAATAGTAAGATGACTTCAAATCTGAATGATTTCTTCAAAAAAAGTTTGCCACCTATATCTCCTATTTCAAACTGCAAAATATCATCTTGATTTGATGAATCTATCAGGAGACATGTCATGAATAATTTATTGATTTTAATTCCCATCCAGAATGATGGTTTGAGTTTAAATTAATCATTTGGAACCCTTGTCTTTGGATTTGGTCCTTGAAATGTTTATCCAAGACTCCTTACATCTTATCCCAAACGTTGGAGGAGAAAAAAGGAATTTGGACTTCCTGATTGAGCCCAGCAATTAAATTTTCATGGCTGTTCCTGTTTCTTCACAGATTCTATGGCCTTCTTGTGTGGTCCATATAGGCCTTCAAATGACATAATTGTCCCATTATCCATTATAATTAAATGTTTTATATTGAATTAGTAATCATAAAAATCAAGAACCACACAATTTGGTTCAGTAGGGGGAGAGGTATAAATAAAATAGTAAACTGACTTAATTGGACTACTTCTAAAAATGCTCAAAAATTATACTTAGTATCAAAACATTAATATATGACACAAATTATGCACATTTCATATAAAATTAGTAAAGGGAGTGTATAATAAGTCATGAAAATATTAATAACACCAGTTTTGTAAAAAAAGTAAAATCTTATGCATGAGGCATAAAACTTGTGCGCAAGACACCTAAAAGGGTGCGTAAAAGATTTGAGTTCAGCATAAGTAGTTAGTTGTGTGAAAGGTAGTTATTACCAGCTCCCAGGTAGAAAAGAGAAGAATTGTTTTGAAAGATCAAAATATGAAATCTAATTAGGAATCACTAAAACTTTCTTTTTCCCTATTTGTGCTAAGAGGGTGCACACACACTTGTGTATTGTTTTCCAAGTTCTACATGAGTTTAAGGGTATATCCTACTCGTTGTATTCCATATAAAAGGATTATTTTCTAGTGGATTGTATGGTACTGGATTGTTTCCATACCATACAAAGAACGTAGCTACTTTTTTTTTGAGTAGTGAACCTTTTAAATCTTGTGTTCTTGTGGATGTGTGTTTTGATTATGTTCAGCAAGGAAAGAACTCTTTAAAATGAGGTGAAGGTTGTTTCAAAAAGAAGGAAATATAAAAGAAAAAGATATCAATTATTCAACCCTCCCCATCTTAGTGAAACTTGGATCATGAATTGACAATTTCATCATGCACTAACCATACGGTTAGCCACTGTCCAAAAACACTACTTGGCCACACATTTTCCTGGGTAAGAGTGAATGCTTTTCCAAGTTGTGCGCCAACCGTGTGATACTTGATGTTGACCCAAAAACTTCCATTTTTATCAAAAATCAAGGAGGAAACCCATGTATAATCACTATACTGAGAATAAACAAAGGAAATACCTCAAAATTCAAACCCATCACACCCAAAACTCAAGAGAAAAATCAAGATCCCAAAATAAACTGGAAAAAATGATGAAAACAAAATCCCGAGTGTGACATCATGAATTTTAAAATCAAGATTTTGATTCTTTTTTGCGCACAAAATGGCTATAATAATAACTATTCTACTCCTAGTACCCCACAATAGAATGGTGTAGTGGAAAGAAGAAATAGAACCCTCCAAGAAATTACCTAAACCATGATGAATGAGTATGAATTACCTATTTATTTTTGGTTTGAAGATATAAATATGACTTATTATATAATAAATAGAGTTTTAATTATAACTCTTTTAAAGAAAACCACATATAAATTATGGAATGGTAGAAAACCAAAGGTAAATTCCTTTAGAGTTTTTGGTTGCAAAGTTTTATTCTTAATACTAAGGATAATCTTGATAATTTTACTTCCAAAAGTGATAAAATAATTTTCCTTAGTTACTCAAAATCAATTAAACCATATAGGGTGTTTAATAAAAGAACAATGATTGTGGAAGAATCTACACATATAAAATTTGATGAAACAGATCCACATGAGCCTAATACTTCTTTAGAAAACCTTTAATATGATCTATTGAATCTGAATATAAATGAAAAACCTTTTGATACTTCTATGAAACAAGCATAAAAATCATCCAATTTAGAGGAATAACCTGAACCTGAACCTATAGAAGACAATGAGATATCCAACCCTTCTTTTCCTAGAACCGCTAGGACTCATAGATACTATCCTCTTAATGTTGTAGTTTGAGATCTAGATATAGGTACAAAAACTAAGCATTCTCATAGAAATCAGGTTGAACATCAAGTATTCTTATCAAAACTTGAACCTAAGAACATCAATGATATAATTAATAATGAATTATGGGTGATAGAAATTCAATAAGAACTTAATCAATTTTAAAGAAATAATTTTTTGGAACTAGTATTTAGACCTCTAGATGCTCTGACCATTGGCACTAAGTAGGTGTTTAGAAACAAAGTTGATGAGTCAGGAACTACAGTTATAAATAAAGCTAGACTGGTTGCATAAGGATATAGTCAAGAAGAGGGTATTGACTGTGAGGAAAACTTTGCACCAGTGACTAGAATTTAAGCTATTAGAATACTACTTTCTTATCCAGCATATTTGGATTTCAAACTATATCAAATAGATGTTAAGAATGTATTATTAAATGGTCATATAGTTGAGGATGTTTTTGTTGAACAACACACTGTATTTAAAAATAATCATTTTACAAATCATGTTTTTAAATTAAAAAAATATTTATATGGTCTAAAACAAGCTCCAAGAGCTTGGTATGATAGGATTAGATATTTTCTAATTTCTAAATGGTTTTTAAAAAATATAGACGATCCTAATCTATTTATAAAAATAATTTCAAAGGATTTTTTAGTGGTTCAAATTTGTGCTGATGATATTATGTTTGGATCTTTTAAAAATTATCTGTGTACTAATTTTTCAAAAATGATGAAAAGTGAATTTGAAATGAGTTTAATGGGAGAACTTAATTTATCTATTGGTTTTAAAAATTTTCAATATATATATGGAATTATTTTAAATCAAATAATAGTAAATAAATTTTAAAATATTTTGGTTTGGATAGCACAAAAAGTAGTGATACTACCATGAGTACCACCTCTAAGATAGATCTTGATGAAACTTGAAAGCTAGAGTATAGAACCAATTACAGAGGTATTATTGGAATATTTCTATACTTAATTTCCAGCTGACCGAATATTATGTTTAGTGTGTGTATGTGTGCTCATTTTTAAGAAAATCCTAAAGAATACCATTTACTTACGGTTAAAAGAATTTTAAAATACCTCAAGTATACAACCAATTTAGGATTATTCTAACCTAAAGGAAAATCATTTTAATTAGTGAGTTATTCAGATGTGAATTTTGGTGGCTGTAAGTTAGATAGAAAAAAAATATTTGGAATATGTCACCTTTTGGGAAAGTCACTAGTTTCATGGTGTAGTAAAAAGCAAAATTATGTTGCACTGTCTACTACTAAGGCTAACTATATAGCTATAGGCAGTTTTTGTGAACAAATTTTGTGGATAAAACACACTTTACTAGACTATGGATATCAATTTAGACATGTCACTATAAATTTTTACAACAAAAGTTCGATAAATATTTCTAAGAATCCTGTATCTCATTATAGGAAAAAACTTATTGATGTAAGACATCACTTTTTGAGAGATCATTTCAAAAAAGGTGATATAAATCTTGAATTCATAGGAATTGAACATCTTATTGGTGATATTTTTACAAATCCTTTTAATTTTGAGAGATTGAGCTATATCAAACATGAACTTAGAATGATAAACTTTTGTTAATTCTTTACATTCAAATTTCCACCACTAAAAGATCCACCGTTGGAGATCCATCATTGGGTGATCCACCATTGGTGATCCACCTTTGGAATATCCACCATTAGAGATCCACTATTAGTGATCCACCATTGGAATATCCACATTTGGTGATCCACCATTGGGAGATCCACCATTGGGAGATCCATAATTGGCAATATGCCGGTCTAGTCTCCATTATTATGTTCCCATTGCTCTTATTTTCTATGTTTAAATTTTTATTATAGTTATGTATATATATTTTATTATATTTTCAATTTCAAATATTTAAATGATAAAATCAAACTATAAATCTGATTTTGAAACACTCTCACCCGTGTCTAATTTTCGAACAGTTTCAAATTCCCTTTTCTACCAAACTTCAACCTTCCTCATGCTCTTCCTTCGCCTTTCAATTCAATACAATGGTGAGAGTGAAGCATCCTTCTATGTCACATATTGAAGGATCATGACCTACAAAGAGATCCCATGGAGAATTGAGTTGTGCTGCATTCGAACCCAAAAACCCCAGCTTGCAACTCGAGTAGTTGTTGCAGAGAAAGAGATAGATGAAGAATGAATGATGTAAAGCAAGTCATTAGTTCTCAAGGTGATTCAAGATCAGGGATGGATTGAATGGTTCTCAAAGAATGACCAAAATTTTTATTTGAGGTTGGTTCACCAATTATACCAGTATGCAGAGTACAACTTTAGTAATAAGAAAGATGTGATTCTTAGTATGATCGAGGGAAAATAGATAATATTTTCTTCAAAATAATGGGATCATTGAATAAATGTACATCACCGAGGTGTTTTTAATGAATATTAAGGTTTTATACCAAGTGATAGTAAGTTTTTTGTGTATGAGGATACAATTATAGAGCTAACTAGAAATGATATAGTGAGAAGATATACTACTACAGATCTTGATGGTGAGTATAGGCTCCTGTTCAAATTTATTCATCGCATTCTATGTCCTAGGAAAGGGGATTTTAGCATGATGGGGTACTAGGATGTATTTATATTATTCCTTATGAAAAAGGGGTTAAAATAAATCTTTTAGATATCTTATGGTGAATGATGAATATGAGAAATACCTCATCAAGATAAAACTCTTTGATCTATCCTAAACTGATCTCATCTATGTTAGAATCTAAGAGCTTGGTTGATGAGAATGAAGAAGAAGTTAAATTTGGTGGTTTTTATTTGATCCAATTTACCTGTAAAATAATGAAGGTCAACTGTAATCCATGTATGAAGAAATGGATTTTGGACAATGAAAAATTGTATGAGGATTTTAATCCTATGGAACACCCTACAAGTCCTAAGTATATAGTAGACCCTAGATTATATCCAGATGATTTTTTTGTTTAATTATGATGAAGAAGTTTAGGAAGAAGAGGCCAATGTTGAAAAATAAGTATCAGTAGTTATTTTTGTTGAAGAAGGGAGTGACCCAAATGTGGTCAAGAGTCCCTGTGCTGCCTATGGTGCTGCTAGAACTTTTATTTCTCTCCCTGCTAGATAGAGCTTGTTGAGTGAAGGAGAAGACGAGAAGACTGAAGTCTTAGGAGAAGAACAAGTTCAGAGTTAATATGAAAACACAAGGTAAGTATTGGAAGCATTTTATGGTTACAAGTATAGAAATGACGATGGGAATCATGAATCATAAGGTCTTGATGATGATGATTTTGAGAGGGAACAATCCATCCATATCCTGTTGTTTTAGTTTTAGATAGGTCTATAGATGTTGATACACCAGGCTCTGTCTATCCTGATGATGATACTACCTCTGTTAGAGGTGGTCCTAGAACATTTATTGAGGGTGATTAATCCCCAGGTACTTCCAGTTAGAGATCAGTTTATATAGATGAACCTTCTTCCACAGTTAAGGATGGAGCTATATCCAAGGGGGATCCATATCTTGGTTCCAAGTTACTAGGAATTTCTTATCCTAATTCAAATGGTAAGGATGATTGTGATGATTATCATAGTAGTACACCATAACATAATGTACATGCTATTTTGGTTGTTGGATTAGATCTTAAGGGATATCAGATTGAGAGGATTGATGAGGCAGAGTAATTGTAAGCCTTTACCTTTGTCATGACTTCATTTGAAACTGATCACGGAGAAGCTACTCAATCTATTCCAAAGAAGATTCCTTCTCTTGTTCATGCACCCCATATCCCCTTAATTTTTTTTTCTAAAGATGATTTAGAAGATTTTAGAGAGATTTTGATTTCTAATTTCTATAGAGTTCTTCGATCTCAGTCTCCTAGAGTCACTTAGCTCAATGAAGCTGATACGCGACATATCTTTGAGCTAGTCATCTTCTATATTAAGCTCAAAATGATTCTAAAGATTCAAGAAGTAGAAATTGAGAATAGAAGATTGGATAATGAGATGGAATCAATGAAGTATATCATGGAGGATATAAGATACAATTTTAATATAGGATAAACATCCCTTATAGAGAGGTTAGATACCCTACCACCTGCTGTTATCTTTATATCCAAATCTACCATCAGACCTGATTTATCACTGATTAGATCTACCACTAGTTTAGTTGATCTATCGTTGAAAGATCTACTATTTTACCATGCTACCATTAGTATAATATACCATTGGTATATGCTACCATAAAATATGATCTACCACCAGTATTCTACCATTTATATTATAACTCTCATTTGAATTTAATTCCTCCAATGGATAGTTTAAGGAATTAAATGTAGAAAGCCTCACATGGATTTATTAATCATTATTAAATAACAAATCCATGGATAAATTGAATATAGATTCATAGATTTCCTGATTTAGTGCTCATCATGAGGATCTAGGTTATTATTATTATTATTATTCTTCAATAGATAATTAGTGTAATGACTCTGACCCCGGTAGCTCAGAGCCGATGCCTTACTTTATTATATTGGCATAGATAAAATATTAAAATCCCAAAGGACCAAAAAATTTAGAATTTTTGGAGAACCATATTACATACATAATACCCATTTTATATTGGGAAAAGAAAATGAAGTACAAAAAAAGTAAAATCTCAGTATCCTTGAAACTCATTCCAAAAATTCATCTTCATATCCCGGGGAAATAAAAAAAATAAGGGCGAAATCAAATGCTCAGTAAGGGTTAAGTATAAAAGAAGAAATCATAAATCAATAAGAACAAAAAATATGAAAAGTTAAATAACTGAATAAACATTCCATTTAAATAACTTGACTTCTTGAATAGATAAGGAAAAATCAATATGGCAAGGTAAATAACTGAAAACACATTCTATTTAATCAATAAACTAAGAATTAAATGCATACATAGATAATATCACAATGAAAATATCATGGATAATAATGATTGAATTATCAATAAAGTAAATTCTTAATTATTATATGCCATGTATCAAGCATATTAAAACCTCCACTTTCAAGATCTATCCTCCTAAAATTTTAAAGCTATAAGTAGATTCCTATTTAATTTGGCCAACTGATTTGTCTCTTGAGACTTGTTGATGCATCGAGGGGATATATAAAGTATGGGCCCCATAAATAACTGTATATCAAAATCATTCTTCATATACCAAATAATTTATTTAATTCATGAACAATATGTGTTATCATAAAATATCCACATTGAGTAAATAATATATATTTATCAATATTTCCACAGTTAATCAAATAATATTCAAAGTAAAAATAGTATATAAAAATGGTACATAGTTTAGGAAATAATCATATAAATCACAAAAGAATCTGGATATTTATGATAAATGTAATTTCTAATGAAAAATGATTATAATAAAGTGATTTTTTCAAGAGAAAGTTAACAATCACCAAATAAAGTGATATTCCACAATAACTTTTATCACTTGGTAATTTTGAAATCAAATCCCCTTGGATGAAATATGTTAAATTGAAACTTAAAATACTATGATGAATAAAGTATTCATGATATTATATATTAATGGGAAATTATATATACCATATAAAATAAACTATATACATAACATTACAATATGCCTCAATGAAATGAAATTGAGACGAAATCCCTTATCTCTCATGTCCTTTTGGGTGAACATGATTTAACCTCATGTATAAGGTTTTTAAACATGTTATTAACTTATAAAAACATATCAGTATTTATGATATCATATATGGTTCTTTTATAACATTTTACCACATGTTCATTAATAACCATTCTCTATTTTCATTGTTTTAGGTGTTAATTGCCTTATTTTCTTATGCGTGTTTTGTCATTGAAGATCCGGTTATTGCATATATTTTAGAGTTTAATCATCTCTAGAATAATAATAATGAAATAATTATCATATTTTTACATAAATATTTCTTTTAAAACCAATCATGAATTATTTTTATGAAAAATGAAATACATTACGATCGTAGAGATGGTAGTCCGTACATACACATGAGTAACATTTCCATTTCTCACAAATCATTATAGAGATGAGGTGAGTAATATTTTAACTTTAAAAAATGATCATAATATAATTAATATCATATTATATATTTATATATATCATACCTATGGTGTGGTGATTCAAATAGAGTCACATCGCTTCATGAAGGTGGTGGTCCACACGTACACGAACGATGCTATCATCTTTTCATGAGTGAAAAGGGAAGAAATAAAATGATATATATTATCTTTAAATAATGATAAATATGTCACTAATATTATAATTATTTTATTTATATAATATATAATTATTAACTTTATATTTATCACCTCCCATGTGAAGCGTTAGTGAAATACGAATCACATCGCTTCGTGAGGCGGTGGTCCACCGTACACACGAGCGACATTATCATATCTCCTATGGAATAGAATATAAATATATATATATATATGATATAGCGATTCAAGGGGTATAAATATGTTATAAATATCATATATATACTTTATATTCATCATAATACACAAACTTGAGAGGTGGAAATGAAAAAACGAACAACATTGGTTCGTGAGGCGGTAGCCCGTCGTACACACAGACGGTGATTTCATAACCGATTTGATGGAAGTGGAGATGGTTTAAGTTAATTAAATTATTATAAAAAACCATAGTATATTTAATATAATTAGGTTATTATATCATCATGGTATAATAAAAATTTATGGAGGTGGATAAATAAGTAAAATAAAGAATCTTGTTGAAGAACATTACCTCTTTTTTGGGTATCCTCCTTAGGTTTGCACTAAAGCCTTCCTAGGTTTGATTTATGAAAAAATAAGGATTATAGGATGAGGGTATGAAATTTTTTAATTGATTTGGTCTGGTATTTTCCTAACCAATTGGTTTTTAAGATGTAAAAAGAGGATAGGGGGTGGCCTTTTATAAGTGGGGTGAGTGATACACTTGTAATTTTTTGAAAGAGTGAATTCCACCCACATTGTTTTCATGTAACTAGGACCCAATAATGGTAAATTATATATAATAGAAAGTATAATGTATAAATATGGACATAAAATTGGTTTTGGATAATTTTTTAGGTCATTTGGACCCTTATGTTTAAAGTTTAATCCCTTGGTAAACTAGTTTTTACATTAATCACTATAATTAATTTTAACTATTTTCACTAATCAGTTTGGTAAAAAATTAATTTTTCCTTATTATAAATTATAAATTATTACGATTCAAAATATTTAATCCATTTTTCCAAATTCAATTCACATAATTAGAAAAAATTAATTTATAATTAACCCCACATACATGATGAGAAAGTGAGTTTTTAAAGTGAAAATGTTCAAAAGGTTACAAAGTTTTTATATCTAAATTCAATATGAAAATAATTCCAATGACATAAATTGTATTAATAGATTTATAATTTATCTATTTTTTAATTTATAAAAAATTCAAAATATAATTTAACATTATAAATTATTTAGATGAAAAGACATTTTTCAATTAACAATCCAACATTTTTCACTATTCATCAAATAATGAAGCTTTTCAGAAAAATATCAAAAATTTACCCTAAGATAATTTTGATATTAAAATTTAAAAAATGAAGTATATTTTTTAATATAAATTTTCTAAATGTGGAAAAAAATAAATTTAAATTATGTGTGCAAAGTGATACTAATCCGTCTTTTAGAAAAAATACAGTTTTTTAGAAAACATTTCCTTTTATTTAAATGACACTTATTATTATTTATAATCAATAGATAACCAATAAATGTGTGTAAAATATAATTTTTCATAATTTAGTTAATACTATTCATTCTCACCATTCTAGAAATTAGGCGATAACTATCATATAATAATATTAAAAAATATATTATTGTTTGGTAAAACTCGGTCTTACATGTAACGTAAGCTAAACTCAATATTACGTGTAATGAAAGCTGTTGAAGATATTGAATAAATATAGAATTAAGACTCAGGTGTTATATTTTCTTTTAATATTGGTTTTTCATGTCATACATGTTATTTAATAAAATTTTATTCTTTTATAATTTTGAGGTGTTACATTCTCCTCACCTTAAATAAGTTGCATCCTCACAATTTAAACTTGATCTTAGAGACTTAGGGTTTGACATTTGAAAATTATTTTGTTGAAACCCACATCATAAAAATTGTTAATAAACCATCCTATTAATAATAGATTGAGGAAAGTACAAAATTTATTTTTATTAATCATATAACTAGGTTTACAAATAGGAGAATATAAGTGGGAAATGAAAACATGGATATAAAAGAGAAAAATAATACCAAAATACTGAGGGAGAGCGATAGAGAACATGTTTAAGAGAAAATTAATCACCAAAAAACATTAAACCAAATAGGTCTAAAAAATTTCATTGAAAACTTTAGAAATTATGGAAATAGGATAAAATTTTATTTCAAGAAACTTTTTCCTAAAGTAGAAAAATTATTTTACTATCAAAAAATATAATCAAATATACTTACTCTATACATTTCTAATTCATAAGCACAATTTCATCCTTTGGTTGTGCCTAGATAAATTTTCAATCCATCACTTACTCTAATAAATGAATATAAAAAAATTAATTTTTTATTTCTAAAGCACTAAAATTCACTTTTAACAGATTGTAAGATCCATAAAAGAATAAAAAGTCTATTCGTCTATCTCAAACTATTTCAAAAAACCAATATGGTTAGTACAAGTTATTCAATATACATAAATCTTCATATGGAGAATTAATGCATTAATATCTAAAACATCTTACAAGGTTCAAATTAAACCATTTCATAAATGGTTAACCATATGAACCTTTTCAAAAGATCAAGATCCAGAACTTTAGAAAGAAGTTCAATTAATTTCCAAAATGAACTTACCATTAATCTTCAAACAACATGAAGTATATCTTAATTTTCACATACCAAACATGTGAATACATTCATCATGTATTCTCTTGAAACATGTTAATAAAATAAATTACCATAAAAAATTATTGAAAACATGAATTCTTCCTGAATCCTTAAATAAAACACAGATTATTAGATATATTCCTTGAATCCAAAAATGTTGGTAACTCCATAAATGATAGCATAAACAATTTTTTCAACAATTAATTAATCATTTCCAAGGTAGTTAGTATTATCCAATTTAATTTATCCATATAATTCTTTATCGAACATAATTATCTCAACATCAGGAATATATTAAGGGTTATCATTCCCTCAATCATGTGTTTTAAAAGAAGTTCAACTTTCCACTGAATCATTTTTCTTGTTCATCGATACCGTTTAGCATATACTCTCAAATACTTAATGAAATACTAATGAATTGAATTATTTATATATTTCATAATTCTTATTATGATAATAACATCAATAAAATACTTTTACAACATATATCTTGGATCCAAATACACAAAAACCTTAATCATTCCGCTTCAGTTGTATCAATAACATATCGTTGAACTTAATCCCTTAATTTTTTCTAAGGTATATTCCATTGACACTTGGGGATTTCATTTTTATAGTTCCCCATATCCTTATAGTTAAAACACTGAATAGTAGTGTTTTCTTTCTTACCTTTGCATTCTTTTTCTCGGTGACCCTTTTCTCCACACTTATAACAAACTCCCAATCATTTCAATTATTTACTAGGGTGATTATTTCCATAGTTATCACATGTGAAAAAATAATTCTTTCCATTCTTCCCTTTATCTATTATTTTATACCCTATACCTTTATTCTATTACTTCCCTTTAAAGCTGTAAGACTTGGAGAATTATTTCTCTGTCTTGATAGCACATGAAACTATTTCATTGTATGAAGAAAAATTTTGAGAGACCAGTACCCTTCGAAGACTTAACTTAATCCTTTGAAAGAAATGATTAATCTTGAACTCCATGTTGCTTATGTAATCTGTATCATACCTAGATAACCTTGTAAAGGTATATTTATACTCCACAACACTTTCTTCTTCCTTTTTATTTAAGATAAGAAATTTCTCTTTATCTTCATCTGTTGCTCACAAGGGAAATATTTATCAACGAACGTCTACTTAAAATATTTCCATTCTATGAGTTTTATTTCTTCTTCATCCCTAGTGTATTATGAATCTACAACCACCATTGATCAAAATTAACTTTGAGACAATACACTGAAAGTGTAACCTTTTCCTTTTCACCACATCCCAATGCCATAAATATCTTCTCCAAAGACTTAATCCATTACTCAGCTACCATTAGATAAAAAATCCTACTAAATGATGGGGACTCTGTCACATAAATAAATCTAACATAGGATAATATCTCTGTGGAATATTTTTTTACATCCAAGAAAGTTTATTTTCCATAATCTCATTAAGCTACCCTAATAAATCCATAATTTTCTCAGTTCCAATACCAGCTGTATTGGCTTCCTCAGTAGGGAAATCTCTACATTTTCCACAAGTATTGATACCCTTCATCCTTCCAGGTTCCATTTCTAAAAAATGGAATATTATAGCAAACTTATCTTTTTACACATATTATTACATGATTTTAAGCATAATTAACCATCAAATACAAACTAAGGATCGTAAAGTCTAGTGTCTTTGGAAGATTAGGTACATAAAACTGAAAACATAAAACTAGAATAAAACATATTTATATTAATAATATATAAAGATATCCTAAATTAATTTTATTCCCTACATCTACATAGGATAACCTAGGGAATACATAGACAAAATGGATGAGCTAAAAATCCTAGTAAGGGAATAAACATAGGAATAAAGTATAACACATGAGTTAGAATGCATGAAATGATGAAATAAAAAGGCATGTAATAAGGATAAACATATGGAATCATAAAATACAGAACATGGGATCATGTGATCATGAAAAAATAGAAATGTGACAACAATATATAACATGACATAAACATGAGTCAAGGATAACTACCAAGACTATATCACATGGTGGACAAAGTACCATAAAGGAATTAAGTTTACTCCCTATCCCAACATGAAATATCATGAAACTAAACATTAACCAATGCATTGTAGCACTATCTTGACACACCCATTATAACATATTTATGAATATTTGTTCCACATGAATAATTAAACATAAGGAATAAACATAAGGGTTTCCATGGAAAGAAATGGGTATCATAATCATGTCATAAGGCATAACCAAAGGGAATATCATAATGGTGTCCATGAAAGAATGGATTTAAATTATACTTGGATATTAATAATAGAAAATAGGCATATATAATGATAAATGATGTCCAAATAAAGTGAAAACTTAAAAAATAGTGTTTAATAAACTTTATAAATGATCCACTTTAGTACGATTTAAGGGAAAATATTAAAGAGAATTAAAGAGAACAAAGGCATATTTTTTTGTATAAAACCATAAATGAAATAATATAGTTTTTTATGATGAAATAAATGATTTTAAAAAAATAATTGTGGATTAAAATATATTATAGAGTGTACTTGAAAAGGAGTAAGGAATTGGGAAGTTCCCTTTAATCGGTCTTGCTTATCGGGATGAATTGAGAAGGGAACCTTATAAAATATGTATTTACGCATAAAATATGGATGAATTGATCTGGATAGATATGTTTGGAATATAAAAATAGAATTAAGGATGAGTACATAAGAATAATTAATAATTAAATTAGGATAAAGAGAGATAAAGTATAACTTGAAGGAAAAAATGGAGGTTCAGAGAGAATCCCTTACCTTATGTCCAAAAGTTTTCCACACTTACACTTAATTTCCTGGATAATCAAATTAGATACATTAATTAATTAATTAATTAATAACCTATTATACATGTATTTTTATTTATTATAATTTTATTAATTTCATTTATGGATTTTTTAACAAGTTATAAGATTGAATTTCGTCATTCCAGGAGTGTTTGTTTCATGATTTTATGATCGGTTCCCTTGAGTTTAATTATGAAATTTCTTGCCAAATGGAATTAAAACTACAGAAGTGGAATGATATTATATTAATATAATTAAATAATTTTAAATGTTCCCATATATCATTTTGTTTTTAGATATGATAATGATTCATTAGATAAAATGTTAATGAAAAATGATTAGTTTATTTTAGTGTTTTTTCGATCAACATAAACTAGTTTTGTTTTATTATTTAATATTATGTATATATAAGAGTTAATGAACATGAAAAACTATATAATATACATGTTTAAATATGTTTTAACCACAATAATGGTTTTATGACCATCCTTTAATGTGGTAATGGAAAACAAAAAATCATTGTCTACGAAGGCGGTGAATCGACACCTCACGGATAATGTTTTCATTTTTAGAATAAAAGAATAACAAAAGGGATTTAATGATGAATATAAAATTAACACAATAATATATATATATATATATATATGATATGATATTGGAGTTATCATGTAGCTTTTTATTGTGGAGGTAAGGATGAGTTAGAATAAAGAAATAATTTAAAAGAGAAAGGTGGAGGATTTTACCTCTTGTATAAAGTCTCCTTGGGAACCTCCTTATGGAACTAGGGTTTGGTCTTTTTTGAGACCAGAAGCTCTTGGACATGGGTATTACTCTTGGTAAGGTAATTGGGTAGGATTCAGACAATATTCAAGGCTTTGGAGGTGTGATAAGAAGGGGTGGTGAGGGGTAGTATTTATAGTGGGAGGAGAGGGGTGTTTTTGATTATTTTATTCATTTGTTTATTATTTTGGATCAAGAATATCAATAGTGTTGATTATTGTGAATAAATATAGTAAAAGGTTTAGGGTAATCCAAAACAGTGGATGATTACCTCATTCACACATCACCCATGACTCAATAATTCATGTATTTGTTAAATACCGTAAATTAGTGTATTTCATTATTCACCAAAAATTCAATTATTTCAGAAAAATCCCAAAAATTCACCCCAACTATTTTCAAAATATGGAATTAAAAATTGGACTCCATTTTATGAAAATAATTTTCTAAACGTGATAAATTTAATTTTTAATTAAAATCATTATTTATTAAAAAAATACCGATTTTAATATTATAAATGATTTTATGACACTTTGAAAAATTAATTAAGGTCTCATAAAATTATATTATAATTATAATAAAACAAAATATTAATTTATGACTCTATTTTATGAAAATAAATTTTATTTTAAATTAGTACATTAATTATAAAATTATAAATAAACATTTATGTTTTACAAAAATACCAACACTTAATTTATCATTTTTAAAACATTTATTCACTTATTACAAGATATAAATATATCATATTTTTATATATAAGATACTTAAATTTTATTTATACTTTAATAGGTGAGGTTACTATTCTATTGGCCGGATTACTATTCCTAATGGTCATATTACTATTCCAACAGTCAGGTTACTATTCTATTGGTACACGTTCCTTAATTTCTATGAATACCACTTATTTAATTATTAATAATGTTTTTATTAGGTTCTATATGTGATTTATGTGTTTTATAATTTATAAAATAATTATAAGAAGGGAAATTCAATTAATAAAATTTTGGGTCATTACACACATACTGGATTAGCTCATAAAATTATGAATTTTAAATCATAATGTATAATTAAAAATATGGTGTAACACTTAACATAAATTAAAAACTTATGCATTGTTAATCTCAGAATCATAAAATTTTGTTTCTTTAGGGATATATTTATTTTCAAATCCTTCAAAATAGTTTGTAAATAGAATGTGAATTATCCTAAGAATTTTCCCTAGGAGTATCAAACCAGGTGCATAGTAAGGCCCGTTGTCAGGTACCAGGTAACACTCAAGTCAAGCCCAACATGCCTTTTTCAGAGTTATTACCCCTAGGTACCTTTGTGCTAGAACCATGTCCACTTGTAGTATCCAAACATGGATGTATTTATAGGAAAACTGTATAATATCTATCTTATCAAAAATTTATGATATTCTTCTATACTTATCCTCAAATTCTATCTTAGGGTTATGTTTCCTAATATATGTTTTCCTAAATCTACTTCCCAAGGATTCAAAAAAACTTGACCTGATACAAACTATAATGACCCCGACCCCAATAGCTTAGAGATAGCGACTTACTTTATTACATTGGTATAGATACATGATTTAAATCCCAAAGGACCGAACAATTTAGTAGTTTTGGAGAACCAGATTACATATATGATACCCATTTTATATCGAGAAAAGAAAATAAAGCATAAAAACATTAAAATCTTAGTATCCTTGAAACTCATTCCAAGAATTCATCTTTATATCACGGGGAAAGGAAAAAAAATCAAGATCAAATACCCAATAAGGGTTAATTAAAGTGGAATCAATCATGAATCAATAAGAATAAACAATATGGAAAGGTAAATAACTGAACACACATTCCATTTAAATAAATTTACTACTTTAATAGATAAGGCATAATCAATATGGAAAGGTAAATAACTAAAAACACATGTCATTTAAACAATAAACTTAGAATGAAATGCATACAAAGATAATATCATAGTGAAAATATCATTGCTAATGATGACTAAATTCTCAATGAATGAAATGATTAATTATTGTACGCCATGTATCAAGCACATGAAAACCTATACTATCAAGATCTATCCTCCAGATAGTTTAAAACTACAGGTAGAAACCTGTTTAATTTGGCCAACTGATTTGTCTCATAAGAATTTTCGATGCATCAAGGGGATATATAAAGTCTAGGACCCACTCGCAACTGAATTTTCAAATAATTACTCATATATTGAATAATAAATTTAATTCCTGAATAATATTCCTTATCATCAAATATCTGTATTGAGTAAAGGATATAGATTTATCAATATTTCCCCAGTTAATCAAATAAAATTCAAAGTAAAAATTGTATGTAAAAATGGTATAAGATTTAGGAAATAATAATATACATCACAAAATAATATGGATATTTAATATAAGTGTAACATCCAATAAAAAATATTACAATAAAGTGATTGTTTTAATAGAAAGTTATCAATCATAAAATAAAGTGATATTTCAAAATAACTTTTATCACTTGGTAATTTTAAAATAAAATCTCATTGGATGAAATAATTAAAATTTAAATTTAAAATACCATGAAGAATGAAGTATTAATGATATTACATGTTAATCAGAAATTATATACACCATATAAAAGAAAATAGGTGCATAACATTACAACATGCCTCAATGAAATGAAATTGAGACTAAATCCCTTACCTCTCATGTCATTTTGGGTGAACATGATTTAAAATACTATATATGGGTTTTAAAAATGTTATTAACTTATAATAAAACCATATTAGTATTTATTATATTATATATGGTATTTTTATAACATTTTACCACCTGTTCATTAATAACCACTCTTTATTTTCACTGTTTCGGGTGTTAATCACCTTGTTTTCTTATGCATATTTTGTCATTAAAGATCTAGTTCTTAAGCATATTATTGAGTTTCATCAACTCAATAATAATAATAATGAACTAATTATCATATTTTTTCATCAATATTTATTTTAAAACCAATTATTAATGATGAATATAAAAAATTAAGTAGTTATGATCATGGAGACAGTAGGTCATACGTATGCATGAGTAACGTTTCCATTTCTCACCGATCATTATGAAAAGGAGGTAAGTAATATTTTAATTTTACATAATTATAATAATATCATTAATATCATATTATATAGTTATATATATCATCCATGTGGTGCGGTGATATAAATAAAGTCACATCTCTTCATGAAGGTGGTAGTCCGCACATACATAAACGATGTTACCATCTTTTCACGAGTGAGAAGAGAAGAAAGAAAATGATATATATTATATTTAAAGAATTATAAATATGTCATGAATATAATAATTATTTCATTTATATCACATATAATAATTTACTTTGTCTTTATCACCTCCCATGTGAAGCGTTAGTGAAAGATGAATCACATCGCTTCGTGAGGAGGTAGTCCGCCGTACACACGAGCAACATTATTGCATCTCCTTTGGAATGGAAGGTAAAAAGATATATATGATATAGTGAATAAAGGGGTATAAATATTTTATAAATATCATATACATACTTTATATCTGTCATCATACCCAACCTTGAGAGGTGGAAATGGAAAAATGAACGGCATCAGTTCACGAGATGGTAGTCCGCCGTACAGACGAACGATGATTTCGTAACCCATTTTATGGAAGTGAAGATGTTTTTAAGTCATGATATTATTATAAAAAAATATTATTATATGGAATATACTGATTTTATTATATCATAATGGTATAATAAAAATTTAATTAGAAGAAGTAAAATAAAGAAGCTCATTGAAGAACATTACCTCTTCTTTGGGTATCCTCCGTAGGTTTGTACTAAAGCCTTTATAGGTTGGATTTATGCCCAAAATAAGTATTCTGGGATGAGATGAGGGAATTTGAGAAGTTATTTGGTCAGTTATTGGCTAAAAAAATTCATTTTTAAGGTGTGAATATAGTAGGAGAGGGGGTGGACTTTTATAAGTGGGGTGAGTGACACACTTGTAATTTTTTGAAAGAGTGAATTCCACCCACATTTTTCTCATGTAAAAAGGCCCTAATAATTGTTCATTATAAATAATATAAGTAATAAGGTCTATATATATCCATAAAATGTTATTTTTAATAGTTTATAGTTCATTTTACCCCTTATGTTTAAAGTTTAATCCCTTAGTAAACTCGTTTTTACCTTAATCACTGTAATTAATTTTAACTGTTTTAACTAACCAGTTTGATAAAAAAATTAAGTTATAATTATTATAAATTATAAATTATTATTATTAAAAATATGGAATCCTTTTTTTCAAATTCAATTATCATAATTGGTGAAAATTAATATAAAATTAGTCCCACAGACGTGACAAGAAACCATGTTTTTAAAGTGAAAATGTTCAAAAGTATACAAAATTTTTATACCTAAATTCAATATAAAAATAATTTAAATGACCTAAATTAGATAAATAGATGTATAATTTAACTATTTTATCTTTAAATCTAATTCAAAATATAATTTAACATTATAAATTATTTATACGAAAATGCAATTTTCAATTAAAATCCAATATTTTTCACTATTCATCAAAAAATGAAACCTTTTAGAAAAATCCCAAAAATTTATCCTAAGATAATTTTGATATTAGGATTTAAAAAATTAAGTTTATTTTTTTATATAATTTTTAAAGGTGGTAAAAATTAATTTTAAATTATGTGTGCAAAGCGCTACTAATCCGTCTTTTAGAAAAAATATAGTTTTTCAGAAAACATTTCATTTTCTTTTAAATGATACTCATTATTATTTATAATCAATAGATAGCCAATAAATGTGTGTAAAATATATATTTTCATAATTTAGTTAGTCCTATTCATTCCCTCCATTCCAACAACTAGGCAATAACTGTCATATAATAATATTAATAGTATATTGTTGTTCGGTGAAACATGGTCTTGCATTTAATACTAGATAAACTCAATGTTATATGTAATGAAATCTATTGAAGAGATTGAATAAATATATATTTAGGTCTTGGGAATTATATTTTATTCTAATATTAGTGTTTTGTATCATACATGTGATTGAATAAAATGTCATTCTTTTAGAATTTTGGGGTGCTACAATTAGACCTCAGAGAGCTATATATTAAAGATAACTCCCTCATGCGCATTGCTGATAGTTGAGATGTTACTACTACTGAGTGATGCATTATTATTAAAAGTGTGGAATATATAGAAGATCAAGAAAATCCATACGATATATCATATAAAAATCCTAACTCACCTATTTTAAAGTTTTTAGAACATCTACTAATTGAAAACAAAAGTAATTTTCAGAATTCTATGATAATTTGTTTTTTTACACATTTAGAGAAATATTTTTGAGGTTATTTCCAAGAAATATTCAAGGGACACTTAATAATGAAGCATCACATATCAAGAAAAATTATCTTTCCTCATTACTACTCATTTTCCCTCTCTATTTTATGCTTTAATTTTGAGCAGTGTGTAGTTTTATTCTGTTTATCTATATACATTGACTCTCATTATTAAATTGGATAATAAATGAAATTTTCTCAAGCTATTTTATTTATTTAACCATGGAAACCATGTAAGAGGTCGCGTGTTACCTTTTTATTATTTTTCTTTCCACATATAACTGTGGAATAGGATTTTTTCTTGGACAACCTGTGTGTTATTATTTGTAAATACTGATCCAAGTTATAGATTTGATTATTTTTATAATAATATACTTGACAATAGGTGATTTCCAAGTGGAGGGGATTAAGTCTCACCTTGAGACTAAACCCCTTGTTTTATTCTATGGTGTGTTTAGTTTTATTTTTCTCTATTTAAAAGTTATAACTGCATTTGTTATCTAATTTATAAACAAAGCCTTACTTTGATAGTTAGTATTAACCCATGTTTATATAAAAGGTTTGATTAAGTAATATAGTTTTAAAAGTTAAAGTTATTTCAAATATTGTTTCAACTAAGCCCTAATCCCTCTTTGAGAAATTATTTGAAAGATTGAACTTATATAATTCTACTATTTTGATTAAATAGAATTTTTAATTAATTTGGAAAATTTAGTTTTAATTTTTTTTTAACAAAAATTTATTGGGACCTTAATTCACCCCCATCTTGAGTTACTCACTTTGACCAACACCATATCATGCATTATGCCATGCCATATTGGTTTATATCATTTCTTACATTTCCAATATTTTATGCAGTTGTTGTAAGTGTCTTGATAGTTATATTTCAATTGTACTAATGTTTCTTATATGGAGATAAATAATTGGATTAATTAAAGTGTATTTATCATCCTAGATAGTGTTTTCTTGTATAGCTTGATAGTGGCACCTTAATTAACCAATTATGGCATGTTTGATTTGTGGTCCATTGTTTACATGTAATAGAATATTAGTGGATGAAATTAAATGAATGTAAATTTCAATTTATATAGAGCATGATCCTCTATAAATTGGGAATGGTAGTCCATTTAATTAAACCATCATAGAGGCTAGTTATAGTTATGTGATGTGCCAATTATAATTTTATAAAGGAATTACTCTATAAATTGGGAATGGTAGCACCTCTAACTGGATGATGGTGGATATATATATGTATACAAAACATAATAAATTTTTGATCCTTGTAAATTAAATAACAATTACCATTAAATGGGAATGTCAATTGCAATATAAAGGGTGTTTTCCTCTATATATTGTAATTAACACTCCATATACTGGAACATTTGTTGTATGATGTGGGACCTTGGCCCTAACCCGACCTTATTAGTGGGTATTAGGGAGTGTCTCTTATGACTTAAATAATCTCATGGGATTACCTAGACCTAAATTTAGGAGTAGGCAGAAGGGTGTTGAATCTTGTATAGGAAAACATTATACCTATCCTATTTCTTATTCTATGATCTATTCATATCAAACTATATTCTGAGGCATGTGTTTGGAAATTGTAGAAATATTCCACCATGAAGAACTCAGGTTGAGATCTAAGAAGTGATGATGACCATGCTCTAGAGGTGGTGGGTCCTGAACCATTAGTATTACCTCCAGCAGTTCCACTTACGACACTACCTGCTATACCTGAGTTAGGAACCAATGCTCAGTTTTGAGAGAGTTTCGTATAGTTTATGTATCCCATTCAGCGAGCTCTATGAGTTTCATCTTCTATGGGAGATTTGATATGGGAGTTCCAATGATAATATCCACCTATGTTCTTGGGGGATGGTGGCCCCCAGGCTACTAAGTCATGACCGAATTCCATGATTTCTATATTCAAGAACTTAGAGAAACCTCTAGAAAAGAGGGTCAATCTCACAACCTTCATGCTATGTGATTATACCAAGCAATGGTGGGATGTTGTCACCTGAGTTGGTCATCATCAGGATATGGTCTAGAGGGATTTACAGATAGTTTTCTATGATCACTTCTTCCCATAGACTCTGAGAGCTAAGCAGACCATAGAATTTATACACCTTCACTAGGGTACTATGTCTGTGATGGAGTATTCTAATCATTTCATAGAGATCCAGAATTTTACACATACTCTCATTGAGGATGAGCTAACTATAGTGATACATTTTAGGATGGTCTTGTATACACCATTCGATCTTAGGTTAATATCTCCTGGTTGACTACCATTTCAGAAATAGTGAACCAAACCTTCATTAATAAGTAGAATTTGAGGTAAGTTGGTGGTGTGGTCTAGGGTAGTTCAACACTAAGATAGGGTATCATGTCATATAGCAGATAGAAGTATCACCTTGAGTCATATTATTGGGGAAATTCCAGTCAGATGACACATACCAACAACTACATGATATACCACCAGTGTGGAAAACCCGTTCATATGAAACCCCAATGAAATAATGACCCAGTTGAATGTCAAGAAAGTGTAAATATGGTCCATTTGAAAAATTTTTACGGAATATTTCCCACCAATACCTAGTGATAAGGGGTCTACATTGACTCTGCATCCAATATCAGGGCCAGCAGCTTCGTGTCAGATAAGAAGTTGGGATACTACCGGCCAATCAGGACAAGGAGGTAGATGTGGTCTTTGAAGTTAGTCTTATGAGATGCATCACCCGAAGAGTGGGCCTACTCTGGATAACCAAGATGCGACTCATGTCCATGGTACTGGCCATCTTCATCCAGTATAGCCTATACTACAGGAGTAGAGCACCGAGCCTTATATGGTTTGAGGTACTATTCTAGTAACCTATACCTTAGTGTTTGTATTATTTGACATAGGAGATTCACATTATTTTATTTATACTACTATTATAGAAATATTGGGTCTTGAAATTGAGTACTTTGGTGGGGTAATGACTTTGAATACACTGGTGGGAGTGTGATTAGAGAGTATACACTGATGCAAGTAATTTCCCCTCGAGGTTGGTAGTTTTTTTTTTCTTTTGGAACCTCTTCATCCTAAAGATAACCAGTTTTGACAACATACTTGGGATGGATTGATTAGTACTTTATCATGCCCAAGTTGATTGCTATCGTCAAAGGGTGCCTTTCACATCACCTAAGGGTGGTACCTATATTAACAAGGGAGAATGGAATTCCTAGGCTAGTTGGGATGTACCTGAGAATCATGGGATAGGTGGAGTCACTACCCATATTTCTAGTCTATATCTAGATGATCAGGGAATGCATCTGAAAAATTTTCCTCCTATAGTGGAGTGTTTTAGGGAAATTTCCCTTGATGAATTCTCTGTACTACCTCCTATGAGAGAGGTAGAATTCACTATTAAGTTAGTACCTAAAGCAGAACCAGTGTCCATTACTCCTTATCAGAAGGTAGTTACTGAGATTCAAGAGCTCAAGAGGTAGCTAAAGGACTTGGAAGCTAAGGGTTTCATATTCCCCAACACTTCTCCTTGGGGTCACCTCTCCTTTTTTTCCACGAAGGCAGACGGTACCCTTAGAATTTATATGGATTACCACCGAATGAACCAACTTACGGTTAAGAATCGGTATACACTGCCTCAAATAGACAACCTCTCAGACTAGATTCGAGGACCAATAATTTTCTCTAAGATTGATTTGAGGTCAGGATAACATTAGGTGCATGTTAGGACATCAGACATACCATGTACAATATTATGGAGAAGATATGGCCTGTATTAGTCTCAGGTTATGTAGTTTGGTATCATGAACACACCCATAGTTTTCATGGATCTAATTAGTAAAGTATTTCACCCATATTTGGATTCATTTTTGGTAGTCTTTATGGATAACATCTTGGTGTATTCATGTACTCGACATGACCATGCCAAAAACCTTGAGATTATACTGAATACACTAAGAGAGAGCTGACTATTTTCTAATCTCACCATATGCCACTTTTATATTGACAAGGTTGAATTTCTTGGCCACATAATCTCAGAGGTAGGAGTATCTATTGACCTAGAGAAGGTGAGAGTTATGGTATCCTAAGAGAATCCCAAGAACATCTTTGATAGACAGAGTTTCTTGGAGATGTATGGTTATTATAGGCATTTTATTTAATAATTTTCACACATAAAATTTCCTCTCTCAGGCTTGACTAAAAATGGTGTGAATTTTACATGGTTCAAATCATGTGAGATAGACTTTTAGGAGCCAAAATAGAGATTGAATTCAGCGCCAATCCTGATTCTTCTAGAGTCAGGTAGAAGCTATACAGTATATTATGATGCAACAGGTATTGAACTGGGATCCACTATAATGCATGAATATTGATTCATGGATTATATGTCTCACTAGTTGAGGCCTCATGAGCATAACTACCTGACCCATGACCTCGAGTTAGCAGCTGTGGTTCATGCCTTACGCTGCTAGAGGCATTATCTATTGGGAGAGAATTTTATGGTATACACAAACCACAAAAGACTCAGGTATATTTTTACTTAGCGTGAATTAAATATCAGACAATGAATATGAGTAGAATACCTATAGTTGTTCGACATCAATCTCGCTTATACCCCCCATAATGGAAATGAAATAGCTGACACACTAATCCAAAAGACTCAGAAATAGGCCATCCTGGTGGCCAGTAGTGAATGAAAATTAATGTCCTTATTTTTTGAGATGCACTTGGAGGTGTAGGGATGTCAGGGGAAACCTATACTCGAATCATTATCACTAAAACCTTCTATTATATAATGGGTAAGGATGAGATAAATTTTAGATCCTGAGGGCCTAGTCTTGAGGGAGAGTGTCTCAAATGAGGACCCATTTCCTGGTTGAGTTATCGATGAGGATGATATTATGCACATTCACAGATATGTTTGGGTGTTTTTAGACATACGGTAAGAATTGATGTAGGAATCTTATGCCTCTAAATGGGTAGTACACCCTAATATTACCAAGATATACTATGAAATACACTTCCAGTATTGGTGGTTGGGTATAAAGATGCAAATTTTATGTTTTATTACATGGTGTTCCTCCTATCAATAGGTGAAGAAAGATAACCATTGTACTGCTATAATTATGAGGCCTTTGTCTATTCTAGAGTGGAAAGTAGATGATGTCACCATGGATTTTGTGATGGACATGTTGAGATCCCCTCAATGCAGTGATGCAGTATGAGTGATCATTGATAGATTGACCAAATTCACTCACTTTCTTCCAATAGAAGAGCCATTTTCAGTTGATGAGATTAGAAATATTTACATTCAGGAGATTTTATGCCTCTATGGTGTTTCCTGTTCCATCATATCAAATGGAGACACTTGGTTTATATTGTGGTTTTGTAAAGGTTTACAGAAGGCACTGAGTTTACAGGTGCTTATGAGTATGACATATCACCCTCAGACTGATAGTCATTCTGAACATACAATACGGGTGTTAGAGGAAATGTTCTAGGAACATGTATTTTATTTTAGAGGTTCCTAGGAGAAACAATTACGACTCAATAAATTTTACTACAATAATAGTTTTTAGGAAACTATTCATATGGATCCCTATAAGGACCTATCTGGTAGTCTATGTCGTTCACACCTGTATTGGTTAGAGGTAGATGAGGTAACACTACTGGTACCTCATCTCATTTAGGAGACTTTATAGTGGGTATAAATTATCCAAAAGTGTATGAATATAATTCATTTTAGGAAGAAGTTTTATACTGATCATCACCACCGACCTCTGGAGTTTGAGGGGGGACATCAGGTCTTTCTACAAGTTTATCCGAGATCGGTTCATAAACAGATTTAAAGATAGGGCAAGATATCACCTAGTTATGTCAAGCCTTAAAATATTATATAGAGATTTATGATAGTATCCTATAGATTGGCCTTACCTCATAGGTACCGAGATGAGCACAACATCTTCTATGTATCACAACTTCACCATTATTATTCCAAATCATATCATTCTTTTGATACTAAGAGTATTGAACTAGATGAAAATTCATCTTTTGAGGAGCATCCTATATGTATAATTGACTGAAGTACAAAGGCTCTCTAAGGTAGGTCAGTTCATTTGGTATGAGTTCTATGGTAGCATGACTGAGTACATGATGAAACATGGGAGCGAGTGGCTGATGTATATGCTCAGTGTCAGAACATTTCTTATATATTGATCAACCGACCTCAGGGAAACTCAGAGATGAGTTGTCTTAAGGAGGGAAAGTTATAACATCCTAATTTTTTGATAAGGTATGAGCCTTTTAATTTCTAGTTTAAACATTTCCTTTTATACTTGAAATGTTATTAAGATTCTACAGAGTGGTTTGAGAGCGTCTAAGACTCATTTAGAGCTCGGAGCTCCGAATCTTGGAAAGTGATATTGAGATGCATGGTTAGTGAATGATTAATGATAACTATGTGACTCAACTATGTGAGGTTATGTAGCGAACTGTATAGGGGCACACCATTTGTTTAAATCATGCACCTTAGGTTGCACAACCATGTGGGGTGCTGTAGTGAGTTGAAAGGGGTCTCACGGTTTGCCCAAACCATGCACCTAGGGCTACATGCTTAGTGTCACTTAACCAGAAGTACCACATGATTTAGGAGAATATTTTGGAAAACTATGCATCCAAACTATGCACCTATTAAAATAGAATGAAATTACATTTTTTTACCTCCCTTCTTTTAAATTTAAACATATTTACTCCTTCCTACTTTACACAATAGACCGTACTTATAGAGCTCTAAAATCCTATCCTCATAGGATTTGGTCCATCTCCTTCATCTAGACTCCGATCAGACTGTCATTAGTTGTGTTTGAAGCATACCTAGAAGAGCTTCAATCCTATTCCTTCATTAATTTATCCCTCCATTATGAATTCAATTTCCAAGAGAGCTAATATACCCTATTTTCAGGGAGTTTTTCTATTTCACCAATTTCTTCCATTTTGGATTGAATTAAAGAATGAAAATGGACCATGAGTCATCTACCTCCATAAGTTAGGTGTTCTAGTAATTTTACCTAAGGTTTTTTTCTATATAACATGCATCGTTATGCTAAAACTCCAAAATTTCCACGTGTTTCCTTAAAATATAATTTTCCTTAATATAAATTGTTAATCATGCTAGTAATTTCCCATAAAATCTTATTATATTATTAGTGGTCACCCACCTTGAAAATTTCCACCCCTTGGGTGTGCTGATTAAATTATTTGATTTAATGTAATATTAAATGGTTGAATACCATATTTGGATGATGTTAAAGAATTATATAAATGATGATTATTGTTACTATATCTCACCCATGTATAATGGACATTAAGACATGGCCAATGATAGTGTTGTACATGATGCTTCATGCTCCCTTGATGTGTGATGTTGGGAATGAAATATCACATCATTTATTAAACAGTGGCATGATTTTCCACATTATTCTAGAGGTTTTTGGACATGAAATTTCAATCCACTCATTGTGTTGACAGATATGATGACATCTATATCCCTGATCAAATGCTTGGGCTTGTACCCTATTTATAATATGAGACTTTTATGACTATGCAAAGATTCTTGGGTTATACCTTGGGTCTTGGATAATATTATTATATATATATAGATATATATGTCAATATGTATATAGATTATATATATATATATACTTATACTTATATATATATGGCGTCACTTTTTCTGAGATATCCTTGCTTAGGCTAAAGTAGGCACAATTTGGAAGGTTTACTCTAGGAACTTGACTTGAATTGGTTACAATTTACTTTTATGATTTTCATTATTGAACCTGCACACTTTCATTTTATATGCACTGGCTAGATATTTATAGACATTGTTGGTGGTGGCCTACTGAGTATATCTCATACCCTGTTCAGGGTACCAGTTGGTACTCGAATATACTTCTTGGTTTTAGGTAGGGACAAAGGAAAGTGTCCAACTATGAATTCTTGATTGTTTTCCTAGGATGGTGTATGGGAGTAGTGGACTAAGTTTATGCTCATGATTCTATTGGAGTTAGATTGAGCCTTTTGTTATATTTTTTATATCATGTTATATATTCACATTGTTCTTTAACCCCTACATTTCCCTTTTTATAGAGTATCATGACATGATCATAATTTTTTTATGACTGGTTATTTCTTATGTATTTCATTATTATCTTGATGTATGTATTTCATTACTACTACTTCTCTATTTCTGTAGTTTAATTATTATTTTATACTACTGCATCCACTCTAACCAGAGGGTATAGTCTCCCCACTAACACACCTTAAGCCCCCACTTTAATTAGAAAGCCTCTGGATTATGGGGAGGAGCCCTTGAGGCCATGTGACTAACAAGGTTAGGGCACCATAACTTTCTTTACATATGAAAGATAATATAGGGGAACCTTTCTTTAGCATGGCCAACTCAGTTAGATGATCAAGATCTTGATAAGTTTCCACTTTAGAAGGAATTTAACACTTGGTATTTATAAAAGGTATTTAATCTCACCACATTATCTCATGTTATTCCCTTTATTCATGTATTCTTCTAATGATTTAGTTTTTAATCATGTTCCTTTCACCAAATAAATATGTTCAAACCATATTGATGTATAAACCTTTCCAAAACTCATAGTTTGTGTTACTAACCTAAATCAAAATACAACAATATTCATACAAATTTAAATGTATCCCATGCATAAGGTACATGAAACATTTTTATATAAAGGTTTATAATCACATGAAATCAATAATCCTAACAAGATTAATCTTAGAGTAAAAAATATAAAACCTCCACTTTTCTAGACAAGTCATAAGACTCCTAGTCATAGAGCATTTTGACCCAAAGTCCCTCTACCTAATGATACTTTACTAAAGAGAGACCATGATTTTATCATAATTCTAACACCTAATATATATAAATCATAATTAACTATTTAATTAAAGTTTATAACCATGTACAATCCAAATTCAAGGTAGAATAAAACTAAATAAATTATCATACCTAGCATGTAACTTTTTAGATTCATGTATGAAAATTTATAAAGGCAGTTTAACATCTAAACTAAATCATACATAACAATTAATAATATAGAACTTATATTCATGAATAATAAGAAAGGTAATAAATAAAAAAATGAATAATTCATATATTTAAACTTGAGATAAAATTTTTATGAATAACTCATAAATAAATCTAATTATAAACACTTTATAATTTAGAAATGTAATATGGACATTTCATAATTAAATAATCACTTTATATTTATCTTTCCAATACGAACATTTTAATATTATTCATTATATGACATATACTTTAAATATATGATATTATATGAAATATAAACATTTTATATTCTAATTCTATTTTGTAAACAATTTACATAATCTAAATATCATATATTTAATATTATTTCAACCCTAACTATATCAATTATCAAAAATCCTTTTGATATGGTTTAAACAATTTCTTAAATAAGGAACTTAATTTGAATAATTTAAATTAAATAATTATGAAAAATTCATGATTAATATAAAATCCTTTATATTTTGGCCTTATTTTTTGTAATTTACAAACACTTTATAAATTAAATTATAATTTATATACAAAAAATTTATATCTAAATTATAAGTCATTCCATATAAATTGAAAAAGGTATTTAATATTAACATTTAATATTATGGAATATTTATTTAATAAATGTTTTATAAACATTTAATTAATTAATTATAAACACTTTATAATTAATTAATTTATAAATTAATATAAATTAAATAAATATCCCAAAATACCTTTAGTATATAATTTATAAACATTTTGTAAATTATATAATTCAATTTATAATTGAAATATCAAAAAAACTAATATTTTCTACCATATCGTATTTGAAGATATATGTTATGTTGAATGAGATGATTGATATGACATAACATGCTAAGCCACCTCCTACGCTATCAATCTTTTTTGATGACTGATAGCATGATTGAAAATAAGTTATAGTTCTTACATTGGATTAAGCCACCACATGTTGGTATCACAACCTACGATATAGGGTGTGCATGATATTAAACCCAACACACAATGGTCTACGTAGGAATAACTCATAGAGAAATTAATCACATCATAAAATATAAATTCTACATAAAATAAACACTATTATCAGTGGGTTATGTGATATCAACTCTATGAAAAAGTCCCACATAATAATAACTCATTACTTGGTTGTCACTTCTTATGATAAGATGATAAATAGGTGTAACCCTTCATCATAAAGAGTCATATTTTATATAAGGAACTAGTATCACTCTTAAAATGTGATACCTTATTTTTTAATCATGTATCAACATCATCATAACCTATGAATCCCTATGTCATACATTATGACACACTAAAAAACCAAAGATTTACAACTGTGACTTCTTTTATGATAGAAAGTATGACATGCACATGATAGGCATTATTATCCCATTTAAGCATGATTTTGAGATGAAAAACACATGAAAAGGATCACACTATTAGGTTTCTAGGGATTAATTAACACTTAATAAATACAATGAAAATAATTATAAACCCAATAATCAAAGAACTACCATTTGTAGATAATCTAAACCATGCACATATAAAATGAAGACCACACTATGTACTGTACACCAGTGACCACTGCTACTTCATCTATACTCATAGTGATTTAAGGAGGTCACTAAGATGCATCTATCAGACTTTCTCCTCTATGATGTATCCACGAGTTTCATTGAATCACCCATCATATGGGAAGGATCCTTCATAACTCCCATGACATGCTAGTTCTTCACGATAGAAAAGGGATTTGAAGAGTGAGTGATTTGAGAGAGGAATAGAATCAACCATAAATCTTTAGATTTTTATAATCCACACCATATTATAGAAACCGACCTATAATAATTCCCTTAGGATTCTCCTTGAGTCACTACTGGAAATAAGATCTATCCACACAAACCTATACCAATGATTCTTTAAAAATGTTGGTATAGTTCCTCTTAAACCAACAGTTTTCAAAAACCATCAGGTAATACTGTTTAAGAGTAGGATATACCAATAGTTTTAAAAAACCATTGGTATTACGGGACCTATACTAATGGTTTTTTAAAACCATTGGTATAGAATGCTGCTTAAACCAACCCCCATTCCATTCAGTAGATATCCCCCTTAAGCTTGTTCTCTCCTTCAGCACAATCAGTTACCACTCTTCCTTATATTCTACTTTGATTTTGGTTTGGTCCATCCTTATTACAATGATTATTATGTTTAATCATCAAGGTATGCCGATTTTGTTCCCCTTTTCTCATATATTATCTATGTGTTTCTGTATTTCATTCCTTAAATTTTGAATGACCTAAAATTTATTTTTCTTACCATGTTACTGGTTATTAATCAATATAAATATTTCAAATATTACTTTTTATAAGAGATCTTTATGAAAGTGGTCTGATTTTATTTGAAAGGTATGAGTTATATATGGTTTATTTTTTTAAAATTGACATGTATTTAGTTAAAATTTAATACGGGTTTTCATGATTTCTAGAAAATATATTTTTAAAATCATAAATTCATACACTCTAGATATTTGTAAATAATTTTTTGTTTTAAAGTTTTTTTATTGTTTTATTATTGGATTTTAAAACATTAACATGCTCATGATTTCAAGTTATGTTTTATAATTTTTGATGTTTTATGGTTATAATAAATTTTCATTACACTTTATAAATCCACATTATTGAAATTTATTCTATTGATGTGTCAATTATATTCAAAATTAGTTCAAATAAAATTACAATTAATTATTCACATAACATATTTGAAACCCCATTTTGTAACTGTATTATAATTTTTTTTGTGGTATTATTTATAGTTATCACTCATTGATATAATGGATTTAAATATTATGGTAATATATATGTTATTGTATTATCTCACGGGATAGAGTTTTGAAATTAAGGATGTGGGTGATAAATATAAATTTTGAATTATTTAAAAATAACCCTTTCCATTCTAAAATTATAATTTTCATGATAAACTAAGTTATTTTTTTATAACTATGTATTCATGTATTTTAAATTTTGTATTTATACATATAAATGGTGAGTGATTTAAAATGGTTTTGGATTCAATATTATTTCAATATTTTTCAAAGTGATTGAAATAAAGTGAAAAAGTATCATTTCCTTAAATATATTTTGGATTTTAATTTAATCTTATTTTAATACTTTTATGACATGACATATAACATTGTTATATTTTTTTAACAAAATGGATAAAATTTGGATGTATGATATTGGTAAGATCTCAATAAAATTTAAAAACAAGTTAGATTTTTTTTGTTTTTTTTTCATTTAATAATTCTTTAGATAGAGGTATTCTACACTTCTCATGTTATAATTATGTTGTAATACCTTAGTTAAATCATGAATAATTTAGCTACCATATAAAAAAATTTGGTTTTTAAACAAACTATGATGTTTGGTATCATAATGGAGAGAAAAGATAGTCTCAAAATGTTCACGATTTAAATGAGAGGACTACATTAAATAATTTATTATATGATCGGTTTTTGTTTACTCATCACAATGAGAAAGAAATTATACCAATTTAAGAAGATAATAATATGATTACACATGATTTGAGTAATGAAAATTATGATGTTGATAGAGTGAAAAAATTAAAGGATTCTTCTGCTACTCCAGTATATCAGCAATGTGGTAAAATAAAAAAGTTAGAATTTTTAATATGAATGTTTCATGGTAAAATCATGTATAGAATTTAAAATATTTTAATTAATTATATTCTTACCTTTGTGAAGTAATTACTTCCTAATGATATAGATATTCCCTCAAACCATTATATGTAATGTAAGTTAATTGAAAAACTTATATTTTCTATAAGTAAAATTCATGCTTTCCAGAAATATTACAACTTATTTTGAGAGAAAACCATGAGCCTAAATTATTTTATAAAATGTGGAACATGTTTATGGATTCCAAATGTTTATGGAACACCACCTCATGTTCCATAAAAAGAAATGTTTTCAGGCCCCAAAATCTTTCCATGTCTGATGAAATCTATTCAAATATATGATGGCATGATGTTGATAGAAATATAGATAATGATGAGTTTTTTCATCCTGAAGATGGATTAACATGATAGATATTTGATGCTCAATATCCTAATTATTTAGCTGAGGTGTGTAATGTGAGGTTGATTCTGTCATATGATGGTTTTAATCCATTTGGTTAGATGGTTACTTAACACAACACAGGGCCAGTTTTCATTCACATTTATAACCTTCCTCCATGGATGAGTATGAAAAATCCACTCACTTTATTGAGTATACTCATATATGGACCTTCTGATCCTAACAGTGATATAAATTTATACTTGAAACCTTTAACAAAAGAGTTGAAACATATTTTGAATTTGTATGTGCACACATACGATTCTTTTTTGAAATATATATTTCAGATGTGTTCTGCGCTTATGTAGACAACAAATTATTCTCCTACTTATGCAATGATGTATGGATAAAGTACATAGGTAAAAATTTACTATCTTGTTTTTATGAATAATAAATGATCTAGAATACTTAAATTTCATCATAGTTTTAGTTTCATGTGTCATAAATGATTCTTTAAAATGGATCATATATATAGGAATAATCCTCGAAGGTTTGACAATACCATTGAGACCGAAAATCCACATTGATATATGGTGGGAATTAATGTGATTAATGAATTAAAATATATTCATTTTTCATTCGGGAAAATTTAGATGAAATCTATAAAGAGGAATAAATTTTTCACTTAATCCAATTATAATTTATATAAGAAAAGTATCTTATTTTAGTTTCTATATAGGAAAACCAATTTATTACGTCATTGTTTAGACATAATACACATTGAAAAAATATATTGGAAATGTTTATTTTAATTATTATAAATGTAAATGGGAATAAAAAAGATGATTTTTGATCTGAGTGTAACTTAGTGTATTTGGATATCATATAAGAACTGTATCTTCTGTGTATCTGTAAAAATAAATGGATGGTTCGATGTGCTTATTATGTGATTAAAGCTTCATAAAAAATCAATTTATGGAATTACTATAGATCATCAAGGTTCTTAATGGCTATTCAATAAATATATCAAAATAGGTCAATAGAAGAGAGTTGAAGTTGAAATCTCTAAAAACTCATGATTATCACATCCTTATTCATGAGTTGATTCTAATAACAATATATAATCTACTATCTAATAATGTGAGAGTGGACATGATTATATTATTTTATTTCTATATAGTGTTGAGTCAATAAGGTTTTCCTTATGACTTTTTCATTCCTTCTTATTTTGAAAATCACAAACACCTTACCTTTAGGAAAATTGTTTTCTTTAGGAAAATTGCTTTTATAAGGAAAATTGCTTTTATAAGGAAAATTACTTTTATAAGGAAAATTGCTTTCTTAAGGAAAGTTGATTTTATAAGCAAAATTGCTTTTATAAGAAAAATTATCCTTATCTTATTTTCATCCATATTTTTCTTAAGTATGAGATTCAGATTCATTTCTATTTTCTCGGAATCGTTGAAACTTTGATATGAAGCATTCTGTTTTAGGATTCGGATTCTGGATAAGAACTATAAGGAAGTTTCATTCCAAATTCCGGATATGAACTCTGACTAAGTTCTATTCCAGATTCCGGATACAAATTCTTATGAATTTCAATAACGAATTCTCATTACGAATTCTGAAGAAGAATTCTCATTACGAATTCCAATGAAGAATTCTCATTACGAATTCTGATGATGAATTATCATTACGAATTCTGATGACGAATTCCCATTCCGAATTCACCTATTAAACAGAATCTGATTATCTTTGTTTTATACACTCTGAATTAATTCAGACTCCGAAAAATATTTTGGTTAGACTCCGAACTTTTATTTTACTTACACTTCTATAATTTGTCTACTCTTTATTATTTTCATTACACTCCGAACATTTACTCCGAAGCGTTCATTCCAAACTTTTGAGTTAAAATTAAAACGATGTCGTACTTTCAGTTACACTTGTTTTGTTATAAAACGATGTCGTCTATTTTATTATAAACTAACCATTGTCTAAGTGACACGTGTACAGGTCCCTCCGATCTTTAAGGAAAATATGACCGTTGGAGAAGGAGCCAACCTTACCTATAAATAGGAGTTCATTTGAAAGAGCTAGATACTGATGACAGATGAACAACTTGGTTTTGTGCATACATGCTGTTGAAGTGATTTCTAGAGAGAGAGGCTCTTATTAACTCTCAAAGATTCGTGCGGCTCCAAATGTTGGTGATTACATTCGAGGGCTTCCGGGGATAGGAAGACAGAGGTGCCGACTACCTTGAAGTTCGAGGGCTTCCTTACTGAGGAAGACAGAGGTCACCAACTACCTTGAAGTTGAGGGCTTGCGGGGATAGCAAGACAGAGACTCCGATCTTTGTATCGAGGGCTTACCCTGGTGTGGGTAAGATAGACTTGCTTGAAAGTATAAATCAAGGGACCTTTATCCAAGGTTATTGGATACCCTTCTCTTTGGGTTAAAAGACTTATATCTTGTTACTTGTAGTTTAACTACTTATTTTATTTCCGCTGCATTTTGTATTATAAGGAAAGTATAACATTCTTATACTTCCTTACTTGTACTCTGATTCATTTAGATTCTATACGCTTTAAGGTAGAATCTCACTTTGTAATCTTTCATTAAGTTTCATTTTCCGGAACCATATTTTCGGAACCCACTTTCGGAATCTCATTCCAAGTTTGCATTCGGTGTTAGAGGTGTTGTGAATTTGCTTAGTTTAACTTTGTTAAACTTAGCCCTTTCCTTTGCTTAAGGAAAACATAGTTAATTGTAACTAACTTTAAAGGTTCCAAAGGAATTTTTTAAAGTATACAATTCACCCCCCTCTTGTATATTGAGCATCTACATCATTATTTCGATCCTACAATTGGTATCAAAGGAGGTCTCTGAAATACTTATACTCACGAATAAGTTTTTCTGGCTCATTTTATCATTCCAAACTATCTTATTACGACTTTTACCATTCCGAACTTTTCCATTCCGAACTTTGTTTTTACGAATCTTTTGCTACTAAAAAGTTTGTGTGCCAAAGGTTATTTTAAGTATGGAAGGAATTAATGTTGGTTCGATTGATAATCTAAATCCTACAAGACCACCAATATTTGATGGTAATGACTATGAGTACTGGAGAGATCGAATGAAGACTTTTGTTATCAACACTGGAGTAGATAACTTTGTTATGATTACTGGTGATTATAAAATTCCTGACAAGGAAGTTAGAACTTTCACTAACCAGGAAAAGCAAGAATATCAACTCAATTATAAGGTACGCAATACTCTACTATGTTCAATGACCAGAAATATATATAACCAAATTTATTCTTGTGAAGCAGCTAACTGTATCTGGAAGAAGTTAGAGGTTACACACTTTGGGACTTCTAAAGTGATTGAGACTAGAAGAGCTATGCTTAGAGCTGAGTATCATGGCTTCAATTTTCCTTATGGTGAACCTATCTGTAAAGTTCAACAGAGATTTATGACTATCGTCAACAGTCTACAGTCTATGGGAGAAAAAGGTTTAGATGATGAAGCTCTTGTGGACAAGATAATTGATATTATGCCCAATGAGTGGGAATCCAAGAGAACAGTTATAGATGAGAACATGAAGGTCACTCAAATTACTCTTGATGAATTATTTGGAACTCTTCTACAACATGAGACTAGAATTAAGAGAGATTCTGACAACATCAAGAAGAAGAATGGAAATGGTACTGTTGCTTTTACAACAACTTCAAATCAGATGAAAACTAAGACTCCTGAGAGAGTAACCAGATCCAAGTCTAAGAAAGTTATTTTCCAATCCGAATCTAGTGAGAGTGAAGTCTCAGAAAATGAACTAGAAAATCTTGCTCGAAGGATGAACAAGATAGCTGGCCAAAGGAATTTCCAATCCAAGTATAAGAAAAAGGACAGGAAAGATAAGAAAGATGGAGAAGTTACTTGTTATGAATGCAAAAGAGCTGGACATATTAGACCAGATTGCCCTATGCTCAAAAAGAAAGAAAGAAAAGAAAGGCATTCAGATAGGAAAAGAAAAAGGTATTACAAAGCTAAAGCTAAGAAAGTTCTGAAAGCTAATGACACCTGGAGTGCCAGTGGTGGTGACTCTTCAGATGAATCTTCTAATTATGAATCTTCAGGACAGAAGAATCTTGGTCTTATAGCCAGATTACCTATTGATAATCATTGTTTTATGGCTAAGGTACGAAATGCTGAATCATTGACCAATGTTTCTTTAAATTCTAATGATAGTAAGTATTATAACTCTTCTGATGAAGAATCATCTTCTGATGAGGAAAATACTTTACCTACTTATGAAGAAGTCTCTAGGTTTTCTGAACTTCTTGAGATTGAGAATTCCAAACTCAATAAGAAACTTGATAAGGAAAACTCTAGGAATTATATTCTTACAAAAGAGATATCAGATCTTTCTAAATATCTTGATAAGAAAAATAATGATTTTGAAAGTATTTCAAAAAATCTTGAGGAAGTAAGTTCTGAGAAGAACAAACTTTCTAAAGAGTTAGAAAAAGTAATTTCTAAGAAAAATGTTTTCGAGCCTAACTCTAGTTCAAAAACTAATGATTTTGAGGATAAAAACTTGGTTGTAAAACTCAAGTCTGAAATTTTTTCCTTAAAGAAGTGTTTATCAAACTTTACCCATGGTAAGGAAAATTTTGATAAGATGTATTCTCAAATACGACCTTTAAGAAATAAATCCGGATTTGGTTATACCCATGCAAAACCAATTTTCAGTAACAACTATTTTGTTCCTCAAAGTGCCCCATTTTGTACCAAGTGTCAATGTGGTGGTCACTGGGCAAAGAATTGTTCCTTAAAAAAAACCCAATCTTTAGGATTTCATAAAGATTACTTCTCTAAGAAGATGTGGGTTCCTAAAATTTTATTGTCTGGAAATCTCGGATCCAAACAAGTTTGGATTCCGAAAATCTAATTTTCTTTTTGATTTCAGGAAAACAAAGAGAGTACCAGCAACAATACATGGTACATGGATAGTGGATGTTCCCGGCACATGACTGGTAACAAAAGCTTTTTCGAAAATATTATCAAAACGAAAGGAGGAAAGGTAACTTTCGGAGATAATGCTAAGGGAGATATTGTTGGTATTGGTAATATTGTTCTTCTTGGTAAAACCTTGATTTCAAATGTTCTTTTTGTTAAAGGTCTTAAGCACAACCTCATTAGCATAAGTCAGTTATGTGATGAAGGTTACCTTGTGAATTTTAGGAATGACAAGTGCTTAATTCACAATTCCAAGGAAGAATTTATTCTCTCAGCCAATAGGCAAGAGAATGTTTACACTCTGAATTTAGAAGACCTCAGAATCCAAGATTTACCTTGCCTAAGTGCAATGGAAGATCATTCTTGGTTATGGCATAGAAGACTAGGTCACTGTAACCTTAGGAACCTATGTAAACTCTCTAAGAAGAAACTAGTTAAGGATCTACCGGAGCTTAGATTTGATTCTTCTAAAGTTTGTGATCCTTGTCAATATGGAAAGCAACATAAATCTAGTTTTAAATCAATCAGTGAAGTCTCAACAACCGATGCATTACAGTTAGTGCACATGGATCTTTTTGGTCCAACAAAAACTGGAAGCATTGGAGGCAAATACTATGTGTTTGTTCTAGTTGATGATTACACTAGATTTACTTGGGTTTATTTTCTAGCAAAGAAATCTGAAGCTTTTTCTTATTTCAAAAGTTTTAGAGCTCAAGTTAAAAATGAGAAAAACCTTCCATTGAAAACTATTCATAGTGATCATGGAGGAGAATTTCAAAATTCTGATTTTGAAACTTTTTGTAGTAAGAAAGGTATTACTCACAATTTTTCAGCACCTAGAACTCCTCAACAGAATGGTGTAGTTTAAAGAAGAAATAGAATTCTTCAAGAGATAACTAGAACCATGTTGAGTGAATATTCTATTGCTAGACATTTCTGGGCTGAAGCTGTAAGTACTGCTTTCTATAGTATAAATCGAGTTTTGATTAGACCTTTTCTTAATAAAACTCCTTACGAGTTATGGAATGGTAGAAAACCAAGACTTTCCTACTTCAAAGTTTTTGGTTGCAAAGTATTCATTTTGAATACTAAAGATAACTTACATAAATTCGCACCAAAATCTGATGAAGGAATTTTCTTAGGATATTCCACAACCTCTAAGGATTATAGAGTTTTTAATAAAAATACTTGTACTGTTGAAGAAACAGTACATGTAAGATTTGATGAGTCAGATACTTTTGTTTTTAAACCATCCCTACCTTCTTCCTCGGATGTGTTTTCAAAAACTGATTGTCAACCTTTGATAGAAAAACCGTCTGATAAGGATGATGTTCTAGAAGATACTTCTGAAACATTTACCCCAGAAGACTTTCTACCCTATGTTGATGAACATGTTTTACAAAACCCAAATCAGGTGTTTCTTAAGAATCATCCCAGTGATAGTATCATTGGTGATGTAAATCAACCTGTAAGGACTAGAAGTTCCTTAAGAAATGAAGTAGAACATCTAACATTTCTTTCCCAATTAGAACCTAAAATCACTGATGAAGCTTTAGGTGATGATGATTGGATTAAAGCCATGCAAGATTAACTAAATGAATTCGAAAGGAATAAAGTCTGGACCTTGGTTGAAAGACCTAAGGAAACTTCTGTTATTGGAGTAAAATGGGTTTTCAGAAATAAATGTGATGAAAATGGAATCATAGTAAGAAATAAAGCTAGACTTGTTGCTAAAGGCTATAATCAGCAAGAAGGAATAGACTATGAATAAACCTATGCTCCAGTAGCTAGACTTGAATCTATCCGTATTCTACTTTCCTTTGCAGCATTCTTTAATTTCAAACTTTTCCAAATGGATGTGAAATGTGATTTTCTTAACGGTTATGTTCAAGAGGAAGTTTTTGTTGAACAACCTCCTGGCTTTGAAGATACAAAACATCCTGATCATGTTTTTAGACTTACCAAAGCTTTGTATGGTCTTAAACAAGCCCCACGAGCATGGTATGATAGACTTACTGGATTTTTGCTTCAAAATAACTATGTTAAGGGAAATGAAGATCCAACCCTTTTTATAAAGAAATATAGGAGAAATGTTTTGATTGTCCAAATTTATGTTGATGACATCATATTTGGTTCAACTCAACAATCTTTGACCGACTCTTTCGCAAGTCTAATGAAATCTGAGTTTGAAATGAGTATGATGGGTGAGTTAACTTTTTTCCTTGGTTTTCAAATTTCTAAAAAACCAGAAGGAACCTACATATCTCAACATAAGTATATTAAAGATCTTCTTAAAAAGTATGGCTATGACAACACTAAGAGTATAAGTACTCCCATTGGTACCTCAAACTCTTTAGATCTTGATGAAGCTGGGAAACCAGTAGATCAAACATCTTTTAGAGGTATGATAGGAAGCCTACTATACTTAACATCTAGTTGACCAGACTTAATGTTTTCAGTATTCTTATGTGCAAGATATCAATCCAATCCTAAGGAATCTCACTTAAAGGCAGTAAAAATAATTTTTCGCTACCTTAAGGGAACCATGGATCTAGGATTATTTTATACTTCTGGAAATGATTTTGTTCTTAAAAGCTTTTCTGATGCTGACTTTGGTGGATGTAGAATGGATAGAAAAAGTACATCCGGAACTTGTCACTTCTTAGGAGATTCATTAGTTTCTTGGTCCTGCAAGAAGCAACATTCTGTAGCACTTTCCACTGCTGAAGCTGAATATGTAGTAGCTGGAATTTGTTGTGCTCAAGTGTTGTGGATGCAACACACACTCACAGACTATGGCTTGAGTTTTACCAAAACTCAAATTTTGTGTGATAACACAAGTTCCATTTCCCTTAGTAAGAACCCTGCACATCACTCCTGTGCAAAACACATAGATATTAGGCATCACTTTCTTAGGGATCACACACTTAAAGGAGATATTATTCTTCAGTTTATTGGAATGCAAGATCAACTTGCTGATATTTTCACAAAATCTTTGCCTTATGATAGATTTGAATACATTAAACAGAAGTTAGGAATGATAACCGTAAGGTAATCCTACTTAAGTAACTTTCTGTTGAAAAACTCTCCTTACAGCAATAAACTCCTTTTCATAGGGGGAGTACATCTGATTGTTAGATTAACAAAGTTTTTCAAAATTTGTTTTCAAACTTTTCGGAACTACAATTCCGGAATGGAATTTCCGGAACTACAATTTTCCAGAATGGACATTTTCGTAAAGAATACTTCTGGAATGGAAGTATTCGTATTAAAAACATCCGGAATGGAAAATTTCGTACTGGTATTTTCATAACAAATTTTTCGTACTGAGTTTTCTGTAATGAGTGTTCCGTAATGAATTTTTCGTACTAAGATTATTTTCCGAATCAAAGTTTTTGCGAAATCTGTCTTCTCATAATAAAGTTTTTTTTGTAGTCTTTTTTATATTACCCATTATGAATAATCCTCCTAATCCAATCCGAAAGGTATGATTACCTTACTCAAGTTTTCATAGTCATATTTTACTTGCTGGCATTTTCTTGTATTATGTTTTCGGATTATAGTTTTCTTAATTCCTTGTTTGAATAAAAACCTCAAAAAGATCGGATTCAAGTTTTCAATCATCAGATCTGATCTCAGCTTCTCCCAACCGTTAGATCAAGCGTAGAAGTTGAACCGTCATCTCATTGCCTATATAAAGGGGACCCAAATACTCATCCCACATCGATCTCAAGATCTCGTGTCCCGAATCTCTGCCTCTCTATTTTTAAAGCCGTTCCGAACTTCATATTTCTCCGTTCCGAACTTCCCAGAGGACTTCAGATCCGAATGTCTGCGGAGTTAGCGTCTCAAGAAATGTCATCCACTAAGCCTATTTCACAATGGTTAGTTTACAGAAAAAGGTTAGTCCATCCAGATTTCTTCAACAACTATGATTCTCTTATTTTGAAGAACATTAAGTTGAATGGCTGGGAAGATATTGCTGTGTCCAAACCGGGGAATCAAGATGATGTATTTTCGGAGTTACTTGTTGAGTTATATTAATCAGTTTCTTTCTTTCAGGAAGATAATAGGGAGAAATTTTCTTTTAAGTCTTATGGTAAGACTTACAAACTTTCTTATACCAAGGCAGCAAGCTTGGTAGGGCTGTCCTATGAAGGAGAAGCCGAGTTTATATCTCATGTGTTGCCAGACTCTAAGGGTAGCTTCAACAAGGAAAAAACCTTAGAAACTCTCGGACTGGCTGATGACAAGGCTCCGAAGATTTCAAGTTTATCCACAAATTTCCGGATTCTAGAGTTGTGGGTGCAAGGTCTTATCGTACCGAGGAAAGGTGATAAAGACAGCTTGAAGAAGAGTGAGATCTACATCTTAGATTTCCTGATAAATCTAAGGAAGTTTAACTTCATGAGGCACATTATTATAACCATTGAGAATCTTAAGAAAGGAAATCTCAGAGCCCAGATCGTAATGTACCCAGCAATTTTATCGAGATTGATAGTTCGGTTCCTTGAATCTTTCAATGAAGCTTGCAGATCTAAGCCAAGGGTTTGCAAAATTTTGTTGGTCAGTGATGATACCCTTAAGAGGATGTATGTGGCCTTCAACAAGGAGACTAGTGAGTTCTCCGATCTGCCTAATCAAGAAGAAGTGGCTCCGAAGACTGCTAAACCGGAATCATCTAAACCAGTAAAGAAAAGAAATTTGAAGGAAGTTGCAGCTGAAGTTGAAGATCCTAAATCTAAGGAATCTCAAACCGCACCTCCCAAACCAAATAAGAAGAAAGCCTTCCCTGATGAGGTTGTTGCGAAGTGGAGAGCAGATAAAGAGAAAAGGAAAGAAGGGGATCCGCAGTTCGGATTGGACCCTGCGGAAGCTAAGGCATTAAAGGAGAGAACTGCTGATGAGCTTCAAAAACAAGTAAAGGAAAAGAAGCTCAAGAAGAAGATGTCAGAAGCTGAGGCAGTCCAAGAGTTGTTAAAGTTTAATGAGATGGTATCCGGAAGCATTCCAGTTCCAAGATCTTTCTCCTTGGAATATCTACCTGAGACTCCATGAAGAAACCTTGATTTTTCGGAAGAGGTTACAACCGAACATGTTGAGCAACTCGAGTAGGTTCAACAAGTGCAAGAGGAAGAACAAGTTGCTGAAGCAATTGGTGAAACAAGAGACTTATTGAAAGAAGTAGATGAGTATAAGGGGTCGCCTTCGGAACACCTGTCACTCCGAACTTCAGAGGCTGAATCCTCTAAGTTAGTAACTCCAGAGAAGGATAAGAATGAGGAAGATGTTGTTCAAAAAGTAGTTGATGATATTGTTCAAGTGTCTACTGGTGAGCAGAAAACCCCTGATCAAGAATCGATTCCGAAAAAAGACAAGGGAAAGCAACTCCTTGTTGAGACTCCAAAATCAGTAGCTAGCAAGAAAAGAGAATATGGTGATTCTTCTAAAAGGAAGTTGGATCTTATTGAGGAAGAAAACTCTCCAAGCAAAGTTTCAGATTCAGAGTCATCTTCTGTGGGGCATGACTTTGTTGTCCAGTCTTTAAAGAAGTTGGTGGGATCCATTCCGATATTCTCTAGTATTGATTCAAGATGTCAGATGCTCCAACATGCTTTAAATCAGAAAACTGACTCCGTATCTATGGTTATGGACAAGTGCGTTGAGATTGAGGCTCAGTTCAAAACCTTCTTTGTTGGATACAAAGCTCATAGAAAATCTTGCAAGAGGATGACAAATTGGTCGAAGAAGACTGTTGAAGAGATGAGGTTATTCGATGAGTTTCAAGACAATGTTAAAGATGCTTTCGAGACTGAGGACAGGAAGATAAATGAGCTGACTTCCTCCTTTGAAGAAAAGCTGACAGATGAAAAGAACTTCCGGATTCAAGAAGTCAGAGATCTGAATGGGAAGTTGAATTCTGTTTCTTAGAACTAGAAATTTGAAAGGGATCATCGGATTGAGTTTGATCAGAAGATGAAGGCTCAGGAAGAGAAGATGAAGGCTCAAGAAGAAAAGATCAAGGCTCGGGAAGAAAAGCTGAAAGCCCAGGAAGAAAAGATTGAAGCTTAATCCGCAAGAATAGTTGTCTTAGAGAAGCAAGCTGAAGAAGATCATAAAGACCTGAATAAGATCAAGACTATTCTTAAAGGGCTCATTTCGAAGGAAAAAGATCCAAAATAACCAAATCCGATCTTTTTGTTGTAATATTTTCGTTGTTGTCGAGATTTCAAACCTAATGAAAATTGTGCCTATCATTTATTTTGTTGTCATTACTAATATTTCAGGTACTTTGTTTTTTTCCATTCCCTCGATTTCTTTTTGAAAATCACAAAGGGGGAGAAGGAAAAGATCCTTAAGAAAAAGAAGAACTCCAATGAGAGTCTATCTAAGGGGGAGTTTTTCATTAAAGAAGACTTTATTTTTTGTAATGAAATGTCACTCCGGAAATCTAGAATACGATCCTTAGTGTTTCAAAGCCTAAGGGGGAGTTAGTCGTATTCATCAATTTCCTTAAAGCTAAGGGAGATAAGCCTTAATGTTTTCTTTCTTCTTAGAATTTCTTTTTCGTAAGGATGTTTGTGCTTTCCAAAAAGGGGGAGATTGTTGAGTCAATAAGGTTTTCCTTATGAATTTTTCATTCCTTCTTATTTTGAAAATCACAAACACCTTACCTTTAGGAAAATTGTTTTCTTTAGGAAAATTGCTTTTATAAGGAAAATTGCTTTTATAAGGAAAATTGCTTTTATAAGGAAAATTGATTTCTTAAGGAAAGTTGCTTTTATAAGAAAAATCACTTTTATAAGAAAAATTATCCTTATCTTATTTTCATCCATATTTTTCTTAAGTATGAGATTCGGATTCATTTCTATTTTCTCGGAATCGTTGAAACTTTGATATGAAGCATTCTGTTTTAGGATTCGGATTCTGGATAAGAACTATAAGGAAGTTTCATTCCGAATTCCAGATATGAACTCTGACTAAGTTCTATTCCAGATTCAGGATACAAATTCTTATGAAGTTCGATAATGAATTCTCATTACGAATTCTGAAGAAGAATTCTCATTATGAACTCCAATGAAGAATTCTCATTACGAATTCTGATGATGAATTCTCATTACGAATTCTGATGACGAATTCCCATTCCGAATTCTCATTCCGAATTCACCTATTAAACAGAATCTGATTATCTTTGTTTTATACACTCTGAATTAATTTAGACTCTGAAAAATATTTTGGTTAGACTCTGAACTTTTATTTTACTTACACTTCTATAATTTGTCTACTCTTTATTATTTTCATTACACTCCGAACATTTACTCCGAAGTGTTCATTCCGAACTTTTGAGTTAAAATTAAAACAATGTCGTACTTTCAGTTACACTTGTTTTGTTATAAAACTATGTCGTCTATTTTGTTATAAACTAACCGTTGTCTAAGTGACACGTGTACAGGTCCCTTCGATCTTTAAGGAAAATATGACCGTTGGAGAAGGATCCAACCTTACCTATAAATAGGAGCTCATTTGAAAGAGCTCGATACTGATTACAGATGAACAACTTGGTTTTGTGCATACATGCTGTTGAAGTGATTTCTAGAGAGAGATAGGCTCTTATTAACTCTTAAAGCTTCGTGCAACTCCAAATGTTGGTGATTACATTCGAGGGCTTCCGGGGATAGGAAGACAGAGGTGCCGACTACCTTGAAGTTTGAGGGCTTCCTTGCTGAGGAAGACAGAGGTCGCCAACTACCTTGAAGTTGAGGGCTTGCGGGGATAGCAAGACAGAGACTCCGATCTTTGTATCGAGGGCTTACCCTGGTGTGGGCAAGAAAAACTTGCTTGAAAGTATAAATCAAGGGACCTTTATCCAAGGTTGTTGGATACCCTTCTCTTTGGGTTAAAAGACTTATATCTTGTTACTCGTAGTTTAACTACTTGTTTTATTTCCGCTGCATTTTGTATTATAAGGAAGGTATAACTTTCTTATACTTCCTTACTTGTACTCTGATTCATTTAGATTCTATACGCTTTAAGGTAGAATCTCACTTTGTAATCTTTCATTAAGTTTCATTTTCCGGAAGCATATTCCTGGAACCCACTTTCGGAATCTCATTCCAAGTTTGCATTCGGTGTTAGAGGTGTTGTGAATTTTCTTAGTTTAACTTTGTTAAACTTAGCCCTTTCCTTTGCTTAAGGAAAACATAGTTAATCGTAACTAACTTTAAAGGTTCCAAATGAATTTTTTAAAGTATACAATTCACCCCCCTCTTGTATATTGAGAATCTACATCATTATTTCGATCCTAAATATAGATCTTTGTGACAAAAGTTTTTCCAAGTATTTCTTGTAAAAAATATGGGAATAGGCACCATTAATTTTGTGCGAGTTAGAGAAAAATTTTCCCCCATAATTTTCACATGCATGATACATCTAACTATACATCTTCCAACTAAAATACTTCTTGGAGTACTTGTTACTTTTAGTTGGATTTATCCAACTTAAATAAATATATACAAATTGAAGTCTTACATACGAAATAGGAATCATCATGAAAGTTACATTATGAAAGGTTACTTGTCTCAAGAATGTATGAATTTCTGTTCAATATATTTTTCTGATGTGACCATGAGATGTAACCATCCAATGAGAAATTAAGATGATCAATATGAGAAAATTGAACCTAGTTTACCATCACTTCCCCAAATAGGGGGAATTACTAGATCATATACATTGGCTACATTGAGCCTTGAAGAGTGGGATATAGAACATCATACAATCTAGTTTAACTGTGATTTGTTCGATGAATACATCATGTAAGTAAATTGAACATGTATATGTTATATCATCACATGTAATTTTACATATTTATTAAACCTTTTCTATTTTTATGTAGATAACATAAATAAAATATTAATAGAAATCATAATTCATTACCTTTGAGAAGGATAGAGGCTTTGTATAACAAAGAGTGTCATGTTTTGTTGAAATAAAAGATATAAGTATTACTGTAATAAAATAAAAAATAAATATTTATTTAATTTTAATATTCATTTATATTTTAGGTATTGAATTCACCTATTGACTCTGTCTCTCAAGAAATAAGATCTTTTTCTTATGGTCCTAATTCTGTGGTTTGTGAATGAAAACCAATTGTGATCAATAGGTAGAAATTTATTATCATTGATCAAGTAGTGAACATGATAACACAACATGATAGTGTTATGGTAACTGTAATGATATACCTTTATGCCAGTGCATAAAATAGCATTATTTGATATGAAAATTCATCTTATCATGGAGTTGTTGATAAAATATTAATATTGGATTATTACTCCCATGTTCAAGACACTATGATGAAATGCAATTTGTTTAATTCAATAACTCAACAAGGCACATTTATTGATGATTGTGGATTTATAGTTATTGATATGAATCAAATCCTTGCTACTGATGAGCTATATATTTTGGAATCATTGGAGAAACACGTTTTTAACGTGAAAGATCACCAGAGACCAGATTTTAGAGTCATTATTGAAGTAACCCCAAGAAATATTTTTTAATATGGTAGATACAAAATCGAACTCAAAGTTATGGGGGGTAATATGTAGAAACAACCAAATGAATTCTCAGTTCTTTTGGTTTAGCTTGACTTGGGTCTTTTAGGTTGGTACTATTCAAATAGATTTAATATCTAACTTGAAATTTTTGTGAATTTTCAATAAAAAGTTATAGTTTTCTTCCAGTTGAATTTTCTAATATTGGATTGAGCTGTATTAGAACCCAAAAAATCAATAGAACTGAAACAATATAATTAGAAAAAAACTAAGTTGAATTGAACCAAAACATATTAAACTAATTAGAATGAAAAAGAAAAATAATCAAACAAAATTGACTTGAACCAAAATAAATCAAACGAACAAAATGAATCAAATGTTCTAACCCAAAAATAAACCAAATGACTAACCCAAAATAAACCAAATAACCTAACTGAATGACCAAATAACATGACCCAATGATAAACCAAATGACATACCAAAATATGAAACAAATGAACTAACCCCAAAAATAGCCAAATGACCTAATTGAATAACCAAAATGAACCAAATGACCTAACCTAAATTTAATTGGATTGAATTGAAAATAGAAGAATAAAACCATTGCATACCCATGTTTAACATGATAATTAGAATGTGTTGATTTTTTATGAAATATATTTTATGTTTTGATATTCTTGCCACTAAATATGATATTATTATGTTATGTCACTACCTATCCTTTATTTGTATTGAAAATTGGTATCCCTTAATTAATTCATGTCACCTCTTCTTTCTTGTTTAGATTACAAATTAGTTAGGAATTTTTAATTAAATGAATATTTCTTTTACAATGTATGAAATGATTTTTTTAAAGAGATATAAAGGAAGAGAATGTATCATAATAATCACTATATGAGAGATGATAATTCCTCCTCTGGTACCTATTGTGAGTATAATATTTCAAATATATATATTAATAAAATATACTTTCATATCATTAATCATTTTTTAATTTTTTATCAGGAACCATCATCCCAAAGAAAACTATTCTCCAACCAGAATAGTAATTATGGTGCCCAAACTGATGATTTGGGGGGGGGGGGGGGGTGCTGGAGCTACTCACATAACTCACCATACTTTATTAAAATGAGACCATTTGTTAGATATACAACATATCATAGTTTCTTATACCATAATTCTCTTAGAGGAACCAAGGATATTAAGACCACCTACACTATCACCACCATTTACATCTGATCCTCCTCATCTATTTTTTATTTATTAAATAATGGTCCTCACTCCCTATCCATATTATCCTTTTACAAATATGTATATACTAACTCCAATTCCTACTACTTATTTCTCTATGAGATTTTATGCTCACGCTCCTTTAACTTATGCTCTAGCACATTCCAAACCTCCCAAGAATACCGATCATCATGAGTATGCATTGGACCCCATTAGTACTAAACCGGTCTTTAATCCTTCACATCCTAGGGATACATCAGTAACCATTGATTATCCTAGATTAGGTATATTTATAGAACCCTAGTATTTTTTTGAGTATAATTTATTTTCATTATAATATGTAATAACTTAACATTTGTATTTTATTATTTTATAGTTGGATCTTACACTATATGGAGGAATGGTTGTACACATGTGTGTGAAGTGTGGAACTGCCAAACACAGGTGATGGTTGAGTATAATGAGTATAATAAAATGATTGGTAAAACTTGGAGATAATGCATGAGTTTTATGGTGAAGATTTCCAAATAATGTGACATCATTCTTATGAATCCAATATCTTAGAGACACCTTGAAAATGAAATAAAGGATAATTTCTGGGATCCAATATGGGTAATAAAATTCAATAGTTTTAATGTTATATTATTATTGTATTTATATGAATTAATATTTTGGTAGCAACTTCATTTTAATTTTTCCAATGGTGAAGCTATGAGGACTGAGTGACTAATGGAATCAAGTGAGATATAGAGAGAAAATAAACATGAGTTATATAGTGGATGAATTTCTAGATTTGGAGTAGATTTAGAGGCTATAATAATCTTGAATGAGTGTCCAATAACACAGTATCAGAAAATGATTGCTCATTGGAACAATGACGAGTTTAATATATTATTCTAATTTTGAGAGGTTTGATTGAAAATGATGATGATTTTAATTAATAATTTGTTTTATATTATTAAATAATTTTATTTAATAATATTAAAAAAATAAAATAAAAAAGGATGCTAAAAAGTATCTCCATACTTTGGAGAAAATGATGATGACAGAGGATGAGAGGAAACAAGTATTTTTCATGGACATTTGTGTTTAATTAAGTACTAAAGAAAATGTTAAATTTTTATGTTTATTAATGTAAAAAATATGTAGTTAGGATTTGGATTAGTGGTAAGCACCCCGTAATACTATATCAAGGTAGGGGGGTTCAAAACCCATTGGGCGTAGGTACTGTAGCAATACTGTATCGGACTATAGCAGCGGTAGAAGGTGGTGGGAACTACAACATGAACTGTAGTGGTGGAATTACTGTAGAAAGTACTATAGAAGCCCATGAACTATAGTATCACTATTCACCGAAGGGCCTTTGGGTAAAAGAAATGGGACTTCAGGGCCATATAATAGTCTTTCATGCCCACTGGGTGCCATGTAATGGGATTCATTCCCACTGAGCCTACGAGCCATGTACTGGATAAATAAGGATTCATGGGTGGGATATCCACTAGAGGGGCTATGGATTGCCTTTATGGCCTGTGTGTGAGGCGTGTGTGTGTTTAAAATGTAATTATACCCCCGAAGCACCTAATATATATAATTTAAAAACTATAATTCCACTTTAAATCCAATTATAATTTTCATATTTGACTTATATAACAATTTATCATTATTCAATAGAATCCATATAAATTTTAAAACACTACCAAGACCTCACAATTCATAGAAATTACAACTAAAGCACACCAGAAAAAACCAACATCCAATTTAATAAAAAACAGTCCAATAATTCCATTTTCAAAACATTTCATCATGTTAATTCGACAACTCTTAATCATAGATTTCAAATAACCATCATTTTACCTTCTTAAAATGATTTTCCATTTATGAAAGGTGATATCAATATATCAATGGAATATTGTGTCATACCGGACCTAAATTCCATTTAGAGGTTCCCTGAGCTAGGTTGGCCACATGTCCTTAAGAACATCTCCCTGAATTATAGAGGTCTTCGAATAGAAGCGAAGTCCTAAGGTGTTTCCATGGGGATAATATGCCCTCATTTACCAGACTGAATCACAATGGATAAATAATAAGATAGGTAAATAAAGGAATAAGTATAATATAAATAGATGGAACAACAGAAGAAGAAATGAATAATAAACAACTAAAGAATTTGGAAATAATACTCAAATGTTGATGATGATATATTTCATGTATCTATAAATTTGGAAAACATGGATACAAAGAAGCAGACAATACATGCTATAAAAAATTAGTAAAAGGAATCCAAAAACCATCCCTAGCATTTTAAGCTCCATCTTGGTCATCTGCTACCAGATCCATCCTAAACAAGAAATAAATCAAGTGTCTAAAGTGGTATACTTCCCTTTATCAATGACTGCATACATGTAAGCTACCTGGGTACTAATGGCATCCCAGATAGGGTGTGAGATAAATCTCAATAAACCACCACCAATGGAGTTTATAACATTCAGTCTATATAATATAAATTGAAATAGTGTGAAAGAATGCATATATAAAAGTAAATAAATATATTAACATAAATTCCCAAGTACCCTCTTCAGCCACAACTAGTGTCTAAACATGTAATCGTTTAATTTATTAATTATGTTCCAGTTTATATATGTAAGTCACGTGAGGTATAACCAGCATTGACATCATGTCATGATAATAATAATAAAGGATCCAAGATGTAATAATGAATCCATGATTAAATTCATAATAAATAGGTTCCAAGGTGATGAACAAGGAAACCTTGACCTTAGGTATTGATCCAACTTAGTTAGTAACTATATCCTAGATAAGGGGTAAGAGTGTAATCCAAGGGGTATTTCCCAAGGCATTCCACGATAACATAATTCTAATAGAGTCTAAGGATTTCATAAAAGGTAAAACAAGATAATAAATGACTAGGCCCAAGGGTGTATCCAAGGTGCCTCATGTCTATAGAAGTCATGCTAGATCCAAGGAGTGTATTCAAGTAATCCTATAAAAAATAATGGAGTGATCCTATGGTGTCATACCGTGCATCTACTGATAGACAAAGATCGGTTTCCAAGGTGAGTCTCACCCTTGGAAACTGACATCTCTAAATCAGAAGGGTGTCCATGAGTGCTCAAGGCATTCCCTTGGGAATCCAAGGTGAGCTCGAGTCTGAACATTCCTATAGTATTGTCAAGGCCCATATTGAAGGCACCTTATAATTGATTCATTTAATAAAATAGACCATGTAATACTCATGCCTCTTGATAATTAATTTGGTCAAATCCATCAACTTTCATTAGTGTGACAAGGCTAACTAGGCATGAAACCATTTAATTAATTCATATAATTTATAATCATTTAAAAAGGTTCACTCTGATACCTTCCATTAAATATGTAATGGGGTGATACAAACATGCAACCAATCCATTCAATTACAATCCATTAAGCCAAGTCATATATATATATAATATACTTTATGTTTCTATTTATGATTGATTTATCAAATTGAATCACTTAACTTAGAAGGTTAAAGTTGGAAAAAACATGGTACTGGCCGTTTATAAATTCATTTATATAATTAAACACTTACCTTTTACAAGGTCAAGTCACAGCTCACCCGAACGGTGGCACAAATAGGCTCAAAAGACACTAAAATCATAATTAAGAGAAACAAATTACTTGGGGTGGTCGTCATTGAGATCACAACCTCCAATTATGGTTATCATTTATGAAAAGAGTCTTAGAGTACATTTCTAATGAATATAATAAAGCCACATATATTTAAACAGGCAACACCTGATAAAATCGGCACGCGCACATGATAATTTATAAAACAAAGAATCTTAAAGAATGAGTTATAGACCACCTACCTCATAATCATATGACTCTCCTCATCCAGTATCAACCAATAGTTTGGACTGGATCATAAGAGATCTGAATAATGGACCAACACCCTGGAAATAGGGCATATGTGCCTGTATCTAAATAGCGTCGTCATGGAAAAGGAGAATAACAAATGACTAAAAAGGAATTAAGATCTTACCAGCACATATCCAATGAGATAAATGATGATTAAATTGGACACTGGATCAGAGTTCAGGATCAAAATATAGATTAGGATTCAAAGGGATCCAAAATGGGAGTTTTGGAGGGTGTTGTTTACTAGGGTGAGAAAACAAGAAAAGTGGATGTTTAAAACATAACATTTAAGGAAATTTTCATAAAATCACCAAAAAATGGGAATTACATGGTTTAGACACATGGTTGTCCAAATCATGCACCAATAGTGAATAATATACTATAGGAAGGGTAATTTTTCATGGTTATACTGCACAGTTAGGAAAACCACGCACCATCTACTCTAGTGAGGGTAATTTTTCACGGTTAATCCGCATGGTTAAGGAAACCATGTGATAACCATTCAAAACACCTTTATAATATGTTTTTAGTTTTTCTCATTATTGTGCACCCAAAATCACATGATTTTTCTAACCATGTGGCATGTAGGACTCCACTATGTAACCTCACATGGTTAGAAGTAATCGTGCGACCTACCCCACACGGTTTCTACTAACCATGTGGCCAACCTATTTCTCCCAAAAAGTTGGGTTTTAGGATTTAGAACAGCCCCAGACACCCCTAATACACCTATAAACACATTAAGAATTTTTATTAAGTCCAAAATAAAGAATTAGCCTAAATTTAAAAGGATCTATGCCTAAGTAAAAAAGCATGTTCTTATAGTATTCCCCCTTTAAAGTAACTCTTCCCTAAGTTCCCATTCTAAGGGATGGGAAACACTATCTGAGAAATAATCTGGTCACTGGGCATGTACATCAGGATCCCGCTCCCAAGTCTCATCTTGTACATAACTGTGTTACCATATCACCCAAACTAAAGGAAAAAACTCGCCTCAAAGAGCCTTCATGCTCTGGTTAAAGATGCATATTGGATACTCCTCAAATGAAGCATTGGTATCTAACTCAATTTCCTTAGTATTAAAAGTATGATATGGGTTAGAATGATATTGGAAAAGCTATGAAACATGGAAGAAATCATGCATGGAGTGGTACCTATGAGGTAGTAGCAACCAATAGGCTACCAAACTGACTCTCTCTAGAATCTCAAATGGCCCTGCATAACGAGTTGAAAACTTACCTTGCCTCTATATTCGTTTGTTCCCTAGCCTATGTGATACCCAGAAGAAAACATGATCCCTGAACTCAAACTTTATAGGTCATCTATGGTGATCAGGAAACTATTTATTTCTAGATTGAGAAGTAGACATATGATTCTTGATCAACTAAACCTATTCCGAAGTCTCTTATATGAGATAAAGACCTAGTGGGGCTGCCTCTCCTACCTCTAGCCAGCATAGGGGTGAACAAAACGACCTACCATAAAAAGAATCAAAAGGATCCATCTAAATTGTCTCATAAAATATATTATTATAAGAGAACTTGAAAAGAGGGATATGATTCTCCCAAGAACCACTAAAATTAAGGACACATTCATGGAGAATGTCTTATAGAACATGTATCATCTGTTTCAACTGTCCATCAGTCTAAGAATGAAAAACTATGCTCAGAATCCCCTGTGTACCCATAACCTTCTATAACCCCTTCCAGAATTATGTTGTGAAACAAGTGTACCTATATAAAATTATAGTGCGAGGGACCTCGTGTAGTCAGATGATCTCATAGGCATACAATATTCCTAGCTCATCAACTGAGAAAGTCTCTTAGATAGGAAGGAAGTGGGATACTTTCAAAAATTGTTCAATGACTACCCATACTATATTTCTAACTCCAGGTGACCTAAGTATGCTGACTACAAATTCCATGAAAACATCTTCCCATTTATATTCTGAGACAGGAAGTAGTTTAAAGAATCTTGCATGTTGCTGGTGCTCCACCTTCACCTACTAACAGGTAGAACACCTAGTGATAAATCCTGCTATCTGACATTTCAGCCCAAACCACCAATACTGGTTTCACATATCTTGATTCATTTTGGAGATGTCTAGATGAACTAACCATTAATAAGCATGGGAATCACACATAAAATCTTCTCTTTTAACTTTAGGAACCCAGACATGTCTATGTATACATAGGATCTTGTATCTGTCCATAGACCAATTTGGAGGTAGTTCATCTCTTGAAACACTCTCATAGATAACCAAGCCTTTAGGATCTAAAAATTTCATGCTCTTCACCTTCTCAAGGAGGGAAGAGGTGACTATTAAGGTTGAGATATAATATTTCTCATGACTATCATGGAACTCCAGATGTATCTCAGAAATGAGGGCCATCAATTTCCATTCATCACTAGCTTTCCGTACAGCCTGCACTTGAGTTTTTTGACTCAGCACAACCATTACCGCATTGCCTTTTCCAGGCATATAGGTAATCTCAAAATCGAATGAATGAAGATATTCGACCCAATTCCACTGTCTGAGATTCAACTCACACTATGTAAAGATATATTTGAGGCTCTTGTGGTTTGTATACACCACAAAGCACTCACCTAATATATAGTGTATCAAAAAATGTAAGGCATGGAAAACTATGCTAGCTCAAGGTCTTGCGTCGGGTGATTACTCTCATGAGGCCTCAAATTCTGAGATATATACACAACAACTCTATACTCCTATATCAGAAATGCTCCCTATCTAGTGCATGATGCATCATATAACATGATATAGCCTCTACCTGGCCCTATAAGAATTAAAATAGGTGACGAGACAATCCTACCTTTCAGATTATGAATGTCTTTCACACAATCCTCTCATACCACTTTGTGACATCACTGACCTGAATTCCACTCAGTGGTTCCCCAAGCCCAGTTGGCCACACGACCCCAAGCGCATCTCACCAAATTCCAGAGGCTTCTGACTAGCAGAGAGGGACTAGGGTGTGTCTGTTAAGGGACTATGACCTCATTTATGTGAGTGAAACAAAATGGATAAATAATAATATGGGTAAATAATATAAGAAGTATAAGATAAATAGATGGAACAACAGAAGTAGAAAGGAATAATAAACAACTGAAGAAACTAGAAATAATACTCAAAATATAATGATGATATATGTCATGTATATATAAATTTGGAAAACATGGATACAAAGAAACATACAATAAATGATATAAAAAGTAGAAAAATGAATCCAAAAACTATCCCTAGCATCCCATGCTCCAGCTCGGCCATCTGTTACCAGCTCCATCTTAAACAAGAAAGCAATCAAGTATTTGAAGCGATATGCTTCCCTTTATCAACACATGCATACATGTAATCTTTCCAAGTACCAATGGCGGCCCATATAGGGTGTGAGATAAATATCAGTAGGCTACCACCAATGAAATCTATAACATCTATTCAATGTAATATAAACTAAAACAGTGTACAATCATGAATATATAAAAGTAAAGTAGTACAATAACATAAATAACCATGTACCTGATTCATCCTCAACTAGTGTCTAAACATATAATAATTTCATTTATTGATTATGTTATAGTTTATATATGTAAGTCACATGAGGTATAACCAATACTGACATCATGTCATGATAATAATAGTATAAGATCCAAGATATAACAAGGCATCCACAATGGTATTAATAATGAAGAGGTTCCAAGGTGATGACCAAAGAAACCTTGACCTTAGGGGTTGAGCTAGCTCAGGTAGTAACTATGTCCTAACCAAGGGGTAGGAGTGTAATCCAAGGGGTATCACCCAAGGAATCCCAAAATAACATAATTCTAATCGAGTCCAAGGATTTCATCCAAGGTAAAACATGATAAGCAATGACTAGGACCAAGGGTATATCCAAGGCACCTCATGTCTATAGAAGTCACACTAGATCCAAGGAGTGTATCCAAGGCATACTATAAAAAATAATGGATGGATCCTATGATGTCATACTGGTCATCCACTGATAGACAAAGATCAGGTTCCAAGGCGGTTCTCACCCTTTGCAACTGGCATTTTGAATCAGAATGATGTACATGAATGCTCAAGGAATTCCCTTGGGAATCTAAGGTGAGATTGAGTCTGACCACTCCTATATTATTGTGAAGGTCCATATACAAGTCACCTTATAATTTATTCATTTAATAAAATAATCTATGTAATACTCACACCTCTTGATAATTCATTTGGTCTAATCCATTGCCTTTCATTAGTGTGATAAGGCTAACTGGGCATGAAACCATTTAATTAATTCATATAAGTCATAATTATTTAATAAGGTTCACTCTGATACCTTTCATTATACATGGAAAGGGGTGCTACAAACATTCAACCAAGACATTCAATTAAAATCAATTAGGCCAATTCATATATATACAATATACTTGCCATTTCCATTTATGATTGATTTATTAAATTGAAGCACTTAACTTATAAGGGTCAAGTGGGAATAAAATATGGTACTATCCATTTATTAATTCATTTATTTAATTAAAAACTTACCTTTTACAAGGTCAAGTCACAGATCACCCGAACGGTGGCACAAATAGGCTCAAAAGCTACCAAAACAATAATTAATAGAAACACTATACTTGGGGTGGTCGTAGTTGAGGAAACAACCTCCAATGGTCATTTTGATTTATAATAAGAGTCTTAGAGTATGGTTCTAATGAATATAAGAAAGGAAAATAAATTTAATTGGTGACGCCTGATGAAATCAACACACACACAAAGAAATTTATAAAATGAAAAATCTTGAGGGATGAGTTATATACCACTGACCTCGTACTCATACAGATCTCCTTGTACAGTATCAGCCTCTAGTTTAGCCTAGATCAAAAGAGATATGGAGAAAAAACCAACATCCTAAAAATAGGGCATATGATCCTACATCTAAATAGCATCTCCATGAGAAAGAAGAACAATAAATGAATAAAAATTATTTCAGATCTTACTGGTGCAGATCCAACGAGAAAAATGAAGATTGAATTAATAACCATATTGGAGCTCATGATCAAAAGTTATATTAGGCTTCAAAGGGATCCAAAATGGGATATTTGGAGTGTATTTCCCACTAAAGTGATAAAATAAGGAAATATGATGCTTAAAAAATAACATTTAAGGTCATTTTCATAAAATCACACAAAAATGGGCATCACATGGTTTGGATGCACGATTGGCCAAACAATGCACCAACTATGTACCATTTACCTGTAGGAAGGGTCAATTTACACGGTTAGGTCACATGATTAGGGAAAACATGAACCAACCATGAAAAACAACTCTGTAACATGTCTGTATTTTTTTTCATTACTATGTACCTAAAATCACATAACTTGTCAAACTGTGTGGCCTATAGGAATCCACTGTCCATCCTTGCATGGTGAGAAGTAACTATTCGACCTACCTTGCACAGTTTCTACTAACCGTGCGACCAACCTCTTTCTCCCAAAAAGCCATATTCTAGGATCTAAACCATCCCTAGACGCCCCTGATACACTCATGAACTCATTAGGCATCCGTATTATGTCCAAAATAAATAATTAGACCAAATTTAAAAGGATCCAAACCTGAGTCAAAAACTAGATTCTTATATAGATAATAAAGTTTTTAAAACAACTTTTAGTTTTTAAAACTTCTTTTAAACAATTTTTTAAAACTAATTTTAAATAATTTTTCAAACTAATTTTGAAAAGTCTTACAAACTTCTTGTAAAACTAATTTTAAATAGTTTTTAAAAATTATTTTAAATAGTTTTTAAAACTAAATTTAATTTTTTTGTAACTCCTTTTAAATAGTTTTTAAAACAACTTCTAAATAGTTTTTAAAACTAATTTCAAACTACTTGAAATAGTTTTTGAACTGTATGTAAACAGTTTGATATAATCATTAAATATTTCAATTTATATAGAATAAACATTGTGACTTAATACTAACATATAAACATGAAAATAGATTCACATAATATTAACATATAAACAGTTATAAATATAAATTATATTAACATATAAAATATTAACTTTATTAACATGTACATACTTCCAATTAATATTAACATATAAACATGTAAATAGATTCATTTAATATGAACATATATGTAATGTAACTAAATATAAAAATACTTTACTATCCATACCTACCCAATTCAAATCAAATACAATAAAAAAATTGAACCAAAATTAAACAATATTACCCTAATAGATTTGAACTAACCATAGATAAATTAAATTAAATTGAACCAAAGTAAATATAATTAAGCCTTAAATGAACTAAATTTTAACAATATGTATGATAGTAATCTAAATCATATATTGTATTAAACTGAACTATAAAACCTAAAACATGAATTGAATAAAACCAAAATGAATAAAATTGAACTAAACCAAAAAATAATAAACCAGTAAAAATTAAATTTATATCAAATTTATCAAAAAAATAAATAAATAATATTGACCTAAATTAACCTAAATTAATAATTTTTATTCATAAATAAACCAAAAAAATAATAATTGGATCTAAAAGTGTTGAATTAACTTAAATAGTTCTTACTCAAATTTAATTCATCCAAACTTCATCAAACCAATAAAAATGAACTTGACCTAATACAATAATAAAATAAATAATTTGAATATATATTCATCAAGACAGTCTAAATTTGTTCATTTTGGTTTAATTGGTTCTAGTTTTTCTTAGTTAGGTATAATGCAATACATTTATGTAAACTTTAGTTTAATTGGTTTTGGTTATTGTCAGTTAAATATTAGTTACAATGAATTAATTTTGTTAAAAAATATAACATTATTTAATAATGTTGTTATACATTTAATTTCATTATAGAGGGAATTATTGAACATTAAAGGTTGTGTGCCTCGATACAATTTTTCTTGCTAGAGTATAAAGAAGAAATAAGGAAGTGTTGTAAAAAAATAGAAAAAAGATTATAGGTTTTATTTTTATGATTTAAAATTTTAATATCTATTTTGTAACTAAATATTTCATTTATATTGGAAAAAATTTGCTTTAGAGGCCTTTGATGAGATGGAATCTAACAACTTTGGGCCAAAAAATAATTTCCACCATATATTAAGAGTTTATCACAAGGGGGTAGTACATTTTTGACTAGGGAAGAGTATTGTCCCCACTAGGTATTGGACCACTTCAAGAACCTTTAATAGTTATGGTAGCACCGAGTTCAAAACGACTCATGTGGAGGCAGAATAGCCTTGTATAGAGGCATCCGAGAAAAAAAAATAACCATAAAGGAGCATGAATGAAGTTAAAAGTCCATTAAGAAATTTATACAAGTTATGGCAGCATTATTTCCATCACTTCTACCAGATTCCACTATGGTTTTTGATACATGCATGTAAATTACGTGTTTTTTATATAATGCACTAGGCGAATATGATGATGGTCCTAGTGGTGGTCGAGATGATGAATTTCCTGGTGACGATGATGGTCATGGTGATGGTGATGATGATGGTGATGATGATGGTGATAATGATGGTGATGATGATGGTGATGGAGATAATGATGGTGATGAGTATGTTGATGATGACAATGATGATAGTGATGGTAGTGGTAGTTGTGAGAGAGATATTGATCCCCTACATTTCTGACTGATATTTATGATGCATGATGTTCGATGAATGGATGTGATTGAATATATATATTATGATTTTTTATTTATCAACTTATCAAATGTAAAATATAAAATACATATATTGTTTTAAATGTGTATTGTGAATGGTTCAATGAATAAATTTGTTTCTTGATTCTTATATATTGAATTCAAGTTTTTTGAGGTATGGGTGCAGATGTATGCAGTATGTATAGGTTTTGGACATATATGGGAATGTATGATACTTTACTTAGTGGAATAAGTCTATACCAATGATTTATTATACCATTAGTATAACATTTATACCAACTGTTTGATATAACCATTGGTTAAAGGGAAATTAGGGGTTCTATACCAACAATTCCTTTAAAATTGTTGGTATAGGGCTATCCCCATAGTATGACACCCAAAATTTGAGGGAACTGTTGGTATTACCTATAAAAATGGTTTCCTAGCCTATACCAATTATTTATAACCATTGGTATAGGTTCAATTTCTAAAATTGAGTGCCATGCATTTACTCATACATTATATAATTTATGAGTAAATTATATATGGATACAACGGTTTGGACCCCTTTAACTATTTAATTCTCTTACATCTTTCATATTATGAAATATTTTGATAATAATGATATAATATTTTAATGATTCAATAGACATTAACAATTAATGTAAGTATTCTATTTGAGTCGAATTATTCTACCGCAATCATACAACATGATTTACAAAATTATGATTATCACCATATTATACAATACAATATGTCCAAGATAATAGAGAAATATTCTATATTTATACTTATGATATGCTTATATCATCTCATATGATATAGTCCTAGTGCATATCACGCACAAGGGATTTAGGGAATATCTCCTTCACAATTAGGAAAATGTTGATTGATGATAGTTTAACATAATTGATAGATATATCGAGACAATGATCATCATTGGTCCCACTACTGAATCATCCAACTCCAAGAGAATTTAAAAATTTCTAATATAAGGTGGTTGGAAAATGAAACAAATGGTAAAAAAACCTAAATAATCCTCAACTAGATATGAAACTAACTTGGACGTTATATGGGAAGAATTGGTTGGAGAAAAATACATGTTATGTGTAGCCACCTTACCATCAATCCATAGTTTCACTCAATTAAATTAGAGAAAAGTGTTTTCATGCCTCCATTACAACTTGTGGGTGACATTCAACCACATATATTGTTGCCTCAAGTTAAATTTTGGGTATATAGAACAAATCAAGATACTTGATGAGTAATTTTGGCTAATTGATCTTACTACCCACCCAATAACATATAACCCTAAGTCTAGAAAACAACATGAATGTATCTAACATGATTGAATTAATATCCATAGGTTAATCTAAAGAATAATTAAATAAACTTCCCCCATGTATTAACCAAGACATGGGGGACATATATCATGCTTCACTTCACTCATCCAACTTATAGATAAGAGAATTATGAGAGTTTAAACATGGCCTTTTCCTTGGAGTAGTCATTAGAGGATTTTTTCAACGTCTTCACCATTAACAAAACCTCAAACCAAACACAAAAACAATATCTATTTTTTCTCAAAAAACTGCCACATATCCAAGGCATAAAAGAAACGTTCTTCGTGATATTGAGAAATTGTATAAACCATTCATGAATTTATCCATGTCACAAAAATCAATATCCAATACAAATAGAGATATTGGAGGGTTCCCTAGAACTAATTGCTTTGTACTTTATATTACATTTATATTAAAATAAGTGAATATTAATAAACATATTATCACATATTTATTATTCCTATGCATAACATTAATATAAAAATATCCTAGATTATCTTTCATGTTGAAAAGTTATTGTGAAGTTCCCCGATGTGATGAGAACATTGAAATGTAATGATAATATTCTTAAACTTAGTATTGTAGTTAGGATAATATTATATGATAGGACACATAGTATGTTGAATTTTAGGTGATGGATACTTGTAAGTAGGTGAGTCTTCTTCTCATGAAGTTCACACTTGGTAATTTACAAGATATGATATTATGAGGACTGGCCCACCAATAAGAATTTAACATGTTTTGTATCATTGGATATTCCTATCTATAAGTGTGTTTAATGATATTTAGACTTTGATATTATTATTAATGCATATCCTGAGTCATTTACTTAGATGTATTGTTGTAAAACATGATTACATATGTTTATAGTGAAGTTGGCTACGTTGGGTGAGCCATGAGAGATATGTTATTAATGAATAAGTCATGAAAGGATTTTCCCCTTATATATTTATTGAAGCTAATAACTCATCCCTTTGATTGGAATGAAACTATAAAACTAGACTCTATGGTCATGGTGTAATGACATGTTTATTTCATATAGTCGAAGAAAGATGTATTGAGTACATAGGGTGATGACACTGGTGTGAAACCCACTTGATGAGATATCATGAAAAAGGGATTATGTTACATATTAATTATTCATATGTGGTTATTGATGTTGAAACATTAAATTCTTCCACTTGGGCACATTTATGTGATGCTAGATGTGGGTATTAGACTTTAGGAAAACCCACCTAATTCCACTGAGGAAGAAACCTAGCGGGTCACACACTTAGTGTTTCCATTGATCTTAATTAAATTATATTTTAATTTAATTATTGGAATAAACATTATTCTCTAAACCATAGAATAATATTTATTCAAAATTTACTAATTTAATTTATTTAGTAATTATTTATATGTGAGTTGAATGTTAAATAAATATTTATTCATCAATTAATTAATTACATGAATATAAAATATTTATTTATCTTTTATTTTACTCAGAAGGTAATAAATAATATTTATTTAGTTATGTGAATATTAAAATAAATATTTATTCTCAAGACTGTGAATATTATAAATATTTATTTATTGAATGAATAATATTTATTGTTCGAGGTTTGATAAATACCTAGGAAGGTGGATGAACCAAGATGAGTTTGGTGTTGAGAATGATATGTGGGTTAAATGTAATTAAATACATATTAATTTTATTAATTTAATAAAATGATATTTAATGATGCGTTGTCTTGTGCATTCCATGTAATAATAATAATAATAATAATAATATTATTATTATTATTAGCATGGAGAATATTTAGATTATAATATTAGATAAGGACCCTATGTGAAATTATATATATTATAACCATGGATCTATATATTCTATTTATATATCATTTTTTAGGGTGGATAGATTATACACAATGGATCCTATCCTTATATATTTCTCTCTAATGAAGAATACTCTAGGTATTTTCTCTTAATCATGAGAGAATAAAATCACTTCTTTTTCCTTAAAAAGAGATAATCCTTTAACCATGAAAAATTGTATGGCAATCAAAGGAGGTGATGCAAGATGATCAGTACTGCTGAGATAGCACCTAGAGTACCATCGATGATTCTTAGAGATCAAAGGAGTACATGTGGATCACCACTAGAAGGATTCTATTTTGGATCTTCTTGATGCAATGGTGGTTCAAACAAAAAGATGTTCATATGAAAAAACAACTTTATCAAAGAAATAATTCTAACCAAGGTAATTATTATTTTAAATTAATGATAAATTTAATGTGAAAAAGATCATCTCACCTTGTTTCAAAGTTCTTATGTCAATATTATTTGAAATAATTCATTGTTCATAGTGTTTATCATCACATACATTGTTTATTATTCATTGAATCTGAAAAAATATGGGTTGACTATAGGTCCAATAGGTACTTCTGCAACGTACAAAACCTATAAGTGATATCAGAGTAGTCACATTAAATTTATAATTATTTATTTTTCATTGATAATTTTCAAATTTATTTATTAGATTCATTTCCAGTTTAATTCATTGATAATATGTAATTTGATATTACAAATTTGTTCAGTTTCATATGAACTTGAATAGGTTAATAACAAACGAATAATGAACGAATATGTCATGGGGGGGGGGTGCTAATATTTCTGGTTGGATGAAACAGTTACACTATGTGTAATGAAAATGTACATGACACATACCAAGGTTCACCAAATCAGGATGGGTTATGAAATACACGGATCACCTCATGGATCAATATAAGGTGTATTTAATACTCTGTGTGTGGACCAGCCAGGATGGCACATGTTTTTTTAGATTATATGAAATGTAGCTTGTGTACAAGCCATGTTGTCTATGTGTTTTCACTGTGAGATTTGTGAATTACATATGGTCAAATTTACATCATGTATTAACACATGATATGTGGGACTGAAGACCATTCAAAATAGAGATCACACAATGTGTATCTAGTGTACACACTGTTTACCTTATTAATATGTGCAGCTTAAAAACACATTGAGTCCCCAATATTGTAGTGTGGAATCCGTAACATGACATGTAGCAGGTTTTACACATTGTGTAACTGGTACCCATCTATACTGAGTACACGTTGTCTAAGCTATAATTTTATGGATTAATTATGTAGAGGAAAAATTAATTATGGTATCAAATAGATCTACAGGGTGTATAGATATAGAATATTCCATGTAATTGATTTTACATAATATTAAATTCCTAATTAATTTCTAAATAAATTAATAACTACATACCATGTATGGTTTTCATTTACATAATATTTTAATACAAAAATTAAAACCACACATGTTGCATATATTAGATGTGAATTGTGTCTTAAATATTCCAAATTTATTTGGATTGGCACATTACACACTAATTAATACATGTCATATTGTGTACATTACATATTGTATTAAATACATAGTAAAAACCATACAAGGTGGCACTTAGTTATTATGAGTATTTATCACATTGAATCCAAATTTAATTAATTTTATTTATTTAAGATTAATTAAAAATGGAAATTATATGATTGTTTGGATGGTTAAATTAAGATAAAGTAAATAATTAAATAAATGATAAAGATAATTAACATTATCTCGATTATCTTAATGAAAGAATGGATGAAATGAGTGCTAGTTTAATGTGTAATCATTGCATGTTTATGAATGATCATGATATTTGTCCAACCAATGTATAGATTAAATTTATTTTAATTTATTGCATGTGTTTAATTATTATTAAATTAAAATGATGGTCTATGCATCATCCATCCCCCGCTTTAAATATTTAAGGCCTTCATGCCCATGGTTTCATTTATGTAAACCCCATATCCATTCCATTAGATCCCCTCACAAGTATGTGAGTTAAATGAATATGTAAAGGAAAGGATATCTTGATCGTGTGGAGGCAATTCAAAACCTAATCTAAGGTGAAATCAATTAAGGAAGATACAGAGGTTGGTGGTGGAATGATACAACTCACGAGCCAAGCCCATCTCATCTAGTTTATTTCTCATAGAGTCATAGATTGATTTATTATACACTCAATAAATCAACCATTACTAAATATAATTATCAATTAATTTATATATTTTATTTATGTTTGATGCATGGTTAATTTTATAGATTCATTACTGTGATCACATAATTAAATAAATTAACAATCATGTAAGTTGGAATTAAAATAAATGGATTATGAATAAATGTTTTATCTACACATGATTAATAACTTAAGTAAAATCCACTTAATATTAATAATAAATGTAAATGAATAAAATAAGGGTTTTTTTTCATAAAAAATACCTCAATAATATATTAATTTAGACTAAGCCTTCCATCACCTGAATTAAGATGCTCCCATAGTTAAAGTGTTGATTCATGCCCTTTACAGAGGCATTTTATTAAGAAATATTAACAAAGATAATGGGATAACCTAACAAAGTTGACATCTTAGAGGCAATTGTTGAGGAAATCCAAATAAAGGACTTCAAGATTTGAGATCCCACTTGATAGATCTAGGAGATGCAAGCCCACAGTTAGAAAGGTCACTTACCTAAATACCTTTAAGTAATTGACCAAGCCTTTACTTAGGTTATAAGAAGGGAAGTATAGATCCTAGACATTAGAATGTGACATGAGATTCCAAGTTCAAATATCAGGTCCATTAAGACTTTATAAAATAATTGGAGACTAATAATAAAATTAAATTATTTCATCTTAAATATTTTGGTAATCAAGTAAAGTACTAACCATATATTTTAATTATTATAGAAAAAAATGGCAAGTGGGACCACAAAATCATTGATATCACTCCTTAACTCAAGGCATGTCCTCACTTCAAAAAATTTACTATATTGGAATAAATATTTATTTTTGAAACCATCCTTAAAAAAATATTATTTAATAATTATACTTTTCCAACTAATACACATTGAGGATTGAGAGGTCTAGTTTCTTTGGAATACTGGACATAAAAATACATCATCTTAAACATAAAAACAAAATTTTTATTTAAAAATCAACACAGTGATACTTACTCCCATATATCTTCTAAATCTATATAGGATATCCTGGGGAAATACATAAGAAAAAGGGTGAGCTAGAAATCCCTGTAAGGGAATAAATATGTAAATAAAAAATAACATGATAGTCAAGAGGCATAACATGATATCATAAAGAGGATGATCAAAATAATGGAGACATGGAATAAGGAAATGATTTCATAAGATCATAAATATGTTTAAATAACATAAAACATGATATTATAAACATAATTCAAGGATTACTCCCGAGATCATCATATTAAAGTGGACAAAGTCCCATAACGGATTTAGTTTTACTTCCTAATCCCTTACATAACATCTTATGAGATATAAATATTTAATCAAGGCATTGGAGGGCTAAAAAATCCAGGACAACCCATCACATAAATTAAAATCTTACATATGAGTCCCACATGTGGTAAATAAACCATACATAAATCATAAGCATGATCAAACCCATGAGAAGGAAGTGAGTTTCATAATTCTAATTCAAGGAATAACTGAAGAATAAATAATAAGGATTCCCAATAGAATAAGGAATTAAATTTGTTGTATGTTCATATTTAAAAATGAAACATAGGTATTGATCACTTAGTTTTAATATATAGAATTCATGAGAAATATCTAGGATAAGAAAGAATAAAAATGTACCACATGGGTGAATCTTTTATGAAATGGCTAAAGGATATTTTTAAAGAACTAAAGACCTTATTATCTTCCATAAAAAAATAATTAATCTAAGAGGGTTATACATAAAATAATTTGGTTTTTTAGAATTTATTCATGGTTTAAAAACATTATATTGGGGTGATTATTGACATGAGACAATAAATTGGAAAGTTCCTTTAAAACAAGTTTAGTTAAAAGTGTGATTTTTAAAGGGAACTAAAAAAAATTATAACCTCAAAAATGAAAGGGATATTTTACTGGGTATATATTTAAGGTACATATATACAAAAATATAATAGGTATATGATAATAATATTTCATAAAAGGTATAAAAATAATTTTTTTTAATAAAAATTCACAAAGGAGGTATGAAATATCCATTTTTATGTTTTAAAACACCTTTGTTGAAATATATTATTTTAAATAAGATGATAAAAATTTATTTTGAAAATAGGAGAACGTAAATATGATTTTCACATGTGATAACATTTAATGATGTTTCCAATTAAAAAGGAGAACATTTACAGGAAGAGAAATTATGGACAAGGAGGGGAAACTGTCATTTAAATGTATGGGAATTATTCAACATAGTTGAATTTTAAAAAAGGATTTGAACTCAAAAATAAGTAATATTTGAATCAAAATTTATATCCCAATATAGATATAGGGTATACCATAAGAAATGAAAGATGAAACTCTAGGAGAAACTTTATAACTCAATAAAGAAGATTGAGTTATGAAAAACACCTTGTATTTTAAGGAAGGCATAAATCATAGCCCACAACATGGAAGAGAATGAATGAAAGTGATGTTTCCAAGATCAATAATAATTTATGATATTATAAGTCATGGGGGTAGTAGTTACATCATACAAATAAATATTGATGCATAATATCAAAGTATTCCTTAATGAAGGGTGATTGAGATAATACCCTTTCGGCTTAAGAATAATTCTAATAAAACCCTTTGAAAGAGAGAAAGTTTGAAATTAAAGTTAAAATACCATGAATAAATATAATTAATGCAATTATATATCCATGTAATGTCCCGATTTGGGATCTATTCAATGGTGCTCTGAGTCAGTTGGTCACATGGCCTCAAGTGCGCCTCTCTATACACTATAGGTTACTGACTAGTAGCGAGGGTCTAAGGTGGTATAGTGGGGAGACCATACCCTCATAATTAGAGTTTGTCACAATAGTGTAATCACATAAACTAATAGAGGAAGCATATGAAATAACTTAACAATAGTAGATAAACATCCATATGACTACAGTAATAATAATCAAAACCAAAAGCAGTTTCATATACAAAATGAGTATTTCATGAGTCTATAAATTAGACAGGAAAAAATGGATGTAGGAAACCAATACAATAAATGTATCAAAATAACAAAAAGAACAAAAATAACTATCTCCATATAGAATCACGATCATAGCTCAGTCCCATGCTCCCTTGATCTTAAGCATTGTAAAGTGGATGCTTGCCCCGATACCTACCTATATCTATGAAGTCTATTCAGGTACCCAACATCGGCCCAAACATGGTGTGAGATAACACTCAGTATACCACCACCAATTATGTCTATAAAAATTATAGTTTGTGTATATAAGTTGAAGCAGTGTGCAATATATAACAGTAATAATAAAATAATAAGCAGGTGTGATATTGTCTAGCCTACACGGCTCACTATAAACCAACAACTATAAACATGGGATAACATAAATAGTGATAAATAAGGAGTAATACAATCCATTATAAAAAATTTAATGAAGCACCCATACCAATGATACCAGTAAATCATGATAAACATCCACTACAGCCTATGCCGAGTAATCCAGTGTTAGGACTACAAGGCTCGATCAAAGGAGTAGAAATGTCCAAGACATCCTGAATGGCCTATGCTGTGTAATCAAGTTTCAAACCTAACAACTAGATACAAGGAGTATTAATATCCAAGTAATCCCATTTAATATGTATCCATGGAGTAGAAATGTCCATGGAATGTAATATAATCCTGAATCTATAGAGTATTAATGTCAATGTCATTCAATATAGTTTTGAATCCATGGAGTAACAATGTTGATATAATTCAATGTAATAAAATTTCATACCCTCATAAGCTGGATCTAAGGAGTAGAAATTTCCAAGGAATCCCATATAATCATAAAAATTCCATTAATCAATTCTTAATCCATTTCATAACCATTTACAAACCATGATTTCATCCAACTCATTCCACATTTTCCAATTAGACCATTTAATCATTTTAAAAACATGTAATCACATGGAAAGGAGGCATAATAACTCTTTTAAATTCTTATTTGATTCATTATAGCTTCCACTAAGATGAAAATATCACACACAAAACCAATAGGGTGGTATATCATGGTAAGATATGTAAACAAACCTCACTAGCGGTCCGGGTTGAGGTTGACAACCTCCAACCATCATATGGTACTAAGTGGGAAACCTATCAAGGTTCTAAAAATTTAATAAAATGATTCTAATGGATCTACCAACTCAAAAGAATGTGATTCACATGATGAATCAAATTCAAAAAAAAAAAATCAAAATTTCCCTCCTCGGTGGGTGCTTTCTATCTAGCAGTGCACGTTCCTCAGGTGGTTCTCAACCCTGTTCCATCTTCTGACGGGGTCTTGTCTTCTTTGTAGCTTAGAGTCTTTCCCCCACCTTTGAAAACACTATTAGAAGATGTTTTTTTAGGAAAACACCAACCCCCTACTTTTTCAAATAGGGTAAGGCGGTGGTAGGTGGTTGGTGGCCAATACACCAAACACACCCGTGGGAGAGGAGCAGTAGGGGTGAGGCTTGCCTATAAAAGGAAAGAGCCTCATCCCATTTCAGTATCTCATCTCATCCCATCAGCTTCACCTCTCATCATGTCCTATCAATTATTTGATCAGTATTTGTGAGGTGTTTTCCCCACATATTCAAGAGATATTTTATGAGGGTTTTGTTCTTATAATAGTGAGGGAGTGTGTACCCACTTTTACCCATAGTGATCCTTCTATTTTCCCATGGGTTTTTACCCCTTTAATTTTGCGGATTTTTCTAAATTATATCTAGTTTCTATTTTATTTCCTCATTTTTTCACTTTATTTTATCTCATGATTATCGCTGCACCAGTGGGACAATATTTTTCGATCCTAACAAGTGGCATCAGAGGGTAGGTTCTTTCCTGATGCTGTTCATGTTTTCGGGTATTAATAATTCTCATAAATTTGAGTATGCTATGTGATTGTGACTCTGGTTTATCTTTCACATCAGAAAAAATTTATTAATATTTTTAAATACATAATTGTGAAACGGAGGAGGTTCTGGACTGACGGTGTTTCCAAATAGAGGTGAAATTTGAGATCAAAAAATTAAATGGGAATAATTTTTTGTTGTGGAAAATGAATATATAGGCAGTGTTTTGGAAGGATAATTGTCTAATAAAAATTGGAAAAAAGACGGCGGGTATAATGGAGGAGAAATGGAATGACATGGATGAGAATGCTATTGCCAAAATCCATTTGTCTTTGGCAGATAAGGTCCTATCGAGTATTGCAGTGAAAATGACGGCGAAAAAAATATGGGATACATTTGCGAAGCTATATGAGGCCAAATTACTGCACAAAATTTTTCCCCTAAAGATAAAATTATACACTATTCGAATAGTGAAGTCATCATCAGTGACCAACTACATCAACAACCTCAATACCCTGATCACTCATCTCACAATATTAGGCTATAAAATTGTGGATACTGAACATGTGGAGATTCTGCTCCAAAGTTTTCCAGATTCATATGACTAGCTTATCATCAACCTCACCAACAATATCCTGATGGATATGATATTATTTAATAATGTTACAACTTCAGTTATTGAAGAAGAAATTCAGTACAAGAACAAGGAGGATAGACAAACAACTTCACACCAAGCAAAATCTCAATCAATGGAGAGAGGAAGGATAATGAAGCGTGGTTCTAGTGGGATCCAAAATCATGAAAGGTCCAAATCAAGAAGTAAGAATAATAATGTAACATGTTTCATTTGTGGAAAGAAGGGAAACATTAAGAAGGATTTCTGGAATAAGAAGAGTAGTGAAAAGAGATCTCAGGGGAATGTGGTGAGTAATTCTGGAAATAGATACATTCTTATCAGTGAAGCGGTGAAAACTAATGGAATCAAGAATCATCTCAACGATGTATGGATAATATAATCAGGAGAAACATGGCACATGGCATCTCTAAGGGAATGGTTTAACCAGTATGAAACTATCCTAGAAAGACTTGTGTACATGGGGAACAATAACACCCTAAAGATGATTGGAGTCAGTGCCTTCAAACTGAATATTAATGATGGTATTGTTCAAACCGTTCAAGGAGTACGCCATGTTAATGGACTGAAGAAAAACATATTGTTTTTGGAAAAATTTGATGACATTGGACGCAAGACTCACACCAAGAATGGAGTGATGGGAATTATAAAGGTTGCGCTTGTGGTAATGAAGGCAGAGAAGATATCAAAGAACCTGTATGTGCTTATGGGTGAAACATACAAGGAGGTAGATATAGTTGTCACATAAACTACCATCATGGAAGCATTGATGATATTATGGAATTAGAAGATTTTCCATATATCAGAACGTGGCATGAATATTCTTATGGATCAGAAGTTGATGCCTAGGATTACAAAGGCATCCTTACCATTTTGCGATCATTGTTTTTTGAGAAAGAAACATAGTTTAAAGTTCTGGATTTCAACAACAAGAAGCAAATAGGTCTTAGAATTGATCCATTCTAACATTTGGAAAGAACTGGTTATATCCCTAGGAAGATTAAGGTACTTTGTATCATTTATTGATAATTATTCTAGGATATGTTGGGTGTACCCAATGAAGAGGAAGGTAGATGTTTTTGAAGCCTTCAAAACATTCAAAGCGTGAAAAAAAATTGAATCTAGAAAGAAGATCAAGTGTCTGAGGATTGACAATGGTGTAGAAAATACAAGTGAGGAATTTGATACTTTTTGTCAACATTAAGGAATCAAGAGATAGTTCACGGTGGTGTAAAATCATCAATAGAATGGAGTGGCATAGTGGATGAACAAAACCATGCTATATAGAACAAGGGTAATGTTTAAGATTACAAGAATTTCAAAAACATTGTAGGCAGAAGAAGTGAATACCACATGTTATGTGATCAACCGATCCCCTTCAATGGTGATTTATTTGAAGACACCAATGGAGACATGGAATGGTAAACCTACTGACTATTCTTAGGTAAATACTTTTGTAAGTCCTTTATATGAAATATTCAATGATCAGGAAAGATCGAAGTTGGATTTGATATCCAAGAAATGTATCTTCTTGGGGTACACTGATGGTGTGAAAGGGTATCATTTTTGGGACCCTACTGCCCACAAACTTATCATCAACAGAGATGTCATTTTTGCAGAAGACAAGGTGAAAATGATAATTTATCAAGACATAGAATATAGAAACAACAATAGTTAAAGTATAGGAAAAATCCAAGGAAGAACTCGTTTCCTCTAAGGCATTACTAGAGCATGATGATTAATTAATGGTTGATTCTAGAACACGCTAGTCAACTAGAGAGAAAAGATCACCAATATGGCACTCAGACTATGTAAATGAGAGAAATATTGTGTATTTATTATTGATGGAGGATGGAGAGCCATATTATTTTGTGGAGGTGACCCAGAGTTCAGATGTATCCTCATGGATGGAAACGATGCAGGAGGAACTTGAATCCATGCACAAGAACAAGACTTGGGATCTCGTTCCATTACCTTATGGAAGGAAGGATATTGGCAACAAATGGGTCTTTAAGATCAAGTGGGATAGTGATGAATAGGTGTAAAGATATCGTGAACTACTAGTGGTCAAAGGATATGCTCAAAATGAAGGTATTGATTTCAATGAAATATTTTCTCCTATTGTTAGACTGATGACTATTTGGATAGTTCTGGCGATGTGTGCAATATACAATTTGTGAAGATTAATTTTCTCCATAGTGATATTGATGAAGAGATCTATATGCTCCAACTGAAAGGTTTTTTAGAATAAGACAAAGAGAACTTAGTTTTCAGGTTGAACAAATCTCTGTATGGTCTTAAGTAGGCACCGAGGTTTTGGTACAAGATATTTGATTCCTATATCATAAGGCTTGGATACAACAAACTTCATTCAGATCCTTGTGCATATTTTAAGGGTTCATATGGTAATGATTTCATCATTCTTCTGTTGTATGTGGATGAAATGTTTGTTTCAGGTGCCAACAATGATTATATCCAATAGATAAAGGCACAATTGGATAGTGAGTTTGATATAAAGGACTTGGGACCATCAAAAAATATTCTTGGGATGCAGATTTACCGAGATATAAATAATGGGAAGATTTGGCTATCACAAAATAATTACTTACGAAGAGTCTTAAAACACTTCAACATGAAAGATTTTAATCCAATCTATACCCATATTCCCGTTAATTTCAAGTTATCCACAATGATGATTCCTATCAGTGAAGCATATAGGATGGAGATGTCTCAAGTACCATATGCATTAGAAGTTCATAGTCTTATGTTTTCTATGGTTTGTACTAGACTAGAAATTACACATATAGTGGGAGAAGTTAGTTGATACATGGATAATCTAGTACGGGAGCATTGGATCACTGTGAAGAGGATCATGCGATACATCAAGGAGACATCAAATGATACATTATGTTATGAAGGATCATTTTTCACTATCAGAGGCTATGTTGATTCATATTTTGTAGGTAATTATGATCATAGGAAATTAACTATTGGTTATGTGTTTACTTCTGCATGAGGAGCTGTGAGCTAGATTTCAAAGTTACAGTCAGTTTTTTCATTATCCACGATGAAGGCAGAGTACATGGAAGCTACACAGGCTTGAAAAGAGGCAATTAGGATGAGAAGTTTGTTGGAGGAGCTCATTCATAGAGAGGAGAAGATTCCATTATTTTGTGATAGTTAGAGTGCCTTGAAAAATGTAAGGAATATATCTTTTCATTCCAAGAAGAAACAAATTGGGGTAAAATATCACTTTTTCTGAGATGTGGTGGAGGAAGGAAGTGTAGACATGTAAAAAATTCACACTAAAGAAAATCTGGTAGATTTTCTAACGAAGGCAATTAACTCTGATAAGTTCAGATGGGGTAGATCCTCGAACGACCTCATAGAGACATGATCAACATGTTTGGTAGATAGAATGGATGTGTGGAGATATGATTAGTTCTCAATCAAATCTACAAGTGGGAGATGTGTTAGCGGATGTTTTTTCTAGGAAAACACCACCCCCTCCTTTTTCAAAGAGGGGAAGGTGGTGGTAGGTGATTGGTGGCCAACCCACCAAATACACTAGCAAGATAGGAGTAGTATGGGCGAGGCTTTCTTATAAAAGTAAAGATCCTCATCCCATTTTAGCATCTCATATCATCCCATCAGCTTCACCTCTCATAATCTCCTATCAACTATTTGAGCAGTATTTGTGAGGAATTTCCCCACATATTCAAGAGATATTTTATGAGGGTTTTCTCCTTGTAATAGTGAGGTAGTGTGTACCCACTTTTATCCATAGCGATCCTTCTATTTGCCCGTGGTTTTTTACCCATTTCATTTGGGGGGGGGGTTCCATGTTATATCTGGTGTCCATTTTATTTTTGCATTTTTTCACTTTATTTTATCTCCTAATTATCACTGCACTAGTGGGCCAATATTTTTCAGTCCCAATAGGAACGCCCTATTGTTTCGCTCAAGGACACCCTACTGGACTCTCCATTGGCGGGTGGGCCTTCAGTGGTGCTGCGGACACCTAACATCCGACTAAATACTAGTGGATATGATCATACAACATGATCTTATCCTTGAAAGGAGGCCTCAATGATGGAAATTTCTACAAGATCTTTTATTGGTGACCCTGGTAAAGAAACTCTGGTGGGATCCTCCCTCAAAGAGGTGATCCTTTGGCCTTTTCCCTCATCAGAGCCCCCAGTTTCAAGGTTCCTTAAAATATTGATGGGGGATCCCAATAATGAACTGGTGGAGGAATCCCTAGCTCTAAACTTCCCTCTAAATGCTTTCGAGGAGGCAACTACTCTTTATCTATGGACCCTGGTGGAATTCTTTGGGGCTAACAAGCCTCCATTCTCATTATTCTGGAACTATGTGGATTTGTGGGGGTTTTCAGCTCTGACATTGGTTTCAGAGATAAATTAGAAATAATTTTGTATTATCCTTGCTTTGAGGGAGAACTTTGTGATAACATGGTCTCACAGTTCTTGTTTGACAGGAAGGTGGAAATTTAACCTATTTCACTGGTCGATGGAGGCACATCTTGGCTCTTAATCTCCTCAAGCAGCGATTAAGATAAATATTCCCAACATTCCTATTCTGTTTCATAATATTGGGTTTCTTAGTAGTGTTGGAAATTCATTTTTGGAGTTACTGTGTACATATGATAATACCATCAGTCTTTTGGATGCATCAAAGGCATGAATTTGCGTTGAAATGAATGTTTCCCAGCCTCATCCATTGCGGATGCTTCTTTAGGAAGGGGATCCCCTAGAATGGTGAAAAAACTTGTATCCACCTCACCATCTCTTTACTATGTGTCATTCCATCTCTAGGGAAACTCTCCTTCAACATTCCATAAGCTTTATGGATTCCCAGCGGATTGGTATTAGGTCCCAGGTCCCTCCTCAAATCCTAGCCAAGCCTTTACTTATCCTCCGATCAAAACCGTACCAATTGAGATGGATATTCTATAAAGTTACCCCAATCCCACTAGCAGAGTTGTTTAGTCTTCCCCTTCCCTTAAAGATTTGGTTCCATCTCAACCTCTATCATCCCCTCTGAGGGAAGGTTCTTATTTGTATTTGGTCCCCTACTCATCTCAACTAGTTACTTACTCCCTAGAATAATGTAATGTTGTTTATTCTTCAAATATTTCCTCACCATATCAAAAAATTCAGTATTAGGAACTACTTCAGTATGCTTCTCCAATAATTCTTCTTCAAGGATCGAGTACACACTTGATCTCCCTACTGAAGACTTAAAACTGCTTAAATTTATCATCATATGTTTAGTATTGGTCGAATATGGATGCTCTACCTTCTCTGTCACCTCCCAATGGTGCATACACTATATCACAATCCAAATAGCTGATTTCCAAGTCTTCTTTCCTTTCAGAATGTGTTGAGATGCCTGGGGCCAAAGCAAGGTGACACAATTTTCAATGATTTCTCTCTTGATGTGGAATTCTTGTGGGATTGGTGCATGGGTTTAAAATGATTTCATTGTTTCTGAAGTTCATAATAGTAAGTCCTCTATGTTTTTAGTTCTTGAGTCGAAGAAATCTCCTTCAAAGATAGGCATGTTTTCAAAAAGAGTCAAGAAGGGTTATTGATTGAATGTTGAGGAGAAAAATCACTATATTTGGATTTTATAAAATTCTAGTATCTCAGTTGATCTCATTGATACTTCAGAATAGTTCATAAACACAAAAATTACTGTAGGTACCTATATATTTATCTTTACTTTTTTCCTATAAAAATGTGATACACATGATTGGGAGTTTATCTAGAGTGAATTGGGTTCATTCTCCCTGGGAGATATGTTGTGGCTTATTGGAGGAGACTTCAATGCGATTATTGATCTTATGAAGAAGAAAGTAGGGGTAAATTTCCCTCAGAATTCTAGCCAGGATTTCTACTCATTTATGTCCCATAAAGGCCTTATTGATTTGGGGTATGTTGGGGATCAATTCACCTAGTGGAGCAATTAGCTGAGTAAAGGACTTGTTTGGATTCATCTTGGCTGGTGTCTAGCTAATTGTCATGCCATCTCTTGCTTCTCCGATATGAAGGTCACCCACCTTGTTCATGATTTCTATGATCATTATCCCATCCATGTTGATCTGCCTACTAGATAAGATCAAATAGATCATTTTCATTTTTCTCAGTATTGGACCTCATTGTAGGTATATCAACAAGCAGCTGTGGAGTCTTGTAATAAGCCTTCCAATGGCAACTTGTGGCGTAATCTTCATAAAAAGATTAAGCACTCGAAGGGGATCTTTAATCTTGGGTTAACAGCCAACCCCCTTGTACAAAGGACATGGACCATCCCTTAGATGAGTTTTGTCTCATGGATATTTGAATCAATAATGAATGGGATGAAACATTATTTTGTGAGACTATTTAGAAGAGGAAAATATTGGATAATATGTTTCTGAGACACGAGCACATAGAGCATGATCAAGTATGTATAAAATGGCTTAAATAAGGGGACCATAACACCTCTTACTTCCATGCATGCATTAAAGAAAAACGACATATTATTATACATAATATCTTAACGGAGGATAAAAAATTATCTAATGATCATGTAGTGGTTGAAGGTATAACTTTTTTTCACTTTAAAATTCTTCTTTTAGGTCCCAACCCTCGCATTCTTGATGGATATCTGAGAGGTCATATAGAGTTGTTTGAGGCTATCCCCAAAGTTGTTTTAGATAAGGATAATGTGTATATTGAATCAGTCCCTAATGAAGTGGATATTATTGAATCAGTTCAGGCGCTTAATCCTAAATGTGCTATCGGCCCTGATGGATTTCTATGGATTTCTTCATTAACAGTTGGGACCTTGTGAGGAATGACTTGGTGATGACAATCTAAGATTTCTTTCAGGGTGGTAGCCTTTCCTGGGTGGTTGTTGATACTACCTTGGTGCTTTTACCTAATATTAAAGATCTATCCATGTTGAGTCATTATAGATTTATCAGTATCTGCAATTTATCATATAAGGTTATGGATAATGTAATCAACAAAAGGCTAGCTGGGTTTATTCCTCATTGGATCTCTTCGGAGCAACATAGTTTTGTTCAAGGGAGGTAGGTCTAAGGTGATATCAGCCTTTCCTTGGAGATGGTGTGTGACATCAACCAAAAGATTATGTGATCAAACATGGTAATAAAACTCAATATGGAAAAAGTGCATGATAAGGTCATGTGAAATTATATTATCATATACTTTAACTGTACAAGATTCTTGTCTTGGTCCTCCGACCTCATGTTCATATGATTTATCTTAGTTTGTATTTCTATTTCCTTCATGGGGAGGAGATGTGGTTTCTTCAAATCCATTTGTGGTTTAAGATATGGTGACCCACTTTCTCTAATCTTATTTATTATTCCCCAAGAAACCCTTAGTTGTTTCATTAATAAGAAGATCCTTGATGGGCCAACTAGGCCATTCCGATGCAAAAATAACTTTGGTGGTATCTCACATCTTATATTCACATATAACACTATTATTTTTGTTAATGATAACTAAAGAACTATCCAAGGCATTAATAAAGTTATGTAAGTGTATGCTAACTAGAGTGGAAAACTTTTGAATCATGATAAGTATAGTATTTTTATTTATAGTTAGTGCTCAAACAGGAATGCTACTTTTTTAGAGAGATTTATAAGTATTCATAAAAGAGGCTTTCCCCTTGAATACCTGAGATCTCCTATTTCCTCTCACATCCTCTGAATACAACATTCTGATGAGGTGATTAATAAAATCACCAGTCGGATATTGAACTGGAAGAACTAGTACTTGTCCTTTATGGGGAGAATTTTGTTGGGAATTGTGTTCTTACATCCATCCCTATGCATGTTCTATCTACTCTTAAGGTGTCAAATGGTGTCATAAAAATAATTGATAATATATTGAACTCTTTCATCTAGGGTACAAAATCATAAGGAAAATACCACTGGGTGTCATGGGATCAGACGGAAAAGACTATGGGTGAAGGAGGCATTAATCTTAGGAGTGTATAGAGCTCAATGTACAACATGGACATAAAGCTAGCCTGGGAATTTATTGAAGGGAGAACACTGTGGGAAATATTCATGGCTATAAAGTATAGAATGAACCAGGGTGTTTTGAGAGTGAAGGTTTTTTCCCTATTATGCTCATTCCACTCATACATACCTTCATTATAGAACCACTCATAGTGGATAGTTGGTCATGGAGATATTAGTTTCTAGAATCAGAACTGGATCAGTGTAAACATGAGATTTCTTTGATGCCCTACACCAGAAATAAAATTCCATCAAGTGTGCATGAATCATCATTTTATCCATGAAATCCTTGATAATAACTAGTGATATTTTCTGAGAAAATTATCCTTAATAATGAGGTGGATAAGTGTGAATTTATAGGTTCTACGTTCATAAAATTATAAGCCAAATAATATCATCGAGTGATGTTGAACTCAACTCAAATCGATAAATGGGGGGGGGATCTTTTGGTGAAAGGAGATTCCCACAAATTTCAATTTCCTCTTATGGCATATCAGAAACCATGAATTACCCACTGATGAGAAAATGAAGCACACGAGAATTTCTCTTATCTCTAAATTTACCTGTTATAAGATCCATATTGACGAAAAACTTATTCTTTGATAGCGATTGGGCATTTTAAGTTTAGATATACTTTGGTGTTTTTTATGATGTTACCTATTAGGATAATTTGGGTGCATTCTTACTCTCTCTGGTTTCAGGGCGCTCAAAATTATAGTTTTAAAATACAAGCTAGAATGTTCATCCTAGTGGAAGGATGTTAGTGTTTATGGAAAGAAAGGATTAAATCTCACTATGAAGGGGTTCAATATTCATGAAATTACCTCTCCCAACCAACGAGCCTGTACCCTAGTGGTTCAGGCTCCTGCTTGGCATCAAAAAGACCCAGGATCAAATCCGGGAAGGGGAGAATTCCTGAGTTACTGTAGCAGGGCACTATAGCAGCACTGTAGCGGCGGAGGGACTATTTCAGGTAATGTAGCAGTGGCGGTACTATAGCAGTGTGGGTACTGTAGAAGTACTATTCACTGAGGGGTCCTTTGGGCAAAAAAATGGGCTCTCTAGCCCTGTTTTCAGGCCACTTGGCCTTGGGACTTCAGGCTATGTAATGGGTCACCCTCTACCCAGTCTAAAGAGGTATTTGCTTTAATAATAAATTGAGGATTTGGCCCTAACCTTTAAAAAAAATGAAATTACCTCTCCCATAGAACCAGGTGCTTGATTGTGGATATAATTCATTTAAACAAAAACTGAAGTGATTTTTCATCCTTTATAATGTTTAAGATTTCCAAAAATACTCATCCTTCCACTGGGTGTATTTCACAAGGGCACTAGATCCGTTGGTGGCCTCACAGTGATGGACTCAAACTCAACACAGAGGAATCCTGATGTATGTGTGTTATGAAAGAAGGAGGAATCATGTGGTACCCTAATGGTTCATTCATATTCACCTATTTTTCATGATCTGGTAGTGGGGAACGTCTTCAGGTCGAGGCTCATGAAATTCACACAGGTCTACATCTTTGCAACCATGAAAGCATCAGGCTAGTAGCAATTGAAATAGACTCCTCAATAATTCATAATGCACTGCATGGATGGGGAAACATTCCATGGTCTATTATTTATATGATGAAAATATGTAAGGTAATCATATCCCGCCTCATAGAGGTCCTTCATATGTGGTGCGAGGGGAATAAATTCTCCAATTTCCTTTCCTCCTTTGTCTCTACTGCTACTCATGATGACATGGTAATTTTTTCTACCATGGGTTCCTTTCCTCTAGAAGTTATGATTTTATTTATAGAGGATATCCTCAGACTCCACTACTTTCGTACTCCTTGAGTTCCCAGTTCATTTTTTATTCTCTTTTCCATTAGGGACCTTGTGGTTTCACTTTCATGTTTTGAATAACATCATAATATTTTGGCCAAAAATTTATTTATGGAATTTAATTAATTTAGGAGAAATTCCAGGAGGTTTAGAATGCGGCACAATGACAATAGGGTATAAAAAAACTAAACTTTGTATTAAAAGTTATAGCCGCCTACCTTATGCCTGTGGTAGAACACTCATCCAGTATCAGCTCCTAAATCAACCCAGATTGGAAGAAAATAGAAGAACATGCGAATGCCTTGAAAATAAGGCATAAGTTCCTATACCAAAATAACTTTTTCAAGGAGAATATAAATGGTTAAAGGTTTCATAGGAATATATAAATAACCAGTATGCATCCAATTATACCAATAGTGGAAGAATCAGAGTCCGGATCAAGAAGATATCACAAATCCTAGGTTAGGCTTTAAAGAAATCCTCCAATAGTCATCCTACGCAATAGAAAGGGAGGGGAGTTGTCTTCTATCAAAAAAATAAGTGTCTTAATATTATTTTAAAAACTAACTCTTAGAATTAACATGATGTGTAAATGAATTACATGTCATGTAAATCTCAGGACTTCCCTTCTGGGGAAATTTCATCACATGTCATGAATTGGCCTGCCTAGGACAACACACATCATGTATTGTATACACAAAGTGTATTCCAAATAAATTTTGTGTACATGGGTTATATATAGTCTTTATTCCCCCACTTCCTTCCTTCCAAAAGAACCCAACTAGAACATGAGCTCAACTTTAGGTTATAAGATAAAAAGAGAACTTAATAATATTTTAATTAGAAATAAAAAGATCTGTACCTTAAGAAAAACTCACGATCTTACAATCCAATTGGAATTATGAACATAATTTAAATGAAATTTTGTGCATAAAATAAAATATGTCTCAAAGAAGTAAATTTTGAGATGAAACTCTTAAAATATTAATAATTTTTGAATCAAAAGTCATTGGATGCTTGAAAAGAAAATGGTTATGTAAATCCCATGTATTAAATCATGAATTTTTCCAAAATACATTCTTGGGAAATATACAAAACATAGAAATAATAAATTGGTGAATAACATTAAAACATGTCTTAATAAAGAGAAATTGAGATGAAAACCCTTACATCATGTCTGAAACCACTTTTCACTTTCACTTAATGAAGAAAACCAAGATAAACATGACATAAATTATACATCAATAACATGGTTTAATCATTACATCCAAAAATAGTTTCAAAACACAAGGATCTAAAGGTTTAGTCTCTTGGAGACTAGAAACATAAAAAAACTTATTTCAAATGTTGTAAACATTTCTCCATAATCTAAATCTATTTATTATAAAATCTTTGAGACATAATCCTCTTAAAATACTAGGGAAGGAAAAAAATAAGAAGGGGTGGGTTCAAATTATCTGTAATGGACAACATAACAAAGGCCATAACATTTAGATTATAAACATGTGTAAAAATCATGAATAAGAAAAAATATTTTATTTAAAAGAATACAAATCAATAAGTTTTAAACATAATAATGATATATAGACATAACATCTTAAATGATAACACTTTTACCATGGCATGATAAAATAAAATATGAAGCATATAAAATTTTCCATGAATATAGGAAAGAAAGTGGAATAATCATAAACACAGGATTTGTTATCTTTGTGAACCTGACTACCCACCAGCCCATTCACTCATAAAATTGTGAGTAGAGATAAATGATAGCACACTCACCCTTTATGAACCTAGATACTTGATAACCCATTCATATAACATTTCTATCTCATGAGATATAAGTCTTTACCCAATAAATTGTATGGAGATATTGGTCCCACCTGTCTCATAATCCATATGCCACATAAAAATAATCATCACATCATAAAATATCCCATATAAAGAAAATGGTTTTAATGATATTTCAAAATCATCATATAAAGGAACCATGTAAATAAAATGGGTTTCATAGAACATCCAAATGTAAATCATTCAATTCTAAAAAAAAACCCATGAAATAATATAGGTTTCATAAAATATACAAATAACATCATGAATCAAATAACTAGATACCAAAAACTTGATCACCCAAAATAATAAAATATTACAAGAATAATAGAGGATAAAACATGAAACACAACTCCAATGGAGGTATATCATTCTAAAGATAATAAAAAACAAATCACAAAAAGAGATTTTTGAAAAATTTTTTATTCATCATTGTAAAATTCATAGTTACAACTCTATTTACAAAAAGACTCCTTTATTTTTAAGAAAAAATGAAAAGAAAAAATTTCATGGAAATGGAATTGGTTCAAAATATTTTTTTTCTAGAATTAAAAAAGAGAACATCATTTAATAGGGAAATTCTTGGAAAAATTTAGTTTAATAAGAAATTATACAACTCAAAAAAATAGTTTGAGTTACAAATTCTTTTACGAATTCCATAATTCATTGATCAAGAGAAAGAGAATAATTTTGAAAACATTATTATAAATAGTTCCAAATAAAAGATCCTTGAAAGGCATAAGGGTTTCAAAAATGATAAATGATAATACTTTGAAAACCTTTTCTTTAAAATAATCCTTATAAAGTTTTCAAAAATGGGAAAGGAAAATACTTTTAATTTTTTTTACTTTTTAAAAAGAATATTTAATAATGTAAACCTGAAAAATGAATAAATTTTTAAAAAATGTAAAATCAAAATACTTTGAAAAATTTACTTGTAAAAAATATTAAATAATGAAAAAATACATAAGTGTTATCAAATTAAAATGCGGATTGGATGATAAAAATTTTTATTTTAAAAGTATAGAAAAATATTTTGAGCACTTTGAAATTACTTTATTAAAAACCCACATAGTTAAAATAGTATTAAAATTTTATTTTGAAAAGGGGTAAATAGTTATTATTATCATATAAAATAATACATATTATATTCCCAAAAAGGGAGGTGAATTTTAGTTGGAATAAAAATATGGACATGTAAGAAAAGACCACTGGTAAGAATGGAAGTTATTCTTAACAATGATGCACTTTTATTTTGGAAAACATTTTATCAAAGAATTGTATATTGATAAAGAGAAGTAATTTACCCAGAGAAAAAGAAATAATTACCAAATGAAATAGTGTAAAGGTTATGATCAAATAAATATTGAAAATTATATTCTTATATTTTTTTGGGAAAAGAGGTGACATGAACCAGTCACCCAATTCATGCCCCCAAATAAATTTATTAAAAAAAAAGTTACATTACAAGTGTGAGGTGTAAAGATCTTACACCAACATGGGATTAAAAGTGTGGGGGGGGGGGGGGTATATATGAAGATTCTAAGATAAGAAGACAAAAATACCATGTTTCATACAACAAGACCCTACCAAAAGTGAAAAAATCATTAGAATGAGTAGTAGTTGAGTAAACAAACCCATCCTCAGAGGAAGGAGAATAGTAGTGGAATCCTTCTGGAAGTTGAAGACCCCCCCAATGATTTTCCTTAAAAATTTAGTAAATTATGAATCGAAAGTCATTAAAATATTTAAAATAAAATAGTTCTATAAATACTATGAATTAAATAATTTTTAATGTAAAAATAAATTCTTAGGTATTATATATATCATGTAAATAAGAAATTGGTGCATAACATTGAAGCATGTCTCAATAAAGAGAAAATGAGGTGAAAAACCCTTAAAAATTAAGAAAATTATTATAAAAAATGATTTAATGATATATAAATTGAAATTTAAGTTAAAATACTATTATAAAAATAATTCATGACATTATACAACCAATAGGTAGTATACACACCATTTATATTAAATTAAGAGCATGAAATAAAGTGTGTCTTGAAGAAGGAAAATTTTAGATGAAACCCTCAGCTTATTTCCTTACTTAGTTGACCAAAACCTAACCTCATATAAAACTGAAAAAAGTATATTAATATCATATTTTAGAACCTTAATCATAAATATTACCCTTTTATAATCCTTATTATAATTCTTTTTCATGATTATGTTGATTTGTTATAGTGTATTATGACCATAAGGTGTTAATAACTTTAACTGTTTTACACATGTTTAATAATTTTAATATCATTAACCATAATTTATACCAAATTAATTATTGATATATCATTTAATATTATGTAATATATAAATTATATTTATTTAAAATGTTCTTATTTCATTCCATGTTTGTTTTTGTTACATTATGTGAAAACTGAATTGATAATGGCTTATTTCAGTAATTTTAGCGAACAAAAATGTTATTTTAATAATAATTTAAATACTTAATATAATACTTAAAAAACCATATAATAATCATTATTTGATTAATATATTATAATAATGTTATATTTCATGTTCCCATAGTCATCCATAATCATATTTTAAAGCATTTTCACATAGGTGGTTAAATTGACCCAAACTTGAACACACCTTAATTTGATTGAAGAGTATGGTTAAAGATGTGTTTATTTTGAAGTAATATCATTAAATAGAATCATAATGATATTATTTTTATTTTTAATTACGGTGAACTATATTTTAATATGGTTAGATAATGTATGAAAATCCAAACAAAAAATATTTCATCATGGAGGCGGTAATCCGCACGTATGCATGATTAGTGTCCCCATTTCTCAATGCATGATAGGGGTTAATTTGGGAATTAAATTGAAATTTAAGAATAATAATATGAGATACATCATATTTATTCATGATTACCACCATTATTACCATCCATGAAAGGTGTTAATGAAAAAAAATGATGTCACTTCGTGGAGGCAGTAGTCCACACAACATATTAACGATGCTATTTTGTTTTTATAAGTGGATGGAAATGAATAAATAAGGGTTATAAAATTAATATAACAATATATTAGTATACTAATGATACTAAATTTTTCATATTTTTGGTTCCACCAGAATGTATCTGTAACGACCCAAAGTTTCATTAATGGAAAATCCCTCTTGATCCAGTTAAATGTTTCTTTATGAAAAATGTTTTTATAAGATGTCAACTTCTTTAAGTTTTACGTTAAGATTTGTGACCGTTACTTTTATAGCCGTTGAACAGTGATCATCTGGGTAGTTTAAATATAAGGCTTTAACGAACCAATTTTCTACTCAGACAAAGGAAGCGATGGCCTCATCCAGTAGAATTGCCCCTTACGAAGCCCATTTGTCGGAGCTCGGAAAGGAGGTGGCGTCTTTGGGCTTTGCCCTTGACCAAGCCCAAGCTGAGCTTCATCAAGTCAAGCTCGAACGTGATCGTCTACGGGAAAAATGGAAGTTGATAGAGATTACCACTCGAGCGATGTTATCCGAGCAACCCCAAGAGTCTGTCACCATCGCACACCTTACCCTTAGGTCTTATGCGGCTATTTTAAGGGGTTATGTAACAAATAAGTAGCACCATGTTCATGTACATTATTTTTGTATATAATAATGAATATAATTTCTAGTCATTTTTGATGCATTGTAATTAGTTTTTAAAGTACAAATGATGTTTTTAGTTATTATTTAATTAAGAATTATATTTTATTAAATTAAAGGATTTTTGAATTAAATAATATTTTAATAAAATATTATTATTAATATTAAATTAATTTTTATTAAATATAAATGATCTTATAATTTTATGAATGCAATTAAAATTTTTATTAAGGTTTGAAAGCCATTTCTGTCAAAACCCGTGAATTTTTTATAAATGTCGGTTTTTATTTTAAAAGTGAAAATTCACATATTTAGAAAATTATTTAGATAAAATAAATATTATTTTTGGAATCAGGACGTCGAAATTATCCAATGGTGAATTTTTCATAATTTTCTGAGACAGTCAAATTTTTGGGTAAAAATTAAATACCATTTAAATATATAATGTGTTTTATGACATCATAATGACCCAATGGTGATGTAATAAAATACCATAATCCTTATGTTCGGCCAATATGTGTTTTATCATTAAAATAATTAGGTTTTGGGTTTGTTTGACTCACTTTTCAAAGCATTAATGGAGCCCTCAAGACTTATTCAACACTTTGCCTTTTTAAATTAATTTCCATGGGAGTGTGACTCACCTCCACATAAGAAACCCTAATTTTTTAATAAGTTCGGACCTTGGCCTTGTAAAATATTGTTTTACTCTTTCCTTTTCCAGAAACCATGGGCAAATACCATGGGATGGTTTGTGGTTTGGATTATTTTAATATAAGGGGTCCCAAACCTAAATAATAAAGAATTCTCTCACCTTTCCTATATAAACCCACCCAAGCTCCCACTTCCTCCTCACTCAAAGCCCTTGAAGTTCTTCCAACCTCTGACCTAATCTCTCTAGAATCCTACCAAGGTGCCCCAAGCTCCCAAGAAGCCTCTCACAAGCCTCTCTCTAGCCTTTGGAAGCACACTTCCAAGTAAGGGTTTTTCTTCCTTTCTCATTTTTTTTGTCAATTTTCTTTAAGTTGTATTACCCTTTTTATTTCAATTATGAATGTTGGGGTATGGTTTCGCACCTCCCCCATACTTCCCTCTTATTGTTTGAATGATGGTAGAACCCTTTCTCTCTCATTAAATGCCTCCCATGTACACCCGTTACTATGCCGAAATTCCGAAAGGAACTTCTCTCTCTTCTTTTACATTCAAGCAATACTTTTGTATCATGAATCTAAATTCCATTTCTATTGTTGGGACATGTATATATATGATCTCCTTACTGTCCATTACATGTAAATATTATGAGTAACCCCTTTCTCTCTCATCAACCTTTTTTATGAATTCTTATGTCACGCCGTTACGCTGCCGAAATCGCACCGATTTTCTAAGCCAATGTCTTTGTGTAGTGAATACCATGCCCATTTCTCCATCAAGGGTATTCACCTTTATGCACATTTACATATTGATTATAAAGTTTCATGTATGAATTCCACATTCCTTTATCGTGGAATAAATGATTATGTTTTATTAATCCATGTTTTATGATCCATGTGGCACACTTATGCATGAAATGAAATGTTTAAGAAGGGTGCGCCCTTTATAGCGCTCCAATGCATTGGGTAAAGTATAGTATCATGATACGTCATGTTCAATGAGTGTTGACTCATGCTAATTCAAGTGCAACGAGGGTTTACTCGTGCTTCAAGTGCAATGAGGGTTTACTCATGCTCCATGTGCAATGAGCCTTGGCTCATGCTAATTCAATGTTAAGTGTTGTTGCCACATTTCCATGTTATGATTATCATGCTTTATCATGCCTTTATGTTCATGTCTATCTTATGATCTATTGATATGCCTATTTCCTAACATGTTTTGTACTCCTCATGTTATTCATTGTGTACTCCCTTACTGGGCTTTATAGCTCACCCTTTTCTTATGCATGTCCTCAGGTTATCCCATGCAATGCTAAGTACGAATGAATGTAGTGGTCATGTAAAGGAAGTTTTCAATAAGGATGTTGTATTGCAAGTTTAAAGTTTTTATGTAATGATCCTAATACCCAAAGACACTAAACCTCTCTATCTTCTTTGTTGTATCAAGTGAAGTTTTATGTAATAAAGCATGTTTAAGTTGTAATAAAAAGCAGGGTTGTCATAGTTGGTATCAGAGGGTAGGTTTAGTTATTTTTGGGATTAGGAAACCCTAGTAAAGCCTTAGAAACAAGACTAAGAATAATAAAAACATCCCTATGTTTTGGTAAATACTAAGTAAGTGGTTTATCAAACAAATACATCCCTGTCTGGATACGAGCAGGTAGAGGCGGCTCTGGCACAGATGTATCCTAGGGGTAAAACCCGAAAACACCGCTTTGAGCTAGACTCGAACGGGAACTGGTGCACGACAACGGGCCTTGCTGCACTCTTGGTTACGACACTCCCGGGGGATATGTTTTGATAAATTCACAATCTTAGTATGAACCCTTATTAAGGGAAAAATGCCCCTAAGAATATATGTTAGAAGGAAGATCATGAAAAGCCTGGATTGAATCCTATAGACTCATGAGTTAAAGAGATTAAAGTTTATTTATAAGTCATCAACTTTTGTCTTTGGATTACCCTTTATGTGTTACCCCTAACTTTCCTTTTATTCCAGCCAATGGCCGGTAATAGGAGAACTCGGGCTAACAACCGTTGTGAAGATCAGTGTGATGATTGTACTTATGAGATGCCCAATCCAATGGGAGCGGGAATCTGGAACTTTGTCACGCTTCTCTCTCAGCTAACTCAAGTTTTGAATAGAAACACTGGTCAAGAGGAACGTTCAACCCCCCCTAAGAAAGAACAAGTCGCTATTGAAAGCTTCATGAGACAAAGGCCTCCTACTTTTAGTGGATCATCCGATCCCACGATTGCTGAACAATGGATCAACTCCATTGAAAAGATATTCTCCATCCTCCAATGCTCTGAAAAAGAGACGGTTCTCCTGGCGGCTTATCGTATGGAGGGTGAAGATGATCAATGGTGGACGTTGATCAAAAATACGAAGCCTGAGGAGGAGATCGAGGCTTTGGAATGGAAGGTATTCCGGAAGATGTTTTTCGATAAATATTTTCCACGCACCCTCCGTCTTAAGATGGAAAGGGACTTCATTTCCCTCAAGCAGAAAGATGAGGAATCTGTGGGAGCGTACGAGGCAAACTTCACAAGGCTTGCACGATACGCTTCCGGCTTTGTCGTTACCCCCTAATGCAAGGTTGACCGCTTCTTTGGTGGACTGAAGCCTAGCTTGCGGAAAGCATTAGCGATCCGTGACTTCGACAGCTATGAGGAAATTGTCCGATGTGCCCTCAAGGTTGAAATGGAGATCGGAGAATCACAGGGGTATCATGGGGACAAGAAGCGGAAGGTGGACTTCAATGCTGGTGGTCCGATGGATAAATCCAACGGCGCTAAGAAATTCCAGCACCCCACTTGCCAAAAGTGTGGAAAAAAGCACCCTGGAAATTGCCTTAGGGGGACAAGAAAATGCTTTAAGTGTGGAAGAGAAGGGCACCTAGCTGTTAACTGTCAGCAAGAAGGACCCGCGGCTGTGACGGAGGGGAGGAACGCTCCGTTCGAACCTCAACGCGTTGTTCAATGCTTCAAATGCAAAGAACCGGGTCATTTTGCGAATCAGTGCCCTAATCCAAGGGTTATCGGAGGCAATCAACAACCTCCAAGACAGCAAGGAAGAGCTTTTGCCATCACTTCTGCCGAAGTGAACCCCGACAACGAAGTGGTGACAGGTACGCTAGTTATTCATTCAAGAATAGCGAACGTACTTTTTGATTCAGGTTCTACGCATTCTTTTATATCTCAAAAGTTTAGTAGAACAATCCCTGCACCACCACAAATCATGGAAGTAAAGATGTCGGTGAGTACGGCAAATGGGGCAATCATTGCATCCCATGAGTATAAGTCCTCCCCTGTTATAATCTGTGGATTGAATTTCCCGGAGAACCTCTTCATACTCCCTTTGGTGGAATTTGATGCAATTATTGGCATGGATTGGATTTCCTTATATAGAGCCAACATAAATTGTCGGGAGAGGGAAATCACACTCCATATGGAGAATCGACCCCCGATTCTTTATAAGTGTCAGGAGGAAGATGAATCTCCTTTAGCTCCATCATCTCAAGCATGGATATTACTGCCTTATGAGCACGCATATCTGGCTCAGATGATTGAGTCCAAGGAAGAAACCACCCTTGAAGAAATGCCTATTGTGAGGGAATTCGCTGAAGTATTTCCCGAGGAACTTCCTGGTCTTCCTCCAAGAAGAGATGTTGAGTTCTCAATTGAACTTATACCTGGGGCGCTACCAATATCCAAGACTCCATATAGAATGGTTGTGGTTGAGCTTGAAGAACTAAAGAAACAACTACAGGAGAATCTGGATAAAGGGTTTATACGCCCAAGTGCATCACCATGGGGTGCACCAGTCCTCTTCGTCAAGAAGAAGGATGAGTCAATGCAGCTTTGCATCGATTATCGTGAACTTAACAAAATCACGATAAAGAACAAGTATCCTCTCCCAAGAATCGATGACTTGTTTGATCAGCTGCGTGGAGCACAATACTTCTCCAAGGTCGACTTGCGGTCGGGATATTATCAAGTAAGGGTGAAGAAGGAAGATATCCCCAAGACTGCTTTTCGTACAAGGTACGAGCACTATGAATTCATAGTAATTCCTTTTGGACTCACCAATGCTCCATCAATATTCATGGACTTGATTAATAGAGTCTTTAGAGATTACCTAGATAAATTTGTGGTAGTCTTTATAGATGATATTCTAATATACTCCAAAACCAAGGAGGACCATGAGGAGCATTTAAGAACTGTACTGGAGACTTTGCGCAAGGAGAAGCTCTATGCCAAGTACAACAAGTGTGAGTTCTGGTTGAAGGAGGTCTCATTCTTGGGCCATATCATCACAAGCAATGGGATATCTATGGACCCCTCCAAAACAGATGCAATTGAGGGATGGCCGAGGCCAACATCGGTAACTGATATCCGTAGCTTCTTGGGGTTAGCTGGATATTATCGACGATTTGTGAGAAACTTCTCACGATTGTCCAACCCTCTTACCAAGCTAACTCGAAAAGGAGTAAAGTTTGCTTGGAGTGATGAATGCGAAGAAAGCTTCAAGGAGTTGAAAAGGAGGCTTATCACTGCACCTGTGCTCACTTTACCCACAAGTTGGGAGATTTTTGTGGTATTCAGTGATGCTTCGAAGAAGGGCTTAGGATGTGTGCTGATGCAGAATGATAAAGTGATATCCTATGCCTCAAGACAGTTGAAAATCCATGAGCGAAACTATCCAACGCATGATCTGGAGTTGGCGGCGGTGATCTTTGCCTTGAAAATCTGGCGGCATTATCTCTATGGAGAGAAATGTGAGATATATACTGACCACAAGAGTCTTAAATATATATTCACACAGAAAGAGCTTAATATGCACCAGAGAAGATGGATAGAGCTCATAAAGGATTATGACTGTTCAATACATTACCACCCTGGGAAGGCGAACAAGGTAGCGGATGCCCTAAGTAGAAAGGATCCAGCAATTCTATCAATTATGAGAATTGAGAAGGATCCAATCTTCTTAGACTTGATGAAGATGGACGTGGGAATCATAAAGGAGGGAACATCATCAATCCTTTCACAAATGATTGCTCAACCATCTCTTTTGGAAAGGTTAAAGGATGCTCAAAAGGATGATGCGAGAATCCAAGAAAAAGTGGAAGCTATCAAAAAGGGAAAATCCTCAGAGTTTAATGTTAATGAAGAAGGAATTGTGCGGTTTGGGAAAAGACTATGTGTCCCATCAAGTTCGGAGCTGAAGAAGGAACTTTTGGATGATGCACATAGTTCAAATTTCTCTATTCACCCATGGAGCAAAAAGATGTATCAAGATCTCCGAGAAAACTTTTGGTGGGATAATATGAAGAAGGAGATCGCCGAATATACATCAAAGTGCCTTGTGTGTCAGCAAGTGAAGGCAGAGAGGCAGAAGTCTAAGGGGATGATGCAACCATTGCCCATACCAGAATGGAAATGGGAGAACATCACCATGGACTTCGTCACTGGACTTCCAAGGACATCCAAAAGCAACAATGCAATCTGGGTTATTGTGGATCGTCTTACAAAGACTGCACACTTCATTGCTATTCGAGAGGATTTCTCTTTGGATCAACTGGCACGGATATATATCAGGGAAGTGGTATGGTTTCATGGAGTACCACTATCTATTATGTCTGACCGAGATCCAAGATTTACCTCTAAGTTTTGGAAGAGTCTTCAACATGCTCTGAATACTGAACTGAACTTCAGTACGGCCTATCATCCTCAAACTGATGGCTAATCCGAGCGGACTATCCAAACACTTGAGGATATGTTGAGAGCGTGCTCAATGGACTTTAAAGGAGGATGAGATCAACATCTTCCTCTAGTTGAGTTCTCTTATAATAATAGTTTCCACTCGAGCATCCAAATGGCACCATATGAAGCCCTATATGGGAAAAGGTGTAGAACACCGGCATGTTGGGATGAGGTCGGTGAACGTAAGCTGCTTGGACCAGAAATGGTCGAAGAAATGGTGGAGAAGGTGAAAACCATTCAGCAGCATATCAAGGCAGCCCAAAGTCGACAGAAGAGTTATTCAGATAATCGTCGACGAGACCTTGAGTTTAAAGTTGGAGACATGGTGTTTTTACGCATATCTCCGTGGAAGAAGGTCATGAGGTTTGGAAAGAAAGGGAAGTTAAGTCCAAGGTACATCGGCCCATTCGAGATTCTTGATCGTGTTGGGGCTGTGGCCTATCGACTAGCACTTCCACCTACTATGGCCAAGGTGCATGATGTCTTCCATGTATCCCTCTTAAGGAAGTACATACCAGACCCTTCACATGTACTCTCTTCCGAGGTGGTACAATTAGAAGACGATCTTTCTTATGAGGAGCAACCAGTGAAGATCTTAGATCGTAGAGAAAAAGTTCTACGAAATAAGACAATGCCCCTCGTCAAGGTGTTGTGGAGAAACCACAAGTTTGAAGAAGCAACTTGGGAGTCGGAGGATATGATGAAGCTAAGTTACCCACATTTGTTTTAGTGTGGGAAAAGGAAAATTTCGAGGGCGAAATTTCTTAAGGGGGGAATGTTGTAACGACCCAAAGTTTCATTAATGGAAAATCCCTCTTGATCCAGTTAAATGTTTCTTTATGAAAAATGTTTTTATAAGATGTCAACTTCTTTAAGTTTTACGTTAAGATTTGTGACCGTTACTTTTATAGCCGTTGAACAGTGATCATCTGGGTAGTTTAAATATAAGGCTTTAACGAACCAATTTTCTACTCAAACAAAGGAAGCGATGGCCTCATCCAGTAGAATTGCCCCTTACAAAGCCCATTTGTCAGATCTCGGAAAGGAGGTGGCGTCTTTGGGCTTTGCCCTTGACCAAGCCCAAGCTGAGCTTCATCAAGTCAAGCTCGAACGTGATCGTCTACGGGAAAAATGGAAGTTGATAGAGATTACCACTCGAGCGATGTTATCCGAGCAACGCCAAGAGTCTGTCACCATCGCACACCTTACCCTTAGGTATTATGCGGCTATTTTAAGGGGTTATGTAACAAATAAGTAGCACCATGTTCATGTACATTATTTTTGTATATAATAATGAATATAATTTCTAGTCATTTTTTATGCATTGTAATTAGTTTTTAAAGTACAAATGATGTTTTTAGTTATTATTTAATTAAGAATTATATTTTATTAAATTAAAGGATTTTTGAATTAAATAATATTTTAATAAAATATTATTATTAATATTAAATTAATTTTTATTAAATATAAATGATCTTATAATTTTATGAATGCAATTAAAATTTTTATTAAGGTTTGAAAGCCATTTCTGTCAAAACCCGTGAATTTTTTATAAATGTCGGTTTTTATTTTAAAAGTGAAAATTCGCATATTTAGAGAATTATTTAGATAAAATAAATATTATTTTTGGAATCAGGACGTCGAAATTATCCAATGGTGAATTTTTCATAATTTTCTGAGACAGTCAAATTTTTGGGTAAAAATTAAATACCATTTAAATATATAATGTGTTTTATGACATCATAATGACCCAATGGTGATGTAATAAAATACCATAATCCTTATGTTCGGCCAATATGTGTTTTATCATTAAAATAATGAGGTTTTGGGTTTGTTTGACTCACTTTTCAAAGCATTAATGGAGCCCTCAAGACTTATTCAACACTTTGCCTTTTTAAATTAATTTCCATGGGAGTGTGACTCACCTCCACATAAGCAACCCTAATTTTTTAATAAGTTCGGACCTTGGCCTTGTAAAATATTGTTTTCCTCTTTCCTTTTCCAGAAACCATGGGCATATACCATGGGATGGTTTGTGGTTTGGATTATTTTAATATAAGGGGTCCCAAACCTAAATAATAAAGAATTCTCTCACCTTTCCTATATAAACCCACCCAAGATCCCACTTCCTCCTCACTCAAAGCCCTTGAAGTTCGTCCAACCTCTGCCCTACTCTCTCTAGAATCCTCCCAAGGTGCCCCAAGCTCCCAAGAAGCCTCTCACAAGCCTCTCTCTAGCCTTTGGAAGCACACTTCCAAGTAAGGGTTTTTCTTCCTTTCTCATTTTTTTGTCAATTTTCTTTAAGTTGTATTGCCCTTTTTATTTCAATTATGAATGTTGGGTTATGGTTTCGCACCTCCCCCATACTACCCTCTTATTGTTTGAATGATGGGAGAACCCTTTCTCTCTCATTAAATGCCTCCCATGTACACCCGTTACTATGCCGAAATTCCGAAAGGAACTTCTCTCTCTTCTTTTACATTCAAGCAATACTTTTGTATCATGAATCTAAATTCCATTTCTATTGTTGGGACATGTATATATATGATCTCCTTACTGTCCATTACATGTAAATATTATGAGTAACCCCTTTCTCTCTCATCAACCTTTTTTATGAATTCTTATGTCACGCCGTTACGCTGCCGAAATCGCACCGATTTTCTAAGCCAATGTCTTTGTGTAGTGAATACCATGCCCATTTCTCCATCAAGGGTATTCACCTTTATGCACATTTACATATTGATTATAAAGTTTCATTTATGAATTCCACATTCCTTTATCATGGAATAAATGATTATGTTTTATGAATCCATGTTTTATGATCCATGTGGCACACTTATGCATGAAATGAAATGTTTAAGAAGGGTGCGCCCTTTATAGCGCTCCAATGCATTGGGTAAAGTATAGTATCATGATACGTCATGTGCAATGAGTGTTGACTCATGCTAATTCAAGTGCAACTAGGGTTTACTCGTGCTTCAAGTTCAATGAGGGTTTACTCATGCTCCATGTGCAATGAGCCTTGGCTCATGCTAATTCAATGTTAAGTGTTGTTGCCACATTTCCATGTTATGATTATCATGCTTTATCATGCATTTATGTTCATGTATCTCTTATGCTCTATTGATATGCCTATTGCCTAACATGTTTTGTACTCCTCATGTTATTCATTGTGTACTCCCTTACTGGGCTTTATAGCTCACCCTTTTCTTATGCATGTCCTCAGGTTATCCCATGCAATGCTAAGTACGAAGGAATGTAGTGGTCATGTAAAGGAAGTTTTCAATAAGGATGTTGTATTGCAAGTTTAAAGTTTTTATGTAATGATCCTAAGCCCCAAAGACACTAAACCTCTCGATCTTCTTTGTTGTATCAAGTGAAGTTTTATGTAATAAAGCATGTTTAAGTTGTAATAAAAAGCAGGGTTGTCATAGTATCCCATGCCCTAGGTGTCTTTGACATGGGACTAACATACCTACTGCTTGGCACCGGGGTGTCACGATATGACCATAGGGTGTCACATCCTAGAACCTCATCCCTAGTCACAAATAAGAATATGGAGTGGTTTTGACATGTAATATAAGTCTCATATGATCCCCTCCTTATAACAAGGACTTTTCTATCCATGAGTGATTGTCCAAGGGCTGGATTTCTTTGGAAACCCTAAGAAAGTAAATTCCTGTAGGCTGTCACCCATAACAGACAATATTATAATGATAGGGACTAATTAATTGCTACTAAAAAGTGGTATCATGGGTAGGGATAGAATCATTCCCCAAGTAAAGTTATGAGGGGGAGATTTTGGCTCCCACCTTAATGTAACTCATGCCCTAAGTGCTCCTGACATGGGATTAACTGCCCCGTTGCTTGGAAACAGGGTATCACAGCGTGACCATAGGGTATCACACCATGAAACATACTTATGAGTCCCAAATTTGGTCATGTATGGTTTTGGGAGTTTAATATAAGTCCCATGAATCCCCATACCGATCACAAGACCTTTTCCAACCATGAGTGAGTGTTTAAGGTTTGGAGCCCTATGGAAACCCCAAGAAAGCAAAGTCGTGTAGGTTATCACCCAGAGCAGAAAATATTATGAGGATGGGGACTAATTACTTGATCCTAACACATATTATTATAGTTATAATATATTTTTAAGAGTAATATTAATAATAAAAACTTAAGAATGTGATAATTCTTTCATTGGAGACTTGATTTTTTCCTTAGAAGTCCCCTTGAAATTGAAGGGATTAAGATAACTATGAGTGACCAGGGGATTATGATTATGGGTGAGGGTTATAGGTAGATTAAAAGGGAATAGTTTCAAGGATGAATTCAAATGAAATTTATGTACATTAAAGGATATAAGTGATCCCCTTTTATAAGAGAGGAAAATTATACTTTTGGAAACACACTTTATATTTTAATAATTTCATGAGACTATTCCAAGATCAATGGATCCAAAGCTTTGAAATTATTTATTTTAGGGTGTATTTGGGTCAATAAATCCACAAAAATGTTATTACACACATGTTTAAATAGGTTATATAGTTTTTACCATTAATGTTTTACATTCTAATCTTTTATTTTTGAACTAGGTAACTAGTTTTTAACTATGTGATTTTATGTTTTATTAAACATATAAGATAACCCATATAACTAAATTTGGGTGTTATGGAACCAAATTTAACCTATATTTAATCCAATTCAATTTCTAAATATTATAATGTTAACTTTTAAATTAAAATAGATAATGTGTTGAAAAACGTTTTTACTAGAAAAACAACATTTTTGACCGTTATGGATTCTCAATTTTATTTAGTATTGTTTACCAATTAAATTAGTATTAATATATATATATATATATATATATATATTTATGTGTTTATAAATCATATTAGATTCATTATTTGAAATATTTTGATTAGAACACACAAAATCGTTAATTCCACACGGGGCAATCATATTAGAAATTTATATATAACCCAAATAGAACTATTACAAAGGTTCACAAAATAGTGGAAGTCCAGGGTCGAGCCCATAGGGAGGTGATGAAAATAGGTTGTAACTTAGGGATTGGAACCTAATATGTATTTATCACATGATTTTAGTATAGTTTGATTTTATATAAATAAATTTTATTCAATTATAGTTGTTTAATAAGAGTTCAGGATCAATTTTGGGAATCCTATGAAAAGGTTATTCCTAAATTTATATTGGGTGGGTATTATAAATTAGGATGTGAATTTTTTAGATATTCACTAATTGGATTTAGTCAATCTAGTTGTATCTACCTGAACTAGAAATAACTCTTCTATCTAGAGGTGTTCATCAATCTATTTTCATAAGGCACAACTTCAAATGAATAAAAAAAAGCTATTGGTATAATTTTATTTACTCTAATTAGATTAGAGTCCTTCTTTTAGAATTATCCAGATCAAGTTCATGAAAAAGAAAATGATAAATTTAGTTTTTTAACCCAATTCTTAGCCAGTGGATTACCCAAGCATCAATTAAATAATTCATTGAAGATTTTATACCCATACTCAGAATGCCTAATCCTAATAGAATTCTACACAAATGGAAATAAAAAAATTATACATGAAAAATAGAGTCATATTAATTGGAATTATCATTAAATAGGATGTAAATAAAAGTAAACAATTGAAACAAAAAGCTTACTTGAATGTGAAAGATGAACATGAACTACAATTTTAATTAAAAGCATCAATGAGTTTAGAATAATAAAAGATGGTGGAAAACTTCCTTATAATGATATCAAAACAAATAAAATAGGATAAAAAATAGAAAGAAATATCGTAAAAGGTTCATAAAAATTAAACATTGAAAGTTAGAGGCTCCTCTAATATAAATAGGTTAGATCAACTCATGGTGTGAATTTATTTCACATCGTGAGTCGGCTTGGACTTCTTCCTTATTTATAATTTCAATTTGTGAGTCTATATTTTATGTCATGGATTTTAATTTCAAGACTAGTTATTTTGGTATCTTCTATGATTTTTGTCTTGAATTTAATTCACTAGATCTTCAAGTACTTTGGTCAGAGAACAAGAAAGATACTTTCATGACATGAATTGGATTTATGTCATGATTTTTCTTCATCCAGATAATTCACAGCTTGGACTTTGTCTAACCAAGGTCCTATCTTATAGGAATACACATCATGAATTTTATTCACAATGTGAATCATCTACAATTTATGAACTTTTACAAAAATACATCCTTTTCATATTGAGATCAAATTTCCTATAAATATCAATCAAATATCACAATATCAAAGCGTAAAACATGTATAAAGACCAAATAATTAATTCCAAAGTACATATATAAATTAATAATATAAAATTACCACACACTCGAATTATTTCTTATCCTCAAGTAAAAATAATATAAAAAAGAATTTAAAAGGAACAATTTTTAATAGGAAACAATCATTACAACCATGAAAATGAAACTAAGTGGTAACAGAAAGGTGTTAGCCATCAAAAAACCATCCATGCAAAGAAAATAAGTCATTCCTCATGGTTAAGTTCTTATTTGAATCCTTCCCTCCTTTAATTTCAATTTTTAACTGTTTCTTGGATAGCTATGACCATGTTGTAATTTACCTCATTGTGAATTTTCTATCACTACTCAAGGTAAAATAGAATTAGAATTATGCTCATACCTTGAATAATGTTCCTAACCATAGGCTTGCATCAGATATAACATCTATACTCTCTAAAGATAAATAACATAATTAATCATGAGGGATTTTATCATTATGGTTTAAAAGACTTTGAGGCTAAGGGTAGGTGGGTATATGATAAAAATAAAGATCAAAAGGAGTGTAAACTCTAAATAATTATGTATGATAATTATTAATAGTATAATGAAGAACCTATGTCTCCACACTCTCAATTTCTCAAATTTAGTCCATGAATATGTCATGAAATCATAAATAATGTACCCTATTTTTTTTCCAGAAGTAATGTTCAAGATAGTTCTAAAATATGCAACCTAACCAAATATGATCTATCACAAGATTAATCGATCAGCTAATGGTAATTTTTGACCCTCCTAATATATAACCTATGTGTGTTTTTAATAGATTTGGGATATCCATAAAAGTATATCAAAGTTAATCATGAGCCATGTCCCATAGATCTGGTGAAAATACCACCACACATCTCCACTGTAGTAATAATCTTGTGTCTAGTATAAATGACCATTCCCCCACACTTATTCAAGTAAAAATCATGAAATATACCAAACATTAGGGTATAAAGGGATAAAATAGTCTTGAAATATTGATCAATCCTAACAAGGTCATTCATGGAAACTATTAGAAAATTAGGGATAATGTACAGGCAGGTCTCTGGAAAAAGGGATAAAAAATCAAAATGCCTCAATGATTTTAAAATTTTATTTTTTTAGTCATAGTCTTGATAAGATACCAATGAAAGTTTTGATAGGTTTATAAGTACCAGGTGTCTCTTGAGAAATATACCTAGAAAATAATTGTAAAAATTAATTCCAAAATCCTCTCTGGAATGAGAATAAAAAAAGGTAAATCACTAAAGGTATAGTAATAATTAATAAGTCAATTAATAAACAATATCCAGAATTTATAATTAGAATTAAAATAATCAACTTACTAATAATGTAAAATTATAAAAAAAAATAAATAATACATTTATAAAATTTCCATCAAAACTTATTATTTTATTTACATGGGTGTAATGTAATTTTAAGTTAAAGAATGTTTACAAAGAAAAATGTCTCATAGACAAATGATAATAGGGAAAAATCCAAGTTTAAATATAATAAAGCTGAAGAATATCATCCCCACACTTAAAATAAAGCAGTTTCTAAACTATTTTTGGAATCAATACGGGATAGATGGAAGTTATAGTAGAAAGAAAATACATTTAATGGTGATAATTAAATAAGTGTAGGGAATCAAGAGCTCCCTAAAAGGAATTTCATGATTTTGGAGGAAAATTTAGAGATGATGTGGATATGTACTACCTAAAAGAATGATATAGAAAAAACATACCTACACCGAGGAAATGATTAATTCACAGTATATATTAAAAAAGAAATCAATAAATGGGTATGAGCACACATGAGTCAAAATGAATGTCATCTCATAAAAATACATGTACCAAAGTACAAAGAAGTTCCTGATTGAACTACCTAAAAGACAAGACCTCTAGAAAGAAAATAAAAAGAAAAAAGTATACACAACTAAGATTAAAAAGAATAGACTATGGGTTTCCTCCCAAAAATTACTAACAATAATGTCATTATCCAGATGGATAAACAAAGATTAGTCAAAATAGCGCATCAGTTCAGTAGTCCTAGATCTCTTACTAGCACTAGAGCCAGTGTCTTCTAGATCTAAGAGTCTATTTGGAGGATTAACCACCATAGAAATGGCTGTTACAAACCACTTGTGTGGAAAGTGGAGCATATATGCATCTTTCGATGGAATATCCCTAGGTGGTTCCTAAATCAGATCAACATAAGGGAAAACCTCATGAGGGAGGCCAACTGGCATCCCAAATGGTGTGTTAAAAGTAATAAAAGAAGTGTATGATTCATACATAGCATAAATTCATGAAAATCAATAAAGAATTATCAAATAATGTATTAGAAGACAAAAGTTAATTCCTTCCAGTAGTTTAAGTAAACAATAAAAGTCAGGGGGTAGGGAATACAAGGAATTAAAAATAAAACCACATTGAAGAAAAACATGGGGGTGGGAACTAGGGTAAAAATATAAGAAGAGTGGTAGTAATATCTATGATTATCCTCAATAGTATCCCCCCTAGTGATGGGTGGTTGCAGTTGGCCTACCAAGTCTATATCAGTAATAGTGGCAGTTGCAGGTGGATCGACCACTCGAAAAGGTGTCGTGGTGATGGCAGTAGTCTTAGTCATCAAAGGTGGTACAACTTCAGATTCTAGAGGATGTGAGATTCTGATATGGTTAGAGGTTATGTTTCTAGAAGCTAGATCAATGAATCACACCTCAGATGGAGTCTCGATAGTAGGCCCCTTTCCCCATCAAGTGTGCAACACTAAAAATTACTAATGATCTTTAGGGTTAATAATATCTGGGGAAGATCATTTGAGGGAACTATGGGTGTTATTATGGATGGAATGGGTGCACTTTCACGCATCATTGGGCACGAGCGAAAAACTAAAATTAATACCTACTTACTACTTAGGACAGTGGAAAGATAAGGTCGAACCACAGGGAGGCCTGTTGTTGTGTTTGGTGTTCTAAAAAAAACTAAACAAAAACACACATGCAAAAATCGAGCAAAGAAAAATGGTGATGGTGAATTGGAGTGAATGAGATTTAGTGTGTGAAGAAGTGAGGGTGAGATGGTGAGTGCAAAGTGAGTAGACAGAAACAGAGCAGCAAGAGGAAATGGTGCAAACAACCAATAGATGAGGAAGGGGGAAATATACTGACCGATTTGATGTTGATTAACCTTATTCATGCACTACGATTAAAGAGCATGGATCTGACTAAGAGTAACTGTCCAGAGTTGTCGTCTGGTCAGATTCTGATGAAATAGCTCTTATAGTCCCTCGACTATAAGATTCATTCCATCCAATGGTGAAATCAAGTCAGTAGTCACCGAGCTCAAATCGTCAGTTGAGTTTGGTGTATCTCTCTCATTCGAGAATAATTCACTTGTCAGTGAATTACTCAATTTGAAACAGTTTGAATTATGGTATAAACAATATCTGTTTTCACACGATCTTGTTGTTTTGAAAATAAGCTTGTTAGTAAACAGTAAGAGAGAGATAATCCAATTGAGTGATGCGGTGCATGAATGAGATCAAACAACCCTAATTAACCAGCTTATTCCCCCGAAAGGAAATTAGCCAGACATAGTGGATGGTTTAAATGTAACAATAGAATTAAGATCAATGAAACTCATATTGAAATAGGTTGCAGAAAAACTGAGCACAAGCAAAACTAAGTTGTTCCAACTCCCTACTACTACTCCTGGAAGTTCTAGTTCATGCTAGTAAATGGTGGATGTGATGCTGGACTTCTCTCGATGTCCCGCCCTGGGAATAGAGGTCTGAAATGCACTAGTCTCATACTCCAAGCTGCTTCAAGAGAGATCGTGAAAGTTCTGTCTGCTCCCCATAATGATCTTCTCTGATTTCTGCTGATTTCCCCATAGACTCTTGCTCTGCTGAATCAATCATGCCTCTCCCACCTCTTGTGAATTCATCACCCAACAAAAGCCTCTGTAATCTCATCTGAAGTGTTCCCCGGCCTCCACGTGGCTCCTTCACTGTGCTTCTCCTCCTGTGCTTGACATCGGAGGAGTTGCTCCTAACTGAATGAAAAGTAATGCGCGCGTGGGGAGCCAATTTCTTCCCTGGACACCGCCAATCCACGGGGCTTGCTTTTATGTGCACGTCACACTCTTTTTAATGAACTCCAAGTGAGTGCACCCCCCCCCCCCTGAAATGAACAACTTCTTTTAATCCCCGCAAGAACAAGTGACTCCCCCCTGCAACAAAAGAAAAACCAAAACAAGTTAAACTAATAAAATGAAAAGAAACTATATATTAATATTATTACTTAAATAAAATCACATATTAATATATATATATATATAATCTAATATTATTATTAATATAATAACTATTGTATTTAATTAATAACATACATCATTATATAAGAAATTAACATTGTATATGATATATATAACCTTATATACTTTTATATAATACATAATAATATATGGGGAGTCTCGGCGGCTGTGGAGTAGGGGGAAGAGAGGCGGTTCCAAGGGGATAGCAGGGGGCGGCGGCTTCGGGTGAGGTTCGTGCGGTGCAGAAGGAGTTGAAGCCCAGGATTTGTTGTGCGCAGCGGCGTGGGTTTCTGGTTTTGCGGCTGGAGTGGAGTGCGACAAGGGAGTTGATTAGGGTTAGGGTTTGAGAACATGGGATGTAGCGGGATGAAACGTGATGGCGGTGGCTCGGCGGGTTCGAATCAGGGAGAGCGGCGGCTTCAGGTGAAGGATTTGTGTGGCACATACTTGCAGAAAGAGTAGGAGTTGGGTTCGATTTGGGGCAGGCCGTGGCGGTGATAGAGGAGTGCGACGAGGGAGGAGCAGTGCCGACAACGATGGTGGCTGGAAGGGGTTCGAATTTTGAGTTCTGGTTTGCATTGAATCTGGTTTGTTGCTGTTGAGTTTTTGTGATGCTGTTGGTTTATTGCGCAAGAAGGGATTCTGGTAGGAGTGGCAATTCGAGGTGAGGAGGCGAGCATGGCTGGCTCGGGGAGTGGAGGCGCAGACCAGTGGAAGTGGAAGGGGGCGGTGGACGACTTTGGGTGCTGCGGAGATGGAGGCAGGGGGGCCGAGAGTTCCAGCGGTGGGGAAGAAGTTCATGCCGCAGAGGATTGGGTATCAGTAGGCTGTAGAAGTGCTGTGAGGAAGGGTGTAATAGAGGATGGGTGTATCAGTAGCTGGGCTACTGGTAGAGGGGGTATGGTTTTGCAGCTACTGGTAGAGGACTAACAGTGAGGAATGGTGCGTATCAGTGAGAATGGGTGTAACGGTGGAATGTATCGGTAGGATGTGTAACAGTGAGGATTTGCGGGGCTAACGGTGGCTGGAATAGTGTATTGGTAGGATGGGCTACTGGTAGTGTGGTAGCAATGAGGACGAGTGAGCGGTAAGGATGGGTATATCGGTAGCTGGGGAGTATCAGTGAGGTAGTGAAGGTGAGGAGGAGTAGCGGTGGACTATATCGGTAGCTGGGTCAATGAGGTATATCGGTAGCTGGATTGTAACGGTGAGGATGTGTATCGGTAGAAAGGTCACCGCTAAGGGCCGGATCGTGCGACTGCAACAATCGCGACAAAAACAACAAAGAAAATTAAATAAATAAAATAATTAAATAAAACTAATAAATAAATAAATAAATTAATAAATTAAATTAAATAGAATGAAATTAAAAACTAAAAACACAAAGTTAAGAAAAAATAAAATTAATGAAACTTTATTTTAAATAACGAATTAATTTGGGTCTAAAATTTATAAACATACATAATTAAAGAACAAATTAAAATATTTACAATTACGTGCTTAAATTAATTAACCAATTAATTAAAGAACTAATTAAATTAAAGAATAAAAATATTAAACGAATAAAATTAAATTGTTAAAACTAATTAAATTATTAAAAGACTACAAAGCCAAAAAGAGTTATTTATTTACAATTTAAACAATAAGGCGTTAATTAATTTAATAAATGTATTAATAAACTAACTAGAATAAAAATAAAAGAATAAATAAATAAAATTTTAATTCGCACGACTCATTTAAATTTTAGAATTATTTAAAATGACACTAAATCACATTAAAACACATGTTTTAAACTAAAATTGATTATTTTACACACCAAAGTATAAAAACACAAAAATTATCAATTATTTAAAAAAACAACATTTTGGTATAAAAAAGTCAATAAAAATACACAAAGGATGTGGCAAAGAGTGTAAAAACACTGCCACATCAAACTCCCCCACACTTAAAACCTTGTTTGTCCTCAAACAAATAAATGCCCTTATACTTTAAAACAGAACTATGATTTGTGAATTTCAGCTCAAAAAGTGCATGATTGAACTTAAAAATCCAGATGGACAGGACCAAACGATGAGTCAGGTTTTTCAAAGGTATTCAAAAATGTTGTCCTATCTAGCTTCAAAATCCCAATGGATGTTAAGAGCTTCACAAACTCATACACTTTCATGTATGTCATGCCTCCTATGTGTATTCATTAATTGTCCCACTTCACCTTCCCGTTCAAGTTCTAATTCAAGGAGTGTCGACAGGTTAGTTGAAGTGGAACTCAAAACTTAACCAATGACACCATCCATTATCACCTTCCTCCTGGTTCCAGAAATTAAAGTCCATTAAATTGATCAATTTATTGTTTCAACTCAAATGAAAATTAACCAAGTCAATTGCTCCCTTCTTCATCTGAGTTCAAAATTCCCCTCACCTTAATGAGTTCATTTTTGACAAGGGCACTTTATTTTACTTTTCCCAGCCATATTACATGTTCAGAGCACTGTGCATAGCACTTATTAAGATTGAAATCGACTTTATTTATTCACAGAAATGCACCTAATGCACCTTGTCTCAGATACTCACCATGGGATCCCATTTTCCCATTTTACTCCAGTTACAAATGACTTAATTAATAATCAACCAAGTTGACTTTCTAAAGAGATTGAATATTATTTTATAAAAAAGTGAGTCCCTTGAGTTCTAGTGAGAACTTATAGTTACTCCAAGTCATGATCCTTACTCCACAAAACCTATCCTGTCACACTCCCTTCCTCAGTTTCTAAACTGAAATGTTCATAGAGACAGTGAACAATTGCCCTCAGCAATCACTCAAACTTAACAGTTTCTGACTCAGTGCCACTCTCAACATTCAGGAAATAGTTATCCACTAAACAGGACAAAAATGAAGTACCATTGAACCTCCAATGACCATCATGTAATGAAAGAATTTGAAATTTTTTTGAAGTAATTTTGAACCATTTTTTTTTGAAAAAATGAAAAAATTTGACCATTTTTTTAACAAACACAAGCTCAGGTTCAAGAAGGGGGAATTCAACATGACACTAGAAATACCCCTCTCCCCCACACTTAAAACCCGACATTGTCCCCAATGTTGTATTCTAAGGTGGAATACAAATTATGTTCAAAATAGATGGAAATTTTAGCTAAAAAAAGATATGGAGGGGTATCAATGAAGTTCAAAAATTTTCTTTGCCACACAAAAATTAAAAGAAAATAAAAACAAAAACAAAAGAACCGAACCCCACCAACCATCACTAGAAACCAATTACACTCTATTCCTAAAATTTTCATGCTTTGAATCATTGTGAGCAAACAAAAGATTTTAACAATTTACTTCAAAGAGTAGCATGATTAACAGTGATGTGCAGCAACAACTTAATGAAAATAAAAGCAGTGGGTGCAAGAACGTTTTAAAATGCAGCTAAAAATACATTTTCAAATAAGTAGATATTAGCATGTAACACCCAAGAAAGAAAACACAGTCATTACTCACAGATTGGGAGGAAGTCCCCCACACTTAGTTCATAGCAGATAGTAATCAATTAATTGAAAATGAAAAAGGTAGAACAACACTTCCCTGAATTATTGGACCTTTAACAGTGGCTTTCATCAATATATCCTCTTTAGCATCACTGGTTTGTTACTCCTCTTAAGTAACCTACAAGTTCAAATAAGTAAAACAAGATTTCAGAGTTTTTAGTTCAAGGAAAGTAACCCAAGAGAGTGAGTAGAGAGAAATGTTATCCATATGATGCAGTGGAATGCTCCCTTGGGGTTTCTTGTCCAAGTTTATGGCAGCAATAACTCTCTCTAAAACAACAACATATCATGAGGCACCATCAGAAGTTAAGCAATTGAACCAGAGAACAAGAAACAAGGATTAAATTTATTGAAAAACATAAAATAAAAGAGAAACTACAGAGCAACCATGGGTTAGTTCCCATGCAACACTGAGTTTATAGTCCTCAGTTAGACTTGAATCAGCTCATTCCTCCAACAGAGATATGGTAGCCAAGCCCTTTGGCTTCCCTTCAAAGAAGTGCTTTATTCTTTGACCATTAACTAAGAAAGGCCGATTCTCTTCTCCAACCAGCTCAATAGCTCCATTAATCAAGAATCTAACAATGGTAAAGGGTCCTTACCACTTGGACTTCAACTTTCCTGGAAACAGCTTCAATCTTGAATTGAAAAGCAGGACCCTCTCACCAACCTTGAAATTCCCATTTTGAATGATTGAGTCATGAAAAGCCTTTGTTCGTTCTTTGTAAATTTCAGCATTCTCATAAGACTCTCTTCGGATCTCATCCAACTCACTCAGCTCTAGCAGTGTCCTCTCTCCAACAGACTTAAAATCAAAGTTAAGAGCCTTCACTGCCCAATAAGATCTCTACTGTAACTCAATAGGTAGATGACATGATTTCCCAAAGAGTAGCCTATATGGTGACATCCCTATAGGAGTCTTATAAGCAGTTATGTAGGCCCAAAGGGCCTAATCCAATTTCCTTGACCAGTCTTTCCTAGAGCTAGACACTGTTTTCTCTAAAATATGTTTCATCTCTCTATTTGAAACTTCTGCTTGCCCATTGGACTATGGGTGGTAAGTAGTACCTGTCCTATGTGAGCACCCATAATTCTCCATCAAACCTTTGAACTTATAATTCTTGAAGTGAGTCCCATTGTCAATGATGAATGCTTGAGGCACCCCAAATTTGGAAAAGATGTTTTTCTTAATGAATTTCACAACACTAGCAGCTGAATTGTCAGGCAGAGCTACTGCCTCAACCCACTTGGACACATAGTCCATAGCAACCAAAATGTACTCATTCCCATAAGAGGATAGAAATGGTCCCATGAAGTCCAAGCCCCACACATCAAAGATTTCAACCTCCATGATACCTTTTTGGGGTAGTTCCTACCTTCTTCCAACATTTCCCAACATTTGACATTTTGCACAGCCAATAACCAGACTCTTAGCATATTTAAACAATGTTGGCCAGTAGAAACCAGCATGTAGGACCTTCTGAGTAGTCCTTTCTCCTCCATGGTGGCCACCCCAAGGTGATGAATGACAACTCTCAAGTATGGGTAAAATCTCATCCTCAACCACACATCTTATCAGAATCCCATCAGCACACCTCCTAAAGAGAAGAGGGTCATCCCAAATATAATATTTCAGTTCATAAATAAACCCCTTCCTCTGGTTGTGTGAGAGATCCTTGGGCATGACTCCAGATGCCAGAAAGTTGGCATAGTCTGCAAACCAAGAATATTTCTGCACAGAAGCAGCAAACAGTTGTTCATCAGGGAAGGAAGTGTTGATCTATTTTGGTTCCTTACTAGGGGAATTGGGCAATCTGGACAAGTGATCTGCAACTACATTTTCAGCCCCTTTCTTATCCTTAATCACTAAATCAAAATCCTATAGCTGCAAGGTCCACCTCATGAGTCTAGTATTTGAGTCCTTTTTAGCCAGCAAATACTTAAGGGATGAATGATCTATGAAAACTATGATCCTTGATCCTATCAAATACTGCATGAACTTTTCCAAAGAAAACATCACTGTATCCAGCTCCTTTTCAGTGGTAGAATAATTCTTCTGGGCATCATCTAGCAACTTGCTTGCATAGAAGTTTTCTATCCTTCCTATTCCCTAACACAACTCCTACTGCAAAGTCACTAGCATCACACATAACCTCAAAAGGAAGCTTCCAGTCAGGAGCAGTGATTACAGGTGAAGTAGTTAACTTCTCCTTGAGCAGATTAAAGGCCTCTAGACATGTCTCATCAAAGACAAAGGGTGTGTCCTTAACCAGCAGGGAGCATAGGGGTCTAGTAATCTTAGAAAAGTCCTTAATGAACCTCCTGTAGAACCCATCATGACCCAAAAAACTTCTAATTCCCTTGACATTTTCAGGTGGGGGAAACTTTTGTATGACCTTGATTTTAGCATTATCGACCTCTAGCCCCTTCTTAGAAACTTTGTGTCCCAAAACTATGCCTTCAGTGGCCATGAATTGACACTTTTCCTAGTTTAAGACTAAGTTGGTCTCTTGGCATCTTTCTAACACTAGTTCTAGGTTTTTCAGACAATTCTAAAAGTTATCTCCCACAACAGAAAAATCATCCATGAATACTTCAATAATCCTCTCAATCATGTCTGAAAAAATTTCCATCATACATCTCTAAAAAGTGGCAGGAGCACCACATAAGCCAAAGGGAATTCGCCTATAGGAAAATGTCCCAAATGGACAGGTAAAAGTGGTTTTCTCTTGGTCCTCAGGTGCAATGGAAATCTGGTTGTAACTAGAATAACCATCAAGAAAGAAGAAGAATTCATTACCTTCCAACCTCTCTAACATTTGATCCAAAAATGGCATAGGGAAGTGATCCTTTCTTGTGGAAGCATTAAACTTCCTGTAGTCTATACAAACTCTCCATTTGTTCACTGCTCTTGTCTGGATTTTCTCATTACTTTCATTAATGACCACTGTCACTCCACTTTTTTTGGGTACCACCTGGACAGGACTGACCCAGGGGCTATCAGAAATAGGAAAAATTATTCTAGCATCCAGCAACCTAATCACTTCTTCTCTCACAACTTCCTTCATGTTGGGGTTGAGTCTTTTTTGGACTTCTACTCTGGGCTTACACTCAGGTTCCATTGTAATTTTATGCATACAGAAGGCTGGACTTATCACTTTGATATCAGCAATCGACCAACCTATGACAGACTTATACTTCCTCAAAACAGTAAGCAGATTTTGCTCTTGAACCACCTCCAGATTGGATGAAATGATCACAGGAAGGGTGGAATTATCCCCTAAAAAGGAATATTTGAGATGGGCAGGGAGAGGCTTGAGTTTAAGGGTGGGTGGTGACTGGATGGAAGGAAGACACTTGGGCCTGGGTGGCCCAAGGTCTTCATGCTGCCTCTTGAAGAAGGCAGTAGACAAGGTTTTTTCCTCAATTCAAGAGCTTCCAAAAGATATCTCCTCAAACTTAGAATTCTCTCTCAGGGTAAGAATATGCTCCAAAAAAAAACTCATCTAGGTTCTCCAAGAATTCTCCCTCATACTCATAAAAAAATTCTCTCTCCTTACTTGAGCTGATCCCCATGAAAGAGGCAACATGGATTTCAGGTTCACTGTTGATTTCAGCTATCATTCTCAGAAACTCTTCTTCCTCCTTATCAACACTACTCTCAGCAACTAAAATCTCATCTTTTGGGAAAATTGGGTGGGTGGGTTCTTGGATTTTCTTAAACACATTTAATTCTTCTTTTTGTTCACCCAAATTGAAAATCAGTTTCCCCTTAGACACATCTATCACAGCTCCCCCTGTGGCCAAGAAGGGCCTACCAAGAATGATAGGAACCTCCTGGTCACACTCCATGTCAAGGATAATAAATTCAGTAGGAAAAAAGAGTTTTCCTACTCCCACTAAAAAATCATCGACCCTACCCACTGGATGAGTAATAGGCCTATCAGCAAGCTGTAACACAACAGTGGTGGGTTGGAGAAATCCTAATCTCAGGGGCTGAAAAGTTGACAGTGGAATTAGATTAATACTAGCACCTAGATCACACAAAAAGTTGAACTTACCACCTCTATCCTCAAATGTTCAAGGGATGACAAAGCTTCTAGGGTCCTGAAGCTTAGGAGGTATCCTATTCTACAAGACTGCACTACACTCCTCTGTCAAGCTATAGGTGGGAAATTCCTCCAGTGTCTTTTTGTTTGAACAAAATTTCTTGAGTGATTTCAGATATGATGGGATTTGTAGCAATGCTTCCAATAATGGGATATCAATGTTTAGTTTTTTAACCACTTTTAAAAATTTCAACAGTTCAGAATCATGAATTGGTTTCTTAATTCTTTGAGGGAAAGGGATTATAGCGGAAAAATTCCTCACAATTGGGGGCATATCTACAGCTTCTTCTTCAACAATTTTCTTCCCTTTATTGTGTTTGTTTTTCAAGCCATTTTCTTTGGGTTTTTGAGCTGGAACAGCAGGAACTAGAAGGATTCCAGTGGTGCTGTCCAGTTTTCCAGATTCAGGTTCTTTCAGATTTGAGTTTCCAACTTCATCCAGTTTTTCATTTTCATTATTTTGGGGTTCTTTACTAGGCTCTTGGTGAGTTTGGAGACCACTTCTGGTGGTCACATCCATGTAATTATCCCTAGGATTGGCTTAAGTGGTGCTGGGAAGCCTACCCTTTTCTTTATTACTAGGATCCCTAGCCAACTGCCCCATTTGAATTTCCAAGTTCTTCATTCTAGCATCCATTTGAACTTTATCAAAATAATTTTTGGCCTTTTGTTCATAAAAAATCCCCATAAAATGATGGAACCTGTCTCTCACCTCATCCTTTGAGTTGGATGACTCAACCTTAGGTTGGGATTGGGGTTGGAATTGCTGCCTAGGAGGCTGCTGGAATCCAGGAGGGGCAGTAGGTCGAAGGACACCCTGCTCCCTCCATGAAAGGTTCAGATGGTTCCTATACCTCTGATTGTAGGTGTTGAAAAAAGGATCATCCCTAGGCTGCATCCGAGGTCCATAGCTGGCAAAGATGGCACTCTCATGAGGCTGGACATGCATATCAAAATTTGGACAACAGGTTTGAGAATGGCCATACATGCCACAGTGGTGACACTGATCCTTAAGGATTTGATGTGGGTTATCATTAAAGAACCCAATATCTTGGGCTTCAGCTTGAGGAGCAGGGGCGGTTTCTTTTCTAACAATGGTTCCCCTCCTAGAGAATTTGTGCTGGGAATTATGAGTTAATGTATTAAAGATCTGTTTGAGATCCTCAGCAGTCCTATTACTAAAATATCCTCCGGAAGACTGATCCACCAAATTTTGGTGGTAAGGGGTAAGACTATTGTAAAAGGTGTCCATGAGGAATTGAGGTGTACATTGGTGGTTTGGAAACTGCCTAAGAAAACCTCTAAACCTATCCCAGGCTTCATGAAATAGTTCTCCTTCATCCTAAAGGAATCTAGTGATTTTGTGCCTAATCTCAGATGTCAACCTCTTAGGATAGAATTTCATTGTGAAGGAATTGTAAACTTGATGCCAGGTGAAAAATATCTCTTCCTCTAATTATTGTAACCAAGACCTAGCATTGACCTTGAGGCAGAAAGGGAACACTCTCAATTTAAGCTCTTCCTCAGTGAGACCCCTAAGTGGGAGCTGCTGGACACTACAATAGAAGACTCTAATAAAGTCAAGGGAGTCTTCACTAGGCATTCCATTGAAGGTAGGCAGCTGACTAAGCATGGATTGTTTGATCTCATAATTCCTGGACCTAGGAGAGAGTCTAATGAATGAAGGGTTTCTAGACACTGACGGTAGAAAGAACTCTCTCTAACTGTGCCTCTCAGCTATCTCATTCCCAGGTTGGTTCATCATTCCATGTTGGTTCACATTCTCAGGAAGTGGATTATTCAGGTTTTCATTTCTGTTTTCTTCCATTTTGACATTGTCTTTGTTCTTTTTCACTTCTTTGAGGTGATTATCAATATCAGGATTACCAGGTACTAAGTGTTCAGACTTAGACCTGGTTTTCATGTAGCAGGTTCATAATTTTTTTTGAATTTCAATTTTCTTTTTGCAGATTTTTTTTGTGATTTTTTTATGATTTTTTATGTGAATTTTTGTTTGGTTTTTTTAATGCACATAGACTCCCCGACAACGACGCCAAAATTTTCATGCTCGCGCGTCGTTGGGAACGGGCGACAAACTAAAATTAATACCTACTTACTACTTAGGACAATGGAAAGATAGGGTCGAACCACAGGGAGGCCTGTTGTTGTGTTTGGTGTTTTAAAAAAAACTAAACAAAAACACACATGAAAAAACCGAGAAAAGAAAAATGGTGATGATGAATTGAAGTGAATGATATTTAGTGTGTGAAGAAGTGAGGGTGAGATGGTGAGTGCAAAGTGAGTAGACAGAAACAGAGCAGTAAGAGGAAATGGTGAAAACAACCAATAGATGAGGAAGGGGGGAAATATACTGACTGATTTGATGTTGCTTAACCATATTCATGCACTAAGATTAAAGAGCATGGATCTGACTAAGAGTAACCAGCCAGAGTTGTCGTCTGGTCAGCTTGTGATGAAATAGCTCTTACAGTCCCTCTACTGTAATATTCATTCCATCCAATGGTGAAATCAAGTCATTAGTCACCGAGCTCAACTCGTCAGTTGAGTTCGGTGTGTCTCTCTCATTCGAGAATAATTCACTTGTTAGTGAATTACTCAATTTGAAATAGTTTGAATTGTGGTACAAACAAGATTGGTTTTCACATGATCTTGTTGTTTTGAAAATAATCTTGTCAGTAAACAGTAAGAGAGAGATAATCCAATTGAGTGATGTGGTGCATGAATGAGATCAAACAACCCTAATCAACCAGCTTATTCCCCCCAAAGGAAATTAGCTGGACATAGTGGATGGTTTTAATGCAACAATGTAATTAAGAGAAATGAAACTCATATTGAAATAGGTTGCAGAAAAACAGAGCACAAGAAAAACTAAGTTGTTCCAACTCCCTGCTACTACTTTTGGAAGTTCTAGTTCCTGCTAGTCAATGGTGGATGTGATGCTGGACTCCGCTCGATGTCCTGCCCTGGGAATTGAGGTCTGAAATGCACTGGTCTCGTACTCCAAGCTCCTCCAAGAGAGATCATGAAAGTTATGTCTGCTCCCCATAATGATATTCTCTGATGTCTGCTGATTGCCCTATAGACTCCTGCTCCACTGAATCAATCATGCCTCTCCCACCTCTCGTGAATTCATCACCCAACTGAAGCCTCTGGAATCTCATATGAAGTGTTCCCCGACCTCCACGTGGCTCCTTCACTGTGCTGCTCCTCCCGTGCTTGTAACCGGAGTAGTTTCTCCTAACTGAATGAAAAGTAATGCGCGCGCGGTGATCCAATTTCTTCCCTGGACACTGCCAATCCATGGGGCTTGCTTTTATGTGCACGTCACACTATTTTTAATGAACTCCAAGTGAGTGCATCTCCCCCCCTGCAACGAACAACTTCTTTTAATCCCCGCAAGAATAAGTGACTCCCCCCTACAACAAAAGAAAAACCAAAACAAGTTAAACTAATAAAATGAAAAGAAACTATATATTAATATTATTAATTAAATAAAAACACTTATTAATATATATATATATATATATATATATAATCTAATATTATTATTAATATAATAAATATTGTATTTAGTTAATAACATATATCATTATATAAGAAATTAATATTGTATATGATATATATAAACTTATATACTTTTATATAATACATAATAATATAGGGGGAGTCTCAGCGGCTGTGGAGTAGGGGGAAGAGCGGCGGTTCTAGGGGGATAGCAGGGGGCAGTGGCTTCGGGTGAGGTTCTTGCGGCGCAGAAGGAGTCGAGGCCTGAGATTTTTTGTGCGCAGCGGCGTGGGTTTCTGGTGTGGCGGTTGGAGTGGAGTGCGGAAAGGGAGTTGATACATGTTAGGGTTTGAGAACAGGGGATGCAGCGGGATGAAAGGCGATGGCGGTGGCTTGGCGGGTTCGAATCAGGGAGAGCGGTGGCTTCGGGTGAAGGGTTTGTGCGGCGCGGACTTTCAGCAAGGGCAAGAGTTGGGTTCGATTTGGGGCAGGCCGCACCGGTGATAGAGGAGTGCAACAAGGGAGGGGCAGTGCTAGAAATGATGGTGGCTGGCAGTGGTTCGAATTTTGAGTTCTGGTTTGCATTGAATCTGGTTTGTTGCTATTGAGTTTTTGTGATGCTGTTGGTTTTCTGCGTGAGAAGGGATTCCGGTAGGAGTGGCGGTTCGAGGTGAGGAGGCGAGCAGGGCCGGATCGGGGATTGGAGGCGCGGACTAGTGGAGGTGGAAGGGGGCGGCATACGACTTTGGGTGCTGCGGAGATGGAGGCAGGGGAGGCCGAGAGTTCCAGTGGTGGGGCAGAGGTTCGTGCGGCATAGGATTGGGTATCAGTAGGCTGTAGAAGTGCTGTGAGGAAGGGTTTAACAGAGGATGGGTGTATCAGTAGCTGAGCTACTGGTAGAGGGGGTATGGTTTTGCAGCTACTGGTAGAGGACTAAAAGTGAGGAATGGTGCGTATCAGTGAGAATGGGTATAACAGTGGACTGTATCGGTAGGCTGTGTAACGGTGAGGATTTGCAGGGCTAACGGTGGATGGAATAGTGTATCGGTAGGCTGGTCTACTGGTTGTGGGGTAGCAGTGAGGATGGGTGAGCGGTAAGGATGGGTGTATCGGTAGCTGGGGAGTATCAATGAGGTAGTGAAGGTGAGGAGGAGTAACGGTGGACTATATCGGTAGCTGGATTGTAACGGTGAGGATGTGTATCAGTAGCAAGGTCACTGCTAAGGGACTAAATGTGCGACTGCAACACCTACGACAAAAACAACAAAGAAAATTAAATAAATAAATAAATTAAATAAAACTAAAAAATAAATAAATCAATAAATAAATTAAAATAAATAGAATGAAATTAAAAACTAAAAACACAAAGTTAAGAAAAAATAAAATTAATGAAACTTTATTTAAAAGACTGAATTAATTTGGGTCTAAAATTTATAAAAATACATAATTAAAGAACAAATTAAAATATTTACAATTACTTGCTCAAATTAATTAACCAATTAATTAAAGAACTAATTAAATTAAATAATAAAAATATTAAATGAATAAAATTAAATTGTTAAAACTAATTAAATTATTAAAAGACTACAAATCCAAAAAGAGTTATTTATTTACAATTTAAAGAATAAGGCGTTAATTACTTTAATAAATGAATTAATAAACTAACTAGATTAAAAATAAAAGAATAAATAAATAAAAGTCTAATTAGTATGACTCATTTAAAATTTAGAATTATTTAAAATGACACTAAAGCACATTAAAACACATGTTTTAAACTAAAATTGATTATTTTACACACCAAAGTATAAAAACACAACAATTATCAATTATTTAATAAAAACAACATTTTGGTATAAAAAAGTCAATAAAAATACACAAAGGATGTGGAAAAGAGTGTAAAAACACTACCACATAAATGGGTAAGGATATAGAAGCAAGAATGAAAGTAACATGAGTGGGGTGGGTGGAAGGTGTGGGTGGAGTAATGATAGGTAACTCCAATGGCTCTATGAAGGGTATATCCAGGTGCAACAGATAGTGTGCTAGTTCTCTAGAATGTAGTTTATATCTCCTCCACAATATTGTACCCATTCTTAAGGGGTAAAAACATCTGGATACATATTGAGATAGGGGTACACTGTGGTCTTGGTAGGGGTGTGGATCGATTGCTTGTGCTGCTGAAACCTTAGGAACCGATACCTCATCGATGCTCTCGGTGTGCTCAGGGGCCCACTCATAATGCTTACCTGTCTTCTAAAGGATCCCATTGTGTGGAGAAAGACACAATCAATTAAATATATCAATCTTAAGGATGATAGGGGTTGTAAAGATTTGAAAATTACAAGATGCTTGGCTAGGTGCGTCATGAAACTCTCACCCATAAGAGCCCCATGGGTACACCTCACATGGTCCTTATAGTAGAGAGTGAACTAATAGGATATATTCACCATGGGGGATCCCATGGTTATGGAAAGAAAGAGTACCTCAATATTACTACTGGACCAATGAGAGTCATCATGGGCCATCTATGCATAGGCTAAAGCCTAGGAATGATGCGCAGAGCGACACCCCTTAACTGGGTTCTATTCACCACATGAGGATCATAAAAGCTCAAAGTGTTGCAGGCTATCATCGCCCAGTTATTTGGTGTGTTTATATTGTTGGGGTAAAACTTTAGTGATGCATAAGCTAAGGAGATAGAAAAATTAGAAGAATATATGCCCATGCCAACTCAAAACTCACCCAGTGTGAGATATCATGAATTATATCCCAATATGAAGGATATATGGATAATATTTGGCTTAAATGTGTTTATGAAATATAGAAAGAGATCCTATTATATCTCATCATGTACCTTGACGATATGGGTGAGGTGAATCTGACCCAGGGCCTCCATAACATCTTTATCCACGAGGATCTTCTGTATAATCACTAGGTCTAGGGTCTTATTGGTCTGTATAGGCCTGGACTACATATGATCTAATTGAACCTAATACTAAGAGTTAGAAAACTACAAGAAAGGATAGATTATAATTGGTTGGGTATTTCCCTCTAAATGGTGGGAGGTGGATTGGGAATTGAATCTAGATGGAGAGGGATGGTAGTAGGGATTCATCGATGGTGGTGAAGGGTCTCATGTCGGGATCTTGGGTATGGAGGGTTCTTAGCATTGGGCCACACATTTGGAAAGTGAAATTCCACTTCCTTTAGAATTGACCATTTTAGAAAAAATGGAATGGGGAGGAGGTGTGCTGTAAAGGAGTTGAGGATGAAGGGGGAAGTGGTGAAGGGAGTAGGGTGGGGGGGAGATGCGCAGATTTGGGGAGTGGGGAAGAGGAAACTATGGAGTGGGGTTCTCTGAACCCAGGGTTCACAACTTTAGTAGGTGATTCCTAGAATTCACATCATAAATTATAAATTCATGATGTTAATTATTGGGTTTTGGTTTTCTTAAATCCCAAGAAACTCATGACATGAATAGTTAATTTATATCATGAATGAGGCTAAATAGAGGCTCTTTTTTAGGGGTCCTCAACCCTCATCCATAAAAATATCATCCAACCAACCTAATCTCTTCAAACCTATTCTATCCTAAGAAACAAACCTAGATTTCCTCCTAGTTAGTGCTTAATTTAAATTTAGGAGATACAAATTTCCCATTTTATTAGTTGAATTTTAAGGATAAGACACACCCTTTATGAAACAATTCTTGGTAAAATTTTACCCATTGTCCATTGGATTTGAATATATTTCCCTCGACACATTGAATTTCCATCATTCCATAAGGGGAGACCTCAATTTACTAGAATGGTACAAGGCATCGAGACTTCAATTTTCTAGGGAATAATTTTAATCGTGACTTAAACAATAGGACTTTTTCCCTTGGCATGAATATTCTTATAGTGATGCATTGGTCATACCATAATTTTGTTTTTTATTTATAAATTTTGGAATTTTCATAGGCGTGATGTCTTATTTCCTCCAACTTATCTAATTTCAATGAAATTTTCTTCCTAAATATCTGAGCATCCTAATTTATCTTTTTGATCATCCAGAATGATTGATGTTACAATTCAACTAGTAGTGACATGGTTTACATAGATAAGCTAAAATGGTTTTTTTGTCAATGGTTGTTTTGTAACCAGTGAAATATTCCTAGAGTGAATTATCTAGTTTTTTTTCTCAAATCCTTTTAACTATAATTTATTTTTTTCTCAATAATTTTTTCAACTTCCTAATTGGAAAGTTCCTCAAACCCACTAGTTTGTGGGTGGTAAGGGGTGTTAGTGTTATATCAAACTCTATACTTTTTAAGAATCCATTTCATTGAATGGTTATTGAAGTGAATTACCTAACCACTAATGAGTAATTGTGGAGTTAAAATTCTAGAAAAAAATGTTTTTATTTAGAAACTTTATTACTACTTTGTCTGTATTGAAAGTGGTAGCTTCATATTCTACCCACTTTGATACATAGTCCACACAGACCAAGATATATAGATTTCGATAGGAATCAGAAAAGGGGCCCATGAATTATATCCCCAAAACATCAAACATTTCAACTTTAAGTATGGATTTATATGTAATTTCCTATCATTTTCCAATTGGTTCCTTTTTATTGGCACTAATCACAACTTTTTTATGAATATCCTTACATCTCGATGGAGAGTGGGCCAGAAAAATCCAATTTGAAGTATTTTCGCAACGGTGCTATCCAAACCATGGTTCCCTCTGGTTAGTGAGGCATGGTAGAATTCTAGCACACTCCAAACCTCATCTTATGGTATCAAATTAATCCATATTCACACTATATAAATAATAGTTTCTCATCTTAGTAATAGTTTGATGCATTAGATAAAACTTTCTTACTTTGTTGATAGGGGAAGTATGGGTACATTGTCCCATTTTCCAAATAAATTTATATTTTAGAAAACCATGGTTTATCTTACACATCCACATAAAAAAGTTTTTCATCATGTAATTCATCCAAGATTTCCAAATCTCTATTGTCTTCAACATTAGATAGTCGTGGTCTAGACAAGTGATCATCAATAACATTTTTCTCACCTTTTTGTCTTTGATAACAATGTCAAACTCTTATAGTAGTAGGATCCACTATATCAACCTTGGTTTGTAATCCATTTTTTCAAAAAAAAAGTTTGGATGACCAGTGAAGGTAGTGAACTTAGATATCACAATTTACAATTTAAATTTTTTGAAAGAAAAAACCATAGCAAGAAGATCTTTCTCTATTGTGGTATAATTGGATTGAGAATTATTGAGGGTATGGTTGTAATTATAGATGGGATTAAAGATATGATAAATATTCCATACTAGGAAAACCCCCATAGTAAAGTCACTTGCATCACACATTATCTTTAATTTCTTATCCCAGTCATTTAATATAATAATAGTGGAAGCCACCAGGTTAGTTTTAAAAGTGCCAAAGTACTATCAACACTCCTCAGTAAATTAATAAGAGATATATTTGGCTAGTAGGTGTGTTTGTGTTTGATATATTTGAGAAAAGTATTTAACAAATCAATGATAAAATCATACATGACCTAGAAAGCTTCTGATTCCCTTAATAGTGGTGGGTTCTAGAAACTCTTTGATGAATTAGATTTTAGTTGGATCAACTTCTATTACATGATTTGAGATCTTGGGCCCAATGTATATTCCTCCTTGCATAATAAAATAAATTTTTTACCAATTAATCACAATATAATTTTATTCACAACATTTCAGTATGAGTTCTCAATTACTTAAACATACTTAAAAGGATTGTCCATAAATAGAGAAACCATCCATAAAGATCTCCAAAAACTCATCTTCCTTATCATGGAATATATGTGTCATGAACTAATAGAATGTCACCAATTACTTACACATTTTTAATAACATTTTTTGATAGGCGAAGGTTAATAATGGAAATGTGAATATTTTATTTGAATGATTAGTTAGGTTGACAAGGATTTGATTGTGTCTTGAATTTCCATAAAAGAAGTAATAGAATTATTTTCTGGATAATCTCTCCAATATCTAATCCATGAATGGGAGATTAAAGTGGTCCTTTAGAGTAGCTGTATTAAGATTTCTATAATCAAAAAAGACTCACCATTTAGTAATGGTATGATTAGAAATTAATTAATCTTCAGTATTCTTAATTACTGTAAGGCCACCCTTATTTAGAACCACTTGTAGCGTGCACACCCACTCACTATCTGATATAGAGAAAATAATACCACCATATATAAATTTCAGAACTTACTCTTTAACCACCTCATTCATGGATGGGGTGATTCAGCTTTGGGGTTGAAATTTTGGTTTTGATCCTTCTAATAGATTTTTTTGAGTGTAAATTATTGGTCTGATTCCCTTGATATCATCCACACTCTAAGCTATTGAACTCTAATGCCTCTTAAGAAATTTTATCAATTTTTATTCTTTCTCTTGAGTTAGTTATGAGCTTATGATTAATGAAATAATATCTTTAGTCTCTAATAATGAATATTTAAGCATTCTTGGTAAAGGATTTAGTTCCAACATTGGTAGATTAATGATCAAAGGCATGAACTTTGGGAAGGAGTCTATTATAAGAGGCCTGAGATATTCCATCTCCTTGTATTCACTACTATATTCTTCTTCTTCTTCATTAGTGGATTGGGTCTCCCTCACATCTTTAATATCCATAATATCATCTTCATAATTAGTTAGAAAAATATATTGGAACTCAAGTTAAATTTAACTTTGATGCTCTATTGAAAAAACACCCTATACCCACAGTTTAGAACCGTGGTTATATCCCCTAAAACCTTGGATATAGACTATACCCATGGTTTTAGGAACTGTGGCCTTTGGAGACGTCAGGATAGACCTATACCTATGGTTCCTAAAATGTTGGTGTAGTAAATTTCAATGGAAATACCTATACCCATGGTTTGGTCAAACTGTGGGTATAAGTCCTTATTTTAAAAAAACCATCCAATGGGATTTGATCCCAACACCTTTCACCTACACTCCATTGATTTTACCACTATCCTACAACACATTTACTATTCTTATATTCAAATATATATATATATATATTAAATTATTTATTATTATTATAGAAAAATAATGGGCCAACCTATACCCATGTTTTGGTCAAACCATAGGTATAGGTCCTTATTAAAAAAAAAATCCTCCCCTGGGATTTGATCCCAGCACCTTCTACCTACACTCTAACAACTTTTCCACTCTCCTACAACACATTTTTTATTCTTATATTAAAATATATATATTTATAAATATAAAAAATTATTTATATTGAATTTTTTTTATTATTATGGAAAAATAATGGACCAACCTATACCCACAGTTTGGTCAAACCGTGAGTATAAATTTTCCACATTTTTTTTCCTGCACAACCCATTTCCACGATTTGCAAAAAATGTGGGTATAGGGGTGACCTATAACCACATTTTTTTTTGAGAATTGTGGGTATAGGTCCTTCCTGTTATTTTTCTTTCAAAACCTATTCCCATGATTTATAAAAACCATGGGTATAGGGGTGGCCTATACCCATGGTTTTTGGAGAATCATGGGTATAGGTCCTTCCCATGAATTTTTCCCCCGCAAAACCTATTCCCATGGTTTATAAAAAAAAGTGGGTATAGGGGTGACCTATACCTACGTTTTTTGGAGAACTGTGGGTATAGTTCCTTCTTGAATTTGTTTCAGCAAAACCTATTCCCATGGTTTACAAAAACCATGGGTGTAAGGGTGAACTATACCCACAGTTTATGGAGAACCATGGGTATAGGTCCTTCCCCAAAAAAATCCTACAAAACATATTACCATGATTTAAAAAAACCATGGGTATATGGGTGATCTATACCCATGGTTTTTGGAGAATTGTGAGTATAGACTTGTTTTTCAGTAGTGAGTTATTTTCACTAGATAAAAGATTTATTCTTCTTCACTAACTCAGAAGATAAGTCTACCTTTATTCACATCAATCAACACTTTACCGATCATGAGAAATGGTATCTATAAGATAATAGGGACATCACCCTCTTATTCCATGTCTAGGATGATAAAGTCAGTATGGAATATTAACTTACCAACCTTAACTAAGGCATCCTCAAAGAGTCCATGAGGGTACTTGATATACATGTTAGAAAATTTAAATGATACCCTTGTCATATTCAGGTCCTCAAGACCTACTCTTAATAATATACTCATAAACCTGATATTGATTCTTTCACCTAAATCACATAAAAGAATTTCCAAAATTTTACATCCCAATGGTTCATGGAATCGAAAAACTCTCAGGGCCTCTTATCTTTGGTGGAAGTTTTTTATTGAAAAACTATAGATCATTATTCATTTAAGGAGATAACTCCAAAGTATTTCATTTTTATTTTATTGGAGAGAAACTCTTTTAGTAATTTGGTATATATTGGCATTTTATAAATGATTTTAGTGAAGGAAATATTGATGAGCATTTATTTAAACATGTCCATTTTTTTTATATTGGCCTTCCTTCTTCCCTTGGAAAATCCAATATGGAAATTAAAGATGGGGTATGTGTGGTGGTGGTGCCACTTAAGCATATCCCTTAATTGGTTGTTATAGTTATTAAAATCTTCATCTTTATTCTATTTTGAGATTTTTTTTTCTCAAAATTATTCATTATTTTCCTTTTTATCTATTGTCTCATTTTGAGTGGGGTCTTATTTTCTTTTCTCATTATCCCTACATGGTTGTGAAAAACTCGTCTATTTCCACTTCTAAGGACCAAAACATTGGAGTCCTCTTATGGACGAGTCTTGGTGTTACATGGTAGTGTACCTAGTATCCGATCAGAAAGTGTTTTGGAAATTTATCCTACTCGATGTTCGAGATTATGGTGGACATCTCTCTGATTCTGAATTTTGTTTTCTTTCATAGTCATGTTATTGTCTACCTTTTGAACAGAAGTAGTGAGCATATTTTTTAGGTTGTATTATTGAGGTGGGGATACTTGTGGTTGTCTAAGTGGTGCTTGTTATTGATATTATTATTGTGGTGGAAATTGAAAATTCCTAGGGGTATATGGCTGTTGGGTAAGTGGTTATTGTAGTCAAGGATCTTGGTTGTCCTTGATCACTTCTTTGTTGGTAGTATCCCTGATTGTTCTACTGTTACTAATGAATAGGTCTTTATTGGTAGTAAGATTGTTGGTACTATTGTGGTTGATGATTGTAATCCACATAATTACAATCTAGGTTTTGGTTTTACTTGATTCCTTCTCTACAATATTGATATGGGTGTGGAACTCCACACATTTCACATGATTTTATTTCTAAAATTGGGGTAGGTGTTGGTGTTTAGGGTTGAGGTAACTTAAAGTTTTATATTTTTTTATAAGAGTTTCAACCTAAGAAACAAGGTGTGTGGTCTATTTTACTTGGTTCAAACCATACCATGGAGGAACTTAATTGATTTTACAAAGTCTATTGTTGTAGGATATCACATCTAGAAGGTCTCTTCTTACTTATGAGTTTTTAAGAATGAGGTCACCATCAGCAACAGTGTCCACCATGATTCATGCAGAAGTTTGTAATACATGGTAAAAAGTATTCATTTGTATCCAAACATTGAGCCTCTGATGTGGGTACTTTTGAGTCAATTTATTAAATCAGTCACATGACTCCCAGGACAATTAACCATCTACTTAGGAAATTTTTTGAATATCATTCCACATCTTCCAAGTTTGTATGGGTGGAGAGTACTTTTTTGGGAAATTTTTAGTGAGGTCATACAAAGTAGTGATTGATTTATTAGATTTAATTTATAGCCAATACTTTGTTCTATTATGAAAGTATAAAGGAAAGATCCTAAGTTGAATGGAATATGAGGATACTCCTTGATTTCTAAAGGTTTCATGGACCTCAAGGAAATTTGATAGATGCTCTTGTGGATCCTTGCTCTAAAATCCACTAAATCGTTCCATGTTATGGATCATATGAATGAGGCTAGGTTTTATTTTAATGGTATATGCCTGGATGAGAGAGAAGACAACGTTGGGTGTAACACCACTAATGGATAGAAATCCATAATCCATAATAGTGCGCTCCTACAGCAGCGTTCACACTCCCTGCTATTCAGGTGGCACAAATTGAGAATTTAAAGAATTTGTGGGAGAGAGATTTTGATGCTCGACCATGAATGAGTGACGACATGAAAAAATATATCTTTTGATTTTTGGTTCAAAAGAAAGAGATTCCTGAGTTTCTAGGCTCCTTAACTGAGTCACGAGGGCCTAGATCATGCACTAGTACCTCATTATGGAAAAGAAAACAATTCGTGAAAAAGTTTGAGAAGAAAATGGGAAAGGAGAGGGAAGTGAAGGTAATCCTAGGTCTATTTCAGAGGTCATAATTATCGAATATCTCCCTAACAGTAGTGCCAAAATTTGATCAGACCACACAACATCATTAATTCCACATGGGATAATCAAATTATAAATTTATATGTAACCCAACTAGAACTATTGAAATGGTTCATATAATATTAGAAACATGGGGTTAAACCCAAATGGAGGTGATGATAGTGGGTTGTGACATAGCGATTGAAACCTAAGATATATTCTTTATGAGCTATTAGTAGAGCTATATTTTATCTAAACAAATTAGATTAGATTGTAATTGATTAATTAGGGTTAAATATAAATTTTTTGAAGACTATGTAGAGAGTATTCCTAAATCTATCTTGGCCATACCTTATGGATTATGTTGTGAAGTTTTCTGAGAGTCACCAATTGGATTTGGTCAAACCAATTGGATCCACCTGGACTGGAAATCACTCTTAGGTATAGAGGTAGTCATCAATCTAGGTGCATAAGGTGAACCTTAAAAAGTATAAAATAAAATAATCTATTGTTCCTAAATTTCCTCACTCTAATTAGGTTAGGGTCTCTCCTCTTCAATTATTCTAATTAGATTAATGAAAAATAACATGATAGATTTTATTTCTTAACCTAATTCCTAGTTAACAGATTATCCAAGCATTGATTTAAGAATTAATTAAAGCTTTTCTACCCATACTTTTGATCCCTAACCCTATGAAGTTTAGACATGAATGTAAATATCAGAATTAGACATGAAAAATAAAGGTGTTTTAATTTTAATTCTCATTAAATAGTATATAAATCAAAGAAAACAATTGAAACAAAACACTTACTTCAATGAGAAATATAAACATGCACAACAATTAGAATTTAAATCATCAAAATGTTCAGAACAATGAAATATGGTGGAAAAATTACTTGGAATGAGAGAAAAAAATGAAACATATGTAAAATGGGAGAAAAAAGAGAAATAAATAGCATAAAAATATTGTAAAAATTAAATAATTAAAATCAGAGGCACCTAGAATATAAACAGGCTAGATCAACTCACAATGTGAATATCTTTCATATCGTGAGTCAGCTTAGACTTATTACTTATTGATACTTTCATTTTGTGAGACTAGATTTTATGTTGTGAATTAGAATTTTATGACTCTATTTATTTTTTCATCTTTTAGGATTTACATCTTGAATTTAATTCTTGTGATATTTAGTGAGTTTGATCGGAGACTAAGAACAATACTTTCACATCGTGAATTGGATTCATGTCTTGAGTTTTCTTTATCTGTATAATTCATGGATTGTATTGGATTCATGGGTTAACCTTTGGATTTATAGGGTCATGTATTCAAGGAACACACATCATGAATTATATTCACAATGTGAATCATCTTCAATTTTTGAACTTTTATTACAACACCTCCTTTACATATTGAGATCAAATTTCTTGAAAATATCAATCAAATATCATAGTATCAAAGTGTAAAACATGTATAAATCCCAAAGTATTGATTCCAAATTACATATATAAATTAATAATACATATTTCAATTTAACTGATCTGATATAAATTCCTTGATATTAATAAAATTATAATTTAAAAATAAAATTTTCCCTATTATCGTGGTAATTAACATTAATCATAAAAATCTAAATTTTATATCCAAAAATGAAATTTTCCATATTAAATAATAGGAAAATTATTTTCTAAAATATAAGGATAATTTTATCAAATTATTTTACTATGTTTAAGGAAAATAATCATAATGTTATTACATGTAACATGTAAAAAACCTGCTTTTTGAAAGCACTTAATTTTAAGAAAAAATATTTATGATTATGATAGAATTATAAATAAAATTGATTCCAATTAATTTGAAATCATTATTAACATTAAATAGTATCTATTTAAAAATAAATGAAATAAAAAATTTCATTTCATCATGTTATAATTAATTAAACAAAACAGTTAAAAAACAATTTTCATTAAAACACTACATAATTTTTCTAAATGTTGAGAATGGGTTTATAAATTCAAAATAGTATTTTAAAATTATTTATTATACTTTATAATATATAATTTTATGGGAAAAAGGTTTCATAAAATTTCAATGTATTTATATAATAAAATAATTTCAAAAAATTGGCGGTATTAGTAAAATCCATATTTTTTACTATTCACCTAAAAATAAACTATTTTAGAACAATATTAAAAATACATCATAAAATAATTTTGTTTTGAGGAATTCAAAAATGAATTTTAATTTATAAAATTTAAATTATAATATTTGTAAATTTATATTTTTTAAAATAAAATACATGAGATAAAGAAAATGACTTTTATTAAAAATAACCTTTTCAATATTAACTCATATTAATTATTTACCTTATAAAGGTAATAAATATTAGTGGTTTACCACCTTAGTGTTTATTATAGATTTATTAATAACTTTTTATTAATATTTTTTTTGTTTTTTTATACTGGATGTAGTGTGTGACACAAGTTATAAAACATTATATATATTTTAAAGGATCTAAAATCTCAGGTTGTTACATTCTACCCCTTAAATAAATTGAATACTCTCAATTTAACTATCATTTACTTGTTGGAATAACTAAATGTGGTGAAAATATTGAAATGACTCAAGATATTATCTCCAATGAGATATGATCCTCAATATCACATGGAAGATAAGGAAACACTTATTTTTCCTAACCATTTTAAGGAAATATATCTTATAACCGGGTAGAAAGGCCTATGTGAAGGATTCATTTTTTTCATAGATAAGTCATAGATTTCCTTACGCTAATAGATGGTCATAGGTTATTTATATTTTTTTTCCATATTATATATATTAATGTGGAGTCAAAGTAAAGATAACTATTCAATTTTAAAAATAGAATCCATTTTTTAGAGGAGGATATTATGTTTTTTACAAATTTTATTCTGAAAAACATAACAATCATGCAACTAAATGTTTTCCTTAAAATAAAAATCACTGAGAGGGTTTAATTGACGTTCTTAGAAAATATCCTAGAGATAATAGAGTTGATATAACTAAACTATATCCACAAATTCAGGGCAGAGGGTAAGTGAAACCTAATTTCCACTATCCTCTTCATCGATAGTCATTACATAGGTTCTTCCTTACTCAATAAGTACATGAGGTTATGGATTCCCACTATCCTCAACAATACTTATATTAAGTCATTGGCTTGGATAATACCTGAGTTCTCCACACATATAACATTGAATTGTTAGTGGTATGCTATGATGAGTTATATCTTCTTTCACTATGCTATCTGAACACTTCATTTTCCATTTATAATTTGATTCTTGATGGCCTCCTTTTCTATTATTAAAGAATATTCAATTCCCCTAAAGCTAATTCTCATGGTGAATTTTCCCACATTTTTGACATAGAGGAAATTGAACAATTTTCCTTCATTTTCTTCATCACTTGATATTTTATGATATTATATATTTCTCTTATTTGGTGTGTTTGAGACTTCAACTATCTTCAAATTGTGAATCAAATTTCATGATAAATGGTTTGGTGTGATCATAAGGTTTATCATTCCAGTTCTAATTTATATGGGTTGTTTATTGAGGAAACCTTCTCATTGTCCCTCTCACCCATGGTTCCTTCTAGTTCTATCCATTACTAAAACCAAAATGGTTGATATGAGTGAAAAAATTAACAATACGAGGGAATTATCATAAAAGGGATTAAACATTAAAAATTATTTCTCTTTTATATTATCACATTGTCCTATAGTTCCTTTTGTTCAACCGGTATAAATCTTTGTTTGACCTAGGTTACTTTAAGTTGGGCTATCTTATACTTCACAAATTAATCACTCAAAGTAACTAGAAACTCAATCCTTCATAGTAGTTTATAAGGGTAATATGTTCAGCCAAATAATATCTCACTGAAATATCTCAGGATATCATCCCATACTTAGACTCGATTATAGGATTTTTCCTAAGGTTATCTAACCCTAACATCAAAGTTAACTAAACTAATCTTCAATATAACTAAAATAATTTCTAAAATAATAAAACCCTACTCTGATACCAATTTAAGAAACTCAAGCTTAACATGAAATAAATAATACATTAATCTAATTATTTAAATAATAAATTTCACAATAATCACACAAATCCAAGGACCAAAAGGTTCAGTGTCTTGAATATTAGATACATAAACAAATTATTTACTATAATTACAATCATTTATCTATAATAAAGATCCTATAGAATATTTATTAAAAATATCATATGATATAATAATATTTATAACCTAAGTAATGGAAACATAATAAATGGGTGAGATTAGATGCTCAGTAAGGGGAAGAACATATCATGATGTGTCAGATCATAAACCTGAAGGAAAACATGAGAAAGATTTAAATATCTTAATAAGAGATCATAAGACCATAATTAATAATCATAAAACATGATAAATCAACATAAGATGATAAAAGGATCATTAAGGTCACATAAAAGATAAAATATATGACATGGGAACATTACATAATGGTGCAGAATACTTAAAAAGTACAATCATGAAAACCTGGAATTTCATGGAAATAAAATAAATTTTGAAAATTTGGCATAACATGATGAACAACTTGAAAATGTGGAACAATAATAAACACACGATTTATTATCATTTTGAATCTATCTACCCACCAACCCATTAACTCATAAAATTATGAGTACAGCTAAAAACCATCACACTCACCCTTTTTGAACCCAACTACTTGATAACCTATTCACACATAAATTGTGAGTAGAGATAAACACCTTAAAACTCACACTTTATGAACCTAGATAATCTCTAACATGTTCACATAAAATTTATATCTCATGAGATATAATATTTTAACCAATTTATTAGAAGGATATATAGATCCCACCCATATCATAATCCATATATTTGTGTGCCACTTGAAAATAATCACCACAACATAAAATAACCCATAGAAAGAAAATGGGTTTCATGACATTTACAAATCATCATATAAATAACCCATTGAAATAAAATGGATTTCATAGAACATCCAAATATAAATCATTCAATTTTTATAATTAACCCATGGAAATAAAATGTGACTTATAAAACATACAAATAATATCACAAATTAAACCACTTGATACCGAAAACTTGATCAAAAAAAATAATCATATAATAAAACAATAATATAGGGTAAAACGTGAAATATAAATCCATTTGAGATAAAACATAATTAAAACCAATTCATGAAAAGATTTTTTTTTGAAAAAAAATATTAAAAATTGTAAAAGTCATAGTTATGAGTATCTTTTCAAAAATTCTCCTTTGTTTTCAATAAAATGAAACTAAATCCTTTCTTGAAAATGGATTTGGTTCAAAACTCATTTTACCTAGAAATAAAAAGAGAAAGTGTAAATAATTTGAAAAAAATTATTTAAAAAAAAAATTTAATAATTGAAACTTAAACAAATACATAATTTTTATCAAAAGAAAATATAGATTGGATGGTAAAACAACTTTATTTTGAAAGGATATAAAATCCTTTTAATCATTTTGAAATATCTTTTGTCTAAAAACTCATATAGATAAAAGGATTATGAAAAATTTTCTTTAAAATGAATTAAAGGGAATAAAATGATCATTTGTAATAAAAAATTGAGTTTCTAATCAATAAATGAAAAAATTGGTGGGAATTAAAAACATGGACATGGAGGAAAAATCTATTAAAAGAAATGGGAATTAATTTTAACAAAAATTAATTTTAACGAAACATTTGGATCATTAAGGAATAATACTTTGGTGTGAAACATGATTTCTCCATAAAAGAAGGTGTAAATAAAATATAACATCATAAAATTTTATAATAGACTAATATTTAAATATTAAAGTCAAATAATTGTGATTAAGAACCAAGAAAAAGATCCGAGCCTCTAAAACCCCTTACTACTTCAGTAAATTTTCAATCAAAAGTCATTAGAATCCTAAAAAATATGTGGATATATAAATTACATGCATAAAATCATGGAGTATTACAAAGTACATTATTCCATCCAACGACCCGAAGGCCTTAATTTTTTATTATTATTATAAGATAAAACCCCCTTTTAAGGGATGAAGGGGGTGAAACCCATGTAGAATTCATAGACATAGGAAAAATCACACTCAAAACGTAGAAAAAATAAAACCAGAATGAAAACACGAGGCTGCTCCTCCCTATCATTTGATCGTGATGAATCTCTCCATCGTTGCAAGGTTATTCGGCAAACAAGTGTCCTATGTCAAAGCATAGACCCGATCCGATGGCTGATGCCATACCCTCTCAAACAAAAAAATCCAAAAAACTCCGCAAAGAACAAATTACATTCTTTTATAGTATATAAACCATATAAATAATAAATTGGTGCATAACATTTAAAACATGTCTCAATAAAGATAAATTGAGACGAAAATCCCTTACAACTTAAGAAATGTTCTAATAAAAAACCCCTTGAAAGAGAGGGAATGATCTTTAAATTTAAGTTAAATTACAATAATAAAGATAATTATTGATATTATACAACCAATAGTTAGTATAAAAACCATTTATATGAAATTGTGTGCATAAAATAAAGTGTATCACAAAGAAGGAAAATTTAAGACTAAACCCTTACCTTGTTCCCTTGCTTGGTTGATGACACTATAAAATCCTTTTAAAAAACACATATAACTTAATAACATATTTCATAACCATAATCATAAATATTAATCTTTTATAATCTTGATTATAATTCTTTATCTTGAGTACGTTAGTTTTTTATAGCATATTATGGCCATCAGGTGTTAATAAATTTAACTATTTTGCACATGTTTAATAATTTTGATATCATTACCCATCATTTGATACTAGGTTAATTATTGTTATATAATTAAATATTATGTAATATATAATTTATATTTATGTAAAATGTTCTTATTTTATTTCATATGTGTTTTGGTTATGTTATTTTGAAACCTAATTGATAACGACTTATTTCGATAATTTTAGCGAGCAGAAATGTTACTTTAATAATAAGTTATATAATTAATATAATATTTACAAAACCATATACTAATAATTACTTTATTAATATATTATAATAAAATTATATTCCATGTTTCTATAATCATACATAATTTTATTTTAAATCATTGTTCACGTAGGTGGTCAAAATAACCCAAACATGAATACGATTTAATTCGATTGGAAAGTATGGTTATAGAAGTGTTTATTTTGAAATAATATCATTATAATAGAATACAAATGATATTATTTTTATTTTTTTATTACGGTGAACCATATTTTACTATTTTTAGAAAATTTATGAAAATATAAATGAAAAACGAAAAATGTTTCATCGTGGTGGTGGTAATCCGCACGTATGCGCGATTAGTTTTCTCGTTTATAAATGCATGAGAGGGGGTGAAAGAGGATATTAAAATGAAATTTTATAATCATAATATTATTATATATATAATATTTATTAATAATCACCACCATTAATACCATCCATGAAATAATGTAATGAAAAAAAATACTTTTTTGTGTGGAGGCAGTAGTCCACACAACGTACTAATGATGTTCCTTTTCTTTTCTAAGTGGATAAAAGAGAATAAATAAGGTTTATACCATTAATATAAAAAATATTAGTATACTAATAATAATTAATTTATAATATTATTATGGTTATAAGATATTTTTAAGAGTAAGATCAAGAAGAAAAAATTAAGGAGATAATACTTATGCTAGAGACCTGATTTTTACATTGGACTTCCCCTTGAAATTAAAGGGTTAAGGATAACTATGAGTGGACATGGATTTAATTTTAAGGGATTAGTTTATAGATAGAGTAAAATGGTTGAGTTTTAAGTAGTAATTAAAATGATATGTGTGTATTTGATAGGGTGTAAGTGATTCCCTTTTATAATAGAGGAAAAGGGAACTTTTGAAAAAATCCTTCATTTTTTAATAATTCCATGACACTATTCCAAGGTCAATGAATCTAAAGTTTTTAAATTATTAAATATGGGGTGTATTTGGGTTAATAATTTCACAAAAAATTATTTCCACATATGTTTTAAACATTTTATATAGTTTTTGCAACTAATTTTTTACATTTTACTCATTTACTTTTAAACTAGGTAACTAGTTTTTAACTTTGTGATTTTATGTTTTATTAAACATATAATTTCAGGAATCGTCCTGGAAACCCTGGTACCCTAATATCCAGGACATAAATGACATAACATGAAGGGACTTCCCAATCCCCATGTGTTGTTCACTACCACATGACATCATAAAAAATAAATGTGGGAATTGTTTTTCCACAAAAACAACGGGAGAAACATAAACAAGTTAGTTTGCTCAAAAGAAAATTCCATAGGGAGAATAAGTACCATAAGTCAAACAGGTATATAAACCCAAATTACAACAAAAAATTACCAGAAAATAAAATATAACAACCCAAGTACCAATTTACACAACTCTCCAAGTACCAAGGATAAAAAACAAGAACCACCTCCAAATGGCTCTTTACCCTTGCTTGAACTAAGAAAAAGATAATCTAAAAACACATAAAGAACATGTATGGTGTGAGATAAAATCCCAGTAGGGTATCACCAAGGATTCTATAATAATATTAAAATATAAATAAACCAAATAATACTTTCAGTTTTAAATGAATAGGCATGATATTATAAAATAATATTTAAAAAAAATCATGCTTTAATTTTCAATTGAAGGAAATATTTCTAAACAATGGGTTAATAAACATTTTATATAAATTTTTTTATAAAAATTCATAAGTAATGTGTAAAATAGTTTAAAAAAATAGAATATATATCAAAATAATAATAAATGAGAAACATGGTTATCTTCTAAAAGGTACGATAGTTCGAGGTTATGGGATCCTCACACACTTGAATAGGTGATCACCGAAATATGTGAACACATGTCCCTCAAACATTGGTCAAAGAGGGCTCATCACTATCCCATCAGGGATGTGACCTGTTGCACTATGTTTTGTTATATTTTTAAAGAGTCAATAAAGTGTTGTCCCAAATAACTCACTAACTACCTAGGCTTTTATGTGCTCAAACAGAAATCAGTAATGAAAAAATTATTTCAAAACTGTTCAAAATACAATTGCTCAATTTTCCATTTCAATATGCCAATTTCTCTTTAAAAAACAATACATGGGTTTTTAATCAATTTATACATTTATCTAGGATAAAACCAATGGTTTCTTATCAAAACAACTCAATCCATTTTTCTCAAATAAAAATTTGAAATCAATTTCACAAAAAAAATCACAATTTTATTTCACAATTTCCATTAAATATCACAATCACACCCCAATTCATTGGAATTGGGGGTTTTCCCCAAATTTCATGTTAAATAAAATTAAAATACCAATTCTATGTGAATTTTATTTTTCCTAATTCAATTGAAATAAATTTAATTTAAATAAATAAATTTAGGGTTAAATCAATTGGAAAATCTTGAACATAACCACCTACCAAAATAATGAGATCATGTCTCACAATGCCCGTAATGGGAAACTCCAATGAAGAACATAAAAAATAAAGATATGAGAATAAAACTTGGATTAAAGATAAAAAAATATATTATATCCTCCAATAACATGGAGATATAACAAGCCCTAATGAAGAGAGATGAAGAGACCGAGAGATAAAGAATGAGGGAAGAACTCTTACCAGGGAGAGATCGAACAACATTTTCCTAGATTCTATTTATTTAGAAAAGGTTTTAGAGGACCCAAAATCACCTATAGGGACCCTACAAGGAATAATAAATCGATTTAGAGTTGAATGGTCTCATTGGACACTTAAACTAGGGGTTTCAATATTTTAAAACAAAACTTTGGAATTAAAAATTCTCATACGCATGGTTAGTTGGGAAGGGCCACATGGTTTTTCAAACCATGCACCCTAACCGTGAACCCCTTTAAAGGGGTGTACGGTTTCTACTAAGTGGGAGCACTATTTTTAAAACCCTTATCCAACAATGCAAACCCTTACTAATTGGGTTTTTTTGGTTTTCACTACCAGGGTGCACGGTTTGGGAAAACCATGCGCAAACCATGCATAGCCCAAGAGCTTTCCAAAATTTTCATAATTACACTCAAAACACCCCTAAATGATACCCAAACAAAAAATTATTAAAAATGAGTTCAACGATTAGCTGAAAATAGTAACAGGATGTTAAAACCTCCCCTCTATAGAAACTTTCTTTCCCCAGAAATCCTGTCAAGAAGCTTTCATGTCAAAAAGATGAGGCCACTGCTCTCTCATCAATTCCTCTCTATCAAGTCTCATGAGTATCCGAACTGTGCTACTATAGTACTATAACCAAAGGTATAATCCTTAAATGATGTATCTTGGTTTCAAAATAAACTATCCTGACTAGATGATCAGTCACAGATAAATCAAGCTAAATATCAAGATCACTCCAGCTCAGAATGTGAGATGGATCAGAAAGATACTTTTGAATCTCCGATACATGTAACACATTATGTATCGATGTTAGTTTTTGTGGAAGTGATAAATATTAATAAAATTTCCCAACCTTATCAAAAACATTAAAAGGTCCCAAAAAATGAGGAGTAAGCTTCCCTAGCCTCCCAAGCCATCGATGACCCAAACGAGGTGAAACTTTCAAAAGCACCTAATCACCAACTGAAATTTCCAAAGGTCTATGGAAATGATCAGCATAAGATTTATATTATCCTTGTGCCATCAATATTATCTAATGAATCAACTGAATATTTTCTATCATCTCTTGAACCAAGCTTGGTCTAACCAAGGAACTTTCATTGATCTCTGACCAACATAATGGAGGCTTATAAGTTCAGCCATACAAGGCCTCAAAAGGATCCATTTTGGTCATGGAACTCTATGGAAATTAATAATCTCTTTCAAAAAGATATTTACGAACTCTTAAAATTTGTTTTTCTAATGAATTGGTAATAAGTGAGCTGATTTATTTAGCCTATTGATCACAACCCATATCTCATTATTTTTTTTCTGGGTATGAGGAAACCCAACCACAAAGTGCTTATATATATAATCCCACTTACAAGTCGACACAAGAAATGGACAAAGAAAACATGAAGGTCTCTGGTGCTCAAACTTGACCTGTTGTTATGTATAATAATGGGAGACAAAATCAGCAATGCCCTGTCTCATACCTGGATACCAGAATCATCACCTCATATCATAGAACATATTCATGGTTCCTAGGTGCACTTCCCACTAGTAATTATAACAATCTCCCAACATAGATTTTATTAATGGAAAAGGTAAAATGTACCAGTTCCAGAAACATATGATACCCTCTGTGGAGAATGATCACTCAGAAAAGGTCTCCCCATCATAAATATAGTTCCTAATTCCATATAATTCATCATCAATATGTTGTTCCTGAAGAATTATCTTGAGAAGAGTGGAGGTTAACTGAAAATTGGATAAGGAAACCCTATCCCCTATTTCATGAAATCAAATATGAAACTATGAAAAAATAGCCATAAATTCCCACTCTTATGATGATTCTTTCACGTTTTGGGTTGAAAGTTTCTTTCTCAAATCATCTGCAACAACATTCCCTTTCCCCAAGGTATAGGTGATATAAAATTAAAAATATTGTGGGTACTCCACCCAATGCCTCTGATGGATATTCAAATATTTTTTAGAGAATATTTAACTCAATATATTGTGGCCAAAAAACATGATAAACCTTTCTCCAAAAATGTAATTCCACCAACTCTTGAGAACATGAATCACAGTTTCAAGTTCAAGGTCATGGGTTGGTTAATTATTCTCATGTGGCCTTAGATTCCCAAATCCATAAGCAACAACATGATCACCATACATAAGAAAACAAACCAAACCTAAATTTGATGCATCACAAAAGACCACATAGCCCTGTCGGCCTCTGGAAAAGTTAACATTGGTGCAGAATTAAAAATATGTTTCAACTCAAAAAAATAAATCCATCATTTCTCATCAAAAACAAGCTTTAATCCCTTTCAAATTAGGGAATTCATTAGAGAATCCAACATTGATAAGTCCTTTATGAACCGAAAATAGTATCCAACTAAACCCAAGAAGCTCTTAATATTGAAAAAAATCTGTGGTTGTTCCCATTTCATAACAGCTTTCATATTCTCAAGATCAACTGAGATACCATGTCATCACACCAAAATCCTAATAAATTCACTTCCTGGATCCAAAAATCACATTTTGATAGCTTGTCATAAAGTTGGTGATATCTCAACAATTCAAGAACTGCTCTCAGATGATGCTCACGATTCTCATTGGACTTAGAGTAAACAAGGATGAAATCTATAAAGAATAACAAGAATGTATCAAGATAATCATGGAAAATACTATTAATTAAATATATAACGACTTTAGGATCATTGGTTAGATCAAATAGCATGAAAAGGTACTCATAATGTCCATAAATGCTTCGAAAGGTAGTTTTATGAATGTCAGATTCTTTTATTCTCAACTAATGGTAACCAGATCAAAGACCGATCTTCAAGAACCACTTCACCCATTTCAACTAGTCAAACAAATCATCAATCTATAGAAATTTATACCTTTTCTTTACCGTAACATTATTGAGTTTTTGGTAATCAACACAAAGGCGAAGTGACCCATCATCTTTCTTAGCAAAGAGAATAGGCACCACCAAGGTGACACACTCAAGCGTATAAAGATTTTCTCTAAAATATCATCCAGATAAGTATTCAACTCTTTCATTTAATCTGGTTCCATGCAGTAATAAGGAATAGACATTGGTTGAGTACCAAGTACTAAATCAATAGAAACTCTACCTCCCTTACCGGTGGAAAACCAGAGAAGTTATAAAGAAAAACATCAAGAAACTAAATGATAACTAGAGGGAGATCACTATTAAAGGATTACCACTCAATATAAAAAACACTCATATTACTTTACCCAAATTTGGATAAGAAGGTTCAGATCTAATCTCCCTCAGGTCCCATTCTCCCTGAAAGATACGATATACTCTATCAGATGTATTAAAGGAGACCCGTCGAAGATAAAAATCAATCTGGGATTTATTTGAAATGATCCAATCCATCATGAAAATCACGTAAAGCGGTTTTATGTAAAGAACCAAAAAATTACAAGTAAACTCGATCTATGATAAATAGAAAACACAAGCAAGACAACAGAGACCCTACTCTCTCTTTGTTCTGAGGGGTGTAGTAATATCCATTACATAAGACAAAATATTCATAGTAATATTTATAAGATTCATAATATTAGTTGAATTAAATAAATTAAATGCACCAATATCAAATAAATCAGTCACTAATGATGAAGCTATAGTGATGGTACCTCTCATGGTCACTAGACCCATATATGTTTCTTATGGAGACTCTTTAAATGCATAAAAAAACTTTTTTTAGATGCCTATGGATGAAACCCCTTATACCTTGAAGAATTTGATTTCACCATAGTAATTTTAGGAACTGATGATCCCATGAAACTATAGGGAACAAAATAGATATGAAAAAACCTTTTCAAGTGACCTGAGCATCTATAGGAACCACATTCCTTAGGTGCCTAAGTGAAAACCCGATTACAGTGACTAGGATTTCCACACTGGTAGAAAATAAATGAGACTATACCATGTTCTACAAGAGGTCTAGAAGAACCCTTCTGCCAAGAACCACCACAATAATCATCACATTTCCTCTTTCCTTTTAAGGAACTCATAGAACTACCACAAGAAGAAAAAGTAACTCTTGTAAACCCTGATTTACCAGCCAAGTCCATCTAAACTAGCAATTCTTTTTTCTATCACATAAACATAAGAAGGGAGATTTCAAAAAACCCTAAGAATTAATATTAGATCTAAGTACCATCTCAAATAGTATAGTCTTCATATTCTCATTTGATACTATCATAGGTGAAAACTAAAAAATATAAGCAAGATAGTTTTCATATTTTGTCATGGCCATGTCAACCTGCTCGAGTTTGAAAAACTCTACAGCCTTAGCCAAAACCATCAACTATGGATAGAAATGGTTAGTGAAAAGAGATTTTGAGTCTTTCCACTCTAATACTTAGTGATTTTTCACTATCACCATTATGTCCCACCATATCTTGATAGGTACCTCTATCTTAAAGTTAACACACTTCACCTTAATAGAATCAGAAATTTCCAAGAAATCAAAGTGAAGCACAATATTTATCAACCAATCATAAGCCATTTGAGTATCATTAGAGCCTTGTAATATTGGTTTCTATTGGTGAAGGAACTCCTGAGAACAAATCCTAAAGTAATCCCTATGAGGTTCCACAGTTGGAGCCTGGATGGGAATGGGTGCAGGTTCCTGTCCCAGAGCTTGGACAACACACACAATAACCTTGACTAGATTCTAGTCTATGGGAGGATTTTATTGTTTCAGTTCATCAATAGCTTCCTCTTAGATCTAATTATCACATATTATCGAAGACATGATGCTACATAACATCATCATACAACATTGAAGATGTCAGAATGTTACATGGATCAATACTGAAACAGAGAAACAAGGGAAATCAATCCCATCAGATAAGAACAAAAGATTTGGATTTGAAACCACCCAAATAAAAATCAAGGAAAATACTAGAACTAATCATTAATACATCTTTACCAAACCACCCCTGGTGACATAAGTATCATTGTGGTGAGATATGGCTAGAAACTCAATCACAACTACCTCTTAAGTCATAAAAAATTCCACAACTACATACTGACATCAAGAAAATATGATTAACCTGTACCTTTGATACCACTTTTTCATGAACTGACCAGGATACCCTGGTACCCTAATACCCATGCTGACACTAACATAACCCAAAGGGAATTTCCGATCCACACGGGTTGGAGACTATCACCTGGAATTATAAAATATAAAGGTGGGAATAGTTTTTCCACACAAATAGCGGAAGAAATAGAAACAAGTCAGTATGATCAAAAGAAAACTCCATAGTGAGAATAATTAATATCATTCAAACATGTATATAAACCCAAATTACAACAAAAAAGTACCAAAAACTGAAAGATAACAACCCAAGTCCCAATGGACACAACTCTCCAAGTCTTAAGGATCAACAATAATAACCACCGCCAAGTGATGTTTTACCCTTACTTGAACCTAGAAAAAGATAATCTATAAACACTCGAAGGCATAAGTAAGGTCTGAGCTAAAATACCAATAGGTTCTTACCAAGGATTCCAAAATAAGATTCCAATAAATAAACCAAATAATACTTTCAATTTTAAATAAACATGCATGGAAATAAAAAATCATATTTAAAACAAATCATGTTTTTCATTTCAATTGATAAAAATATTTCTAAATAATGGATTAATCAACATTTTATATAAAACAGTTTATATAAATTCATAAGGTATGTATAAAAAAGTTTACAAATAATGGAATATATATCAAAATAATCACAAATAAGAAACATGGCCATCTTCCAAGAGGTTTTATAGATCCAAGTTATGGGATCCTCACACACTCGAATAGGTGATCACGATAATACATAGACACATGTCCCTCAGACACTGGTCAAAGATGACTCATCTCCATCCCATCAGGATGTGACCTGATACACTATGTTTTGTTAAAGTTTTAAAGAATCAATAGAGTGTTGTACCAAATAACTCACTAACTACCTAGGATTTCATGTTCTCAAACAATAATCAGTATTTGGAAAATTATTTCAAAACTATACAAAATAAAATTTCCCCATTTTCCATTTCAATATTCCAATTTCTCTTTAAAAACTAATACATGAGTTTTTAATCAATTCATGCCTTTTTATAGGATATAACCAATGGGTTCTGATCAAAATAACTTAATCCATTTTTCTTAAATACAAATTTGAAATCAATTTCACAAATCAATTTCACAATTTCTATCAAATTTCACAATCACACCCCAATTCATTAGAATTAGGGGTTTTCCACAAATTCCATTCCAAAGAAAATTCAAATCCCAATTCGATGTGAATTTGGTTTCTTATAATCCAATTGAAGGAATTTTAATTTGAATCAATAAATTTAGGGTTAAATCAATTAGAAAATATTAAACAGAACCACCCACTAAAATAAAGAGATCACATATTACAATGCCCGCAATGAGAAACTCCAATGAATAATGTTAGTAATGAAAATCTGAGAATCAACCCTAGATTCAAGATCCTAAACAAAATAGATTAGATCCTCCAACAACACAGAGATATAAAAAACCCTAGGAAGATATAGGATGATATCAAGAGATAAAAAATGATGGAATAATGATGGTTCTGTGTGTAGTGGAAGTGTGTGGAGGAGGGTTATGTATTAAAATTTCTTTTAATAATCATTGACCAAAACCAAGAGAGGGGATCTTTCACATAAAAATTATAATTAATTTATTTAATATTTGAATAAATAAATATCTGGTCTTAGAAATTTTCTTCATTGGTGAATATTGATCGTCCAAAAAGACCCTTTCAAATTACCTTCATTGCACTGTGAGGATCCAAGGATAGAATCCCTCTAGTGTTGATCCACACATGCTCCTATGATCTTTGAGAAAAACCAATAAATCTTTGGGTGATAGTGTGATGATTTAAATGTCTTAAATTGTTGGTTATTGATCGATCTTTCTTTAGTTTTGAATAAATCTCTCTTACACTTCTCGTTCTTGAGAGAGAGAGAGGAGGAGTTGAGAGACAATTCATTGTGTATAACAGTTCTATATTCTCAAATTTTTGATTCTCTACATAGTTTAAATAACCAGTTAAAATATTATTTAATTTCATAATGGCCATTAAATAACATTTCATACCTTTAATAAACCCCATTCCACATAATAATAATTATATTATTATTATTTTATGGTGTGCACCAACTTACGCAATAAAAAATATTATGTAATGGTCTTTTAATTAATATTTTTCACCAGACTTGGTATTGGTCTATTCGAACTCCTCTAGAATTTATTGAACAACTGAATAAATATTTTATTCCTAAATAAATATTTTACTCACAATCTAGAAAATAAATATTTATTAAAATATTCAATAAATAAAACAAATATTTTATTCACAAGCCGGAAAATAAATATTTATTTAGTTTATGGTATCAATATAACTTGAATAAAATTATTCCTTAGACTTGAGAATAATATTTATTCCATTAATTAAACCCAAATAGAATTTAATTGAGATCAATGGAAACACTTAGTATGTAACCCTCTAGGATTATTTCTCATTGGCATTAAGTGTGTTTGCCTAAAATCCAAGATTACTATCTTGTAACGGGTCAAGGAACCCAAGATAAATAACTTAATTTCACAATGTTGACAACCACATATGAACACTCACTATGTAATATAATCCCTTTGTCACAATATCTCATCAAGTAGGTTTCACAACCATGTCACCAACCTATATGCTCGATATGTCTTTCTTTGACTATCTAAAATAAACATGTCATTACACCATGTACATGGAACTTAATGCGATGGTTCTATTCCAATAAAAGGGATAAGATATCAGCTTCTATAAATATGGAAGGGAAAAATCCTTTCTCAACTTATTCATTAATGACATGTCACTCATGACAGACCCAACATATCCAACTTTTCCATGAACTATTTCATCATGGTTTATAAAATACATATAAGTATGGGTGTTGTAACATTAATTAATAATAATATTAAAGTATAAGGACCATTACACATTCTCGTAGATAGAAATATCCGATGACACCAAAACATGCATAATTCCTACTGGTGGGTCCGTTCTTATAACCTCCCATATTGAAGATTACTAAGTGTGAACTTCATGAGAAGAAGCCTCATCTTCTTACAAGTACTCCCACCTAACAGTCTACGTACTATGTTTCCCATCATAGTATGTTATCAAACCACAAAACATTATTTGATAATATCTTCATAGTACATCAAGGTTCTTATCATAGAGGGAAACTACTATGACATTGTTAATGCAATGTATACTCTAGGAAATTATTACATTAGAGTCATGTAGAACATAAAAAAATGTAATAATAAGTTTTATTAATATTCAATATATCAAATATACATGTAATCAAAGTAAAAAAAGTTGTCCCTTGGACACCAACTCCAACAAACTCCCACTTGGACTAGATCCAAAAGCCTAAAACCTTTAGTACGCTAAACCTCACATGATATTCATGTTTCTATTGAGTCATGAATTTAGTCATGGGGTCCGCCACATTATCTTCCGTGGAAATACATCTCACTATAACTTCACCTCTCCGAGAAAAATCTCTCAAGAGATGACAATTCTAAAGTATGTTATTCATCCACTGATGTGACCCAGGCTCTTTTTCAAGATCTATTATTGCAGTATTATCACAATAAATTCTGATAGGATCTTTACTGCTAGATACCACATCAATCTCTTGGATAATTTTACGTATCCATACTACTTTTTTAGCCTCCCCATAAGCTAAAATATACTCAGCCTCTACTATATAATCTATAACCATAACCTACTTTGAGCTCTTCTTGCCCACAGTAACTCCATTCAAAGTGATGATGTATCCTGTTTGTGACTTCATTTCATTTTGATCAATTTGGAAACTATAATTTTCATATCCTCTGATGACTAGTTCCTCATCTACTCTATGAACTACAGAAATATCCTTAGTAAGAATCAGATAATTAAGGATAGTCTTGACTCCTATCCTATGATGGTCACATAGATCATCTTGATATCTTCCTACCACACTTAATGCGTAGGAAACATCTATCCAAGTACATAGCATATAATACATGGCTGGACTAATCACGAATGTGTATGTAATATTTTTCATTTTGTTTCTTTCCTCATGTGTTTGAGGAAACATTTTCCTAAAAAGATGAATTCCATGTGACACTGAAAAAAATACCCTCTTGAATTGTTCTATATCATATCTCTTTAGTATCTTGTCAATGTATGTACTTTGACTTAGGCTGAGCAACCACTTGGATCTATAACGATGGATGTTGATCCCAATAATATATGTTTCCTCACCCAAGTATTTCATAGAGAGGAATTTATTCAACCATGACTTAACAAACTGTAAGACTGGTATTTTATTTCTAATGAGTAGTATTTCATCAACATATACTATTAAGAAAACTACAACACTCTCACTAAACTGCTTATAGACAGACGACTCACATTTGTTCTTTATGAAACTTGTTGGGCAAAAATCCCTCAAGGTAACATTGCAGCATTTTTGGGTTGATTGTGTTTGTTGACAAAGCAGGTTTCCATGGAGAATTGTCGAGTTCCCGAGAAGTTGTTGACATTCCATGTTGACAAAGAACTTTGACAAAGGAAAGGACGATCTGGAGGCGGTACAAAAGAGCAGTACAAGGTGGCGCCGTTTTCCAGTGTTTGCCAATTTTTTGGGCCTGAAAATCGCCAATGGAAAATGGAGTGATAGGTTGTTGGCAAAGGTTGAGGAGAGAGAAATGAAGAAGGTGTGCGGAAAAATCAAGCGTGGCGCGCAAAACTAGAGGGTTGCGCGAAATCTTGAAGTGTGGCGCGCAAAACAGCGGGTTGCGCGAAATTGTATTTCGCGCAAAAGATGTTTCAAGGCCGAAAGCTTGAAAATCGGTAAAGGCATGAGGCGCGCGAAATTTTGGAGGCGTGCGCGGAAAATTGAAGTGGCGCGCGAAATAGCGGATGAAGTATTTCGCGCAAGAGGTGTTACGAGGTCCGAAGCTCGTAAAATGGCAAAGGCATGAGGTGCGCGAAATTATGGAGCAGTGCGCGGAAAATGTTTGGGCGCGGAAGATCAAAGCAGATTACGCGCTCAAGGAGGGTTTTTCGCGCGGGGTCGATTTTGCCTATAAATATGAAGTGACCCTACTCCATTCAAGAGAGTTCAAGACATAGAAAATACCCGAGCTCTGGTGCGCGAAATTGAAGTTTGAAAGGGTGTTGCGCGTAAACTTAAAGTTTGCGCGTAAAGTCAGATTGCGCGAAAAGCAAAGGCTGCGCAGAAAGTTGGTGATTGGCGCGTAAAAGGAAGGTTGCGCGAAAAGTGGATTTCGCGCAAAGGCATTGAATTGCGCGCAAGGCAGTTTCGAGGCTGCGCGTAAAATTTGGAGGTTGTGCGAAAAAGGAATTTCGCGCAAAGCATAGAAATTGCGCGCAAGACACCGTAAGGGTTGCGCGTAAAAATTGAGGTTGCCCGGTATATCCGGTGCAAAGAGATATTCATCTGCGGGTGAAAGTTGTACTTCAAAAGAGCATCTACACACGGAGAAAGATGCATTCATTCATGAAAATGAAGAGACCTACAGGTCTATAAACTGTGAGTGAATCCCTTCCAAGAGCAGTGAGCTTAGGAAGAGGAAGAAGGTGATCCTCTCCACCGGTAGTGAGCCAGAGAGAGAGAAACAGGGAGTGACCCTTGGGAAAGCAGTGAGCTGACCCTAAACCTTGTATAGGCAGTGAGCCTGGGCATAGAAGTGATCTAGCCCGAACATTGTAATCCACAGCTAGTGAAGCCTAGTGGAATTTGGTACGAACCGGCAACTTGTCGGCGTATGCTCCTTGGACGTAGCCCTTAGCGGTGAACCAAGTAAAACTCTCTGTGTCTGCCTGCTTACTTTCCTGCATTGCATTCAAAGCATCATCATCAGGTAAATGAGACAAGTGATCACAGTAACCACACAAGTGCAAACAAAGTGACCCTTGTAACAAAGAGGTCAAGATCCAGTGGGGCAGAAAGAACTTTGAAAAAGAATATCCATACCCTGATTCACCCCCCCTCTCAGGGTATATAGGCCCCTATTGGCCCTAACAATTGGTATCAGAGGGACTGGTTTCTTTTATCAGATTTGTTTGCTTTAACTTGGTGTATCGATCTGTGTAGTTGAAGATATTGTTTGCGCTTATCTCGGTCTACCATGGGAAAAAGAAAATCTTCAAGGAAGAATCAGAAGTCAGGTGGTATCCCTCAGTGTGGAAGTGTTTTTGGAAAAAGTGTGATTCAACTAAAAGAATCAAACAGCTTACTGAAGGAATCATGCAGTGAACAGAAAAATGATTTGGATAAATCATACCACAAAAATACTTACTCAGTCAATGATGCTGATGGAATGAGTGAAGAACCTGACTTTCCAAGTGACGTTGGAACCACTGACGGTGAAGAAGAAGAAATTGAAGGAAGAATTGATATGCGAGCGGAGTTGGAGGCTGCTCTTGAAGAGATAGATGTTTGGAGGGCCAAAACCAAGAAAGCTAACAAAATTGTTCGCGATGCCAAACTCTATATGCAGCAGCAAGAAGAAGAGAAGTCTCAAATGATGGAAGAAATTGAGAAACTTAAGTTATCAACATCAGAGAACTCAGAATCAGTTAGTAAGTATAAGCTGAAGGTTGAAGAACAGAAAAGAGAGATTGATGGCCTGAACAAAAAGGTGGAATTTGTCCATGAGGCTAAAGAATTGGATCCGAAATCCACTGAGGAAATTAAATATAAAGGCATTCGGATCCATGATCTGGAAACTGAGATCAACAAGCTAAGAGGCTTAAATCAAAGGCTTATTGATATAGTTACTGACCTAACAGAGAAGAATGATTCTCAAGGTGAGAAACTACAAAAGCTGTCTAAAATGAAAGGAAAGCAAAAGGCTGGTGATTATGAAGAGAATCAAGAGTCCGATGAAGTTCGGAATCTGAAAGCCAAGAGTGATGATTTGGCCACACAACTATCTGAACTAGTTCAGAAGCATCAAAGACTACAGCAAGAGAATGCATGTTGCTCTGATTCTATTGCTCAAGAAAAATTGAAGGTAAAGGAGCAAAATGACATGGTTGATGAGTTGAAGCATGAACTGGAAGATGAGATGAGTAGAGGGAAGCTTCTCAAGGAAGAAAATGATGTCAAACTTGAATCAAGGGATATGAAGATTCAAAAGTTGGAAAAGGAGCTAAAATCAGTGAAGAAGGAAATGGAGAAAGGCAATGCTGAAGGAAAACCTAGAATGAAGGATGCCTTGCACCTATTATTTGATTATCCTTCAGTAGGTGATGATAAAATGAAGTCCAAATATGCTGCATCAGAGGAGAAGCATGAAATGATTCTATCTTCCCAAAGGTCATCCTTTTTGGGAAAATCTGGAATTGGATATGATAATCCCACTCCTATGGCTGATAAGAAAAATGTAGTGAAAAATTCCAAAGGTAAGAAAAATCCTGTAGGTGCTGGAGATAGGCCTATGAGGGTAGTTTCAAGGAGTGATGATATGTGCTATTTCTGCGGAGTTCATGGCCACACATCAAGCTTCTGTACAGAGGCTCTGGAGTACATCTCAGGGTGTGAAAATAGAAACATTACTAAATCTGAGAATAAGAAGAAGCATCATGATAAATCAGAGAGAAGAGTCTCTCAGAGGAGAACATTTATCAGGTGCTATTACTGCGGAAGGATGGGACACACCATGAGTATGTGTCAGGAAGCTCAGGAGATCGATGCCAGAAGAAGAAAACAAGTTGCATCAACATCTCAGCAGAGAAGTGATGAAATGAGGTATGCCTTTAATAGAAAATGTTTCATATGTTCTGATCATGGGAATTTGGCCAGACAGTGCAGCAAGAAGAAAGCAGGGAAGGAAAAAGACCCGAGAAAGAGATTACCAACTCCAGTGGTACATAATGAGAAATTATACACTGGGAGACAAAGTGTTAAGGTGAAAAATAGGCCTAAAGCCTCAGGGGAATCACATGGAGCTGAATGAAAGGTGTATCAGTCACCTCCTCTATCGTACTCACAACCACTCTCAAGGAGAGAATGTGAACAAACCTGGAAGATTAAGGGGAGATCTACTCCAACTGTGAGTAAGAAGAATGGACGTTCAGTGGAGGACCCACCACCAATGAAAAATAGGGTGGTGACTCAGACATCTGATAAAAGATGGATGAACAAAGAACGTATTGAAAAATTCACATGTCGTGTTTCTCATCGAGAAGTGAAAGAAAGAGGAAGACCCCTACGATGGGAGAAGAAGAAGGGGAAGATGCCAAACAGAGAGGTTCCTACTCAGAGAAATAATCAAGGAAAATGGAATTTTGGTAGAACCTCAAAGAAGGAAATGTGTACTAGTGGGTTTAAACCCCAAGTGGTGAGAAAGGCTGAGCCTACCAAATCTACATATCAGAAAAAGGCTCAGAATGTGAGAAAAGAATGCCTAGTCATATGGCCAGAACAGTTGAAGTTGGTCAGGCAGTTGGAGGAAGCAAGAAAGGAGTGTGATGCGCTCCAAGAAAGAATCAAAGGGTTGACCCATCAGGATCAACCATCATCCTCATGTTGAGGATTCTAGAAGAATCCCCTCTCCCTATGTATATAAATGCTATTAACTGATGATTGATGTGTTTCAGGTTTTAGGGAGATACGATCCAAGGGGAAGTGGCATCTAAGGATGTGAAGTGGAGATCTGATATGCTCTACAGGTTCAATTGATTCAAATCAGGAACTAGGGTTGAAGAAGAAAAGATGCAACTGAGCACAATTAAAAGTGATTGTGTTATTAGCTTTATCTCTTGTTTCCTACACCGAGTTCCAACTCAGTAGGCTTAGAGATTTTGTTAATGGCTCAAATTTGAGTGGAAGATGAGAACAAATGATGCAGGAGGAAAAGACGTGTTATGGGTCTAAACTGTTGGGCCTAACAACTGGAAGAGTTGCATAACATAGGGGGAGCATTCAACAACAAAATCAGATGCCAGATCCATCAAGGAAATAATTGGATGACCCAGCTCAAGAGTTGTCTATCGAGAGAAGACATACTATGAGAGAAGCAGCAGTGATCAAGCATTTTATGCTTATCTATTTGCTCTAACAATATGGTATCAGCTGACTGTTTTCAGGATACCAAGAAGCTGCAAGAGAAAATCAAAGGCATCTCAACAAAAATTTGAGAAACCTAGCTGAAAGAAATGAACCCACTGAAAAATGAGTCAGTGAACAACTTCCTGATGGAAGTATTGAGGAAGAAAGCAACATAGGGAGATCAGAAGCGGCTTATGCTGATTCAGAAGAAGACACCAATGATGAACATGAAAGTGTCTAGTTTGTGAGTACAAGGAAGTAAAAATCCTCATCTGCACAACAGTCAAAGAGTTGAGCTGAAATTGACATGCAGAATATCATTGGTGATTAGTTAGCTCTAGCTTAGACAAGGAGAATGAAATCACTGCAGAAAAAATCTTTTATATCTCAGGTTGATCCGAAATGCTTTGCTAATGCAACTGAAGATGAGAACTGGGATCATACCATGGATGAAGAGATAGATCAGACTTGAGAAGAATCAGACGTGGGAGACTGTTTCGAGGCTAGATGATAAAAATGTCATCAAGAAAAAAATGGGTCTATCAAGACAAGATGAATGAATATGGCATGATGATTCGGAACAAAGCACGACTGATGTGCAAAGGAGACTCCCAGATAAAGAGTAATCAAAGGATGATGAGGATGGCAAGGCAGTTAATATCACAGAATACAGGCAAATCATTGGAAGTCTGTTGTACTTAACCGCAACAAGGCCTGATATTGTTTTCGCCACATGCCAAGTAGCGAGATATCAGAGTAATCCCAAGGAAAGTCACATGCTCGCAGTGAAAAGAATACTTCGGTATATTAAGGGCACGGTGGACTTCGGCTTGACATACAATGACAAATCTCGGACAGAGTTATTGGGGTACACTGATGCAGACTGGGCCGGTTCAGCAGATGATAGAAAATCAACATCTGGAGGTGCATTTTATCTTGGCGGACTATGTATTGCTTGGTTGAGCAAGAAACAAGATTGCATTTCATTAAGCACCGCAGAAGCTGAGTATATTGCGGCCACTCAAGCATGCACACAGTTATTGTGGATGAAGCAGCAGCTTGAAGATATGGGAGTTGAAGTGAAGTCTCCGATCGGAATCCAGTGCGACAACTCAAGTGCTATAAATCTTAGCAAAAATCCCGTCCATCATTCAAGGACAAAGCACATTGAGATTAAGTATCACTTTATCATGGAGAAGGTTGAGCAGGGGATCGTGAAGTTGGAGTATGTGCCTACAGAGCTGCAGGTTGCAGACATTCTGACAAAGGCCTTACCCAAGGAAGCATTTGAGAGGCATCGACTGGCTCTGGGAGTTCAGTCTACTCCCCGCACTTGAAATAGTGTGGATATGGGTCCCCCCCTCTCCCCGAGGTATGGTGTGTTTTTCCCTAATGCGCTGATATGTGTTCTCTACTATGTTACAGACTACAAAGGCGTGACCTTTGGGTTCGTTGACAAAGGGGGAGAAAAGTGCTTGACAAGTGCTTGACAAAGGGGGAGAAAAGTGTTAGTTCAAGTGAGAAAATAGTGCGGAGATTTGATAAATCATAATTGATACGGGGAGAAGCTGACAGGTGGAGCAGCTAGAAAGGGGGAGCAATGAGAAAGGGGGAGTGTATGAAATATGACGATGCTAGAAGTGATCGATCAAATCATAGAAATCACGACAGCTGAGGATCGTGATAAAGGCATATCAGTGGTGTTGGAATGGTGTGAGACAGTGTCCAGCTATCAACAATCGGTATCAACTTAAGAATTCACCAATTGGTATCAGTGTGGTTCAACAACTGGTTTTATTTTAAGAATTGGTGTCAGGGTGGAATCGACAATTAGGGTCTGACATGAAGTGATTCATTGATGAACTTTTCATACTACTCTTGTTTCTCACGCCGAGCATTGCTCATGTGGGCTTAGAGTACATGTTAAGTGAATCCTTGAACGCTATCATAATCGCAAGAGGCGAATGGTGGTAGCAGCTGGAAGAAGACTCAGTGAGGTATCAAAGTGCAGAAAATATTTCTGAGCAGAGTTGTGAAGAGTTGTCAACAAACCCAAAGGGGGAGATTGTTGGGCAAAAATCCCTCAAGGTAACATTGCAGCATTTTTGGGTTGATTGTGTTTGTTGACAAAGCAGGTTTCCATGGAGAATTGTCGAGTTCCCGAGAAGTTGTTGACATTCCATGTTGACAAAGAACTTTGACAAAGGAAAGGACGATCTGGAGGCGGTACAAAAGAGCAGTACAAGGTGGCGCCGTTTTCCAGTGTTTGCCAATTTTTTGGGCCTGAAAATCGCCAATGGAAAATGGAGTGATAGGTTGTTGGCAAAGGTTGAGGAGAGAGAAATGAAGAAGGTGTGCGGAAAAATCAAGCGTGGCGCGCAAAACTAGAGGGTTGCGCGAAATCTTGAAGTGTGGCGCGCAAAACAGCGGGTTGCGCGAAATTGTATTTCGCGCAAAAGATGTTTCAAGGCCGAAAGCTTGAAAATCGGTAAAGGCATGAGGCGCGCGAAATTTTGGAGGCGTGCGCGGAAAATTGAAGTGGCGCGCGAAATAGCGGATGAAGTATTTCGCGCAAGAGGTGTTACGAGGTCCGAAGCTCGTAAAATGGCAAAGGCATGAGGTGCGCGAAATTATGGAGCAGTGCGCGGAAAATGTTTGGGCGCGGAAGATCAAAGCAGATTACGCGCTCAAGGAGGGTTTTTCGCGCGGGGTCGATTTTGCCTATAAATATGAAGTGACCCTACTCCATTCAAGAGAGTTCAAGACATAGAAAATACCTGAGCTCTGGTGCGCGAAATTGAAGTTTGAAAGGGTGTTGCGCGTAAACTTAAAGTTTGCGCGTAAAGTCAGATTGCGCGAAAAGCAAAGGCTGCGCAGAAAGTTGGTGATTGGCGCGTAAAAGGAAGGTTGCGCGAAAAGTGGATTTCGCGCAAAGGCATTGAATTGCGCGCAAGGCAGTTTCGAGGCTGCGCGTAAAATTTGGAGGTTGTGCGAAAAAGGAATTTCGCGCAAAGCATAGAAATTGCGCGCAAGACACCGTAAGGGTTGCGCGTAAAAATTGAGGTTGCCCGGTATATCCGGTGCAAAGAGATATTCATCTGCGGGTGAAAGTTGTACTTCAAAAGAGCATCTACACACGGAGAAAGATGCATTCATTCATGAAAATGAAGAGACCTACAGGTCTATAAACTGTGAGTGAATCCCTTCCAAGAGCAGTGAGCTTAGGAAGAGGAAGAAGGTGATCCTCTCCACCGGTAGTGAGCCAGAGAGAGAGAAACAGGGAGTGACCCTTGGGAAAGCAGTGAGCTGACCCTAAACCTTGTATAGGCAGTGAGCCTGGGCATAGAAGTGATCTAGCCCGAACATTGTAATCCACAGCTAGTGAAGCCTAGTGGAATTTGGTACGAACCGGCAACTTGTCGGCGTATGCTCCTTGGACGTAGCCCTTAGCGGTGAACCAAGTAAAACTCTCTGTGTCTGCCTGCTTACTTTCCTGCATTGCATTCAAAGCATCATCATCAGGTAAATGAGACAAGTGATCACAGTAACCACACAAGTGCAAACAAAGTGACCCTTGTAACAAAGAGGTCAAGATCCAGTGGGGCAGAAAGAACTTTGAAAAAGAATATCCATACCCTGATTCACCCCCCCTCTCAGGGTATATAGGCCCCTATTGGCCCTAACAAAACTAAATTCCATTATGAACTCATAAAAATGAATGTTTCAGGACTTGTATGATTTATTTAATCCATAAATGGATCTTTGAAACTTTCATACCTTGTTGGAATCCTTTAGAGTCACAAAACCTTTGGGATATATCAAAAATAAATCTTCATAAAGGTTCCCATTAAAGAAGGCCATTTTGAAATACATTTTCCAAATATTATAATCATGGAAATCCACGATAGAAAGTATAATTACGATGGATTTCATCATTGTAACTAGTGAAAAGGTTTCATCATAGTCAATGCCCTGACATTGTTTAAACCCTTTTTCATCCATTCACATCTTTTAGGTATGGAATTGTCATTCCATGTCCATTTTATTTTTGAATACCCATTCATAACCAACATGATTTACATCTACTGGAGGGTCTACCAAAATACATACTAGGTTTTGGTACATGGAATCCATTTCATAATTTATAGCTTATTGAAACTTGGAAACATCTATTCCACTTACTACTTTCTTGTAGGGTAGAGGATCATTATTATCATCTAATAATGAGTTCCCATCCTTGGTGACTATAAAACCATACCATTCTGGTTCTCTAACCTCTATAGTACTCATACGTGGTGATTGGGTCTCTGGAACAATTTATTCTTCCATGGGATTTTGTAGAATTTGTTCTTGTGCCAACTCTTGTGTATCTTGATCCTAGAATTAATCAAAGTCTATCTTGCTCCCACCATCTCTTTTAGAGATAAGATCCTCCTCAAGAAATGTGAGATGTATATCAACCAAAAACTTTTTTTCTGAAGTATTTTATAGGTAGTATATGTTTGTTTCTTTTGGATATTCTATAAAGATACACTTTGTTCCTCGAGGTTCAAACTTGTTACCTGAAGAGGCCTTAACAAATGCTTCACAACCCCACACATGTAAGTAAGACAACAAAAGTTTATTTCCATTCCATAATTGGTATGGTATACCATCTGTTTATTTACTGGCACTAGTTTTAGTACGTATTCTTATGTGTGTAATGCATATCCACTAAAGGATAATAGAAGAATCACATAACTCATCATTGATCTCACCATGGCCAACAAGGTGCGGTTCCTCCTTTCACTTACACCATTCCACTAAGGCGTATAAGGATGAGTGAGTTGAGATAAAATATCGAAATCCTATAAATAATCAATGAAGTCTCGATTATGATATTTTCCACCATAGTCAGATCAAAGTTTCTTAATCTTATTACCAAGTTAGTTCTCAAATTCATTCTTTTATTCCTTGAATTTATCAAAATAATATGACTTATACCTCATTAAGTAGACATATCCATATCTAATAAAATCATCAGTAAAATTTATGAAGTATGAGTACCCACCCCTTGCTTCAATAGAAAATGGTCCACACGCATCAATATGAAATAATTCAAGAATCTCTTTATCCCTTTCACCTTTCCCACTAAATAGGTCTTTGGTATTTTTTCCTTATACACATGAATGACATACACCAAGTGGTTTTAGTTCAAAAGAATCTAAACATACCTCTTGATGTAATTTAGTCAAGTGATTTTCATTTACATGGCCTAGAAGGTGATTCCAAATTTGGGTGTGGTATGAGTCACATGAAGTAACTTTTTTAATGATTTCCATTATTTTTTTGTGTAATCCAACACATAAATGCCATTGTTTAAATGTTCCTTACCATAAAAAATGTTATATGTATAAAATAAGAAACATTTATTCCGGAATTTTAAAATAAATACACCTGTATAAAGTCTGGATACAGAAATAATATTTTTGGTGACTAAAGGAACATAATAACAACCCTTTAAAACCAAGATCATTCGGTTCAACAATGTGAGGTGGTAGTCCCTAATAACTACAACAACAAGTTTAAATATGCCGGCTGCTTGAAGATCTACCTCTACTCAGTCAATCTTTCTAAATCTACTTGGTTCCTATATTTGAATACATATGTGAACACCCAAAACATTCAAAGATGTATCTAATATCCAATTTGTAGAAATAGATAAATTATAATGAATAAAAAATGCACCTATATCTTCCCCTTGGTTCTTTGAATGGGTGTAGTTTTTCTTCTAGTGGCCCTTCTTTCCACATGTGAAATAGAAAACATCATATTCCCTTTCTTTCCCCTTGATCTTCCTCTTCTTGGAAGGGGGTAGAGAATATTTGGGATTAAATCTATTCACTTGAACTTTCTATTTTTCATCATAAGGGAGGAAGGCTTTTCACACTTAATATCCTTATCTACTTATCAAAGAAGAGTAAGAAGATATGGAAGATACTTATCAATGTTTTTCATATTAAAATTCACAACAAAGTTAGAGAAGCTCTAAGGGAGTGATGTTATAATTAGGTCGGTGCCAAGTTCTTTAGGGAGTTTAAACCTTATAACCTCTAAGCGCTCAATGTAGCCAATGAGCTTGACTACATGAGGCATAGATGGGGTACCCTCTCCAAGATTTCTCTGAAAGAGCACCTTAGAAATCTCAAACTATTCTTTTTCTATCTCTCTCTTGGTAAAGATCACAGATGTTATCAAGCATTCTATATGCATCCATGTTTTCATGAGACTTCACTAGTTCACTAGACATCGATAAAAGCATAAAACATTGAACATAGACTGTTTCGCTCAAATTTTTTACATAGATAAGAAACTCTTCATCACTCAACTCTTTAGCCGGTAGATCACACATTAAGGATTCTAGAACATAAGATTTCTGTTCATGGTGTAACACAACCCAAAGGCATCTAAACAAATCCTAGAAGTTACTGTTAGTTAGGAGGTTATCATTCTCCAATATTGATCATAGAGATAGTTTGGATGATTAACTTTTCATTTTATTCTAAAATTAAAAAGATAATATTATTAGTACTTTTCTTGATTACAAAATAAGTGAGATGTAATAAATAAATAAATTTATTTATTTATTAAATCTTCAACTATTTTATCAAGTCTCAATATCCCTCACCATTGAACTTAGAATGTATAGTTTCTTTAACATTCTAGTGGAAAGTATCCTCATTATTTTTCTTAATGATCCAGACTTTGGCCATGAAAACCATAATAAATTAATTAGGTCGGTGGTCTTGCCGACTGCGGACTTTCACCTCCTTGATCCTTTGAGTGGATTCCCCTATCCTGAAATCCTGACTTGGATATCCTCAACACTTGCCTCCAAATATGTATTGAACATACTTTGTCCAGTAAACTCAATACAATTTCGGTTAAGTTTACCCAAAACTCTCATGAGAACTCCTTGATAAAAGTAAGTGTCCAGAATTTGGCCATGTACTACACTTAGTTATATGGTTTCATTACCAATCAAGTAATGGAAAGCTTGGTCTGACTTAATATTTAATTGAGGGATTTTAATTTATTATGCATAAATTTTATCTTGTTTTATCCATTACACATCTTGTTAATATTTATTGGGTGTTACTTAATTAATTAACCATGTTGGATAAAACATTTACGCATAATTCATTTATTTAATTTCCATATTTGCACATTAATTCATTTATTTAGGTGATAAAGACCTTGAATCTATAAAATAAATAATTTAATAGACATAATTAATTAATTAATTAATTAAATGTCTCATTCATGAGATTTATCTAACAGTTGATTTAATTAGCGGACATTAAATCAACCTTTGACCTAGGGGAAATAACTCATATTTCTGGTCTTGGTATGAGTTAAAGTATTCTATATATCCACTAGTGTATCACCTAGGTTGGCATCATTATGGTTCCATCTTAAACCACCTCCACCTTCCTTAGGATTCTATATTAATTACAAATATTTATTACTCACACACAGGTGAGGGGAACCAAAGGATTGGTTAAAGGAGATTACATAAATATCCATGGACATGCATGTCCTATATAATAATGGAATGATGGATGAATCACAAGCCATAATTTAATTTAATATTAAATAATTTTGAACTCATGCAATGAGTTAAATAAAAAAATCCAATATATATACAGGTTTTGGTCAAGATCATGTACGGTCATACATGCAATGAATATGTAAAAGTATATAGCTAGAATTCATTTATTTATTCATTATTTTATTATTTAAGATAAATTTTTTTGCATTAATTAATTAATTAATTAATTCCCTTTCATCTTAATGATCATCTGATCTTATTTGGAGAAGCCCATCATTAATGGAATTCATGGAAAATAAATAGCATAACCAATAATGACATATTAATTACAATAAATTATTTGTGCATTTAAAATTATTTAAAACCATTATTAAATTTTCAAACACACAACGATGTTCCAATCAATAAAATAATGTTTTAATACTACAATTTTCAAATATAATTTTAATTTTTTTCATTAATGGGAGACTACACAACATGTACATCTATCTACATGCCATGTAACTTGGTTGCCTTATATCCAAGTCACATGCCTAGGGCTTCGGTGTGTTAACTAAGTCGGACCACATAATGTGTACATGTCAGCTACAAATCCTATATCATCTTTTTGTGTGCTAGGTTGGCCTAGTCAACACATGGTGAGCAATCAAATCACTGTGTGTAATTAATTGCTTAGTCCATCTAGATACATTGTGCAAGGGTATACAACATTGTTAACCAATTTTACCAGTCAAAGATTTGACACTTCCTGATGGAATCTCCAGTAATTATTCATTTATTCTTAAACCTTTAATAAAATAAAACACTGAACAAACATGATTAATATGTTGATAACATGTTAATTTAAGTTGTATTAAAGAACAAATAACATGAAATGAAAATCTACCCACAATTTCTCATAGATGAATAATCAAATAAATAATTATAAATTTAAATGTGTCCCATTATGATACCTCTTGATGGTTCCAGGTGTAGTGGAAGCACACAAAGGTGGGAGATATATTAAAATTTCTTTTAATAATCATTACCTAAAACCAAGAGTAAAGATCTTTCATGTCAAATTTATAATTAATTTATTTAATATTTGAAGAAATAAATCTTTGGGATTAAGAACTTTCTTTTTTGGTGAATGTTGATCATCTGAAATGACCCTTTCAAATTAACTTTTTTGTGCTGTGAATATCCAAGGATAAAATTCCTCTAGCAGTGATCCATACATGCTCATATGATCTTTGAGAAACACTACTCAATCTCCATGTGCTAGTGTGGTGAGTCAAATGCCTTATGTTATGTGTTCTAGATCGCTCGTTATTCATTCTTAAAGAAATCTCTCTTAAACTTATCATTCTTGAGAGGGAGAGAGAAGGAGGAGTTAAGAGAGAATTCATTACACATGGCAATTCTCTATTCTCAATTTTTGGATGCTCTACAGAATAGAGATAGTCGTCTATTTATAAAGTTAGGATTTAAGTTAAAATATTATTTAATTATATACCTTCTATTAAATAGAATTTATTACCTTTAATAAACCTCATTCCACATAATAATAATAATTATATTATTATTATTTTGTGGTGCTCGCCAACTTGCGTAATAACAAATATTATGTAACAGTATTGTTAATTAATATTTGTCACCGGGCTTGGTCTTGGTCCATTCAAACTCTTCTATAATTTATTTAACAACAAAATAAATATTTTATTGAAAATCTAGTGAATAAATATTTATTAAAATATTTAATAAATAAAATAAATATTTTATTCACAAGTCAGCGGATAAATATTTATTTAATTTATACGATCAATACAACTTGAATAAAATTATTCCCCATACTTGATAATAATATTTATTACATCAATTAAACTCAAATATAATTTAATCAAGATCAATAAAAACACTTAGTGTGTGACCCTTTAGGATTATTTATCATTAGAATTAGGCAGGATTGCCTAAAGTCCAAGATTATTTTCTAGAAACAGGTCAATCCAACCAAGAGAAAGAAATTAATGTCACAATGTTGATGGCCAAATATAAACACTCACTATGTACTATAATCCATTTATCATAATATCTCATCAATAAGGATTCAAAACCATGTCCCCAACCTATATGCTTGATATGTATTTCATTGACTCTTTGAAATAAATATGTCGTTACACCATGGCCATGGAGTTTAATGCGATGGTTCTATTCCAATCAAAGGCTTGAGATATCATCTTCCATAAATATGGAAGGAAAAAAAATCCTTCCTTGAATTATTCATTAATGACATGTCAATCATGATGCACCCAACATATCCAACTTCTCCATGAACTGTTATCATCATGGTTTATGAAATACATTTAAGTACATAGGTTGTAACATGAATTAATAATAATCTTAATACACACTTGTAGATAGAAATATCATATGTCACCAAAACATGATGAATTCATACAAGAGGGTTTGTTCTCATAATCTCTCATATTTGATATTACCAAGTGTGAACTTCATGAGAAGAATCCTCATCTACTTATGAGTACTCTCACCTGACAGTCTATGTACTATGTGTCCCATCATATAACATTATCCAACCATAGAACATTATTTGAGAATATCATCATAGCACATCAAGGTTCTCATCATAATAAGGAACTGATAGAACCTTATCAATGAGATTTATACTCTAGGACATTATTACATTAGTTTCATGAAGAACAACAAACAATATGTAATAAGAATTTTTATTAATATTCAATACATATAATATGAATATAATCAAAGTACAAACATTCGATCCTAGGACACCAACTCCAATGAATAACTCTTACTAGGGAGAGATCAAATTATGTTTGTCTAGATTTGATTCACTTCAGAAAGGGTTTTTAGGATAAAAAAACATTTAGGGAGCCTCTAAGGAAGAAGAAATTGATTCAGGGTCGAATGGGATCATCATCCACTTAAACCGGGGGTTTTGGGATTTTAATTTTTTTTTCAGAATTAAAAATTCCAATATGCATGGTTAGATGGGTAGGGCTGCAGGGTTTTTAAAATTGTGTGTCCTAACCATGCGCCCCTCTAAATGGGTTCATAGTTTCTACTGGGTGGGCACACAGTTTGTCAAACTGTGCAAACCCTCACTGACTAGGTTTTTATTGTTTTCACTAGCAAGGTGCACAGTTTGGGGAAACAAAGATCCAACCATTAAAATCCCAAGATACTTCAAAAAAATTTAAAATTTCACCCAAATCACCCCTAAATGAGACCCAACCAAAGCATGATTAAAAAGTGGGTCAAGAAGTACCTGAAAATAGTAACGGGATGTTACATATAACATAACCCATGTATCCAAATTTGGATGTGATGAAACTAAATTTAACATATATTTAATCCAATTAAATTTCTAATATTATTATATTAACTTTTAAATTAAAACAGATAATGTGTAGAAAAACTATTCTAGTAGAAAAATAAAATTTTGACCACTATGGATTCTTAATCTTATTTAGTATTGATTACCAATTAAATGGGTGTTAATATATATATATATATATTTATGCGCCTATACATCATATTATATTAATTATTTAAATTTTATTGATTTGATATAAATTCCTTTATATTAATAAAATAATAATTTAAAAATAATTGTGTCATCATTATCATGGCAATTAACATTAATCATAAAAATATAAATCTTATACCCAAAAATAAAATTGTCTATATTAAATAATATTAAAATTATTAGATCAAATATAAGAATCATTTTATCAAATTAATTTTCTATGTTTAGGGAAATTAATCTTAACTTTAGTGCATGTAACATGTAAAAAACCTTTTTTAAAGAATATTTTTAGGCAAAACTATTTATGATTAGGATAAAATTATCAATGTCATTGATTAAAATGAATTTAAAATAACTGTTACCATTAAAATAGTATCTATTTAACAGTAAATTAAATAAAAAATTTCATTTCATCATGTTATAATTAGTTAAACAAAAAAGTTGAAAATAGTTTTCATTAAAATGCTACATAAATTTTCTAAATGTTGAGTGTGAGTTAATAAATTGAAAAAATTATTTTAAAATGATTTATTATACTTTATAATATATAATTTTATGCGAAAAGGTTTCAAAAACTTTCTATGTGTTCATATAATAAAATAATTTCATAAAAGTGCCAGCATTAACAAAATCGACATTTTTTTACTATTCACCAAAGGATCGACTATTTTAGATTAATATCAAAAATAAATCCTAAATTATTTTTTTGTGAGGAATTCAAAAATTAATTTTACTTAACAAATTTTAATTCTAAAATTTGTAAATTTATCTTTTTAAAAGAAAATACATAATATAATAAAATGACTTTTATTGAAAATAACCTTTTCAATCTCAACTCATATTAATTATTAACCTTTTAAAGGTAATAACTATAAATAGTTTACCACATTAGTGTTTAGTATATATTTATTAATTACTTTTTATTAATATGTTGTGGTTTGTTTACATTGGGTGTAGTGGGTGTCATAAATTATAGAACATAGTATGTATTTTGAAGGATCCAAAATCTCAGTTCATTATAATTAACTTCCTAAATAAATAAATTAAGTTCATTAAATATATACCCAAGATAATTATTCATAAAAATTTAATTTTATACTATCTATATATTATATTTTTTTACTTTTTTAATATATATATTTTTATGTCGGTTACTCAGGGTTGTTCGGTCAATTTTTCTATAACTCCTTATATATGTTGACCATGGTATAAATAATTGTAAAATAGTTTTATAAAATCAAATTTATTAATAGTGTTATGGAAATATTTTTTATATATTATAAATATTTTTAAAACCAACCATGATAGGTGGTGATGACAAATGAAACTTATTGCTTGTGGAGGCGATAGTTCGTACGCACGTACGATTAATATTTTGATTTCTCAATGAATGATGGGGAAATAAAGTATATGATAATTTAAAATTTCAGAATCATGGATATATTATATATATAATATTTATTCATCCATTACATCCTTTTTATCATCCATTAATGGAAGTTATGAAAAATGGAAGATGACGCTTTGTGGAGGTGATAATCTTCACAATGCACTAACAATGCCTTTGTTTTTCTAAGTTGATGGAGAGGAATAAATAATTATTATTCCATTAATATAATAACATATAAGTATGATAATGATAGTTATGTCATTATATTTTTATGGATATATGATATTTTTAAGAGGAAGATCAAGGAGAAAAGCCCAAGAAGGAGATGATGCATATGTTGGAGACTTGATCATTCATTGGAAAACTCATTGTAATTGAAGAGATTAGGCTAAAATAGTATGAAAAGGGGATTAATAACGTGTGAGGGAATTTAATAAGGGTATTTTGGGAAGATTTTAAAGGAAATTTACAATGGGGGGTGTATGTTTGAAAGGGTGTAAGTGACCCCTTTTATAAAAGAGAAAAGGGTAGTTTTAGAAACACACTTGGTATTTTAATAATTCCATGACACTATTCCAAGTTCAATGACTCAAAAGTTTCAAAATAATTGAGTGTGAGGTGTATTTGGTCATATAAATACTCAAAAAAGGCTTTAAAAACATGTTTTAAACATGTTATAGGGGTTTTACCATTAAATGTTTACATTTAACTCTTTTACTTTCAAACTACATAATAAGTTTTTAACTAAGTGATTTTTTGTTTAATTAAAAATATAACATAACCCATATAAAAACATTTGGGGTGATGTAACTAAATTTCACCTCTATTTAATTCAATACAATTTATATATATTATAAAACTAACTTTTAAATTAAAATGGGTAATGTGTAGAAAAATTATTTTAGTGGAAAAATGACATTTTGACTATTATGGATTCTTAATCTTATTTAGTATTGATCAAAAATTAAATGATTATTATTATATTATATTTATGTGTTTAAAAATAATATAACACTGATTATTTAAATGAGTTTATTTTAATTTATTTGATATAAATTCCATGATATTAAAAAAATAATAATTTTAAAATAATTGTTTCACCATTATTGTGATCATTATCATTAATCCTAATAATATAAAATACATACCTAAAAATGAAAAATGAAATATTAAATAATTTGAAAATTATTATCTCAAATATAAGAATCATTTTATCAAATTAAATTTCTATGTGTAGGGAAATTAATCTTTATGTTAGCGCATGTAACGCGTAAAAACCCATTTTTTAAAGAAAATGTATTTTTAAGCATAATGTTTATGTATAAGAAAAAATTATCAATGTTATTGATTATAATGATATTAAAAATATTATTATTGATAAAAAAAGATTCATTTTATAGCTAAATAAATCCATAATAAAAATTTCACCTTTTCAAACTTAATTAAAGAAAGAGATAAAAAATAATTTTTATAAAATATTACTAAATTTTCTAAAATGATATTCATGGGTTTTGTAAATTGAAAATATTATTTTTAAATTATTTAATTAAATTTATAGATATATTTTTTATATCAAAAAGTTTTCAAAAATTATAAGTCATATAAAAGTGACAGTATTAGAAAAATCGGTATTTTTCACTATTCACCTAAAAATCAATTATTTTAGAAAAATATAAAAAATTTAAAATAAGTAAAATTTGATATGATAAATTTAAAAATGAGGTTAATTTTATTAATTTAAATTTATAAAATTTATATAAAAGTTTTACAATATAAAGGTACAAGGAGTAAAATAATAATTTTTTGAAAAACATATTTTATAAGTATAGAGTGAATGCATTCTTTTTTAGTGTTGAGAAATATCTATTAGACAGATGATAAATTATATATATATATATATATATATATTAAATTCATATCTAAAAGTGATATAAGTTCATTTTAATATTGGAATGAATAACTCAAAAAACGAAAGTTATTAAGATTAAAATGACTTTTATATTGATATGCTTATTTAATTATATAGATAATTATTACATATAAATATCATACTAACAGAAATGTATTTTTAGGCTTTTGTGATTGTATTTTTGCGATGGATTCCAATCACAAAATAATTTTAGTGATAAGAATACATCGCAAAAAGGACATTGTAGAAAATGAAATCATAAATAAGCTCCTAATGTTTTTAAAAAAAATAATTGTGATGGATTTTGTAGTCCATAACAATTAATTAAATATTAAAAAAAAACAATTTTTTTTTATAAAAAATATATTAAAATTAAATATAATAAAAACATTCAAATAATTATTACATCATTTCACACAAAATATGTTTATCAAAAAAATACATAAGAGTCATAAAAAAATGAGGATCGGCTAGTATCATGGGGAAGAGGATCACTTGAAGGGTCGAGTGGGGGAAACTCCATAACAACACCACATGCAAAGAATTGCATATACTTCAATATTTTCGTATCTCTCTGATGCTACTGCTTATGCCCCTCCTTCCACTATTTCTGTATACACTGTATTATCTCATCCTAAGCTTGTAACCTCTATTTATACTATGCAGCAGATGTTGATGACTCTATATGAGATCCCTTTGAGCTAACTGGTGACATCATATAAGTACCATAATAACTAATAGGTGTAAATAATGAACCAATACCAGTCACCCATAATTTTTTGACACCATGCATAATCATCTGTATCTAATCCCTCTCATCAAAATCTGACTCACACATGGCTTCTACTCGGTCTCAAATTGACTCTCTCATGAATGAGAAGTTAAAATCTCTTAAATTTCCTTAAAATATTATTATAAATTAAAACCAAAATAAATTTTATTTAAGTAAAATTTAAAAAAATACTAACCACATTTTAGCATTTTCTGTCACTAACAAGCTATCCTATACTAGGATCAGTGTCTTCTTATAAACTTCAAACTTCATAACAGAGTTGTCGGTAGAAGCCTGTATAATATAATTTTTTTACATTTAAAGTACATATAAATTAATAAATAATATTACTTACCATATTTCAATGGTGTATACTAAATGCATGAATCTTAGCCCTATGTATGACCTCCTGCCTCACCCAATTTTAACATCCAGATGATAACCTCCTCTTAAAAGTCTCTCATATCTAGTGGGAGCACAATTTATCACATACCCATGCTGAGATATAGTCAGGTCAATGAGAGAAGTAAGGCTGGTTGAAAACAGTAATAGAAGTTCTATCCATATCTATCTTTCTTAGGCTGTGTAAAAACTGATGAAAATGATCATGCATACAAATCTCTCATGCCTCCTGCATAGTATATCTCATGCTATCATCGATTGAAGACCATAAAATTTTAAAGTTAATTAAAAACAACATTTTACTAATTAAATAAATTTGAAATAAAATATATTATTTATTAATATGAAATCTAGTTGTATAACATGTGATGTTGAAAAACAATAGGAACCTGGTCCCATGACACCCATGATACTGAAAAATAATTTAATATAATTCTACTAGCCTTCCTAATAGTTAAATATGAAAAAATGTGAAAATAAAAAAAATCAGAATATCATTACCAAAATTAATACAAAAACACAAAATAAAATAAATACCATAAACAATTTAACATTCCTCTATAAACATTGATCAAAATAAAGATATGGATGTATTTCTAGAATAGGACCTGGAATCATCAATCTAGCATGGTCACGCCCCCACCTAATAGGTGGTGCTGTAGCAGCATCCTGCATGTCAGATGAATCAAGATCATTACCAGGAAGCCCAACATTAGCGATAGAACATAATAGATAATCAGTACCATCTTCATCCATCTAAAACAAATAATCTTACATGTAAAAGGTTGTTAATATAGATATCAAATATAAAAAACTAATAATTACCAATATATAATAATCTTATATGTAAATAATTGTTAATACAAATATCAAATATAAAAAACTAATAAATAACATGCAGAATATAATAATCTTACCTATAAATTATTATAAATAAAAATATAAAATATAAAAAAATAATAAATACCATACAAAATATAATAGTCTTACCAGTAAATAATTTTTAATACAATAATCAAATATAAAAAACTAATAAATACTAGTATCTGTGAGGGAGTAGAATAGACCATCGGGACAATATCTAGCCATCTGAAATTGATAATCTTAGCAATAAATAATTATTAATAAAGATATCAAATAATTTTTTTAATAAATTACAGAATATAATATGTCATTTTTCATATTCATCCCCATCTTCAATGATGTCATTGTCTTCATCTTCCTCTTTAGCATCATCAACTTCCATATGACTTTCAATTTCATCATCCCTTATTACTTCATCAACATTATCAATATCATCGAACCTTAACTGGGGGGGGGGGGTCATCATTGATATATATATCTCATCAAGTAAGAGATGTATTTGGGGATGTTTCTTCATGAATTTCCATATGTTTCACTTCCACAAAACATTTGAATTTTTAAGAAATTGATTGTCATAAGATTTAATTTTTATTACACTCCACTATTCATTTAAATCTCTTGAATCAATAAAGTAATTTTCATAATATAATTGACATTATTGATGTAAAGACCTTGACCCCAGTATCCCAAAACTGGCGTCTTACTTTATTACATTGGAAAATTATACATTGAATCACATCTTGAAGGATCAAACAGTTTAGTAGTTTTGTAAAACCAAATACATACATTACAACTTAAAATGAAATAAAACATAGTAACTCCATTGGATAAACCCCTATTCTTCTAGTTTATCCCTGCATGTCAATCATAATATACATCTTAACATATCTGGGAAAAATAAAACACAATAAAGGGGTGAGATAAGATGCTTAGTAAGTGAAATTAATACAACATAAACTATCATAAATAAATATAAACAATAAGGAAAGGTGAATAACTAAAAACAAATTCCATTAAAACATAATATTGAGAATAATATGGTAGGAATAAAAGATAATAAAATAATGCTATATATTTAATCACTTGATAATGAAACTTAACGATGGATGTTCTACTAGTCTAATAATCACATGAATTTTCAATAACTAATCTTATAATGAGGGAATTCATAATACGGGACATCATAAACATACCATCAAGGCCTTTTCTAAGAAGTCTACATAAATAGGTAAGGCCTCAGCTAAAACCCGGTCTAGTTTGTCTTATAATACCTACCAATGCATCGAGGGGCTATAATGAGTCCCACAAAACCCTTATAAAGTCCAATTCATTCATCATATGAAAGGGGTGAAACGTAATCAACATATATATTCATATTGAAACTAGAATATAAAATGTAAATAATTTCCCCAATCAGTAAACATAATCATAAACTATCTAGAGTAATATGGATAATGGTATCAAAATAGTACATCCCCAGTAAAAATGATCATAAACCATTCAATAAAATATGGTAGATGGTATCATAATAAATTAACCTCAATTAAGCATAATAAATTAACATAAGGGTTACCCGTGGAAATAAATGGGTATCATAATCATGTCAACATAACAAATCAACATATCATAAATGTGTCCATGAAAGAATAGATTTAAATCATATATGGACATTAATAATGGAAAATGGAATATATCATAATAATTTATGTCCAACTTAAGTGAAAACATGTAAAAGGAGTGTTTAAGAAACTTTATAAATGAGCCACTTCAGTGTGATTTAAGAAAAATATAAGAGTCTTTAAAGTGGATAAATGATTAATTTTTTTTGAATAAAACTAGAAATGAACTAAGATATTTATTCATGATAAGTGGTATGTTAGAAAAAATATTTGTGGCTTAAAACATATTATGGAGTGTACTTTAAAATGGATAAGAAATTGGGAATTTTCCTTTAATCGGGTTTTCTTATCGGTAGGAATTGAAAATGGAACCTTATAAAACATGTATTTAACCATCAAGGAAAGAATAATTGAGATAGTTACATATGTTTGGATCATAAAAATAGAAATTATGAGGATTAAATTATAATAATTAATAATCAAATTGGGTTAAATAGAGATAAAGTGTTACCCAAAAGAAAAAATGGAGGTTCAAAAAGAATCTCTTACCTTATGTCCAAAAGCATTCTGCAGTTGTAATTAATATCCTGGATAATCAAATTAGATTCATTAATTACTTAATTAATAACCTCTAAAATATATATTTGATTTATTATAATTTTATTAATTTCATGTATGGCCTTTTTGATGAGTTATAATATTTAATTTCATCATTTCAAGAGTGTTCATTTTCTTGGGTTTTTCATGATCAGTTCACTTGTATACAAGTATGGAAGTTCATGTAAAATGAGAATAGTTGTCCAGAATTGAAATTATATATTATTAATGAAATTAAATAAGTTTAAATGATATTATATATCATTTTTATATGGTATGATAATGATTCATTAGATAAAATGTTAATGAAAATTATTTAATTTATTTTGGCGGTTTTTACAACCATCAGGAACTTATATCATTTTATTTAATATCATGTTTATATATTGGTTCTAGAATATTATATAACTTATAATATGTATAATAAATTCTAATTTATCCATAATAATATTTTTATGACCAGCCTTGAAGTTGGTAATGGAAAATGAAAACGCATCGTCCACGATGGCGGTAAATCGACACATCACGGAGAATGTTTTCATTTTTAGAAAAAAAGGGAGAGGAGAAGGGGTTTAAAGATGAATATTATATTAACATAATAAAATTAAAGTATATATAATATAATATAGTTATCATGAATTTTTGTATATATGAGGTAATGAGAGGAAAATAAAATAAAATTAATTAAAAGAAATCAAAATAGAACGAAAGAGGATTTTACCTCTTGTATAATGTCTCCTTGAGAACCTCCTTAAGGACCTTGGGATTGGTCTTTTGGTGAGACCAATAAGACCAGAACCTGGGGAAGAGGTTTGGGAGAATAATTAGTTAGAATATAAGCAATATCAAAAGATTATAAGGTGTGATGAGAAGGGGTGGTGTTTATAGTGGAGGAGAGGTATGTTTTTTTGATTATTTTATTCATTAGTTTATTATTTTTGATCAAGACTACCAATAATATTGATTCTTGTGACCAAATATAATAAATAGAACATGTTAGTTTTAGATAATGGCCAATTATAACATCCATGAATCAAACATGACTCAAAAATTCATTTATTTACTTATAATGTTAAATACCATAAATTACTGTATTTCACTATTCACAAAAAGTTCAAGTATTTTAAAAAAAATCTCAAAACTTCACCCTAACCATTTTTTAATGTGTAGATTTCAAAAATGGACTCCATTTTATGAAAATAATTTTCTAAATATGAGAAATTTAATTTTTAAATAAAATCATCATTTATTCAAAAAATATCGATTTAAATATTATAACTGATTTTATGACACTTTAAAATTTTAATTATGGTATCATAAAATTGTCTTATAATTATAATGAAACAAAATATTAATTTATGAATATATTTTGTGAAAATAAATTTTCTTTTAAATCGTTATATTAATTATAAAATTATAAATAAACATTAACATTTCACAAAAATACCAACAATTAATTTATCATTTTTAAAACATTTATTTACTTATTATATGATATAAATATATCATATTTTCATTTATGGGTTACCTAAATTTTATTTATACTATCATAGGTGAGGTTATTATTTTAATGTCCAGATTACAATTTATAACGTTTACATCGCTATTCTAATGGTTATGTTAATATTTAATAGTATATCATGGTTCGTTTAAGCTCGATGTTTCATGAAACATAAGATATTGAGGATGTTAAATTTAAAAAAGACATACCATAAAATCCTAGGGTGTTACATTCTACCCTCCTTCAATAAATTTTGTCCTCACAATTTAAACTTGTGGTTGGAAATAATAGATTTTTCATTTTAAAATACCCTTGTGGAAATCCCACATCATCAAGAGGGTTAATAAAATTTACTCTTAAATTAAGGGAAAGGAAAATGTAATGGTCACCAGAAAAATATGTTTCCCTATACGATAACATTATTGGTAAGTAAAAAAACATGGTCATGGAAAAGAAATACAACTATCTTGTTTTTATCGAGAGTGATAGAGAACATGGTCATTAAAAATTCTACCATCGCAAAACCATAAATTTATGATCGGTTAAAAGACCATTGATTTATTAGTAAAAAAAGTAAACAGATAACGTTTTTGTTCCAAAATACTTTTCCTAGAGTTAAATTATTATTTTACTATATAGATAGAAACTTGAGAAAATAAACTTACTTGATTTCTTTCCATGTCATAAGCATAATCTCATCATTTTGTTTTGATTTGATCCATATACTCTTCGTTTATTAAACCAAAATATGGATATTCAAGATGAATTTTTATACCTGAAGAAATTTTATCAAATGATTCACAAGTCATTACTTTTGCCTTTAAATATTTACCAAAATAAAAATATGGTTAGAATATGTTATCCTATATGATAAATCATACCTTAATCAAAGTTAAACTTAATCCATTCCATAAGTAGTTACCTTAAGACTCATTCAAAATAAATTTTTCAAAATTTAAAGTCCAAAAAAATAGAAGGAAGGTCACTATATTTCCAAAATAAACTTAACATAAGATTTCACAAAAATAATGTGGCTATTATTGTCACATAAAAAATATATGAATACCTTAATCTCCTTTAAACCTTTATGAAGCAAGCATGATTCCAAGAGTAAAATATCAAGTTGTTTAATATATTCCTTAAATCCAAACATCAAATAATTCCAACATATCATAAACCATCAAATCACTAACCATCTTCATGGTCACCAATACTACCCCATAAACATCTATATACTGTTATATCAATATCAATAACATATTTAGGGATATATTTCCCAAGTCATTTGTTTTCAAAAAGACATTACTAGAAAATAAGGATATAGCCACTATTTTAAACCGTGGCTATAGGCCCAAAAACCGTGGTTGTAGGTTATAGCCTCGGTTTACTCAACCATGGCTGGTATTGGTGTGGCTATAGGGTAAACCTTATAGCCATAGTTTTGAACTGTGGCTAAAACCCTATAACCACAGTTTAAAAACCATGGTAGAGGATAATATCACTCATCATCTATATCCATGGTTTAAAACCGTGGCTATAGGTCTCCACATTTCTTAAAAAAACCCAACACTATTCAGCTGGTGCTGGCCCCTTGCACCCCCTGCCCCCTTGCACCCCCTTACACACCCATTGCACTCCCTACACACCCCCTGTCCCCTTGCACACCCCTTGCACCACCCTTGTTGGACACCCCCACTGCACCCCACTCCTGGACACCCCCAGGACAAACCCCACTCCCCCCTCTTGACAGACACCCCCTAAATAGCAACCCCTTACACAGCCCCCTTACACATCCCTTGAACCACTGCACACCTTCTTGCACCCCCCCAATCCCCTTTCACACCCCCACTGCACACCCCCTGCACACCCCCAATGCACACCCCTTTTCCCCCTTCTAGACCCCCTTGCACCACCCCTGCTGGACCCCATTGTACCACCCCTGCTAGACCCCCCCTGCTGGACCCCTGCTGGACACCCCCTAGACAGACCCCCCACGGACAAACCCCCCTGGAAAGTACCCCCACCCCCTGGACAGACACCCCCCGTACACCCATTCCCCCTTGCACCCCCCTGCACAGCCCCACCTTCACAACCCCCCTTGAACCCCCTGTCCCCTTGCACACACACCCCTACACACCTGCACACCCCTACTGGACACCCCTTTCACCACCCCTACTAGACACCCCCTTGCACAACCCCCCTTTCACCCCTTGTCCCCTTGCACACACCCCCTTCACACCTGCACACCCCTGCTGGACACCCCCATTGCACCACCCCTGATGAACACCCCCTTGCACCACCCCTACTGGGCACCCCCCATGCACCCCCTGCAGGACCCCCCTTTCACCACCCCCGCTGGACACCACCCCTTTCACCCCTATCCCCTTACACACACCCCCCTGCACACCCCTGCTAAACACCCCTTGAACTACCCCTGCTAGACACCCCCACTGGACCCCATATTGGACACCCCCTGTAGATCCCCCCTTGCACCCCCTATCCCCTTGCACACACCCCCCACACACCTGCACACCCCTACTGGACACCCCCCCTTGCACCACCCCTGCTGAACACCCCCTTGCACCACCCCTGCTGGACACCTCCTACACCACCCCTGATGGACCCCCTTGCACCACCCCTGATGAAAACCCCCTTTCACCCCCTATCCCCTTGCACACACCCCCCTAAACACCTACACACCCCTACTAAACACCCCTTACACCACCCCTACTGGACACCCCCCCTGCACATCCCCCCTGCACCCTCTGACCCCTTGCGCACACCCCCTTGCACACCCCCTGCACCCCCTTACACCACCCCTACTGGACACCCCCACTGCACACCCTTGCCCCCTTGCACACCCCTTGCACCACCCCTGCTAAACCCCCTTGCACCAACCCTGCGGAACACCCCCCCTACACCCCCACTGCACACCCCTGTCCCCTTGCACACCCCCTGCACCACCCCTGCTAGACCCCCCTTGCACCAACCCTGCTGGACACCCCCACTGCACACCCCCTTCCTGGATAGACCACCCCTCACCCCTAGAGAGACCCCACACCCCCTCCTGGATAGACCACCCCTCCCCCTAGACATACCCCCTTCCCCCTAGCAGATTTAGGCTCTCATCCATATAGTGTTGGAGGAGAATTAATAGTGGCATAATGGCCACAATAGTTGGATTAGTTATCTACTCCCATAACAGATAAAATCAAAAAAAAAAATAATCCATTCAAAAATGGTGTCTGGTGTGTGGTTACACTTGATTGGAAGAACATAGAGATTACAATTTAAGTTGAGAAATTTGACAAATTTTGGAATGAATATACAATTCTTGATGAAGAAAATGTACAATTTAAACATTGATGTTATAGTTTCTCTAGGAAATATAGATATCATACCTCATAATGTTTCTAATTCCTTTCTCTATGTAAAATAAAAAATATTATTGAATTTTCTATTTGCTTTAGTTTTTCCCATAAAAACACTACTAGAGGTGCATGTTTGGTTATGAGACTAGTTCAGATGTCGAGGGGAAATTTGAAATGAAATCCAAGTGGGGGATTATTGGGGCACTGGTTGATGTTTTAGAAGCTAGTTAAAGAAGAATTCAATTACAAGAAGATGAGAGATCCTCTAAAATTAGTGATTAAGAACACCAATTTAAATGTTAGGATTCAATATGTATGACAAATAGAACATTTCTTAAAATTCAGATTCTCATTGAGTACGTTTTCCCTCTATCTTGGAATGAAATGTGAAGAGGAATACCATGATGTTGAAATATCATAAAAAAAATCGATGGAGGAGGTCAGGTTTCGTGATGTTCTAAAGTGGAAAATGGAACTGTATCAAGAAATTTATAATCTATGACAAGGTGGTAGTTCTATTTAAATTATTTAGTCTTTCCACCTTGAGTAAAAGAGAATAGTGTGGGGTGGTGTTGCGCTGGGGGTAGGTGAGTGTCTAATAACTACTAAGAAATTATTGTAAATGATATTTGAATGTTGTTTTCCTACTAGTTGAGAGTAGGTTGGGGATGATGATGTGTCTCTATTGGAACCCTTGACTTCCATATTCTTCATCATCCACTAATTGAATTGGTCTTATCCTACATTTATTTGACACATCTTATCTCTCAATAAACACACCAATTTTTATAGAACTATAGTTCAAAAAATAGTTTCCAAGAAGATTTTCATTTCAATTGTTACAATCATGTATTTGATTTCATGATTTATGTATGTGAAATCTATTCAAAAAAAATAAACAAAATATTTTTTCAAGAAAAATACAGGGAGAGTAGAGAAGAAGAAGATAACTCTCATGGTCTTATCTCAGGAACCTTATCAACTGCAACTAGAATTGGGTTGTGAATGAGGAGCACAACGCTAGTAAAAAGTGGTTATGTGATGGGGAAATAAGAACCTAGTGAGAGGTGAAACCAAGCAGTATTCAAGAACTAGTGGTTTTGGTATAGGTTAGTACCACATGACTTAAAAGGTGGTATATGTATCATATTGAGTGATGAAATAGTAGATGTCTTCACTAAAGTCTAATGTGGGACTCAGAAATATAGTGTCAACAAAGAAGTGGGTGTGACCCAGGATTGAAAATGAACCTTTCAAAACCTAATTATAAAACATAAAGTGATTAGTTTTATAATATGTTATACCTACACAATGTCATTTGTATACCCAAAATTTGGGAATAGGCTTTTCACACTTCCTTACCACCCCCTGCACACCCCCTGCCCACCCCATGTACCCCCTGCACACCCCCAACACACCCCCACCCCCTGCCCCCAACACAACCCCCTACCGCCTGCCCCCCTGCACACCCCCCTGCCCACCCCCACCCCTCACCCACCCCACACCCCACACCTCCTACCCACCCCACGCACATTCCACTTCAACCACTTAATGCAAGAAAAAACATAGAAAAACACCCAGAGACATGTCACTTAATACAAGAATAACTATTCATTTTATTCTAACAAGGTCCTCTCAATTTAAACACTTAAGGAAAGGCTTTTCCCCATGAAAAGTCATTCCATCCAAATCATGCTATTCACTTAGTGGTGACTTGGTCATTACATCACTTGCCTACTTGGGAAATTCCATCTTAAAAGTCTAATGACACTTAAAGGGTGTTTTGGTTCAAACGACTGTTTTAATAAAAAGAGGGCACCCTCCCCCTTCCCTTGAAAAAGAACCCAACACACTAGTGAATGACTTAGAACCTAAGTAGAAGGTTCTATGAAAGTTTTTTCAAACTAGGATAACCAAAAGAGTATGAGAGATAGATAAAGTCATTTTTCAGGATATGTATGTGTTATATATTCTTATTAATAATATGAATTTCAACCTGCCAAGGTAAATGATTTATTTCATGGATCACTGTTGCAAAGGGAAAGCTAATATGAATTACTATCCTTATGGTAGGATGATCTCACTATTTTTAATGAAGATAGAAGTTGATTTGAATGAGGGAGAGGCAGTGAGATTCTATAAGAGTAATACCCTATCTGTAATTCTTTTGAAGACCATTGGGTACTTCTAAGATACCAACTCAAATTCCATGAAGCTAGTTAATTAGAAAGGAGTGGATCAAAATTTAATTATGTATCCTTATAGATTCAGTCCCTATTTTCACACCATTCCTTATGCAAGATTTCAAGAGGAATATTATGGGTGAGTTCTATGATACCAGAGAAGATGAAAGGAATCTTGGTATTGGAACTAATAGATCCTTAAATTAAGTAGTGGTCTTTTATGATGAATTTAATGGGAAGTTTAATGAGATAATGAATGTCTCTAAAGATGATCAATGTATGGTTTTTAGATTTCTTGTTCTAGTATCTAGAAACTATTAGCATTTTTTAACCTCTTTGAAAAATGTCTATAAATAAGTTCAAGGTATATATTCATATTCTTCCTTGAAAAATCAAGTGGTTATTAGAAAACCATTTCTTAAAACAATAAAGCAATTATGGAAACAAAATTTTAAAACAATTAGGCAATTATAGAATTCAAATTAAAGGTTTAAGAAGAGGGAACCTACCTCAACCTCAAGACACATTGCTTTTGATGATGAAAACTAGAATCTTATTTTTTTTCCGCTTGCATGTATATGTAACTTCACATATATATAATGACACCTATCCCCTATGTATATATTTTCATGGACAAATATGCACAAGGGGGTCCTTAGATATATGTTTATACTTGAATATACCCATTTGCACTTACACATGTATGCATTTTTCATATCTATATATAAGCACACCTAGCACCAATATATATATTCATACTACCATGAGTGAATATATATAAAGGGGAAACTTATATATGTATATGCATACCTATTCATACATATGTAATTATTCATCAACAGTGACTCGAATCCACCTCAATGAAATAAAAAACACACTACAAAAATATAAGGAACCCAAAAATAAAAAAATACCTAATTAAAATTGGGCCAAAGAATAAAAACAGAATAAACCTTACCCAAATCCGATGCTGAACTCACTATCGTCGATGGTGGTGGATAGAACCGGCCTCATCATAAGAAACCACCAATAAGAAAATAGTGGAAAAAGAAATGAGATATAATTAATTCTTATATATATGTGATCAGTGTGTCAACTGTACATGATAAATGATACATGAATCCCTAACCAAAAATGAACAAATAATATTTAGATTGATATGTACATCCCAATACTAAATAACATGATCATTAATAAAGATCTTTATTTTTAAAACATCACCTTTAATTGCCTATTAAAAAATAAAAAATCACCAAAATATGGGAATAAATTAAACTTCCATCAATACTTAAAAGAGAGAAATGGGGATTAGACATTTTTCTTAACCTAGAAAAATTTATTCATTGAATGTATAAAATACTTAAAACTCTTCTTGCCCATATCCTTCATAATTTTCGATATTGAAACCTCATTTTTATCATGTTTGTCTAGAATTCAGATTTATTCTTAGTTTATATAGGTTTATCAATTTTATAAAGTAGATAATTTTCCTTCTTTTATTCTTACTCAATCTTCTTGGATTTTTCAAACCAGTTTTCTAAAATTATTATAAAATCTTTTGGTATATGATCTTCCTTCTTCTTGAGTGTATATTCCTTCTTTATAGAAACTTTTTTTGAACATGTGATAATTGGTTATTTCCTTTTATCATTCAATAATTATTGTTGTTATGGAATCTATGTCATAAATTCTTAACAATTTGGACTACTTGGTTTTCCTTCCACACACACTTTCAACCGCCTTTAGAGTACCCTTTTTAGGATCCCTTTCAAACTCCACAATAGAATTATCAAGAACTAGCCCACTATAATATCAAATATTGATACTTAACCCAACACATTGATCTGAATGACATCTTAGAAATACAGAAGCTCTAAATATCCTATTTACCAATATAAACTCCTCATAATTAACTGAACTCACTTACTATACCAACCACTATAGGTAAATCATTAATTTTGGTGCGGTCTTGGAACCAAATATGGTTCATCCAACATCCAACTTCAGACAATAAATTCATCCATTTACTATCTAAGTTCATAAATTTCACAAACTTGATAATGATCACCATCCCTTAATATGGATTTCACTCAAAAAAGATGATTATGAATCTCCCCACTATAGTATTATAGATACCATCATCAATCCTAAATACACTTCTAGTACCTCATATCACATTATGATCACTATAGAAGATCCTAGCCTAATAATCTCAACAAAATTTATTCATTTAAAAACTATCATATTTGAAACACACATTATATCCAACAAAAATAATACATTAAAAGATATTAGATAGAGAAATCCAAATTATAGAAAAAAATAACTTTAGGAACACCCCAAAAATTATGGTACTAAAAGACCCTTCACATAAGATGGATTATCCCAATAGAATAATCTCTATAGAAACCCACATCTCGACACATACATGAAACCTATTTTTCCTATCCCAATACTAACAGAATGCACACACATTCTTGATACATGAGAAATAGGTCAGGGTTCATTTATTTTTCTAATATTGAGTTGAGATATTACTCCATCAATTTACTTTTTCACCATCATAGTGAGGCTCACCAACCAACATTCATTCCTACCAGGTTTCCATCCTTATCCATGCACCTTCCTATGTAATAGATGTATCTATATAGATAGAGCAGTCTTTCTTGAATATCTCATAGCAGGTTTCTAGAAAAAAGGAAGCTACTCATACCCATAATGAGTACATAAGTCCATTTAAAAAATAGAATTCCTTTATGAATAAATTTCATTTGAAGGATGGAATGAAATGAATAAACATTTCAAATTTAGTGGTATACTCCATTACTAATACCCATAATGATATAGCTCCATTAATTCCCAAAACATGATCTTATTCTATAAATCTACCATAGCCTCTCATAGAAGAGGGAATGAAACTCGATCCATAAAACCTCCTCATTCCTTATTTTATGATGAAATGTATTTATCCATTATGATTCATATCCTTTGAATTTATAAACTTCTAGTTTCACCCATATATCCTCTAGAGTTCCAATCCTTTCAAATAGGAACTAAACTTTCTTCAACATATTCTAAACATCCTACGATCCCATGTCACTACTGAAAATTATATACTGTTATGATCCCATCCTAATTAGATGCTTTGTTGATGAATTTTTACTCAACATCATTCGATAATAACATCATTACTAATTAGAAACCCCTCATGCCACAATCCTAAGCATGCATTATTACCACAAAATCATGAAACTACCTTTAATCCTTACTTCATAACAAAATATCATTTCCAAAACAACAAACCCTAAGGTTTATCATAATAATCTAAGGGTTAATCTCATACACACCAAGCATAAGAAACCATCCACCCCTTAACTAATCTAACAAGTAACTTCATAATAAAAATACACAATAAAATCACCCAAAAATCACCAAAATTCCCTATATTGAGAGTTTTACATCAAAACATCAAGAAAACCCCCAATAAGATCCACCAAATTGATTGATTACCACCAACCCAAACCCCAAAAGACAAATCCAAACCATACCCAATACATAGCCATCATACTCCAAACTACTAGGAATCTAATATCCTAAAAAACCAACTAAAGGTTTTCATATACCATATAAACAGGATTAAGATATCATAAATCAAACAAAAACACGTGAAAACCACTATTTTAGATTCTATTAATTAATACACTATCAATAGGTTATTCTAGAAAACACCAATTCATATATTATTGATGTTTTAATTAATCCAAACCACTTTCAAATTAATTTTCCAAAAACATGAACACAAATATTACTTTCTCAAACCCACTTTCTAAACACACTTTCCTGTTTTAAAACCATTTTTCATAGACAAGTAGTCATGAACATGTAAAAAAATCCCTATATTTCAAGTACGTCATGAACTCAGATTCTATTTCCACCCCATGGAAAGATTCAAACAAAAAATAACAGTCTCAACCCAAAAATAATACTTTAATAAATATCTCAATGATAATAGTGTAAATCTATAATGGAAAAATACACCCTTGGTGACTTGGGTTTCCACCATACAGGTGTTCTTAATGCATACAACCCGTGTACATCCTAATATTCTACCAATTCAAAATTTATCTACTAAATCCTCCAAAGAGTAAAAAAACCAAAAAATGTTTTGATAGAATTTTTTAAATCCTTGGCATGGTATTGTCCAAACTGTGGTCATGTCGAAGATGCTATAATACCTCTGGTGTATCTCCCCGTATGGCAGAAGATTTTAACTATTGGTGAGAGTACATAATCAGCATGGTGAGACAGACTATAATCTCAATATCATCACACATACAATAATGTATAAATAACGAAATATACATAAAACATTATAGTAAGTTCAAAGAATTACAATTACAGTAAACCAATAATAATAAAAATACACATTTAATTCAGAAACAAAACGGGCTCATATCAAAACATACAGACATACATCAAGATAACCACAAACTAGGTTGATCAAGTACAAAATAGAAAAAATAAAAAATAACTAGTGGAGATATGACCAAAAAAACAAAGTCCCTCCCTGGTCTAGTATTCCAATACTCATCCATCACCTCCGACCAGGTCTCCTGTATGGCCTGTTACCCAAAATACAATCATAAAATTTATACCCACACCAAGGTTCCCATATGTAGTATAAGAAGTAAATATCATTATGGAAATTACATTTGGGTTCCTCATATATATCATAATATTTCATATGAACATGAATGAAAAATAAAAAATAGTACAATCAATGTACAAGAAATCACATCTGGCCATCAAGTGACCCTAACACCCAAACTCACCTGATTTGAATAACAGAAATGTATTTTATTTTTCATCAATCATTTGATATTGTAAACCACCTAAAATCCCATAAAAATATAAATTAAAACCATTGGAGAAAATACACATGAGTGAAATTTGAGGGGTTAAAATCCTAAATACCTTCGTTGGGTAATTAGGAGGTTTGACTGGCTGAGGAGGAGGATGATCCCCAGAGGTGGGGTTTCCATGTAAGAGGCATTCTAGAGGAGGAGGTGGGGTGGCTGTTTTGGGGCAGAAACAGTGGGGTGGTAGTGTTGGGTGTTAGCGTCGGGGGAGGATGACGCAGTGAGGAGGCCTCCATGAAAAGCGTAAGAGAGGTCGAAGGTTTGGAGAGGAGGGTCGTAGTGAGATAGGTTGATGGAAACGTGAGAGAGGGCGTTTATTGGAAGCATTAGGAGGAAGGCACCACAATGAGAGATGTATACGGAGAGGAGAGGAAGGTAGTGGATCTGGGGAGGAGGATAGGAGAGCCCTATGTGGATCTCAAATAATAATAATAATAATAAACGAGATGTTTATCCATAGATGGTTAATTAAATCATGTCTATAAACAACCAATAGCCACAGACCTATAAAACCGTGGCTATAGGTCTGTGGCTATAGCTTAAATTTCTAGTAGTGAATACCAACTTACAAAAAAATCACTTATCATGATTACTAGTTCTATTTATCACATGCTTCCAATTCCTTACAGAATAAGTACTACAGTACAATCTATATATATCTCATGATTCTTATAACTAGAATATCATTTATAAAATACTTTTACAACATAATTATTGAATCCAAAAATACTTTAATTATTCCACTTAGACTATAGTAACAACATAAGATTGACCTTGATCTATTTTCTTATTCTAATCTATATTCCCTTAATGCTTGGGATATTCATTTTCATAGTGCCCCGTATCCTTACAATTGAAACATTGGAAAAATTCTTTCTTTACTTTTCAATCATGAGCTTGGTGGATTTTATCTCCACATTTGTAGCAAAATTTTATTTCCCTTCAAGCAAGTACAAGGGTGTTTCCTTCCACAATTATCATATGTGGGAAAATCCTTCTTTCCCTTCTTCCATTTATCCACCATTTTATATTTCATCCTATTCTTCTATTGTTTCATTTCTAAGTCATAAAACATGGATAATTATTTATCCTTCTTGATAGCACATGGCACTATATCCTTATATAATGAGAATTTTTGGTATACTAGTAAGCTTTGAAGGATTAGTTTAATCCCATCAAAGAAATGGTCAATATTACTCTTTGGATTACATATGCAGTCTATAAAATGCTTGGATAACACTGTAAAGTTAGCTTCATACTTAGCAATATTTTCTTCTTCCTTTTGTCTTAGACTCGATAATTGTCTCTCCATATCTACTCATTTTTCTGTAGGAATTTTTTTTCAAGATTTTTTTTAAAATCCTTCCATTCCATGTTTTCAATATCCTCTTTCTCCTTAGTGTTTTGAATCAATGACCACAATTGATATAAATCTCCCAATATGTAATAAACTTCCATGTTAACCATCTCCCTTTCATTACTTCCCAAAGTAAGAAATATCTTCTCTAGGTAACTTATCCATTACTCAGCTACAAATGGGGTTTTAGTCCCATCGAATTATGGAGGTTGTTATCACATGAAGTGGTCTAACATTGTCACACCACATTTCGAATCAGGCATCTCCATACGAGTAAGGTTATTGCTCATAAACTGATTTAGTTGTCCTAGTATAGTTACAATTTGTTCATCTACAACTATAGTTCTAGCTTTAGCATCATTATCTTGCATAGTATAGAAATCCCTACATGAATTATATGTATTGATATGATTTTAATTCCTTCTATTAAGCATCATTTCTAAACAATGGAATACACTAGATTAAGTCATAACATTATTAAAAATAATGTATAATCTAAAAAAGTGAAGCAATTAATGTAAATTGAAAATTTAGGTATAACTAATATATAAATCATAATATTGGTTACGTTGGGAATATTATAAAATTTAGTTATAGGGTTATATTTCCCTAATATATGTTTTCCTAAATCTAGTTTTCAAAGTTTATACTAAACTTCCTTTGATACCAAGTATAAATACCCCAACCCTAGTAGTCTATAGTTGGTGCCTTACTTTATTACATTGGAATATTATATAAGAAATCACATCTTAAATAACTGAATAGTTTAGTAGTTTTGGAAAACCAAATGCATAAATTACAACTTAAAATGAAATACAACATATTAACTCCATTGGAGACACCCCTATTCTCTTAGATTATCACTACATGTCAATCATAATATACATATTGGAATCATGAAAAAAAAAACATAATTAAGTGGTGACCTAAGATGCTCAGTAAGGATAATAAATACAACAAAATCTATTATAAATAAACATAAACAATAAGGAAAGGTGAATAACTAAAAACTCATTCCATTAAAACATAATATTGAGCTTAACATAGAAGGAATAAAAGCTGATCAAATAATTCCATATAATTAATCACATGAGAATGAAACTTAACCATGAATATTCTACTAGTTGAATAATCAAATTAATTTTCAATAACTAATCTTATAATGAGGTAATTCATAATGCGAGACATCATAAACATACCTTCAAGGCCTTGACCAAGAAGTCTACATAAATGGGTAAGGCCTCATCCAAAACCTGGTCTAGTTTGTATCATGAGACCTACCGATGCATGGAGAGACTACAGTGAGACCCACCCAACACTTAATAAGTCAAATTAATTCCTCATATGAAAGGGGTGAAACATAATCAACATATACATTCATATTTAAACTACCATTTTAAATATAAATAATTTCCCCAATCAGTAAACATAATCATAAACTATCCAAAGTAATATGAAGAATGGTGTAAATATAGTACATCCCCATTAAAAATGATTATAAAAATTAAATAAAATATGGTAGATGGTATCACAAGAAATAAACCTCAATTAATCATAATAAATTAACATAAGGGTTACCCATGGAAAAATGGGTATTGTAATCATGTCATAAGGCATAACAAATCAATGTATCATAAATGCGTCTATGAAATAATGGATTTAAACCATAAATGGACATTAAAAATGTAAAATATTAATACATACTAATAATTTATGTCCAATTGAATTGAAAACATGTAAAAATAGTGTTTAATAAACTTTATAAATGATCCTCTTCAGTGTAGTTTAAGGAAAATATAAGAGTCTTTAAAGAAGACAAAGGCATATTTTTTTTGCATAAAACTAAAAATAAAATAAGATAGTTTTTAATGATAAAATGAGTGATTTTATAAAAATATTATTGGCTTAAAATAGATTATGGAGTGTACTTGAAACTATTTAAGAAATTGGGAAGTTCCCTTTAATCGAGCTTTCTTATCGGTAGGAATTGAAAATGGAACCTTATAAAACATGTATTTACCCATAAAAGAAAGAATAATCGAGCTTGGTACATATGTTTTGAGAATAAACACAGAATTTAATAGTATTAAATGATAAGAATTAATAATTAAATTGGGTTAAATAGAGAGAAAGTGTAACATGAAGGAAAAAATGGAGGTTTGGAAAGATTCTCTTACCTTATGTCTGAAAGTGTTCTGCACATGTGATTAATGTCCCCGATGATAAAATTATATTAATTAATTACTTAATTTAGAACCTATTAAACATATATTTTATTTATTATAATTTTATTAAGTTAATTAATTTATTTTTTATGATTTATAAAATTCAATTTTTTCATTCTTGGAGTGTTTGTTCTCTTGGGTTTTCATGATCGGTTCACTTGTATACAAGTATAGAAGTTCATGTAAAATGGAAATTGTTCTCTAAAATTAAAATTATATGTCATTAATGAACTTATATAAGTTTAAATGTTCTTATATATCATTTGGTTATATGTTATTATAATGATTCATTAGATAAAATGTTAATGAAAATGATTTAATTTATTTTGGTAGTTTTTATGACCATCACGAAGTTATCTCATTTTATTTAATATCATGTTTATATATTGGTTCTAGAACATTATATAACTTATAATATGAATAATAAAATCTGATTTAACCATAATAATGGTTTTATTACCATCATTGAAGACGGTAATTGAAAATGAAAATGCATTGTCCAAGATGACGGTAAATCGACACATCACAGACGATGTTTACATTTTTAAAATAAAAGGGAGATGATAAGGGGTTTGATGATGGATATTCCATTAACATAATAAAATTAAAGAATATATAAGATACTGGATTTATCATGCATGTTTGGATAGATTAGGTAAGGATAGTATAATAAAATAAAATAAAATAAAATAAATTAAAAGAAAATTAAAGGGGATTTTACCTCTTATGTAGTGTCTCCTTGAGAACCACCTTAAGGAATTTGGGATTGGTCTTTTGGAGAGACTAGAAAGACCAGAACATAGAGAAGAGGTTTTTGAGAGGAATTGGTCATATTATAAGCAAGTTCCAAATATTAGAAGGTGTGAGAAGAAGGGGTGGTGAGTGGTGGTATGTATAGTGGAGGAGAGGGGGTGTTTTTTGATTATTTTATTCATTAGATTACTATTTTGGCTCCAGACTATCAATGGTATTGATTATTGTAACAAAATACAGTAACTATAGAATGTTAATTTGAGATAATGTCCACTTAAATCATATATTACTCATCCATTAATCAAAAATTCATTCATTTACTTATAATGTTAAATACCGTAAATTACAGTATTTCACTATTCACAAAAAATTCAATTATTTTTGAAAAATACCAAAAAATAACCCAATCCATTTTTCAACATCTAGATTTAAAAAATGGAATCCATTTTATAAAAACAATTATCTAAATATTAGAAATTTAATATTTAAATAAAAACATTATTTATTCAAAAAACACCGATTTTATTATTGTAACCGATTTTATGACACTTTGAAAATTTAATTATGGTCTTATAAAATTATCTAATAATTATAATGAAACAAAATATTAATTTATTAATATATTTTATGAAAATAAATTTTATTTTAAATCATTATATTAATTATAAAATTGAAAAATAAACATTCACATTTCACAAAAATACCAACACTTAATTTATCATTTTTAAAACATTTTTTTACTTATTCTATGATATAAATCTGTCATATTTTAATTTATACGATACCTAAATTGTATTTATAGTTTTATATGTGAGGTTATTATTCTAATGTCTATATTACAATTTATAACAGTCACATCGTTATTCCAATAGTTATGTTATCATTTAATAGTATATCATGGTTCATTTAATCTTGGTGTTGAATGAAACATAATCTACTGAAGATGTTAAATTTAAAATAGACATACCAAAAATTATTGGGGTGTTACACTTGATGTGTCAATATAAATGGTTAATTTGTCGAAATAAGACTTTAATATTTAATGTCAATGTCTCAATGTTGTGAATGAACTTTCAACCCTCAATCAGGATCAAACCAATGAAATTTAAACATTGTTACCAAATAAAATAACTCAATTATTTTATCTAGCATGCCATAAATGTCAATTTCACTTTCTTTATGATGACATCCTTTAAAAAAACACTATTACTCATTGATTTATTTGATTCACCAAATATTCATTTATTAAATCAAAATATATTAACCACATACCCATTATAAGATTTTACCAACTTAGATAGAGTGTTTTTTTCAGCGCACATAATCGACTATGAATTTTAATTTCATGTTGCGTTGTCTGCAAATAATAAAAATTATTAATAATATATATCTTTGTAAAATTGATTTAATGTTCCATCGTAAAAAACTTAACTTTCCAGTCTTTGAAACAAATATACAAAATTCTATTATTGACATTCTTCAATAGAAATAGAGGTAATTGGTATATATATTTTTGATATGTTCATCATATAGTCTAAAAAAATATAAATAAATTTATCGCTTAATTTTTTAACCAATAATAAAAATTCATACTTGATGTATAAATCCTGTAATTTATTCATAATTGATAAAAACATATATATGAGCTCTATACAGTTCTTTAAATGAAAGACATCATTTATAATAACCAAAAAAACCAAGATCAGGCTGATTAAAAACTAATAATTTATGGTCCATGACATCATCAATATCTTTCTCACCGTGATCCATGTAATTATGTTTTTATGGATATTGATATTGAAAATAATAAGACAGAAATTTAAAATTTTCTCTTACAAGTACGCATTTGCAATTAACCCTTCAACTGATGATTTTTTATGTACTTTATTCTTTATTTTTTTGCATACATCTCTCAATAGAGTACTTCCATCTATATTATATCAGCCCTCCAAATTTATCTTCATATGGAAAGTGTAAAATTAAATGTTCCATTGAGTTAAAGAAGTCCAATGAGAATATTTTATTCAATTTACATAAAATTGAAACTTTTTATAGCATAATAAATGTATTATAATATATTGTTTCCAAAAAAATATCTTATAATAAATATGTTATTTTGGTCAACATGTTGAATATTAAATAATTCATCAGCCCTCTAAGACCAACAAGAAGTAATCTTTCAATTATGACATGACAATCATGGATTTTTAACCCAATAATATGCCCATTTCGGATGCAATAAGACAAATTATAAGCATAACCATCTCGTAACCTAAAATCTATAATACATTAATAAAATAATAAATTAATTTATTTAGAAAGTTCATAATCTGATTTTGGATTCATTAAATTGTATGATATTTCATTTTCAAATAATTCACGTTTGGGATGCCTGTAAATTTGGGAAAGATCTTAATGTACCTTTACCTTATATTTTGTCTTGTCGGTTGTGTCCAAAATGATATAAAATATGGTATCAATTTTTTTTTTCTCAATATGAATTATATTTAACATGCGACAAACTCAAAAATCATACCAATATGGAAGGTTTCAAAAATACTCCACTTTATTCATTTATGATATCTCCCAAAACCATATATTTTTTGTTCATTTATAGTTGGTCCAAAAGTAATTGGAGGTAATTAAGAAAGGATATATTTTAGATAAATAACTAAGATTACTACTAGAGGTTCATCTCTTTCAATTATATTTTTTTAAAATCATTTATATTCCTTTGAAAAGGGTGATCCGCAAGAATAAATCTATGATGACAGTCAAAATAAATAGTCTTTATTCCATTGATAAGAATAAACACTTTATTCTCATCCATGTGATATGGAAATGATTTTATACCATGTATAATACATCTAGATAACATACCATACATTGAAAAGTCACTGATTTTCCAAATTAATGCAACCTTTAGTGTAAAATTATGATATACAACTATATCATGTGTAGTACATTAGTGTTCCATAATGAAATAAAATCATCAATTAGTGGCTTCAAATAAACATAGATGTTATTATTCAGGTGTCCTGAAATTAATAACATCAAATATATATATGTTTCCTTCATCAATATCCAAGAAGGTAATTTGTACGGGGTTATGAAAATTATCCAACTAGAATATTGATCTCCATATGAACCAAATGGAAAAAAACCATTAGTAGAAAGACTCAACCATATGTTATAAGGTTTTGAAGTAAAATAAGGATGCATCTGATCAAAGCGTTTCCATGAATAACCATCACATGGATGATTTAAGCTTTTACTGATAGAAATATTTGGTTTATTCCATTTTATCAATGAATCTATATTACGATACATAAATAGATGATGTAAAATGGTTGTAATTAGAAAATACCTCAACTATTTCATAAGAAATCTAGATTTTCCTTATTGTTCCTCTTTATAACTTGATCCTTTACATGTTATACAATTAACTAATAATTCGTAATCACCATAATATAAGATGAAGTCATTTGAACATTCATGGATCTTCTGATAACTAATTCCCAAATTATAGAACAACTTCTTACTTTCATAGAAACTTAAAGGTAATGTATTTATATTAGGAAAAAATTATTTGACCAAAGAAAATATTCGATTGAAACAACTATTTGACATTCCACTATCTGATTTAATAGCCATAAATTCTGTAACAACTTTAAGTTTTCTTATATGAAATCCTAGATATAAGGCCTCCTCAACATATTTGAATTTTTTTTAAAACTGAGATGGTTCTAATTCAAGATTTTGAATATCATTCTAAATTATTGTTTTTTGAATATATGGGCCACCAACCTCATATACTAAATTTTAAAATGATTGATCCAGAACCCAAAAGAAAATCATTTTTAACTGAATTTCATTCACCATATTGATACAAAAAATATAATATTTTTAAAAACAAAATTGCAGTAGATAAAGTCTAACATCAGGTTTTGAATCTACTGAGATAACATTTCTTATATGTATATTTAATTATTCCTTTAGAAACAAATTCTGAATTTGACAATGTAAATTATATAAATATCTCAACATCCTCAATGTAGATAAGATTTATACCAGACCCATTAGGATTTTTTTGATGATTTATCCAATCAAGATAACATAATAGAAACTTGTGTATACTTATCAAGTCTATAGTTATATAAAAAACAACAAAAATAAGAATAATAATTACAGATTGTGACTAATTAATAAAAAATATTATTAAATTTTAATTATAGATAATTATAACTACTTATCATGAATTCTTACTAATTCTTACTAATTTTTACTAATACTTATTAATCATTACTAATTATTACAAATATTTATCAGTTAATAGCAATTTTTTTATTAATTATAACTAATTGTTTAATAAATATTATTAATTTTTATTAAATATTTATTTATATTTCTTTTTTACAATTTACTAGAAATTATCACAATTCTTACTAATATTTACAAATTATTAATAATATTTACTAATTATTATTAACATTTACTAATTATCAATAACTTTTACTAATTATTTCTTTATTAATACAATTTATTTAATAATTACTAATAATTTTTTTTAAAATTATTACAAAAATTTTACTAATTATTATGAATTTTAAAAAATTATTAGTATTTAATATATTTTATTACAATTTATTACAAATTGTCATAATTTACTAAAATTTAAAAATTATTACTAAAACATTTATACCAACATTTACTAATTATTAAAAATATTGACTATTTATTTATGAATTATTACAAATTATTTAATGATTATTGCTAATTTTTTAATTATTACTACATTTTTACAAATTATTGTGTATTTTTAATAATGTTTAGATTTTTTTATATTTTTTTACAATGTATTACAAAAGATTTACTAATTTACTAATATTTATTAATTTTTACTAATTAAAAAAATTATTTATTAAGTAACACTAATTATTTATTAATTATAACTGAATTTTTAATAAATATTACATATTTTTAATAATTATTAGTATTTCATATATGTTTTTTACAATTTATTACAAATTACCATAATTTAATAATATTTAGTAATTAATACTAACATTTACTAAATATTAAAAAAATTGACAAATTATTTAATGATTATTACTAAATAATTTTACTTATTATTACATTTTTACTAATTATTGTGAATTTTCAATATTTGTTAGTATTTTATATATTTTTTACAAGTTATTACAAAAATTTTACTAGTTTTTAATAACTAAATTTTTAATAAACATTACTTATTTTTAATAGTTATTAGTATTTTTTATACATCTTTACAATTTATTTTAAATTATCATAATTCACTAATATTTTCTAATTATTACCAATATTGCCTAATTTTTTTTAATTATTACTACATTTTTACCAATTATTTTGAATTTTTAATAATTTCTAGTATTTTTTATATTTTTTAAAAGTTAGTACAAAAATTTTACTAATTATTACAATTAATTATTATGTAATACTAATTATTTATTAATTATAAATAAAATTTTAATATATAATATTACTAAGACATTAATCACTAATCTCAAACATGGGAAAAGATCAAATACCATAAGATTAATAATCAGATATCATATTTGAATGATATGTTACATTAAAATAATTAATACAATCAATAAGCATGAACATATTGAATAAATTCAAATATTACATACATATCATTAATTTTTTTAATTCAAACATAAAAATAATCATATAAGTAAACATATCAATCAATCATATGGTGTCACCAGTTTTGAATGATATAATCATAAATCTATAATTATTCACAATGCAAAACTATATTCAAGATCAAAATGAAATAATAATATGAGGTTCAAACAAACATGTACCTTATACTAACAAATCTTAAAAAAAATCCAAACAAGTAATTATTTTTAATACGATGTTGAAAAACATGGAAAATACACTTCAAAATAAATTTTAAACCATATTTTAATTGAAAATATCTATTAAAATAAAAATAAACAAAAATAAACACCCAAATAGAAAAATCTCTTAAATCTAAGGATTAAACATTTGGAAAACTACCTCAAATCAACTAGAATCAACTCATGCAGAGCCAAAACATGTCATCTTCAATTATAGACACCCAAATATGGAAGAATAAATCTACAGTAACCCTAAATACTAAATAAATCATAAAAATTGGGTAAATTTTATAATGTAGGATTCAACAGAACCAATTCCAGTGAGAAGGAAGGGGGAATCACAAAAAGAAGGATGAGAGAAGAGGAGTTCGTACCTGGGGGATTCGAACCTCAATTTTCAATTATTTGTGGCCAATAGAGGAAGATGAGGGTGGGTTGTGCGATGGGGGAAGTATAATTGATGAGGGGGAGGAAAGGGTTCAAGATTTTTTTTAATTAAAGTTTTATTGCGATGAAATAATAGTGACAGATAGTACGTCGCTAAAAGGATGCTGGAAAGACCTTTTATGAAGAACCATGTTATCCATTGCTATCAATCTTTCCATGATGACTAATAAATATGGATAATATGATTCTTCGCTCTTATCCATCAAAAAAAATTATTTTCGTTGACTAATATTTTCCATCACAAAAACATAAGTATTCTCGGTGATTTTGTGACAGATTGTAATCTGTCACAAATAACCACTTCTCTAGTAGTGTAATTTCTACTTATAAAACCCCTTATGATCTCTACATAATATCTAAAAGTAAGATAACTAGTAGTGGTATTCATAGGTGGTGATTCAACTAGAATGGATTTCGCAGTGAGTTTTATAAGCTTAATCATTTCCTGCAAACGATATTGCTCAAGCCATAATCATCCGAGTTTAACTTGGGTATGGTCTAGGGAAAACCCTAACGAAGCTACATCCCTTATGAGCCTAGAAAAACGGGCTTCGTAAGGAAGACTTACACTTCTGGATTCCATTTCTTCCTACTTTCTTTATTGATTTTTTAATATGGTTACTTCAATTTATACCAGCTAATTTAACAACTATGTTTCAATGGTCATATTTAATAATCAAAATATATCAAGGTATTTTTTTCATTTTAGTTCGGTATATTGTGTGAAACATTATGTTTAATATATTATTTATTTAAGGAGAATATGTATTGAAATATTAGGTCATTATATTCTCCTCCCTTAAATAAATTGAGTCCTCAAAGTTTTAATTACTCCTAACTAATGAAAGTAGGTAAGGGTATTTTTAACATATTCATCATTCAAGTTATCACTTATAATATGACATATACATCACTTTATTCGGCTATACCATGTTACTTATCTTTTCTCAAATAATATTTATCATCCATACAATATTGTACCCTAATATTTATATACCCTAATCATATATTCTCCCTTACATACCTTTCCCAAAACCATTTGGATATCCAAGGCATTAAACTATAGTGAAATCACACATTCCTTCAAAAATTAATTCTTTCTTTAACCCTCAAATGGTATTAACCACTAGTTCATAAAGTCACACACCAGTCAATATATATCATAATCCCATAAATGAGGTAAATTTTTCCAAAAAATATCATGGATCACTTTTTCTTTGAATCCATAATGAATTCCAATACTATCTAACTCACTTTTCAAAATCAATCAACCCATTATTACCTCAAACTCAAGTATATATTTATCTTAATATTTATCCATAACCCAATCAAGTGTTCTTCAATAGTAATCCTAAAAAACATAACCTTTCCATAAAATCACTTTTAAAGGTAATTGATTCCATTTAATATAAGTTTCAAAATATTTAAAGTATAATTACTAAGGAATAATCCTTATATATTTCACATAGTCCTCATAAATTTTGTAATATACTAAAACACCCATTGAGAAATATCACTCACTAATGAAAATAGAATGTATTATCAAAATTTAAGTTCTATTATGGTATTAACCTCACTAAATTAGGTAATACTAGGAAACTAACCTTTCTATCATAATAATAATATACTAATATTCCAAAACATTTAAGTATGATCCCTTATTATGTTATAAAACATAGTGGTTTTTGAATACATACTTTTCTCAGCTTCATCCTTATGATCATGTTTCAACCAAATACTAAAACCAAAATGTTTATGATAATATCCAAAAGAATAAAAGTATATAAATATGAAAGCTCAATCCTAATATATCTTCTCTAATGATACTTTCATTTCAGCCATGTTGTACTTGGTAAATCCCATAAATCCCTTGGTTCTACCTAATTTACTTTAAGTTGCATTATCTCATAATTATTAACCTATTCCCTTAAAGTAACTAGGAAATCAATAATTTATAGAAGTTCCTAAAGATCATATGATCAATCAAAGCGTATCCCCCAGGAGTGTATATCCAGGCGTATAGTTAGGCCTCTTTGTTGTGCACCCAGTCACTATTGAGATAATATTCAACATACCCTCTTCGGGGTTATTACCCCTAGGTACAATTGTGCTATATCCTTAATACACTTTCCAGTATCTAAACAAGGATGTAATTAGAAGGAAAACCACAAAATCTTTACTTTAGTAAAATTTTAGGATATTCTCATATACTTGGGTCTATCTCGTAAACTTCTCCCTAGGGTTTTCACTGAGCTTCTATCATCCTAATCTCAAAAAATAATTAGACCTTCCTTTGATACCAACTATGGATACCTAGTCCTTAAACACATATTATTTAATGATTCTTAACATAATTTTCCAACAAATACACACTGAGGATTGAGAAGTCTAGTGCCTTTGAAAGATTATACATACAAATACATCATATTAAATATATAAAAATAATATTTATTTAAAAACCCACACAGTGATCATAACTATCATAGATATTTTAAAATGTTATATGATATCATAAGGAAACTATATAAGTAAAAGGGTGATCTAGAAATCCCAATAAGACAATAAACATGGCAATAAAGCATAAAAGGAGAGTCAAGGGACATAAAATGATATCATAAAGATAATGATCATAATAATGGAGATATATAATAAGTAAATTATGTTATAAGATCCTAAACATGTGTAAATAACATAAATCACGATATCATAAACATAAGTTAAAGGTCACTCCAAATACCATCATCATAAAGTGGACAAAGTCCCATGGTGGATTTAGGTTCACTCCCTAATCTCTTACATAACATATCATGAGATATAAATTTTTACCCAATGCATTAGAAGACTATATAATTATGATCCCACCCATAACATAAATTAAAATCATAAATATTCATTCTACATGAGTAAAATAAACCGTACATAAATCATAAGAATTACCAAACCTATGAGAAGAAAGTGGGTTCCATAATTCTGATTCAAGACATAACTGAAGGCTATATCATAAGGATTACCAAGAGAAGAAAGAAATAAATCATTTTTATTTTCATATTTTAAAATTAAACACTGGAATTGATCATTTATTTATAATATATAGAATTTATGAGAAGGATTTATGAGAATAAAGAATAAAAATACACCACATGGGTGAAGCTTTTATGAAATGAATAAAGGATATTTTTAAAGAATGAAAGACCTTATTGTTTTCTATAAAACTAGAATTGAACTAAGAGTATTATAATTAAAATAATGAGGTTTTTTAGAATCTATTCATTTTTTAAAACATTTTATTTAGGCGATGCTCAACATGAGACAAGAAATATGAAAGTTCCCTTAAATCGGGTTTAGTTAAAAGTGATAATTTTTAAGGGTACTAAAAACATATGTAACCCCAAAAATGAAAGGGATATTTAACTAGGTATATATTTAAGGTATATATATATATAAATAAAAGAGTTACATTAGAATAATATTTCATAAAATGGAGAACAATAAAGATAACCTGTAACTGATAAGTCATGAAGGAGGTATGAAAGATCCCTTTTTACATTTTAAAACACCTTTATTAAAATATCACATTTTAAAATAAGTTAATAAAAATTTATTTTGAAAATAAAAGAAGTTAAATATAATGTTAACATTGGATAAAACTTAATGAAGTTTCAAATTTTAAAGGATAACATTGGAAGGAAGGGAAATTATGGACAAGGAGAGGAAACTATCATTTAAATAGATGAGAATTATTCTTAAAATAATTGCATTTTTAAAAAGTATTATAACTCACTAGTAAGAATGATTTGAATCAAAATTGAGCTACCAATATATATATATGGTATAACATATGAAATGAAATATTAAACTTAAGAAGAAACATTATAACTCAAGAAAATAGATTGAGTTATGAAAAAACCCTTATATTTTAGGGAAGACATCAATCATAGCCCAAAATAAGGAGAGCATGAATAAAAGTGATGTTTCCAAGGTCAATAATAATTTATTATATTATAAGTCATGTGAGGAGTATTTAAACCATAAAAATGATTATTGGTGCATAATATCAAAGCATGACTCAAAGAAGGGTGATTGAGACGGTACCCTTTCAATTTAAGGAAAAATATAATAAAACCCCTTGGAAGAGAGAAACTTTTACGTTGAAGTTAAAATATCATGAATAAGGATAATTCATGATATTATATAGCCAATTGGAAGTTTAAACACTATTTAAATTAAATTAGAATCACAAAAGAAAATTTATCTCAAAGAAGAAAATTTTGAGAAGAAATCCTTATTACTTTTGTAATTTTTGAATCAAAAGTAATTAGAGGCATAAAAATAAAATTGTAATGTCTTGACATGAGTTCCACACACTGGTGCCCCAATCTGGTCGGTCACATGACCTAAAGTGCACCTCCCCATATGCCATAGGCTACCGACTAGCAGCGAGGGTCTAGTAAGTAGATCATGGAGAGACTATACCCTCTTTTATTAGAGTAATACACCAATATAAATACATAATCAACATTATAATAAAATATAACCATAAGAAATACCAATATATCAAGACAATAAAATTAGGAAATACAATATCCAAACTAAAGTAGGAAACATGCCATGCTACTTTACGTGTCAAGTTTCTAAAGTGAAAACCCAAAAGAAAGACACTGACGACTCCCAGCAGGTCCCGAACCACATATAGTTCTCTCAACCATGCTCCATCTTGACTCATCTATCTAACACATGGAATTTTCCTTTAACCTATATTGCAACAATAAATTCTATTCAGGTACCAATTAGATAGTCTAAGTAGGGTGTGAGTACAACTCAATAAAAAAGCACCAACGATGTCTAAAAAAATCCAATCAATAACAGTGTATGCAGTTATATAAAGAAATAAGTACAATGCATAAATAAATAGTTGATCACATTATTAAATATTCTATATTTAACTACAGAAACCCCCAGGTTCCTGAGGACACCTGAACCTCAATACTTAATTCAGCCCATGCCAGAGTCTAATCTATCCCCAAGGGATATCACATTTAAATGTCCATGTTTCCATTATTAATACTTAGCCGAATTTCCATGATACCATTCACCATTTAATATCACATAATTGAATGAGCATGTTACCATTCATAATAATTATCTGAATGTCCATGTTACCATCTACCATTTAACAATACATAATTTAATGATCATGTTACCATTTATAATACTTGGTTGAATGTCCATGTTACCATTTACTATTTAATAGCACATAATTTACAGTATCACAATATTACATATATATCAACAAACAAATAATTAATTCACCAATTAATTAATCATAGTCTCAATTTCAATATCTCATAATTAATTCACCAATTAATTATTCAATTATTAACATCAATATCTCACAATTAATTTCACAATTAATTATCTCAATTCAAGATGTCATTATCCCATAATTAATTTCACAATTAATTGTCTCAAATAAGAATATTAATATCCCATAATTAATTCCATAATTAATTATCTCATTTAATAATATCAATATCACATAATTAATTACACCATGAATTATATCAATCTATGATATCAATATCCTACAATTAATTCTACAATTAATTGTTCCTGAATCCCATAATTTCACAATTCTGTCATTAATTAATTCACCCAAATTAATTAATTAATCAAGAACTTAACTTTATAAATAAATCTATCAATTATAAAATTTTCATACATGTGATCAAAATCATGACTATGGGAATTTAAGATTAGACCACCTACCTCAATTCTTCGATGAATAATCTCCCAAAGAAAATCCCCAAAAATTGAGTGGCACAACAACATAAAATGAGATCCAAATCTCAAAACCCTAAATCAAGATTAAATAAATCAAGATATTTTAAATCTAGATCTAGATATACAATCATAGATCTAGATCTCACCAAATAGATTTAGATCTAAAAAAACAGTGGATTACTTTGTTGAAAGAAAGCGAGAAGAATAAGATAAGAACGAGAAAATAACTAGGATAAGATTCATTTACTAGGAGAGGTGTGGATCTTCGATCAGGGCTTCAAATCATGAAGAACGAAGTCCGGGAAGGCTTGGAATTTATCCAGAGAGCGCTAAAATCATGAAAGATCTACTAGGGTCAAATGAGGGTTAATTTGGGATTAATTAATTGGTTAGAGTAATTAAAAACAAAATTTTAAGAGAATTTAATTCTCATGCATGGTTTGTTGAGCAGGGGTGCACAGTTTCCCCTAATCGTGTTCCCAAATCATACACCTCTTTTATAGGGGTTCACATTTACTCATAAGAGGGTGAATGGTTTGAAAAATCATGTGCTAACTATGTAATTCCCCTCTATCCAGGGTTTCATGATTTGCTACGTTGGGGCACACAGTTTTCCCTGACCACGCGCCAACCATGAACAACCATTTTTTCCTTCAATTTTCTCAAATTTCCACCCAAAAGCACCCCAAAGTAAAACCCAAATGAAAAGTACTCAATAAAAGGAAAAATAATACATTTAAATGAGCCCGAGAAAACTCCAAAAAATGTCAAGATCTTACAATCTCCCTGCCTTATAAAAACTCATTCCCAAGCTTGACTCCCAGGCCTCTCTAAGATTCCGAGTCAAAAATATTGGGCTATTGATCCCTCATATCTGCCACCATTCTCATGTTTCCTCCCGAACAAACCCATGCTTCCATAATACATGACCTATCAACATAGTATTTCCCCAAAAAACTTTCTCAATGTGATCTAGCACACATATCAAATGCTCCTCAAAGGACACATCTATCTCGAGGTCAACCTCATCCACATAGATCACATGAGAAGATTTAGGGTGATACTATCATATTTTTGATACATGGAAAAACATCATGAGTAGTGATGAATTTATTTGGAAGATCCAATTGGTACACCATCTACCCAATTCTCTCCACAACCTCAAAAGGTCCAACAAAACTAGGCACCAACTTTCCCTTCCTCTATATCTTGTGGTCACCCAACCTAAGCGACACCCAAAGGAATACATGATCACCCTATAAAAAATATATGGGTCATCTATGTCTATCATCATATGAATTACATATACTCTAAGTTGTATCCATACGCTTCTGATTTAGCTACACCCACTCTAACATATCCTGCACGAGACTCGGTCCTAAAAACTCTAACTCACCGGCCTCCATCTAGCATAGTGGTGATCTGCATGGCCTACCATTAAGAACCTCATATGGTTCCATATGTATAGTTTATTTTAAACTATTATTATAGGAAAACTCCACTAAATCCAAATACTTCTCCCAAGACCCATTGATGTTAAGAACACACACCCACAACATATCCTCATTCACCTGTATAGTACGCTCCGACTTCCCATCTATCTATGGGTGGAAGGTCATACCCAATAATACCTATGTAATGAGTGCCTTCTGTAATCCCTACCAAAAGTGTGAAGTGAAACCTGAGGCATGAAATGAAACTATAGTCGGTGTCACCCCATACAGATAGACTATCTCCTGAACATACAAATCCCCCAGCTTCTCTACTGAGAAATTATCTCGTATAGGCAAGAAATGCGCTACTTTCTTCAGCTTATCCACAATAACCAAGATATAATCATTATTCCTAGGAATATTTAGGAGACCCACCAAAAAATTCATTATCATGTCATCCCACTTACATTCTAGAATGGGCAATGGTTGCAGCAAACTTCAACATCATTGATGCTCTACCTTCACTTTTTGATAGGTGTAGCATTGTGTCACAAACCCTGATATCTCCTTTTTCATGCTCTAACACCAAAAATATCATCATAGGTCATGGTAAATTTTGGTCACACCTAGATGTACTTCCCACTTTGAGGCATGATATTCCCACATCAACTCCTCCTACATACTCATAGGTACAACAATCCAATTCTTGACATAGATGATCTCGTCCTCATCTATCGACTAGTATGAAGGTGTCTCCCCGCCTTCAAGGATTCCCCTCAAAGATAAACATTATGGATCCTCATACTTACTACCTCAGATCCATCTTAAAAGTGTAGACTCCACTAAAACCGATATGAGAGTCATCTACTCCTCACTGTCCCAAACCACAATATGCATCTCAGCCAGCAAAGTCATCATCTTCCAATCACTACTAGACTCCTGAATTGTATGATTCTATGTTTTCTTACTCAAAGAGTCATTCACACTGTTTCATTTCCCAAGAATATATACTAGTTAAAAAATCTAACGATTTCATATAATCAACCCATATCCACTGCTGGATATTCAAATCTCACTGTGAGAAGATATACCTTAAGCTCTTATGATTGTTAAACACCATAAACTTCTCACCCAACAGATAATGCCACTAACACTTCAAATCATAAACCACAAATTCTAGTTCGATGTAGTGTATAGGGTAGTTCTATTCATGTGGTATTAGCTATTGAGACCCATATACCATAACTCAATCTCCTTGCATAAACACATCTCTATGTAAAATCCTAGAAGCGTCACAATACACCGTGTACTCCTCACTCGGATCGGGTAGGATCAAGATCAGTGTCGATGTCAAATGCTTATTCAACTTTTTGAAGGACTTCTCACATGACTCCAACCAAACAAAATGTATCCCCTTTTTGGTCAATCCCAAAAGTAGTGATGATAAATGGGAAATGTACTAGATGAATCTCTAATAATATATAGCTAACCCCAGAAAGCTACAAATATCAAATATATTCTTGGACCGCTTCCAAGAAACCACTTCCTGAACCTTCTTTGGGTCTGCTGAAACACCTTACTCCATGATGATGTGTCCCAAGAAGTGTACCTGATCGATCCAAAACTGGTGCTTAGATAGATTGGAATATATCCAATGCTCTATCAGTGTACTCAGGACAATATCAAGATGTTGGGCATAATCATCATGAGTCTTAGAGTACACCAATATATCATCTATAAGTACTACCAAAAATTGATCCAAGTACGGATGAAAGATTCTCTTCATCAAGGCCATAAACACTTATGGTGAATTCATATACCCAAACAACATTACAACGAACTCATATAGGGAATACCTTATTCTGAAAGTAGTCCTTAGTATATCAGAAGTCCAAACTCTTAGCTGATGATACCTTGATCTCAAGTTGATCTTCAAGAACACACAAGATCCTCTCAAATGGTCAAATAGATAATAGATATGTGGAATATGATACTAGATATTTACATTCATCTGGTTCAACTTCTGAAAATCAACACACAAGTGTAGAGTCCCGTCAGCCTTCTTAGCAAACAACACTAGAGAACCCCAAGGAGACGTAATTGGATGGATAAATCCGTTATCCTCCAACACCTCTAGCTAAGTCTTAATATATTGAAGTTTTTTTGGTGTCATTTTTTATGGTGGAGTAAAAACTGGATTACCCCTAACATGAGCTCAATAGTTAATTCCACATATCTCTCAGATGGAATCCCTGAGAAGTCTTCATGAAAAAAATCCTGAAACTATTCCACCACTAGTGGAAAGAAACCATGCTTTACACCTCCATCATCGAGCAATAAACTAAAAACCTAGGCTATGAGCTCTCCTAGTTGCTGAGTAATTGGACCTGATCAGCCTACCTGGATATCCCACTCCCCATAATGAATATAATGTTCACCCTTAGGAGATGTAAAAGTAACTCTCCTCCAATAAAAATCAATGTGGGATCGGTACATGACTAGCTAGCCCATAACCATTTTTAGGTCAAATCTAGACATGTAAAGAATATAGAGATCCCAGAGAAAATATTACTCCTCAATCTCAAGAGAACATCCCTTGCACAAGCATATATATCTAGATCATTCTCCCAATGGTGTATCTATCGTCATAACCCCTATTATAAACTCAACCTCCAGGATCAAACCATTAACATGTTTTGCAGATATAAGGGAATGAGAGGAACTGGTATAAAATAAGGCACTAGATAATGTAGAACCAACAAGAATAGTACCTCTCACTGTCGATGGTCTAGCCTCTCCATCCACAAGTGTAGGCTGAATAGAATGCAACTATCATTAACCTCTTCCCTATTCCATAGTCTGACCCCTTGAGTTGCACCACTTTTCTGATATGGGTGCTCTTTTCTAGAATCACCACATTTACTGCCTCTATCACCTCATCCAGTAGAACTCCAGCTACCAGACTAATATAGAACAAAAGAACCTCTTCCTGCACTCTAGTTTTTATAGATCCTCCATCACTAACCCTCTTTCTTATGTTCCTATAGAACCTCTGTAAATGTACCATATTTCTGAAAGCTCGACACTCTGTTGGTGGTTGGGGAAAATGTTTACGAAAGTGTCCTAGATTACTTCACTGGTGGAAATAAACTTGGGTAAGATCCTGAATAACTGATCCCCCTGATTGGCCACTCTACTTCCCACTACTATTTCAAAATTTCTCATAATAATGCTTCTCTATCTTGAAATATGTACCTCCAGATCATCCAGAGTGACCACCTGTCCGCCACTAGAAGCCTCCTTCAGGTTCCCCTCCATGATGAGATTCGGATTTACCACTTCTAAAAAATTATTTATCCAGAAGATATTCACATGGGACTTAATTTCACACTTAAGTCTATCCTAAAATCATTTTTATGAATTAGCCTCATCCACCACCAATGTTGGAGAAAAGCACCACAAATCAGTGAAGCGTTCAGCATAGTCCATCAAATACATGTTCCCCTAAGTCAATATCATGAACTCAGCTGCTCTCTCCTACCTAAGCATCTCTAGATAAAAGTTCTCAAAGAAATTATCTTGAAAGTACTTACACTCCATATTCTCCAACAGTCCATCCTGAGACTGGATGTCCCACCAATGTTTCACCTAACCATGCAACATGTAAGCATCTAGCTTGACTCTCTTCTTAGCAGGAGTCTCCAAGTGGTCAAGTATAATGTAACACCCCAATATTTTATAGTATGTTATTTATTCAAAGTAATTCAATAACTTTCATTACATGCAACACCGAGTTCAAGTGCACCATAACTTACCAAACTAGCCGTTCAAAAGAGGATATGAATAGTATTAACTGAATTTTGAACTATATATAATACTTATAATTTTATAATCCATATTACGAGTTTCTTATACATAATGTAAGAACTAATTCATTTTTTTTCAGATAAAAGAATTATTTTTAAAAAAAATGCACTTTTACCACCTTTTAATGGTAAACCATTTTTAAATCCAATATTTGAAACTTTTATACATTCAATTTGACAAAATAAACTTTTTCTTTAGAATCAGTACATAAGAATTTAGTTTATATAATTTTTTGGTGTTTTTCTGATAACTTTCATATTTGGGTGAATAGTGAAAAATACTATATTTTAACTAAAAACAACTTTTTTAATAAAAATAATTTATAGTGTTAAATTATAAATTTTAATGGTTTTGAAGTATAAATATATTATATTTTTACAATTTAATCCAATTATGGTCATTTTAAGTAATTTCACATTGATATTGGACATAAACAAGTGTTAATCTTTTGATATATATTATTTCTTAAAAATATGCCTTTTGGTTTTGACAACAAGAATTAATTTTAAATTAATAAATGCAACTTCTAGGTTTTTAATTTGGTAAAGTGGACTTCATTTTTGGTTTTGTAATATCGAAATTATATTAGGGTGAAATTTTGGTACTTTTCGGATAACTTTTATATTTTGATGAATAGTGAAAATTACTAAATTATAATTAAAAACAACTTTTTTAATCGAAATAATTAATAGTGATAAATTATGAATTTGAGTGGTTTTAAAGTATATTTAGAATATAGTTTTACCATTTAATACAATGTTGGTCATTGTACGTAATTTCACATTTAAACCGGATATAAACAAGTGTCAATCTTTTTATACTTATTAATTCTTAAAAACACACTTTTTGTTTTGACAGCGGGAATTAATTTTAAATTAATTTCTGCCACTTCTATGTTTTGAATTTGGAAAAATGGATTCCATATTTGGAATCAGGATGTCTAAATTGTGTAAATAGTTAACTCTTAGTTTTAGAAATTTTGAATAATTACTTTGGTAAATATTTTATTTACCATGGTTAAAGGGTAAATCCAGTAAATAAGGGTAAAAAAATAATATTATAATAATATTAATTTACCCTAAAATGTGTCCAAACCCTATTTGTTGATACAAGTCCAACAATGGACATCTTTGGGTCGATTTTGGGACCCCATGGATATAGCATCCCGCCTTTTTATCACATAAACTTTCATTACATTTTACAAAACCGAGGATCTTTAAGGTTTAGTGTCTTGGAAACTAGGAACTTTAAACATGAAAACATAAAACATTCTTCTAAAACACTTGAAAGGATTATACTCATGTTCATCCTAGGTTCATTACTGCATCACATAACCTGGGGACATACATCAAAAGAAAGGGTGAGCAAAAAGCCCAGTAAGGAAAACAAGAGAAACATTTTACACGTGAACTTGAGATACTTCAATAAGGTCATGAAAAGAACTTTAAGGCATGAGAATGAAATAATGAGGCATATCATAATAAAAATAAAATTTTCATAACTTGAATATGTGGCTGAAACATTTAATATTGACAATCATTTCGTTTCACCAAGGTCCATCCCCAAGGTGTCATTAAAAATTACCAAGGTTATTCACCAAGGTATCAGTCTAAAAAGTCATCTCTAGAGATTAAGTCTTTACCCAATGCATTGGAGCGCTATCTGGGCGCACCCTTGACATTTATTTATTATCATGTGAGCCACATATATCATCATCAATCATTTCATAAATAACCCATATAGCATAAAATAAATGCGTTTCATTTCATAATCATAACGTTTTAAAAACTGCTTTATAGACATGATCATTATGTCACTTTAAACCCACGAAAAAGGGAAAGAGGGTTTCATGTATGTAAATCCCAGAATTTAAAATAGAAAATTTTGATATATATGTGAATAACCCTGTATAAATAAGAGCTTTGAGTATTCACTTAATAACATAAAATAATTTTGAGATAAAGAGGGAGGAATTTTGAGACGAAAACTATGCAGCACAACGTCTATGATACATGGTTTTAGAAAAAGTTGGAAAGAGAGGGGAAATGGGTCACCCACTCAAAAATGATACATAAAACAGTAGTGGAACAAAATATAAAGTATTTAAGAACATGGTAATGAAATTTTAATGATATACCATTTGAAACGAAGAACTTGAAAGGAAGACAAAAAAAATAAGATTTCTCTTATGAGAATTCGGCAGCCTAACGACGTCACTTAAAACTTCCAAAAATGGATTGATGAGATCAAATAGGGACTCTCGTCATATGAACATAAATGATCAGTATGATATATATAGAGATCATACCCCAACATAAAAAGTAACTTGAAAGACTTGACATGAAAATAGATCTTGAAAATGAGAAGGGTGAAAGAACCCCTTAGAAATTCGATAGCCTAACAGCGTCACTTAAACTTCAACAAAAATGAATTGATGAGATCAAATAGGGTCTCTCATAATATGAACATAAAATATCAGTATGATAGATATATATATCATACCCCAATATAACAAAAAGGAACTTGAAAGAATTGACAGGAAAGTAGAACTTCAAAACGAGAAGGGTGAAGAACCACTTAAAAATCCGGCAGCCTAACAACGCCACTTAAAACTTAAAAATACTGAATTGAAGAGATAAAATGGGGTCTCTCATCATATGGTCATAAAAGATCAGTATGATAGATATAGAGATCATACCCCAACATAACAAAAAGGAGCTTGAAAGAATTGACATGAAAGTAGAACTTCAAAACGAGAAGGGTGAAGAACCACTTAAAAATTCAGCAGCCTAACGGCGCCACTTAAAACATCAAAGTACTGAATTGAAGAGATAAAATGGTGTATCTCATCATATGATCATAAAAGATAAGTATGATAGATATATAGATCATACCCCAACATAACAAAAAGGAACTTGAAAGAATTGACATGAAAGTAGAACTTCAAAATGAGAAGGGTGAAGAACCACTTAAAAATTCGGTAGCCTAACGGCGCCACTTAAAACATCAAAGTACTGAATTGAAGAGATAAAATGGGGTCTCTCATAATATGATCATAAAATATCAGTATTATAGATATAGAGATCATACCCCAACATAAAAAAAAGGAACTTGAAAGAATTGACATGAAAGTAGAACTTCAAAATGAGAAGGGTGAAGAACCACTTAAAAATTCGGCAGCCTAACGGTGCCACTTAAAACATCAAAGTACTAAATTGAAGAGATAAAATGGGATCTCTCATAATATGATCATAAAAGATCAGTATGATAGATATAGAGATCATAACCCAATATAACAAAAAGGAACTTGAAATAATTGACATGAAAGTAGAACTTCAAAATGAGAAGGGTGAAGAACAACTTAAAAATTCGGCAGCCTAACGGCGCCACTTAAAACATTAAAGTACTGAATTGAAGAGATCAAATGGGGTCTCTCATAATATGATCATAAAATATCAGTATGATAAATTTAGAGATCATACCCCAACATAATAAAAAGGAACTTGAAATACTGTACATGAAAATAGATCTTGAAAAATGAGAAGGGAGAAAGAATCCGTTACAAAAATTTCGGCAGCCTAACGACGCCACTTAAAACTTCATAAAACGAAATAATGAGAGTAAGAGTGGATCTCTAATTATGTGAACATGAAAAGGGAAGTAAGAGGAGTATAAAATAACACTCTTTAACATAAGAACATGGAGCATAAAAGAAATTACATGAAAGAGATTTCTTGAAAAGAAAGAGAGAGATCGAATCCCTTACCTTAAAACGTGACTCTTAAAACTCAAAGGTTGGGACCTTGAGGGCTTGGGGGAACCTTGGGAGGACTCCTTGGGAGGTAATGAGACTATAAATTCGTTGGGGGAGAGTGGGGAGTCGAATGGATGAGATTATGGATTGGTATTTATAGGGAAAGTGAGGGGACAAGGCATTAATGGCCAAGGGACACCTCATTAGTGGTTTTGGCAAAACCATGGGCTTTCCCATGGTATTTGCCCATGGTATTGGCCACTTGGAACACATCATACCTTATCTTACTATTCATAAGTCGACCATATTGATTACATACTTAATACATCATTTAATGATGTCATTAAACACCCGTAACTTAAAAACTGTATTTTCACTATTCATCGAAAATTCATTTTTTCAGAAAAAACCCCAAAAATTACCATAACATAATATCGGTGCTCTGAATTCAAAAATGAAATCCATTTTATAAAAATAATTTTTTTAAATATTTTTAATTTAATTTTTAATTAAAAAAACACTATTCACTCGAAAAAAACTAATACTTGAATAATAATTTATGAAACCGTTATTTAACCATTTTATTGAATCACATTACTTAATCAAGGTGCCTATATTATATTAATACTTTATTTAAGTGAGATTACTAATTCATTTGGAGACATTACTAATCCTAATCATAAAATCACTATTCATAATTTACTATTCATCAAAAATCAAGTTGATCTTATTAGACTCTAAATTTCGTACCGAACATAATTGTAGAAGACCATTTTTTGAAAATCATTACACATTTTTAATTATTTAAGGTTTACATAAACATTTTTAAAATATCCTTTTTCTAAAATTCATCAAAAATATGCATACTATATTTATCCAGTCATTTAAAAATTCATAAACTTCATCATAAAAAGAAATCCCAATTTTTATTTAAAAAAAATGATTACACAAGGCAGTTACGGTCTCCTTACATAGCCCCCTACCACACCAGCATAGGACCTAAGTTTAAGGTGTGCTAAGGTGAGAGAATTTGAGGGAGGATCGGCTAACATCGCACGAGTAGTAATTTCTATCAGTTTGAACTTCTCGCAAATATGATTCCGTTCTAGCTTCACACGATGAAGTTCGGCTTGGGTTTGGTCTATAGCAAAGCCCAGTGGTGCTACCTCTTTCCCAAGTTCTGTTAGATGGGCTTCGATCGGTCCAAGACTACTAGGTGAGGCCATCGAATCTCATTTCTATAATAATTAACCAAGATTACTTGTATTTAGAGACAATAATCAAAATGTTTAGTTTCCAGCGGTCATATTGACCAATGGTCATATAATCGTCTAAACCCAATGGTCTCATTTTAATTATAATCATGTTATCAAATGAAACATTTTTGTTGAGTATAAAAATAAAATAAAATAACACATAAAATTAGGAAACAAGATTTATTCAAAATTTCGGGTCGTTACATTCTTCCCCCCTTAAGAAATTGCATCCTCACAATTTTTAAAATTGGGTTTTAAAATTTCATTGAAAGTCCCACATCGGAAAAGGTGTCAGTGAAATTATTACTTTAAAAGAAAGAAAGGGAAGTACAAAGGTCACCCGAGTTAACCCACACTAGGATTCCATGTAGGAAAACATGGACATGGAAGAAAAACAAAGGGTCAAGTTCTGTGGGAGAGTGATAGAGAATATGATTAGGAGAAAGTTACCCATAAGAAAATCCCAAACTTATGATGTGTGTAAACGGTCTTTGATTACCTAGTAGGAAACGTAAACCAACAACGTTTTTGTTTTACGTTCCTTTTCATAATTTTGAGGAATTCATTTACAACATAAAATAAAAACATAAGAAAATATACCTATCTTCATGTAGATTTTCATCCTTTAATAAGTTTCTACCCAAAACTAATCTTTTCTCCAAACTATGATCATTCAAAACTGCTTGGTCTCATCAAAACACAAGAATCATCTTCTAGAGAATCACATAATCCACAAAAGATTAACTATCTATTTCTTCTATCTTTAAACATTATCCCAAAAATAGAAAGGGTAAGGTAAAACAACTCTTAAAAAAGAAATAATCCCATAGGAATGGAAACTACCTTTAAATCTTCAAAGTTCCATGGTACTACCCATAGTTCATCATTGACCATTCCATAAATAACGGTCATTAAGATTCCTCAAAATAAACCAAACTAATATTGAAACCCAAATACAAGAAGGATTTGATAACATAGTCTTCCAAAATAAACTTCATTGTTCATCTCCAAACAACATCAACCACTCCTAACATCTTATAACAAAATTAGCTAACCTAAACATATTTTACCCAAGATAGGTTAATCATTTCCATAAGTAACCAAAATTACTATAAGTCCACCTTAAATTCATCGATTATTTAAAATATAAGTCAACCTTACTCCTCAATGAAAATACCGTAGTAATCTATCTACCTCGATCATATAGGGTCCCCAAAATAGTGAACGTCTTCCAAAATAATAATCATATTTTAATCCCCTAATCATCCCTGTCATATTAATACGACGATCATCGCATTTACTATCACATTGGTTGTTGGGAAATGTTCTTCCATTTACCTCCATTAACTAAGAAAGGAAACTATAATTAGGGGCTTAAATACTTAGCCAATAATCATGAAAAGGAACCGAAAATATATAAGGATAACTTGTAGAAGAAAAGTATAACCTAACTTGTGATCCCCTAGCTTCCCATCTAGGTTATCCATGATCACATATTCTTATGTGAATCTTTATTTTATTTTATTTTTGTTCCTTTAACAATGGTTCATACTAAGCTTATGAATTTACCAAAGCATATCCCCCGGGCGTGTCGTAACCAAGAGTGCAGCAAGGCCCGTTGTCGTGTACCGGTTCCCGTTTGAGTCTAGATCAAAGCGGTGTTTTAGGGTTTTAACCCTATGTACATCTATGCCAGAGCCACCTCTACCTGCTCGTATCCAGACAGGGATGTATTTTCTTGGCAACCCCTTACTCAATACTCACCAAAATACCAGGAACATTTCCTATATTTTAACTTTTCTATAGGATTCTTCTTAAAGTTTTCGTATCCTAATTTCCATAAATAACTAAACCATCCCTTGATACCAACTATAGCATCCCGCCTTTTTATCACATAAACTTTCATTACATTTTACAAAACTGAGGATCTTTAAGGTTTAGTGTCTTGGAAACCAGGAACTTTAAACATGAAAAGATAAAAAATTCTTCTAAAACACTTGAAAGGATTCTCCTCATGTTCATCCTAGGTTCATTACTGTATCACATAACCTGGGGACATACATCAAAAGAAAGGGTGATCAAAAATCCCAGTAAGGGAAACAAGAGAATCATTTTACATGTGAACTTGAGATACTTCAATAAGGTCATGAAAAGAACTTTAAGGCATGAGAATGAAATCATGAGGCATATCATAATAAAAATAAAATTTTCATAACTTGAAGATGTGGCTGCAACATTTAATGTTGACAATCATTTCGTTTCACCAAGGTCCATCCCCAAGGTGTCATTAAAAATTACCAAGGTTATTCACCAAGGTATCAGTCTAAAAAGTCATCTCTAGAGATTAAGTCTTTACCCAATGCATTGGAGAGCTATCTGGGCGCACCCTTGACATGTCTTTATTATAATGTCAGCCACATATATCATCATCAATAATTTCATAAACAACCCATATAGCATAAAATAAATGGGTTTCATTTCATAATCATAACGTTTTAAAAACTGCTTTATAGACATGATCTTTATGTCATTTTAAACCCACGGAAAAGGGAAAGAGGGTTTCATGTATGTAAATCCCAGAATTTAAAATAGAACATTTTGATATATATGTGAATACCCCTGTAGAAATAAGAGCTTTGAGTATTCAATTAATAACATAAAATAATTTTGAGATAAAGAGGGAGGAATTTTGAGAGGAAAACTATGCAGCATAACGTCTATGATACATGGTTTTAGAAAAAGTTGGAAAGAGAGGGGACATGGGTCACCCACTCAAAAATGATACATAAAACAGCAGGGGAACAAAATATAAAGTATTTAAGAACATTTTAATTAAATTTTAATGATATACCATTTGAAACGAAGAACTTGAAAGGAATACAAAAAAATAAGATTTCTCTTATGAGAATTCGGCAGCCTAACGACATCACTTAAAACTTCCAAAAATGGATTGACGAGATCAAATAGGGTATCTCGTCATATGAAAATAAATGATAAGTATGATAGATATATTGATCATAACCCAACATAAAAAGGAACTTGAAATACTTGACATGAAAATAGATCTTGAAAATGAGAAGGGTGAAAGAACCCCTTATAAATTTGACAGCCTAACGACGTCACTTAAACTTCAACAAAAATGAATTAATGAGATCAAATAGGGTCTCACATCATATGAACATAAAATATAAGTATGATAGATAGAGATATCATACCCCAACATAACAAAAAGGAACTTGAAAGAATTTACATGAAAGTAGAACTTCAAAACGAGAAGGGTGAAGAACCACTTAAAAATCCGGTAGCCTAACAACGCCACTTAAAACTTCAAAATACTGAATTGAAGAGATCAAATGGGGTCTCTCATCATATGTTCATAAAAGATAAGTATGATATATATAGAGATCATACTCCAACATAACAAAAAGGAACTTGAAAAAATTGACATGAAAGTAGAACTTCAAAATGAGAAGGGTGAAGAACCACTTAAAAATTCGGCAGCCTAAGGACGCCACTTAAAACATCAAAGTACTGAATTGAAGAGATAAAATGGGGTCTCTCATAATATGATCATAAAATATCAGTATGATATATATAGAGATCATACCCCAACATAAAAAAAAGGAACTTGAAAAAATTGACATGAAAGTAGAACATCAAAATGAGAAGGGTGAAGAACCACTTAAAAATTCGGCAGCCTAACGGTGCAACTGAAAACATCAAAGTACTGAATTGAAGAGATAAAATGGGGTCTCTCATCATATGATAATAAAAGATAAGTATGATAGATATAGAGATCATAACCCAACATAACAAAAAGGAACTTGATAGAATTGACATGAAAGTAGAACTTCAAAATGAGAAGGGTGAAGAACCACTTAAAAATTCGGCAGCCTAACGGCGCCACTTAAAACATAAAAGTACTGAATTGAAGAGATCAAATGGGGTCTCTCATCATATGATCATAAAATATCAGTATGATAAATATAGAGATCATACCCCAACATAACAAAAAGGAACTTTAAATAATTGACATGAAAGTATAACTTCAAAATGAGAAGGGTGAAGAACAACTTAAAAATTCGGCAGCCTAACGGCGCCACTTAAAACATCAAAGTACTAAATTGAAGAGATAAAATGGGGTCTCTCATCATATGATCATAAAAGATCAGTATGATAAATTTAGAGATCATACCCCAACATAATAAAAAGTAACTTGAAATACTTTACATGAAAATAGATCTTGAAAAATGAGAAGGGAGAAAGAATCCGTTACAAAAATTTCGGCAGCCTAACGGCGCCACTTAAAACTTTATAAAACGAAATAATGAGAGTAAGAGGGGATCTCTCATTATGTGAACATGAAAAGGGAAGCAAGAGGAGTATAAAATAACACCCTTTAACATAAGTACACTGAGCATAAAAGAAATTACATAAAAGAGATTTCTTGAAAAGAAAGGGAGAGATCAGATCCCTTACCTTAAAATGTGACTCTTAAAACTCAAAGGTTGGGACCTTGAGGGCTTGGGGGCACCTTGGGAGGAATCCTTGGGAGGTAATGAGACCAGAAATTCGTTGGGGGATCTTGGGGAGTCGAATGGATGAGAGGATGGCTTGGTATTTATAGGGAAAGTGAGGGGACAAGGCATTAATGGCCAAGGGACACCTCATTAGTGGTTTTGGCAAAACCATGGGCTTGCCCATGGTATTTGCCCATGGTATTGGCCACTTGGAACACCTCATACCTTATCTTACTATTCATAAGTCGACCATATTGATTAAATACTTAATACATCATTTAATGATGTCATTAAACACTCGTAACTTAAAAATTGTATTTTCACTATTCATCGAAAATTCATTTTTTCAGAAAAAACCCCAAAAATTACCATAATATAATATCGGTGCTCTGACTTCAAAAATGAAATCCATTTTATAAAAATAATTTTTTTAAATATTTTTAATTTAATTTTTAATTAAAAAAACACTATTCACTCGAAAAAAACTAATACTTGAATAATAATTTATAAAACTGTTATTTAACCTTTTTATTGAATCACATTACTTAATCAAGGTGCCTCGATTATATTAATACTTTCTTTAAGTGAGATTACTAATCCATTTGGACACATTACTAATCCTAATCATAAAATCACTATTCATAATTTACTATTCATCAAAAATCAAGTTGATCTTATTAGACTCTAAATTTCGTACTGAACATAATTGTAGAAGACCATTTTTTGAAAATCATTACACATTTTTAATTATTTAAGGTTTACATAAACATTTTTAAAATATCCTTTTTCTAAAATTCATAAAAAATATGCATACTATATTTATCCGGTCATTTAAAAATTCATAAACTTCATCATAAAAAGAAATCCCAATTTTTATTTAAAAAAAAGGATTACACAAGGCAGTTACGGTCTCCTTACATAGCCCCCTACCACACCAGCATAGGACCTAAGTTTAAGGTGTGCTAAGGTGAGATAATTTGAGGGAGGCTCGGCTAACATCGCACAAGTAGTAATTTCTATCAGTTTGAACTTCTCGCAAAGACGATTCCGTTCTAGATTCACACGATGAAGTTCGTCTTGGGTTTGGTCCAGAGCAAAGCCCAGTGGTGCTACCTCTTTCCCAAGTTCTGTTAGATGGGATTTGATCGGTCCAAGACTACTGGGTGAGGCCATCGAATCTCCTTTCTATAATAATTAACCAAGATTACTTATATTTAGAGACAATAATCAAAACGTTTAGTTTCCAGCGGTCATATTGACCAATGGTCATATAACCGTCTAAACCCAACGGTCTCATTTTAATTATAATCATGTTATCAAATGAAACATTTTTGTTGAGTATAAAAATAAAATAAAATAACACATAAAATTAGGAAACAAGATTTATTCAAAATTTCGGGTCGTTACATTCTTCCCCCCTTAAGAAATTGCGTCCTCGCAATTTTTAAAATTGGGTTTTGAAATTTCATTGAAAGTCCCACATCAGAAAAGGAGTCAGTGAAATTATTACTTTAAAAGAAAGAAAGGGAAGTACAAAGGTCACCCGAGTTAACCCACACTAGGATTCCATGTAGGAAAACATGGACATGGAAGAAAAAAAAAGGTTCAAGTTCTGGGGGAGAGTGATAGAGACCATTATTAGGAGAAAGTTAACCATAAGAAAATCCCAAACTTATGATGTGTGTAAACGGTCTTTGATTACCTAGTAGGAAAATTAAACCAACAACGTTTTTTTTTACGTTCCTTTTCATAATTTTGAGGAATTAATTTACAAAATAAAACAAAAACATAAGAAAATATACCTATCTTTATGTAGAGTTTCATCCTTTAATAAGTTTCTACCCAAAACTAATCTTTTCTCCAAACTATGAGCATTCAAAACTACTTGGTCTCATCAAAACACAAGAATCATCTTCTAGAGAATCACATAATCCACAAAAGATTAACTATCTATTTCTTCTATCTTTAAACATTATCCCAAAAACAGAAAGGGTAAGGTAAAACAACTCTTCAAAAAGAAAGAATCCCATAAGAATGTAAACTACCTTTAAATCTTCAAAGTTCCATGGTACTACCCATAGTTCATCATTGACCATTCCATAAATAACGGTCATTAAGATTCCTCAAAATAAACCAAACTAATATTGAAACCCAAATACAATAAGGATTTGATAACATAGTCTTCCAAAATAAACTTCATTGTTCATATCCAAATAACATCAACCACTCCTAACATCTTATAACAAAAGTAGCTAACCTAAACATATTTTACCCAAGATAGGTTAATCATTTCCATAAGTAACCTAAATTACTATAATCCCACCTTAAATTCATCGATTATTTAAAATATAAGTCAACCTTACTCCTCAATGAAAATACCGTAGTAATCTATTTACCTCGATCATATAGGGTCCCCAAAATAGTGAACTTCTTCCAAAATAATAATCATATTTTAATCCCCTAATCATCCCTGTCATATTAATACGACAATCGTCGCATTTCCTATCACATTGGTTGTTGGGAAATGTTCTTCCATTTCCCGCCATTAACTAAGAAAGGAAACTATAATTAGGGGCTTAAATACTTAGCCAATAATCATGAAAAGGAACCGAAAGCATATAAGGATAACTTGTAGAAGAAAAGTATACCCTAACTTGTGATCCCCTAGGTTCCCATCTAGGTTATCCATGATCATATATTCTTCTGTGTATCTTTATTTTATTTTATCTTTGTTCCTTTAACAATGGTTCATACTAAGCTTATGAATTTACCAAAGCATATCCCTCGGGCGTGTCGTAACCAAGAGTGCAGCAAGACCCGTTTTCATGTACCAGTTCCCGTTCGAGTCTAGCTCAAAGCGATGTTTTCGGGTTTTACCACTATGTACATCTGTGCCAAAGCCACCTCTACCTGCTCATATCCAGACAGGGATGTATTTTCTTGGCAACCCCTTACTCAATACTCACCAAAATACCAGGAAGATTTCCTATATTTTAACTTTTCTATAGGCTTCTTCATAAAGTTTTCGTATCCTAATTTCCACAAATAACTAAACCATCCTTTGATACCAACTATAGCATCCTGCCTTTTTATCACATAAACTTTCATTACATTTTACAAAATCGAGGATCTTTAAGGTTTAGTGTCTTGGAAACCAGGAACTTTAAACATGAAAACATAAAACATTATTCTAAAACACTTTAAAGGCTTCTCCTCATGTTCATCCTAGGTTCATTACTGCATCACATAACCTGGAGACATACATCAAAAGAAAGGGTAAGAAAAATTACCAGTAAGGGAAACAAGAGAAACATTTTACATGTGAACTTGAGATACTTCAATAAGGTCATGAAAAGAACTTTAAGGCATGAGAATAAAATCATGAGGCATATCATAATAAAAATAAAATTTTCATAACTTGAAGATGTGGCTGCAACATTTAATATTGACAATCATTTCATTTCACCAAGGTCCATCCCCAAGGGGTCATAAAAAATTACCAAGGTTATTCACTAAGGTATCAGTCTAAAAATTCATCTCTAGAGATTAAGTCTTTACCCAATGCATTGGAGCGCTATCTGGGTGCACCCTTGACATGTATTTATTATCATGTGAGACACATATATCATCATCAATCATTTCATAAACAACCCATATAGCATAAAATAAATGGGTTTCATTTCATAATCATAACGTTTTAAAAACTGCTTTATAGACATGATCTTTATGTCACTTTAAACCCACAGAAAAGGGAAAGAGGTTTTCATGTATGTAAATCCTAGAATTTAAAATAGAAAATTTTGATATATATGTGAATACCCCTATAGAAATAAGAGCTTTTAGTATTAACTTAATAACATAAAATAATTTTTAGATAAAGAGGGAGGCATTTTGAGTCGAAAACTTTGCAGCATAACGTCTATGATACATGGTTTTAGAAAAAGTTGGAAAGAGTGGGGAAATGGGTCACCCACTCAAAAATGATACATAAAACAGTAGGGGAACAAAATATAAAGTATTTAATAACATGGTAATGAAATTTTAATGATATACCATTTGAAACGAAGAACTTGAAAGGAAGACAAAAAAAATAAGATTTCTCTTATGAGAATTCGGCAGCCTAACGACGTCACTTAAAACTTCCAAAAATGGATTGACGAGATCAAATAGGGTCTCTCGTTATATGAAAATAAATGATAATTATGATAGATATATATATCATAACCCAACATAAAAAAAAACTTTAAATACTTTACATGAAAATAGATCTTGAAAATGAGAAGGGTGAAAGAACCCCTTAGAAATTCGACAGCCTAACGGCGTCACTTAAACTTCAACAAAAATAAATTGATGAGATAAAATAGGGTCTCTCATCATATGAACATAAAATATCAGTATGATAGATATAGAGATCATAACCCAACATAACAAAAAGGAACTTGAAAGAATTGACATGAAAGTAGAACTTCAAAACGAGAAGGGTGAACAACCACTTAAAAATCCGGCAGCCTAATAGCGCCACTTAAAACCTCAAAATACTGAATTGAAGAGATCAAATGGGGTATCTCATCATATGGTCATAAAAGATCAGTATGATAGATATAGAGATCATACACCAACATAACAAAAAGGAACTTGAAAAAATTGACATGAAAGTAGAACTTCAAAACGAGAAGGGTGAAGAACCACTTAAAAATTCGGCAGCCTAACGGCGCCACTTAAAACATCAAAGTACTGAATTGAAGAGATAAAATGGGGTCTCTCATCATATGATCATAAAATATCAGTATGATAGATATATAGATCATACCCCAACATAACAAAAAGGAACTTGAAAGAATTGACATGAAAGTAGAACTTCAAAATGAGAAGGGTGAAGAACCACTTAAAAATTCGGCAGCCTAACGGCGCCACTTAAAACATCAAAGTACAAAATTGAAGAGATCAAATGGGGTATCTCATCATATGATCATAAAATATTAGTATGATAGATATAGAGATCATACCCCAACTTAACAAAAAGGAACTTGAAATAATTGACATGAAAGTAGAACTTCAAAATGAGAAGGGTGAAGAACCACTTAAAAATTCGGCAGCCTAATGGCACCACTTAAAACATCAAAGTACTGAATTGAAGAGATCAAATGGGGTCTCTAATCATATGATCATAAAATATCAGTATGATAGATATAGAGATCATACCCCAACATAACAAAAAGGAACTTGAAAGAATTGACATGAAAGTAGAACTTCAAAATGAGAAGGGTGAAGAACAACTTAAAAATTTGGCAGCCTAACGGTGCCACTTAAAACATCAAAGTACTGAATTGAAGAGATCAAATGGGGTCTCTCATCATATGATCATAAAAGATTAGTATGATAAATTTAGAGATCATACTCCAACATAATAAAAAGGAACTTGAAATACTCTACATGAAAATAGATCTTGAAAAATGAGAAGGGAGAAAGAATCCGTTACAAAAATTTCGGCAGCCTAACGGCGCCACTTAAAACTTCATAAAACGAAATAATGAGAGTAAGAGGGCATCTCTCATTATGTGAACATGAAAAGGGAAGTAAGAGGAGTATAAAAGAACACCCTTTAACATAAGAATATGGATCATAAAATAAATTTCATAAAAGAGATTTCTTGAAAAGAAAGAGAGAGATCAGATCCCTTACCCTAAAACGTGACTCTTAAAACTCAAAGGTTGGGAACTTGAGGGCTTGGGGGAACCTTGGGAGGACTCCTTTGGAGGTAATGAGACTAGAACTTAGTTGGGGGAGAGTGGGGAGTCGAATGGATGAGAGTATGGCTTGGTATTTATAGGGAAAGTGAGGGGACAAGGCATTAATGGCCAAGGGACACCTCATTAGTGGTTTTTGCAAAACCATGGGCTTGCCCATGGTATTTTCTCATGGTATTGGCCACTTGGAACACCTCATACCTTATCTTACTATTTATAAGTCGACCATATTGATTACATACTTAATACATCATTTAATGATGTCATTAAACACTCGTAACTTAAAAACTGTATTTTCACTATTCATCGAAAATTCATTTTTTCAGAAAAAACCCCAAAAATTACCATAACATAATATCGGTGCTCTGACTTCAAAAATGAAATCCATTTTATAAAAATAATTTTTTTAAATTTTTTTAATTTAATTTTTAATTAAAAAAACACTATTCACTCGAAAAAAACTAATACTTGAATAATAATTTATGAAACCGTTATTTAACCATTTTATTGAATCACATTACTTAATCAAGGTGCCTAGATTATATTAATACTTTCTTTAAGTGAGATTACTAATCCATTTGGACAAATTACTAATCCTAATCATAAAATCACTATTCATAATTTACTATTCATCAAAAATCAAGTTGATCTTATTAGACTCTAAATTTCGTACTGAACATAATTGTAGAAGACCATTTTTTGAAAATCATTACACATTTTTAATTATTTAAGGTTTACATAAACATTTTTAAAATATCCTTTTTCTAAAATTCATCAAAAATATGCATACTATATTTATCCGGTCATTTAGAAATTCATAAACTTCATCATAAAAAGAAATCCCAATTTTTATTTAAAACAAAGGATTACACAAGGCAGTTACGGTCTCCTTACATAGCCCCTTACCACACCAGCATAGGACCTAAGTGTAAGGTGTGATAAGGTGAGAGAATTTGAGGGAGGCTCGGCTAACATCACACGAGTAGTAATTTCTATCAGTTTTAACTTCTCGCAAAGACGATTCCTTTCTAGCTTCACACGATGAAGTTCGGCTTGGGTTTGGTCCAGAGCAAAGCCCAGTGGTGCTACCTCTTTCCCAAGTTCTGTTAGATGGGCTTCGATCGGTACAAGACTACTGGGTGAGGCCATCAAATCTACTTTCTATAATAATTAACCAAGATTACTTGTATTTAGAGACAATAATCAAAACGTTTAGTTTCCAGCGGTCATATTGACCAATGGTCATATAACCGTCTAAACCCAACGGTCTCATTTTAATTATAATCATGTTATCAAATGAAACATTTTTATTGATTATAAAAATAAAATAAAATAACACATAAAATTAGGAAACAAGATTTATTCAAAATTTTGGGTCGTTACAATGGAGCCACTTGTAGGTGATAAGGACACCTTATATTAATTAAGTTAAAGTAAATACAAAAATAACATAAGAATATTTCTTTTAGAAAACCAATTTTTACATAGGGTTATATATGTTATATTTTCTACTATAAATATTCATTAGAAAGATAAAAATATTTCCTACATAATGGTATTTTATTTATAATTTTTAGACATTGAATAATTAAATTTATTTATGACATAATAATAATGCAGTATTTTTCTTATTAATGAATGAATCAAATAATTAGTATTATAAATGTTAAAATAAATACAATTTTAAAGTTTTAATGACATACAATAATTTTATTAGTTAATATTACATTTTATGATTGCTTAAGTGAATTTGGATCGAATTAATAAATTTTTTATGACTTTAAAAAAAAATTATTAAATATTGTCAAAATTGACATAAATGAGTTTTTAAAACAAATATTATATTATTAATTGATATTATATTCCTAAAAATATAAGGTTAGGCCAAAGGACTTATATCATGATAGGTGTATAATTAATGTACCACTTGGCAGTCGCTTGGATGTATATAGTAAGTTTACTAACTATATAATATAAAAATACAAAGTGACATGGTAAATGTCAAACTAATTAACTAAGAGTTAAAACTAAAAGATAAGGTTAATATAATGACCCAAACCTGTCTAAAATCTATTGGTTTAAATTATTTAGACCCATCCCCACCTTATACTTTTAATAATACACTTTGGAGCCATTAAAAACCGAATATGAATTTATTATAAATTAATACTTTAAGTTTTTCCTAAAGAGCCCCTCCCCCCCTTATAAAAGGACACCACTTCTAACCAATTATTCATACCTTAAAAGCATTTTGGTTCGGCCAAAATCTGCCCAAATACCCTCTCAACTATCCTACCTTAATTCTAGAGGTATTCCTTTAGTAAGAAAGACGACCTAAGGATCCCTTTTGATCAAATCAAAAGGAAGAACCCGAAGAAGAGGTAATGTTTTCACCACCCTCTTTCAAGTTCCTTTCTTCTTCAACTTCTTCATTATTTGTTATTTACATTCTAAGATAATAACTCCAGTATCTTCTATATATTGTGATGTTATTATAAATATGGTACAACCATATTCAATATTCTATCCATCCTTTGAATGACATGTCACTATACGTGCATATGTACGGCTTACCGTCTCCACGTCGTGGTGTAATTGTTATTCAAAACATTATTATTTTAGATGGGTATGATAATGGTGTGTAATTCATTTAAATAATAAATATAACATGATAATTATTCTGTATATATGATATACCATCCAATTATATATTATTTTAATATCAAAATAAAGATATTATCGCTCATGCGTTCGTACGGACTACCGTCACCATGAACATGATGAGATTCATTCCCCATCGTATCCATGAAAGTATAATTCTCATTTTATGATTAAAAATAATTTTTAAGGACTTGATATCATTCTGTATATGAATAAGATACAACCTATCTATAACAAACACGACTTATGTAACAAAACATATAAAAGAAAACGATTAAGTTAACACCCGAAATGACGATAATACTAAGACATTATTAACAAAGCAATGTTAAAAGATCATATATGATTCTTGTATAATTTAATAAAAATTATTTCACCATTATATAGGAAGTTAAACTACCCTCAACCAAGGAAAAGTACAAGTTAAGGGTTTATTTCACAATCTCTTCATTATCCGAGGTTGTTTATACGTAATTATCTACTGGGATCTCTTTATCATCCACATCCACGTTTCTTAAAAAAGTATTTTAAATCATTCTTACTATTTTATAGACTATGGGTTAAAGTAAATTTTACCCTTTTTGACTTTTTATAAGAAGTTTATAAAGAAATCTTTCTGTCGTTTTCCAAACAAGGTTCTTTTTAACCTTTTCGACAGAATTAAGGTAAGAATGTCTTTTTTAACTTATACAGAGGGTGAGGCTATTTTCCACCATTATAAAATCTTAAAAGCTTCCCTTAAAAGATTATAAGAATATTTTCAAAGTAAATGTTTTAAATATGTGGATTTTAAATGATTTCAAAAAAATATATATTTCTCTCAAATAGTTTTGATTTCATATATATCAACATCCTTTGATGGATTTTAAGCTTATTTGAAGTTGATTTATTATGATACAAAACTTCCATATAGTATTGAAGGTTTTGTGATATGTTTGACTATGGATGTGTTATTTTTACACCATTCATGGTTTATGGAGAAAGTATTTACATTTCGTATGCTAGTTTTAATATAAATGTTTATGTTATGTTTAAACCTGTTCATATGAGGAATGCATTGGACTTAATAGTGACGGGTGGAGCCCTCTATAGCTCATCGATGCATCGGTAGGTCTCATGAGACAAACTAGTGTCTTGGCACAAGTCCTTGACAAAATCTTATTTGTAGTCTTGGCACAGGGTCTTGACTATGTGGTTATGATAGTATGGCATTATGCATTCCATCGTTATGAAATTGGTTATTGATATTTCATGTGATTATTAGACTAGTAGAATATCCATGTGATTAATTAAATGGAATTATTTCATTTTATCTTTGCCATATTATGCTGAAGTTCAAATTTAAAAGGCTTTGGTTTTAGTTATACATTGCCTTAAATGCTTATGTTTATTTATGAAAGTTTCTGCTATATTGTTATCCTTACTGGGCATTTGAGATCCCCCCTTTCTATGTTTTATTTTCCCCAGGATGTGAATAAGTATTTTATGAATAACCTACAGGGATAGTATAAGGGGATATGAGTGTTGAGAAAGATGTTGTTGTAGTTTTCACTTTATGATGTAATGTAAGACTTATGAATGTATCTAGTGTTTCCAAGGCTACTAAACTAATCGGTCTTTCGAGACTTGATATTTTGTGATCCTTCTAATTTTATATAATAATGCACTGACTCTGGGTAACTAGGGTCGGGGCATTACATATAGTCTAGGTAGATTCAATCTAGAACTCATATCCCTCAAGTTCAGCATGTGCAGTAAAAGTAAAAAGGTTCTACAACTGGAACTCCCTCATTAGGTCAAACATGATTTTCAAAACCCTCCCTGGGTCTCTTTCCATGAATTGCATGAAGTGAGTGAAGTTCTCTCAAAACTATTCCCATATTTCCTCAATCAGCACTATTAGTGACTCGGGTTCCACTACCGGTGGAGCATCTCCATCCATACCCACCTGTCATCCTCTCAAAATGAATCGTCATGGCGGCATAACTCTACAATGATAAAAACGCCTCTTAGGAATCATAACAAAACTTAATCACATTTACATAAGAGAGAAACACAACAATCCTAAGACCAGTATTTTCCCCAAACATTTCCACACTGTCAAAACTGAGGTTGTATCACTACCATTAACCATCCTACACCTAGGTCCTAGTTAAAAAGGGTGAATATATATAATTGTTTAAGTTTCTCATTTAGACAACCATTTTTCACATTTTGTATCATTTTAAAGTTTTCAAATTTCAACTTCACATTAGATGCCTTTTTTATTTCAGTTTTAAAAAATAAAGGAAAAAAATTTATGTTCAATAACTTACCCAAACCCCGTTTTCCCATGAATTCCTAAAATGATGCATGTCACAAAATAATCTTGAGTGCCTAGAATGATGCATGAATACTCAAATATCATTCCATTATAGACCATAAGAAAATTCTCAAAAAATCTCAGAAATAATAATCACATCACACAACATGTGAATCACTCAGGGTGAAATAATATTCAACTGTAACAATGAACAAAAATAAAAACAATCCCACCCTGGGCACTTGGGTTTTCCCCCATACATGGGTTTGAAACTCCCATGTATGAGCTTGTTACCAAGGCCTGGCACTTCCTAGTCTCATGTCTACATTTACCAAATAGTAAGACAAAATAAAAAGAAAAGAAAACTCCTCTAATACCACTTTGTAGCGTCCTAACCCAAGTTACACACACTGGTGCCCCAAGTCTAATGATCACATGACATCAAGTATGCCTCCCCATATGATAGAGGCTATAGATTAGCAATGAGGGCCTGGTAATTCAATAATGGGGAGACTATACACTCTTTTATCAGAGTAATGCACCAACAAAAATAAATAATCAATAACAGAATAACATACAACCATAAACAATACCAATATCTCAAGACAATCAAAGCAGGAGATACAATATCAAATCTAAATAAAAAAAATTCCATGCTAATGTATGTGTCAAGTTTCAAAAATGAAAACCCAAAATAAATACACTGAAGAATCCTAGAGGTTCCCAAACCACATATAGTTCCCTCAACCATGCTTTATCCCTGTCAGAACCCAGTTCTTATTTTTGAGGTACGGGTTTCTTCTTTTCTCTTTTCCTTAAGTGTTTTTGAGAAAATAAGAAAAATGGGGAAAATCCAAAAATTTGGGACTACACGCCGTGTACTATTCCACACGCCGTCTACTTTTGGCCATGTGGGATGAGTACACAGGGTGTGTAGCCGTGTCGGTGACGAAGGGTGTAAAAACTGTCTACACGCCGTGTAGTGGTCCCTTAAACGCCATGTAGTCAGTCGGTAGGCGAAACAGTAAGGTGGTAGAAGTAGCTGCCAGTTGGGTGACAGTATACGCTGTGTAGTCAGGAATACACGCCATGTACTCATGTCGACGGGTGAACAGTTTGGCGGTGCCACCAGAGGAACAGTTAAATGAAGGAAGTACACTCCGTGTACTCAAAAGTACACACCGTGTACTTTGTTTTTTTTGCTTAAAATGGGCAGTAGAAAACCCTATTCACAGGGAAGGATTTGAACCAGACGAGAGCTCGAGAGGGGATGACCAAATCTTCGAGGATCCGTCGATCGTGGAACAGGAATCCGATTTCACCTCCGTCGACCTCGTTGGAACCGCACGAGTAAGCCCTCCCACCTCCTTGCGTTGTTCTTGCCAATTCTTCCTCTAAGGGAAGTTATTTTCATTTAAGTGAGTTTTCTTTCACCTCATATCTACCTCGTTCTAGGACGATTCATGTAATGTCATTCGAGTATACGGATCAGGGGCGTTTAAGGTAGGTGGCTTGGTGTTTATATTCCTACTGTTGTGCGTTTTTTTGTACCGTTGTTCCACGAACCCATGTTGGGGTGTCATGTGGATGAGTTCATGGCTATTTTAAATACCTAGAATTGAATAGGTAATTAATTGTGATAATAAACTGCTGTTTGGGATCGTTTCTTGGATCCAGGACCACCCGGGGGGGTGCGTTCGTCTGTTTAGCCATTTGGCCAGGATACCTAAGGGTAAGCCTTTAAAGTAGTGATTGTAGAATTTCCTTGAGAGGAATTGCTTGTGTACTGCTTGTTTACATGTTGGGCATGGACCGATTACCTGTTTAGCCTGAGGGCAGTGTTGTGATTAGCCTGTGGGCATTGTACTATTTAGCCTGTGGGAAACTTCTTCAGTGCCTGTGGGCAGTTGATTCTGTGCCTATGGGTGACACTTCTTACGCCCATGGGCAATATCTGCATGCCTGTGGGAAGATTCTTGTGTTTGGATTCTCTTTACCTGAGGGTAGGGGTTTACGTGTCTGAGGACATTAGCTATTTACTTAGAATATTCACTGTGGTGATATTTTAAATTAAATGATTAAATGGCTATTAAAATGACAATATAACTGGTTAAGTTAGTTACTTTTCAGTACTGCTTACTTTATTGAATTTTACTACTGCACACTATTGTTTCATGATCTCACACAGTTGGGCACGTGCCTTTGGTGGGTGCCTACTATGATTTATTTATCACACCCTGTTTGGGTCATGATTTTCTGCCCAAACTGATTATTTTTCTACCGGTGTAGATAAGGTCAAGGGCCTTATACAGGTACTTGATTGCTGCTGAGGAGTAGGGGAGCATGGGACCGGGCTTAGGCCCACGATTCTATCGGCTGTTTTGTTTTGCTTTGTTGTACTCTGTATCGTATTGTACTGCTTTGTAACATGTTCTGTCTGTTTTCTTAGAACTTGAGGCATGTTGTATCATCTATATATATATATATATATATATATATATATATGACTGTTGGTTATCTTTTACTGCAGTTATTCTATTAAATGTGGATGGTTTATTGTTTCTATTGTTGTTGTATGTTTTTTATTTTATTCCGCTGTGCTACACTTCGACAAATGAGGGAATAGTTTCCCCACTATCTGACCTGGGCCCTCACTGCTAGTCGGCAGCCTCTGGCGTTTGGGGAAATGCACTTGAGGTGACGTGGAGAACTGGGTTCGGGGCACCCGTTGAGTGGCACCCAGATCTGGGACGTTACAAAGTGGTATTAGAGGAGTTCTTTTCTTTGACTTACTATTTGGAGCCTTAGTCAGGGATATGACAGAAACGGTAGTTGGTAATAAGTTGTGCCAGGGCGTAGCTAACCTGTGTATTGGGAAAAGCCAGTCTACCTCGTATTTTTTCAATTTTTCTGATTTTGAAAATTTTACAGTTGATTTGATTTCACCGTTGGGTGACGCACTTGTGATTGTGCTATTTATATTGTATCCATGAGTTCTATTTAGTTGCAACCTGATGAGATGAGGGTATGTCGTCTCATGAATCATTTAGGCACATGATAGAAATCACATGCCATTCATAGTTTCCATGCCATGTAGGTGAATTAGAAATCGTATGTTGTTGTGATAGCTGTTGTGCAAGAAAAGATTGTTGTTGTGATAGCTTCTTGATAAATACCTGCTATGTGGTAGGGTATTTTTGTATGAGCCGGTTGATAGAATGGATGCCAAACTTTGGTTTTTGGGGAGTATGGGCCCTCATTGATCAGAATTTGGTAGATCATTAGATGTTTATTTTGTTATAACACATATAAGATGTCAAACTTTGATTCGTGGGGAGTATGGGCCTTCAAGGGTCAGAATTTGACACTTAGGTGTTGTTTTTTGGTATTTTCTAGGTTCCTGGGAAGTTTTTGAGGAATAATGTCTAGAAAAACCCAGTGTACACGCCATGTAGTACCTTAAACACGCCGTTTATGGCCTTCTGTTCAGGAAGAAAAGAAAAAATTTTGAGTACACGTCGTGTACCCTGAGTACACGCCGTGTAGTCTCTTCCCGTGTCACAAACCGTGTTGGCGGAGACACGGGGAAGGGAAGAGCTTGGGGCTAACACGCCGTGTAGCTTATTTACACACCGTGTAGTGTTGACCCGGAGTCTGCCCATGTAACAAACAACACATATGGAGGAAAACCTAAGACATACACGCCGTGTCCACTATGGAACACGCCGTGTAGTCTGACCTGGGGACCCGACCGTGTAACCAACAACACGGGTTGGTGTAATCCCTTCGTGTACACGCCGTGTGTGTATAGAACATTCCATGTAGTGTGAGTTGTGTGTCCAACTGTGTAACTAACAACATGGGCTGATGAAGCTCGTCTAGTACAAGCCGTGTACCTATGGGACACACCATGTAGTCTCGTCCGAGGATAGACCGTGTGGTTTAGCCATGCGGTAGGGAAACAGGGTGGTGTACATGTCATGTGAAGGTGTAACACGCCATGTAGTGTCAAGCCGAGTAGTCAGCCATGTCACAAACGACATGGGCAGTTGGAAATTACACCATACACACCGTGTAGATATTATACACGCTGTGTAGTTTTGTTCAAACGGGAGCCATGTGGCTTAGCCATGTAGAAGGACCCGGGCAGGGGAAGAGAAGTCAAGTACATGTCGTGTAGTCAGTATACACACCTTGTAGTATTGTTTTGAAAATCTTGAAATACCTTCTTCCTCTTGTTCCCTTTGTGGTTGCTTCGCTTCCAGTCTTTAATAATCTTGAATCTAAGGTGTGTTTTGACCTTGTAGAGTCATGCCGCCAAGACGACCACGCGTTGTTCGCCAGGAGAGTGTCAATGAGTATACTCCAGAGATGGTGGTCCATGGGATACCAGTGGATCCTCCAGCAGAGCCAGATGCGGTGCTAGCCGTTATACCGGACACAGGAGTGGATGTGCAGTTCCGGGAAGGCTTTATGCGGTTTATGCAGACCTTTCAGGGAGCACCGTCGGCTGCCACATCTATGGCTGAGTTGACACGTACCTTCTAGCAGCAACATCTACCTAAGTTTTTAGGGGATGGTGGACCATAGGCTACGGAGTCTTAGCTAGGATCGATGCAGACTATTTTCAAGCATCTTGAGACGCCTCTAGGGAGGTGGGTCAAGATCGTGACATATATGCTGCGTGATTCTGCCAAGAGGTGGTGGGATGTAACCACCCAGACATAACATCACAGAGACATGGCGTGGGAAGAATTTCAGGTAGTATTCTATGACTTCTTCTTCCCAGAGATGCTGAGGGCAGATAGAGCTAGAGAGTTCATGAATCTGCAGTAGGGCGCTATGTCGGTGATGGATTATTCTACTCGTTTCACCTATCTTTAGCATTTTTCACCCGTTCTGGTGGGTGATGAGACGTTGAGAGCCATATGCTTTGAGGATGGTCTTTGTTATGACATCCGAGCGCTGGTGAATGTTTTCAGGTTGCCTTCAGTACATGCTATTGTGAACCAGGCGCTGATTACAGAGAGGAACCTTTGGGAAGCTAGTGGTGTGGTCCAAGGTGGTTCAACCCTAGTTTCTGGTACTATGTCTACTATAAAGAGGAAAATACAGATGTACTTCTCTATGGGTGGCAGTACTAGCCAAAAGGATGTTTCAGGTGGTCAGGTCAGGTGATACCAATGTGGTAGAGAGGGGCACAAGAGACCGTAGTGTCCACGAGACCCAGTGGAGTGCCGATCTTGCGGCAAGATGGGTCATCTGCAGTGCTTTTGCAGGGCGTTTCCACCAGTGGCTAGTGAGAGGGGTTCTGTGCAGACTCCGCGTGCGGGAGAAGGACTAGTGGATTCTTACCAGTCAGGAAACTGGAATACGTCAGGGCGAGCAGGCATAGATGGTGGCCATGGCCGGGGTAGCCAGACACCAGGATTTCAGAGGCTGTAGGGCGGGACAGCTCAGGGTAGCTAGGCTGTGTCACAGGGCCGCGACACTGGGCAGACATATGCAGTGCAACAGACCCAGCAGGAGCAGGATCCCGGACCTTCTACAGTCATAGGTACTATTCTAGCAGCTTTTGCCTTATCTTCAGTACTTTTCAATACGGGTGCTACACATAGTTTCATATATGTGCCCATTGTGAAGAGCCTTAGGCTCTATGTTTATACTTCTTATGATATCATGACGCTAGACACTCTTTTGGGAACTAGAACGACATGTGTGTGTCAGTGCAAGGAGTGCCCCCTTGAGGTTGGTGGGTGTCACTTACTTTGGGAACTCTATGTCTTAGAGACGACAGCTTATGATGTCATTCTCAGGATGGAATGGTTGGTTACCTTTCGAGCCTTTGTAGACTGATATTGTCATAGGGTGAGTTTCATGTTACCAGAGGGCGGAGAGTTTCTATACAAGGGCGAATGGGATGTTCAGGCGAGTCGAGCTGGACCATAGAATCATAGGTGAGGTGGAGTCACAACCCATATTGCTAGCTTATACCTGGATGATCAGGGGACTTGTCAGATGGATTTCCCTCCAGTGTTTGATCATTTCAGGGATGTCTTCCCAGATGACTTTTAGGTCTACCTCTAAAGCGATAGGTGTATTTCTCTATTGAGCTTGTTCCAGGAGTAGCACCGGTGTCCATTCCTCCTTATAGGATGGCTACACCAGAGTTACAGGAGCTCAAGAGGCAGTTAGAGGAGTTACAAGAAAAGGGTTTCATCCGACCCAGTACTTATCCTTGGGGTTCGCCTGTCCTATTTTCTAAGAAGGCGGACGGTACCCTCAGACTCTGTGTGGATTATTGGAAGCTGAACCAGTTGACGGTTAAGAACCGATATCCTTTGCCGAGGATTGATGATCTTTTTGATCAACTTCGGGGAGCACGAGTGTTCTAGAAGATTGAATTGAGATCAGGGTATCATCAGCTGCGCGTGAGACCATCAGATATACCACTCACAGCTTTTCGGAGCAGATATGGTCTGTATGAGTACTTGGTTATGCCGTTCGGACTCACGAACGTGCCAGCAGTTTTCATGGATCTGATGAATCGTGTGTTCCATCCTTATCTGGATTCTTTTGTGGTAGTATTTGTGGACGACATCTTGGTGTACTCTCACACTCGACATGACCATTCCACCAATCTTGAGATCATATTGAGTACACTGAGAGAGCATCGGTTATATGCTAATCTCTCAAAGTGCCACTTTTGGATGGGCTAGATTCACTTCCTGGGTCATATCATCTCAGATCCAGGAGTTGCAGTAGACCTAGAGAATGTGAGAGCAGTAGTTTCTTGGGAGCATCCTAAGAATGTGTTTGAGATATGGAGTTTCTTAGGGCTGGATGGTTACTATAGACACTTCATACAGGACTTCTCCCACTTAACAGCGCCATTGACAGGTCTAACTAAGAAAGGTGTGAAGTTCATTTGGATGGAAGCTTGCGAGACAACCTTTCAGGACTTGAAGGGAATGTTGACATCAACACCAGTCCTGATACTTCCAGAGCAAGGGAAGAGATATGCAGTTTACTTTGATGCATTAGGTATTGGGCTGGGAGCAGTATTGATACAGGGCGATCGATTTGTTGTGAATGGTTCTCGGCAGTTGAGGCCACATGAGAGGAATTACCCGACGCATGATCTCGAGTTGGCTGCAGTTGTGCATGCGTTGCGCTGTTGGAGACATTATCTGTTGGGAGACCATTTTGTGGTTTTCACTGACCAAAAGAGCCTCAAATACATCTTTACTCAGCATGAATTGAACCTGAGACAATGAAGGTGGGTTGAATACCTACAGTCCTTTGATTTTGGGCTTGCCTATACACCTGGTAAAGGTAATGCAGTAACTGATGCACTGAGCAGGAAGACTCAGATACAGGCAGTGCAGGAGGCCAGTGATGAGTGGAAGCTGATGGCTTTGTTCTCTGAGATGCATTTGGAGGTGCATGACAGTCAGGGGAAAACTTATCTTTCATCTTTAGCTGTGACTTCTACCATCATGGACAGAGTGAGGATGAGACAACTATCTGATTCATAAGTCTTAGTTCTACGGGAGTCGGTGGTAAGTGAGGACCCTCCTCCTAGTTGGACGATAGGTGATGATGAAATTCTGCGTTTCCATGGATGAGTATGGGTTACAGGGGATATACGCGAGGAGCTGATGCATGAGTTTCATGCTTCAGCTTGGGCAGTTCATCCCGGGGTTAACAAGATGTACCGAGACTTGAGACGTCAGTACTGGTGGCCGGGGTATGAAGAGAGATGTAGCTGGTTTTTTTACGAGATGTTCCACCTGTTAGCAGGTGAAGGCGGAGCATCATAGGCCAGCCGGACTATTACAGCAGTTACCCATCCCAAAGTGGAAATGGGATAATGTCGTGATGGATTTACTGACTGGGTTACCGAGGTCACCTAGAGGCAATGATGTCGTGTGGGTTTTTGTGGACAGACTCATGAAGGTAGATCACTTTTTTCCAGTCAAGGAGACCTTCAGTGTTGAAGAGATCTGAAATTTGTATATCCGAGAGATCGTACGTCTTCATGGGGATCCTCATTCTATTGTTTTAGATAGGGACACCCATTTTACATCTCGTTTCTGGCAGAGTTTTCAGAGGGCACTGGGTACACAGGTGCTTCTAAGTACAGCTTACCACCCTCAGACCGATGGCCAGTCAGAGCGTACGATACAGGTGCATGAGGACATGCTGCGTGCATGCGTCCTAGACTTTGGGGGATCTTGGGAGAAGCATATACCCCTAGTTGAGTTTTCTTATAACAATAGTTTTCAGGCAACTATCGATATGGCACCATACGAGGCTTTATATGGTAGGCCATGTCGATCACCCTTGTGCTATTCATAGGCAGGTGAGGCAGCTTTACTGGGACCACGTATCGTGCAGGAGACTTCTAAGAAGGTCCAGTTGATTCAGAAGCAGATGGCTACTGTGCAGTCTCTTCAAAAGTCTTATACTGATCACCGCAGACGACCTTTGGAGTTTGTGGTCAGGGATCAGGTTTTCTTGCGTGTTTCGCTGAGGCTGGGACACAGGCGGATTAGGAGACAGGGTAAACTTTCACCTAGGTATGTGGGGCCATTTGAGATTCTGGAGAAAGTTGGTCCGGTTGCCTACCGATTATAGTTACCACAGAGGTACCGGGCTATGCACGACGTCTCCCATGTATCTCAGTTGCACCGCTATCATTCAGACCCGTCTCACGTCTTTCTGCCCGAGGAGGTTGAGCTTTAGGTTGATGTGTCCTTTGAGGATCATCTGATTCGTATCATTGATAGGAGCACGAAGGTTCTCTGAGGCCGATCATTTCCTCTCGTACGGGTGATATGACAGCATGGCCGAGTGCAGGACGAAACCTGGGAGTGGGAGACCGACATACGTGCTCAGTGACTAGAGCTGTTCTAAGCTTTATCTTTGCTACCCTTGGAAGGGAAATTAGGGGAAAATTTTCTTTAAGGGGGGAAGTTTTTAAGAACTTGGTTCTTATTTTTGAGGTGCGAGTTTATTCTTTTCTCTTTTCCTTAAGTGTTTTTGAGAAAATAAGGAAAATGGGGAAAATCCAAAAATTTGGGACTACACACTGTGTACTATTCCACACGCTGTGTACTTTTGGCCGTGTGGGATGAGTACAGAGGGTGTGTAGTCGTGTCGGCGATGAAGGGTGTAAAAACTGACTACACGCCGTGTAGTGGTCCCTTACACGCCGTGCAGTCACTCGGTAGGCAAAACAGTAAGGTGGTGGAATCAGCCGCCAGCTGGGCGACAGTACATGCTGTGTAGTCGAGAATACACGTCGTGTACTCATGTCGATGGGTGAACAGTTTGGCGGTGCTTCCAGAGGAACATTTTAATGAATGAAGTACACGCAGTGTACTCAAAAGTACACACCGTGTACTTTGTTTTTTTCGCTTAAAATGGGCAGTAGCCAACCCTGTTCATAGGGAAGGCTTAGAACCGGATGGGAGCTCGGGAGGGGATGACCGAATCTTCGAGGATCCGTTGATCATGGACCGGGAATCCGATTTTGCCTCCGTCGACCTCGTTGGAACTGCACGGGTAAGCCCTCCCACCTCCTTGCATTGTTCTTGAAAATTCTTCCTCTAACGGAAGTTATTTGTGTTTAAGTGAGTTTTATTTCACCTTAGATCTACCTCGTTCTAGGACGATTCGTGGAACGTCGTTCGAGTATACTGATCAGGGGAATTTAAGGTAGGTGGCTTGGTGTTTATATTCCAACTGTTGTTCGTTTTTGTGTACCATTGTGCCACGAACCCATGTTGGGGTGTCGTGTGGCTGAGGACATGGATATTTTAAATACCTAGAATTGAATAGGTAATTAATTGTGATAATAAACTGCTGTTTGGGATCGTTGCTTGAATCCAGGACCACCTGGGGGGTGCGTTCCTCTGTTTAGCTGTTTGGCCAGGATACCCAAGGGTAAGCCTTTAAAGTAATGATTGTAGAATTGCCTTGAGAGGAATTTCTTGTGTACAGCTTGTTTACATGTTGGAAATGGCCTGGTTACCTATTTATCCTGAGGGAAGTGTTGGGATTAGCCTGTGGGCATTGTACTATTTAGCCTATGGGAAACTTCTTCCGTGCCTGTGGCCAGTTGATTTTGTGCCTGTGAGCGACACTTCTTACGCCCGTGGGCAATATATGCATCCCTGTGTGCAGATTCTTGTGTTTGGATTATATTTACCTGAGGGTAGGGGTTTACGTGTCTGAGGACATTGGCTGTTTACTTAGAATATTCACTGTGGTGATATTTTAAATTAAATGATTAAATGGATATTAAAATGAAAATATAACTCGTTAAGTTAGTTACTTTTCAGTACTGATTACTTTATGGCATTCTACTACTGCACACTATTGTTGTATGATCTCACACAGTTGGGCACGAGCCTTTGGTGGGTGACTACTGAGATTTATTTCTCACACCCTATTTGGGTCATGCTTTTCGACCCAAACAGATTATGTTTCTGTAGGTGTAGATAAGGGCAAGGGCCTTATATAGGTACTTGATTGCTGCTGAGGAGTAGGGGAGCATGGGACTGGGCTTAGGCTCGTGATGCTACCGGCTGTTTTGTTTTGCTTTATTGTACTCTGATCGTATTGTACTGCTTTGTAACATGTTTTGGCTGTTTTCTTAGAAATTCAGGCATGTTGCATCATCTTTATATATATATATGACTGTTAGTTATCTTTTACTGCAGTTGTTCTATTAAATGTGTATGGTTTATTGTTTCCGCTGTTGTTGTATGCTTTTTATTTTATTCCGCCGCGCTACACTTCGACAAATGAGGGCATAGTTTCCCCACTATCAGACCTGGGCCCTGGCTACTAGTCGACAACCTCTGGTGTTTGGGGAAATGCGCTTGAGGTCATGTGGTGAACCGGGTTCGGGGCACCCGTTGAGTGGCACCCGGATCCAGGATGTTACAATCCCAACTTAGCCATCAAACACATGGTCTTTTCCCTTAACTTGTCCCTTAATAATAAAGTCTATTTGGGTACTAATCAGGCATCCCTAGTAGGGTGTGATTACAAATTATTAGTTCACCACCAATGGTGTCTAAAAAAAATCCAGTCAACAACAGTGTATACAGTTTTATAAAGAAATAAGTACAATGCATAAATAAATAGTTTATCACATTTTTAAATATTCTTTATTTAACCACATAAACCCTCGGGTTCCCGATGAAACTCGAACCTCAATTCCTTCTTCATCCCATGTCGGCGTCTGATCTATCCCCAAGGGATATCACATTTGAATGTCCATATTACCATTCTTAATACTTATCCGAATGTCCATGTTACCATTCACCATTTAATATCACATAATTGAATGAGCATGTTACCATTCATAATACTTAGCTGAATGTCCATGTTACCATCCACCATTTAAAAATACACAATTCAATGAGAATGTTACCATTCATAATACTTGGCTGAATGTACATGTTACCATTTACCATTTAATAACATGTAATTGACAACATCAAAATATTACATATATCTCAATAACATATTAATCAATTCACCAATTAACTAACCATACTCACGATTTCAATATCTCATAATTAATTCACCAATTAATTATTCAATTATTAACAACAATATATCACAATTAATTTCATAATTAATTATCTCAATTCAAGTTTTCATTATCCCATAATTAATTACCCAATTAATTATCTCAATGCATAATATCAATATCCCATAATTAATTCCACAATTAATTATCTCAAATAATAATCTCAATATCCCAAAATTAATTCCATAATTAATGATCTCATTTAATAATATCAATATCACAAAATTAATTCAACCATAAATTATATCAATATACGATATCAATATCCTATAATTAGTTCTATAATTAATTCTTCCATAATCCCACAATTTTACAATTCTATCATTAATTAATTCACCAAAATTAATTAATTTATCAAGAACTTCAATTTCTAAATAAATATAGCAATTATACAATTTTCATACATGTAATAAAAATAATGACTATGGGAATTGAATATTAGACCATCTACCTGAATTCATCAATGAATAATCACCCAATGAAAATCCCAAAAAACTGAGCGGCACAATGATGTAAAACAAGATATGAATTTCAAAACCCTAAATCAAGATTAAATAAATCAAGATATTTTAAAATATAGATCTATATCTACAATCGTAGATCTATATCTCACCAAATATATTTAGATATAACAAAATAGTGTATTACTTCATTGAAATAAAGAAAGAATAATGGGAGAAGAATGATAAAATAATTGTGATAAGATTAAATTACTAAGAGAGGTGTGAATCATTGATCCGATCTTCTAATCATGAAGAAAGGAGGTCGAGAAGGCTTGGAATTCACCATAAGAGCTCCAAAATCATGAAATACCTCCTAGGGTCAAATGGGGGTTGATTTGGGATTAATAAGGGGTTTGGGTAATTTAAAAACTAATTTTTGGGAGACTTTAATTCCCACACACGATATTCTAGGCAGGGGTGTGTGGTTTCCCCTAACTATTCACCTAAACCATGCACATATTTTATAGGGGGTGTACAGATACTCCTAAGAGAGCACATGGTTTGAAAAAAACATCTTCCAACCATGCAATTCCCCTTTGTCCAAGGTTGCACAATTTGCTGGGATGGGGTGCAAAGTTTTCCTTAACCATGTGCTAATCTTGCACAACATTTTTTCCTTCATTTTTCTAAAATTTCAACCCAAATACACCCCAAAGTAAAACCCAAATGACAATTACTTAATAAAATTAAAAGGAATACATATAAACGAGATCGAGAAAAATCTAGAAAAGGTCGAGATCTTACACAAATGGTTCTATATTTCACATGCATTAGATCATGGAGTATTCCAAAATACATTATTGGGTAGTATATACACCATATAAATAAGAAATTGATAAATAATATTAAAACTTATCTTAATGAATATAAATTGAGAAGAAAACCCTTACCTCATGTATGAAAGGACTCTGAAATATGCACTTAACTTCTTGAATAATTAAATTATGTTCATTAGATATATACCTAATAATATTATTCTTCCATATTTAATTTTCCAAGGTCCATATATTATCTTTTATTAATTATTTTTAATATAATTATTTTTACGTCAGTTACTCAAGGTTGTTTGGTTAATTTTTTCCTAACTCCTTATGTATGTTGACCATGTTATAAAGAATTGTAAAATAGTTTCAAAATATCCCTAATATTAATAGTGTTAAGAACATAATGTTTATATATTAAATATATTTTTAAATCCAACCATTATGGGTGGTGATAAAAAATGGAACTCGTTGCTCGTGGAGGAAATAGATCGCCCGTATACATGATTAATGTTTTTATTTCTCAACGAATGATAGGGAAATAAATTATATGATAATTTAACATTTTAGAATCATAATTATATTATATATATAAATATATTATATTTATACATACATTACATTTATCACAACCTGACTTACCGTGGCCCACATGGCCGACGGTAAGACGAGTGTGAGACCCCATGTCCACCTCCAATAGGCTAGGAACTAACAGCCAGTGCCGAGTAGGCATATCAAAAATATGGAAGGTTTTATCCTATGGTAATGATCAACATGAACACATATCCAAACACCACTATAATGTGAAAATAAATATATAACTGATACAAAAAATTCATGCCTATAAAAAATACCACATCAAAGTACAACACAAGTATGGGAAAGCAAAAGGGACAAATAAAAGACCACCATAACCGTAAAAGATTACAACATGATATATAAACATAGATGTTTATGAGATGTAACTCCAGGAACTGACTACAGCTTGTCTAGACAAACTAAGCTCAACCTGATTCTTGTCCTCCTAGGATTCCATCGAAAGGTCTGTCATCTGCATAAGACATGTCATGTGTGGGTAAATCCCATGAAAGGATGAGTATAAATATACCCAATAGGGCACCCTAAAATCACCGAACATAAATAGTAAAGAGATAAACATATTAGTATAACAATGGTGAGTCAATTAGAGAGTAAGACAAAACAACAACAAGAAAGATATGCTCAAGATAGACATAGAGTATCAAAGTAAGGTCATGCCCTCAATGACATCCTAGGATTATATTCGAGGCTTCAAGGCAATTCATGTCTAAGAAAACTCACTCCCTAGGTCTTGATAATATTTATGGTTCTCATCCGAGAGGTCATGAAAGTAGAGCCTCACCAGGAAGTGGTACAAGATGGAACTGGAAATATTTAGATAAACAGATAGGGGATCACACCCAGGTCCTATGGGGGATACCTAACTCTAGCTAGGGTAATCAACTAGTATGAGGATCACACATCATGAAAGTTGGTAATGGGATACTTGAACTAATTTAGGGAAGGATGGTAAAGGATCACACCCTAGGTCAGATGGGGGGATACCTGACTCTATCCAGAACTAATCCGTTGAGGGGATCAATCATCCTATGCTTAGGGTGAGATGCCTCATTGTACCCTCATGGGGATGGAACAAGGGACCATACCCTATTTATATTAATCTAGACTAAATATATTAGGGTATTGAACTTTCCCTTGAAGGAGTACATGACCTATATAGGTGATACATGATATATCTTTCTAATCTTGGGACTACCTGAGTCTATCCCTGTTCCCGTGTCCTAATCGTGCCTTGTGTACCATGTCCATGTTCATGTACTTCTTTCGTGATCATGTAATATGGTCTTTCCCTACTACTCTAACCATTTTAACAACCTTATACCCCTATGGTACACACTGAGATACCGATTCGGGGTCACATTATGTGTAAAAAATCACACGATATGTGATATTTAATTTTATGTGTAAAACCTATCCATTATAGAAGGTAATCCACATGGCGTATCTTCTTCCAAACTACACACCGTATATGTTGATTTTTCATAGAAAATCATAAACTCCCAAATATATTCTCCCATCCCACTTCAACCTCTGTTCCAACCATGAAATTTTCCAAGTAACATGAATCTGATGTTGGATGAACCAAAATTATTGTATGTTTCTAGATTCTTTTCACTAATTTGCTCATAAATTATGACAAAACTTTTCTTTAATACACTTTATTTCTTGATTTATTACCTGAAATCACACTTAATACCACCCAAAATATTGATAATCTTAGTGTATTTAGGATATTATGTACATATCCCATTAACTTGATAGATGGATAGAAAAACATTATTGGAAACTTCCTTAACATGCTTCTAATATTCCATTTCTCATTTAAAACTGTACGAGATAACCTGGGGACATACATAAGAAAGGGGTAAGCTATAATTCCCAGTAAGGGAATAAAAAAACATAACAAGATGAAAGTATTACATGTTAGTCAATAAGAATTTCAATGGAAAAAAAAATGGGTGAGAATCATAATCTTGAAAAATGATGAATGATACAAGATGATAGTATAAAGGCAACATGGGAATGTGACAACAACATTAAACATGACATCATAAACATAGGTACTTTCTGTCAGTCATCATAAACATAAGTTAAGGATAACCTCCAAGACATAATAACATGGTGGAAAATGTCCCATAATATATGATGTTTACTCCATAATACCATAAATTATGTCTTATGAGACTAAAATATTACCCAATGAATTGTATCACTATATAATTCCAGGAGCACCCATCGCTTCCATATCATGTACATGCATTAGTGTTCCACATAGATCATTCAAAATAAGATCATATTTAATCACATTTAATCCCACAATCATAGAGTGTGGGATATATACATGGAAGTACCAAAAAAAATAAGTACAGATATATATAGGTTAATAACCTTGAGTATAAATGGTGATGGTATTCACAATACACATGTTTGACATGGAAAAATCAAAGGATAGTTTTGGCAGTATAACATGGGAACATAATGAATAATGGGAGGTATTAATGAGAGTGAAAGGGGTATCTCATCAATTATAAATAATAATAGAAATAATAGGGATATTTAAGAACATAATACAACATGAAAAATTGGTAAGTAAAACTCATAAGAAAAAAAGGATACTTCATAAAAGTTTGGCATGGAAAAATCACTGGATAATTTCGGCAGCATAACGGAGATACATAATGAATCACGGGAAGGATTAATGAGAGTTAAAGGGTTATATAATTACATATAAATCATAATATTGGTCATATGTATGTGGAAAATCATATCATGTCAATAGGAATTAAAATAAAAAAAGGTGTTACATAAAGAAGGTTCTTGAATAAAGAGGAGAATGAGAGGATCCCTTACTTTTTTTGCATGGTAACAGCTTAGGTAATGGTCATAATGAGAGGGTATAAATGATATATCATTATTAGAACATCAATTTTATATTAAAGTTATGTTTATAAAGGAATTAAAACATAAAAATTTGAGATTCAAAAGGATAATTACAAAGAATGCGATTAAATGGAAAAGAAGAGAGGGAGACCCCTTACCTTAAGAAAGTATTTTCAAAATCTTGGGAGGAGATTATTAAGAGATTGGGGGAACATTGGGAGAAATATAGAGATGAAATGTAATAGTATAGTCATTATCCAATGGGTTTAAGTGAATATAAATGGGATCTTGGGCTGGTTTATATTCGAAAAGAGAGGGGAGTTCTTTATTATTACCCAAACTTAGGTTTTGGACTCTACAATAAAGTAATCAAAACTAAAAACATTACCATGGTTTTATCTCATATTTGTTTTCTAATTAGAGTGGTTTTAATTATTTTATAATGAAATTAATATATAATATTAAAATAATACCCTTGGTGATATGGAAGTGGGTCATGTTCACAAAGAATTAATTTTAAAAGTTTATAATATAATATAGGTTTTTGAAGGATTCATAAAGGGTTAATAAAATTAATTAAATAATATAAAAATAAAATTATTTTAAAGGGTAAATATATATTTTGTAGTTGATACTTTTTATGACACATATTACATCACTTTTGGGTCATTATGATGTCATAATACACACTGTATATTTATACCGTATTTAATTTTTACACAAAAATTTAACTGTCTCAGAAAATTATGAAAAAATAACCATTGGATAATTTAAACATGATGATTCAAAAAATAATATTTACTTTTTCAAAATAATTATATAAATATAATAAATTATAATTTTAAATTAAAATCCCAATTTATTGAAAAATGAAGGTTTTTTGACCAAAATAGTTTTCCGACCCTTATAAAAATTACATTTTCACTTCATAAAATTATATTTTTATTTATATTTAATATATAATATTTATTAATAATATTTTATTAAAATATAATTTAATTCATGAATTCATATAAAGGAATATATTAATGAAATCTCATATTACCCAAAAATAAAATTCGGGTTTTGTCGTATTAAAATATAATTTTATCAAACTCATTACTTAATCATTTGTAAAGTAAAAAAATTAAGGAGTAAATATAATAATTAATTTATTGTAAATAAAATATAAATTTTCATATTATTAAGGTTGAGATACATATCCCTTTATTACACCAATGAACACTCTATGTGTAAGGTGTGTGACAGTGAGATTTTATTGGGGTGGTTCAATAAACATGATTTAGGCCATGATCTCAATGAGCATGAATTTCTCCCATAAATGGTTTTACTCGTTCTTTAGTTATTGAATCCAATATTGGGATTATTCAAGGGTAAATCCCAAAGATTCTATCTCCCTTAGATGCTTCGATAAATGGGCTTTATAGTATATGATCCTATTGGTTGAGGCCATCGCTTCTTTTATCTGTGTCAATAGGAATTTATCATAACTATTAATATAAACTAATCATACAATCATTATTCAATGACTATATTATCAACAGTCATAATGATTAATGTTCATTTAAATATGATAGAATATAACTTATAACGGTCTAATATAACCAAATTAGTTCATGTGTTTTATATATTTACATTATATAAATAAGACACTTATTCATTTAAAAAGATAATTTCATTTATAAAAGTTCAGGTCATTATGTTTTTCCCCCTTTAGAAATTTCATCCTTGAATTTTTTATGTCATACACTAAAAAAGCAGAGGGTAATTTTGTTTCATCACCTCTTTTGGTTCCCATGTTGCTTCCTCAAACTTGTGGTTCCACTGTAACACTTTGACTAGGTGAGTTATCTTGTTTCATAGAAATTTGTCTTTATGATCTACTATCTTCACTAGAATCTCCCCATATGAAAGATAATTCTCCAATGGTAACACATCTGGATTCAGTACATGTGAGGGTTCTGGTATGTACTTTCTCAATAGGGATACAAAAAACACATTATGTACTTGAGATAGGTTACGTGGGAGTGATGGTTGATAGGCCATCACTATGATGAGATCAAGGATCACAAAGGGGTAAATGTATCTAGGACTAAGATTTCCCTTCTTTCCAAACCTAATGACTTTCTTCCATGGTTATATATAAAGGAACTCTTTGTCTCCAGCCTCAAACTCCAGATCATGTCAATGACTGTCTACATAGCTTTTCTACCAATTTTTTACAGATTTCATATGAAATTGAATGGTTTGAACTTTTTTCATCATCTCTTGGACAAGATCAAGTCTCATATGCTTCTTCTCTCCAACTTCATCCCATCATGTCAGTCCAAAACCTCTTCCCATACAGAGCCTCATAAGGAGCCATTTGAATACCAGAATGGAAATTGTTGTTATATAATAACTCCAATAGGGGAAGGTTTTGGTATCAATATCCTTGTAAATCCATTTAACATGATATTAGAATACCCTATGTAGTTTTAATGGTCCTTTAATACTTACCATCCATTTGAGGGTGATAATCAGTGATAAAGATAAATTTTGTATTCAACATTTGCTAAAGGCTTCTCCAAAACCTCTAGGTAAACCTTTAATCTCAATAAGATACAATGGAGAGTGGCACTACATGTAGTGTTTCCACTTACCTTATTTTTATCTTAGTGAGTTGTTCAAGATATAAATATTCCTTGATAGCAATGAAATGTGCCGACTTTTTAAGGCGATCGACTACCACCCAGATGGCGTTATTACCTTTAGGTGTCCTAGGGATTCATATTATGAAATACATGGTTATGTTTTCCCATTTCCATACTAGTATAGGTAATGGTTGCATCATACCCTTATAATTTTGTTCTTCCATTTTGACTTTCTAGCATATCAAGCATCGAGATACAAACTCCACAATCTCTCTCTTCATGTTATCTTGCCAGAAATTTTTCTTCAAATATCTTCAAATATTAATTATTAATGGATAAATAGATAATGATGATCTATATGAATCATATAGAAGTTCACTCTCCAATTCTGGTTTTGATGGGACACATATTCGGGTTCCAAACCTTATAACTCCATCTTATTCAAAGTTGACCTCCAAGATATTCACTACCTTCTTCTGTAGAAAATCATCATCTTTTTGAGCCTCCTTGATTCTATAAAGAATATAGGATTGAGTAGTTATTTGAGTAAGGTATGATTAATATCCTTTATTATTCCCATATCCATCCTTTGCATGTCGAAGAATATCAGATCCCTTGAAATCCTCATCATGGATAGAGTTGTGGGATCCTTTCTCTGTAAATAATTTTCCACTTTGTTTGATTTCTCAGGATGATAATGGATTGAAAAATCATAATCCTTGATCAGATCTAACCACCTCCGTTGGTGCATATTATGATTCATTTATGTGAATATACACTTGATCCTTTTATGGTCTTTATATATATCACACTTCTCCCCTTAGAGATAATGTCAACAAATAATTAATATAAAGATCATTACAACCAATTCTATATCATGAGTTAGGTAGCTCTACTCATGTATCTTTAGTTGGAAAGAGGCATAGGCTATCACTTTTTCATTTATCATGAGTAAAAAACCCAATACCTTTAAGGATGAACCACTATAGATCAAAAATCCATCCCCATTGGTGGGTAATGTGAGCATAGGTTTAGTGATTATCCTCTTCTTTAGCTCTTTAAAAATTTCCCCGCATTCATCATTCCAAAAAAACATTACTCCCTTCCAATTTAGATTTGTTAGTGGGCTTGAAAATTTTTACAAGTTTCTTACAAATCAATGATAATACCTAGATAATCTAATGAAACTATAGATATCTGTCATAGAGGTTGGATAAGGAAACCCTTCAATCATCTCTATTTTTTAAGGATTCACAGATTTTCCTTTGCTGGTGATTACATTCCATAGTAATTTCACTTTATCTAACCATATATCACATTTACTATACTTTTCATAGATCTTTCCTTTATGAAAGGTCCCCAATACAATATTCAAATACTCCTCATTTTCATCCTTTCTTTTGGATTAGATAATAATATCATCAACAGAGACTACCACGAATTTGTTTAGGTAATCCTAAAGAATCAATTCATCAAATCTATGAAAATTTTAAAGAATTAGTGAGTCCAAATATAATCACTATGAAATCATAGTTCTAGTACCTTGTAGGAAAAGAAGTCTTGTAAATATCCACCTTTTTCACCTTTACTTAATAATATCATGACCAAAGATCTGTCTTGGAGAAATACTGGGATACATGTAGTTGATCAAACAAGTCATCAATATGTAGAAGTGGATACTTTTTATTTATCATGAACTTGTTTAGCTCATGAAAATTAATACATAGGTGCATTGACCCATACATTTTCTTGACAAAGAGGACCGGTGCACCCCATGGTGAATCACTTGGGCATATAAACCTTTTATCTAGATTATCCTATAGTTTCTTCTTTAGATCCTCAAGTTCAACAATGACCATTAAATATGGAGTCTTGGATATTGGAAAAGTCTCAAGTATAATCTCGATTGAAAATTCAACCACTAAACTGGGAGGAAGACCAGACAATTATTCGGGAAACAAATCAAAGTATTCCCTCACAATGGGAATGTTTTCATGGATGATCTTTTCCTTAGACTCAATCATTTGAGCTATATATTCTCTCTCATAGGTAAATAATATCCATGTTTGGGATGATGATACCAAAGAAGATTCATCCTCCTCCCCGTACTTGTATAGAATCAGAGGGCGATTCATGATACAGAGGGTAATTTCCATCTCTTTGAAATTTATGTTGGATATATATAAGGGAATCCAATCTATACCCAAAACTGCATTAAATTCCACTAAATAGAGTATCAAAAGGTTCATTGGGAAGTTCATCTCAAAAATTTTGACAGGGAAGGAGTTATATACTTGGGGTGTAGTAATTTCTCCATTTTTTGTTTTCATTGACATATTTACTTCCATGATACGTGATGGTGTTTGAATAGTTCTACTAAAATTTCAAGATACAAAAGAATGGGTAGAATTAGAATAAAAAAGTATGTTTTCTATTATTAAATGAATAACTAGTGTACCTATCACCACTTAATTTTTATGATTCACCTCTGTGGTTGTGGTGGCATAAGCTCACCCTTTCTCTATAGGTCTTGGGGGTTTCCATCATCAGTTTTCATCGATAACCCTTGGCTTAGTGAATTGAATCACATAGTTTCCATGTTACTTATAGTTGAAACATTGGACAATGGGATGAGGGTTGACCAAAGAATTTCTTCTTCCATCACATTGGTGGGTTTCTCCCATCAGTAATCACTAGATATATTCCCATCCTTCCCACACCTAGAGAATTTATTTAGAAAATTTATGGGGTGCTTATTACCACACCATTGAAAAGTGGGATGATGAAATTTATTTCCACCATTAGATTTCTCCATCACACTTCCATAATTAAACTCAACTTTCCATTTTGTATCCCCACGAGATCCTTGAGAGTCATTGATCTCCATTTTGACTTTAAGGGCACACCAAAAAAATTAATTTATAATTGTAAAAGTCTTGAATGGATAGGGATTTTCATATAATCATCTTCAGTCCACCAAAGAAGTGGTTATCTTTACATTCATGGGTAACAACAAATCTAGAGGCATTTAGTTCAAGTCTTGTGAAGTTTTCCTTGTATGGAATGATAGATTCATCATCCTTTGACTTGAGTCTAAGGAAGTCCCTCTCCAGTTTTAGTTAGAGAGTGTGTGGAAAATATTTATCAAAAAATATTTTCAGAATTCATTTCACTCAATCACTTCGATCTCTTCCTCTGGCTTCGTATTCTTGACCAAATTAGACTATTGATTAGCTTCTCCTTCCCTATGATAAATATCCAGCATGGACTTATCTTGCTCAGAGCATTGAATTATGGAGAAGATCATTTCAATAGATCTATTCCATTGTTTTTCAATCAAGGGATCACATGATCCATTGAAAGTTAGATGTCTTTTCCACATAAAGGTCTCAATTTCAAATTGCTATTTCTTAGGGAAATTTAGGAATTTCTCCTGATTTATGTTTCAGTTCAAAACTTGAGTAAATTGAGAGAGTATAGTCAGAAAGTTTTTGATTCTTGCTCCTATCAGGTTGGACATCTCATTTTTGCAGTTGTCACATTACCTCTCACATTGGTTGTTGACTCGGTTCCTTCTATTTCTAGTCATTGACTAAAATAAAGGGAAAATTGGGGATGATAATTTTTAAATTATTAAATACATAAAAGGGAAACTGTGAACATTAAATGGATAACTCATAAATAACATATATTCTTTAACCTATGAATTTCTAGGCTTTAATATAAGTTATCCATGATTTATTTCATAATGTAAAATCTTATGGGATTTTTTATTCCCTTAATAATGGTTCATAAAGAGATTTTTTATTTACCAAAGAATATCCAATGAGAGTTTCAAATCAGGTGTATAGTAAGTCCCATTGTCATTCACTTGTTCCTAAGTGATTCTATCTCAATATGGTGTTTTGGGGGTTATTACCACTAGGTACATCTATGCCATATCTACATCCACTTATACTATCCAGATGAGGATGTATTTTCTTGGAAACCACTTTCTCTATACTTTACCAAAATTTAGGGATGTATTCCTATGTTTAGTCTTATCACTAATTATTTCACTAGATTTTTTAATCATAATCCCAAAAATAACTTGACTTTCCTTTGATACCAACTATGACAAACTTTGTCTTTAATAAACTTTATTTCATGATTTATTACATAAAATCAGGTATAATACAACCTAGAAGATCGAGAATCCTAGTGTATTTTTTATGTTAGTTACATATAATATCAACTTTATACATGGATATAACAACATTATATAAATTCTTCTAATATTCCATTTCTCATTTAAAACTACACGGGATAACCTGGTGACATACATAAGAAAGGGGCACACTATAAAGCTCGATAAGGTAATAAATAAAGCATAATAGGATAAAAGTGTTACATATTATTTAATAAGAATTTAAATGGAATATAAAAGGCGTGAGAATCATAATATTGAATAATGAGGCATAATACAACATGATAGAATAAAGGAAACATGAGAATGCGGAAAAAACTTTAAACATGACATCATAAACATAGGTTAAGACTAACCATCAAGACATCATAACATGGTGGAAAAAGTACAATAATATATTAGGTTTACTCTGTAATCTCATAAATAATGTCTCATGAGACTAAAACATTACCCAATTCATTGGAGTACTATATAATTATGGGTGCACCCACTGCTTTCATATCATGTGAATTCATAAATGTGCCACATAGATCATTCAACATTGAATTATATTTCATTACATTTAATCCCATTATTAAGGAGTTTGGGATACATACATGGAAGTCCCCAATAAAATAAGGATATGTATGTCTAGATGAATACCCTTGAGTGGAAATGACGATGGTATTCACAATACAAATGTTTGGTATGAAAAAATCACAGGATAATTTCAGTGACATAACGGGGGTAAATAATGAATCATGGGAGGGATTAAAGAGAGTGAAAGAGGTATCTCATCACTTTTAAATCATAAGGGAAGTAATATGGATATATAAGAAAATAATCCAACATGAAAAATTTGGAATTAAAATGCATAAGAAAAAAGGGTTCTTGAATAAAAGTTTGGTATGGAAAAATCACTAGATGATTTTAACAACATAATGGGGGTACATAATGAATCATGGGAGGGATTAATGAGAGTGAAAGGGTTATCTCATTACTTGGGAATCATAATAAAATTAAGATGTATTTGAAAAAACATATCCCATCAATAGGAATTGAAAGACAAAAGGCATTACATAAAGAAGGTACTTGAATAAAGAGGGGAATGAGAGGATTCCTTAATTTTTGGCATGGTAATAGGTTAGGTAATGGTCATAATGGGAGTGGATAAATTATCTCACATTCTTATAAAATCAATTGAATAATAAATTATTTAATTAATCTATTATCTATTATTCCACATGTAAATGATTTTAAATAAAACACCCAACGTGTACAAATATTATGTCACACCTAGGCTAAAACCCACATTTTGGATTTAATAGTGATATTGGTTTTACCATATAAGACATAGTTCAGGATTTATTTAATTATTTTATAAAACACTGTGTGGATATGATATAATATATTTAATATTTTAAATATATCAACACTGAGGTTCCACGAGATCCAGAATCCCGTACTGGATTTGCACCTAAATCTAAAAATATTACTTAAAATATTCCAAAGTGTTACAAGGAAAAAAAGTCATTAAATGCTCCCAAACTTAGGTATTTTCATCCTGAAAAACAAAATACCTACAAAAAAAGATGAGGGTACTGAGCTCGCAAATGTTTATCTCGCTTATAAGAGATCTCTTGGAGATTCTCTCACTACCATTAGATGCACAATAAGGGAATCACACATCGATGAAGGATATTCTCCTACCGACCCTTGATCTCTAACAGGTACTCTATGAAGGTAGCTTCATCCTTGGTGTCCAGTTCACCCTAGTTGATAACATGCGATAGATTGTACACATAGCTCCTCTGCTATGACATGTGGAAGACATCGTGCGCTTGGTTTAACTATGGTGGTAGTGCTAAGTGGTATACCACATCACCAAACCTATGTAGTATCTAGAAAAAGGTCAATGAATCTCATAGAAAACTTTATTCCCCAACGAAATATCCATAATCCTCGTCGATGTGATACCTTTAGGAACACATGTTATCCTTTTTCAAACTACAAAGACCTCTATTTTTGGTCTGCATAAGTTTTTTGGTGGCTCTGGGTGGTCCTTATCCACTTCTAGATGATCTACACCTTCTTTTTCACCACTCACACCTACTCTGGGCCCATGAGTGATGACTCCCCTGGATCAGTCTAGCACAATGGTGATCTATAGGGTCTTGTGTATAAGGCCTTTGATGGTGTCATACCAATGGTGGAGTGGTAGCTGTTGTTGTATGAAAACTCCACCAAGGGTTTGTGATCCTCCCATCTATAACCAAAGTTTAACATGAATGATTTAAGAATGTCCTATAGAACCTAAATAGTCTACTCTATATGGTCATTATTCTAGGGATGAAACATCATGCCTAAATGAAACTGAGTCCTTAAGGACTCCTGTAATCCTCTCCATAATCATGGAGTGAAGAGAGCATCATGGTCTGAGGTGATATTAAAGAAACTACTTAAGGCTAGAATATCTATTGCATGTAAATATATCTCAATCCCTCCCCTAAACTCTACTCTCGGATGGTTAGGAATCAGGATAACTTGGTCAGTCAATCTATGATCACCCAGATAACTTTGTGACCTCTAACTGATCATGGAAGTCATGTCATGAAGTATAGGGAGATATCATTCCAGTTCTACTCTAGAACCTCAAGGGGTTGATCCAAACCTGCTGAAACCTAGTGCTTGACCTTCACCTATTGACAAGTGAGGCATAAAGAGATAAAATTGACTACACTCCTATTTATCCTCAACCACTAGAACTAATGTTGAAGGTCCCGATACATCTTTTCCACTCCTATATGTACTGTTAAGGGGGATGTATAAAACTCCCTCATCACCTCCTCTCGTAATGTGGATGGTACCATTTTCCTTCCTAAAAAAGGATGATGTGCTCCCCACCTTCAGAAAATCCATCAGGAGGAAATCCAGTGGATATATGTCCATAAAAGGCCTCATAATCGACATCTCCAAGATGAGCCTCTCTAACATGCTGAAGAAGATGTGGGATAACAATCATATACTAGAGGTAACATGCACCACCATTTTCTACCAATGATAGCTGAAACAAGGCCAACTGCTCTGACATCTCACTCAACAACTGCAAATAGGATCTCTTACTAAGAGATCAGCCACCACATTCCCCTTTATATAAGTATATACTATCTCAAAGTCATAATATTTCAGAAACTATAGTCACCACCTCATCATCAAGTTGAGATATTTCTATGAAAGATACACCTAAGGCTCTTGTGATTAGAATAGATGATAAAATAATCTCCCATATGGTAGTTTCACTGCATCTTCAGGCTAAAGACCACTACTTCCAGATCTAGGTTGTGGGTCATATAGTTCTACTCATGGGGTATCAGTTACTGGGACCCATAAGCAATCACCACCTACATTTTCATTAGAAAAAAAAATCCAATCCTCATTCTAGAGGTATCGTGAAACACAACATACTCAACACCATCCTCTGGAAGTCTCAAGATGGGGGTGCTCGTCAACCTCTATCGCAACTCCTAAAAATACTTTTGTTACTTCTCTATCCACATAAAAGGTTTCCCGTTTTGAGTTAAGGTAGTCAGGGGTGCTAAAATCTTGGTGAAATTGGGCATGAATATTTGATATTATCCTTCCAAACTAAGGAATATTTTCACCTCAGTCGCACTCTTGGGTGTCTCCCAAGCTAGAAATTCCTTAACCTTTGCTGTGTACATTACTATTCTCTCCTCTAAGGTGACATGTCCTAGGAAGTGGACCTATTGAATCCACAACTATAACTTTGAGAGTTTACTGTAAATATGGTGATCTTGGAGTACGTCCAGAACCATACTCAAATGTCTCACGTACTCCTCCTCTGATGCCAAGTACACAAGGATTTCGTCAATGAATACTACCATGAACTGGTCCAATAAGGGATAAAAGATTTGGTTTATGAGTCCCATAAACACTGATGGGGCATTCATCACACCTAGTGGAATCACCAAATACTCATAGTGACTATAGTTTCATCAAAATTTTATCTTCGGTATATTCTCCTCTCGAACATAGAGATGGTGAAAACCTGAACTGAGGTCAATCTTCGAGAACCACCTCACCACTTTCAACTAGTAAAAAAGTTCATCTATCCTTGGAAGTAGATACATATTCTTAATGGTCACCTGATTTAGGAAATGGTAATCCAAAAATAATCTCAAGTTGTAATCCACCTTCTTGGAGAACAAAACTGGGGATGCCTAGGGGGATACACAAGGTCAGACAAATACCTTCCTATGTAAATCCTCTAATTCCACCTCCAACTCTCGATGCTATGTGGGAGATATTTGATATGCTGGAAAAGATATCGATGTAGTCTGTGGGTTCAATTATATGCATAAATTGATCTCTCTATGGGGAGGTAAGCTCAACACATCCTTAAGGAAGATGTCCTCATACTCTACCTCTAATGTAGGAAAATGAAATCTTGTAACATCCGCTGCTTCTAGTGTAATATTGTCCAAATGATGAGTACTCAGTTGTATCCTCCTATATATGATCCCATCCCACTCTGCCTGTATTTCCTTCTCACTGATAAAGGAAAACCTCATCCCATCAACTTGGATACACCACATCCACCACCTAAAATAGTCAATCTATGCATGAATCATAAAGAGCTATTATATACCTAGAATGATATTATAAAGACTCATCATGGCTATGAAAAGATCCCACAAGAATTTCTCTACTATAAGAGTCAGATCAAACTATTGGTAAGAGTGTGGGATTGTTGAATCTACCTTGGTAGGAGTCTCCAATCACAAGGGTTAAGCCAAAGGCTCCACTGGAATCTCTATATTTCAAACAGGGGATGTGGAAATGAAAGAGTGGCTCATTACTATATCAATTAATACTACAACTAAAATAGATAATACACAAATCGTATCTAAAATCATTCCCAGAGCCACCAGGTTGTAAGCCTCTACCGCCTGCAGCTACCCACGTCCCTGGTCACCAGATTCCTGAGCCTTCCATGGACCACCTGGGGGTGGTGTTTGAAATTGATCAAAATGCTAGCCACCACCCAATACTATCCTATCTTCTCTACTATGTTCTCTACCCTATAAACCTCCTTGCTCAACCCACTATCATTGTCTAGGAATTTCATAAACCATCTCCCTATCTGTTGCACAGAAAGTTGATCAATCTCATGTGATATTTCCTTACCCATCATAGGAGTAGCATCGCCTCTCCCTCACCTGACTGGAACCATCCTGAGATCCCTGAACTGAAGACCCTCTATCCTAATGCTATATCTGAAAACACCTTGTGTTCCTAGATCTTTGTGACTTTCATCGACTACTAGCTACTGAAGTCTCTGCTCCAGGGTTCCCACTACCAGAAATGGTTTTCAGTGTCTGCTCAGCTAGAAATATATACACTACCAAGGCACACTTCAACACTTTAGAATAGGTAGGGATATAGAGAGATACCAATCCATACCATATTTCTCAGTGAAGGACACACTCGAACGACCATGCTTGAAAGTAATCATCATGAACCATGTCATGGAGTATTTTGAGTTGTGTGTGAACCTCAATGAATACTATGAAACTTTTATGCTACCCTTCTAGAGCTCCAGAAGCTCTAGGATATGTACCAACACTACTGAAAATCTGGCCTTTAGCGACCGCCATTGGCGGTCGCTGTTGCCTCGTCGCTAGAGGCTTTCAGCGACCGCCAATGGCGGTCGCTATAGAAGGCCGGCAGATCGGCCTTCATCGACCGCCAAGCGGTCGCTGCAGCCCCTCTGCCGGGCAGCCATTAGCGACCGCCTATGGCGGTCGCTAGTCTAAAAAAAAAAATTTTAAATTTTTTTTATTGAATTGAATATATAAATATAAATATATATATATATATATATATAAATATTCATATATATACTATTAAATACAATATTTTAAATATATATATATATATAATATTTTAAATGTTTTAATATATATATAATATATATATAATATCAAATCATTGTGCTATAATAATTTAAAAACTTCGATTCAAGAAATAATCTCATTTCAGGTCTTTCGGAGCACGTTTGCTCCGAATGGGACCGTCGCACGCCGTTTTGGTGTTTTATGGCACCGGGAACGCGTTTCTGGACGCCGCGGTCAAACGGCACCTCCGAATGAGGTTCCGTCTAGCCGACCATTTCACAATTCACGCCCTGGATGTTGTCGTACGGTTTCGTGGCATTCGGAGGTCGTTCGGGTGGTTTTGACCCCCCAACGCGCCATTTCAGCACGCGCCGCGCTGCTGAAAAGAACACAATCGGACGTGCCGCATGCACCGCACGTCCGATGGACGTGCGGCCTCCTCCTGCATCTCAGGAATAATATTTCTATCGTTCCCGTGCAGTTTCAGGTCGTTCGGAGCACGTTTTCTCCGAATTGGACCGCCGCACGCCGTTTTGGTGTTTTAGGGCGCCGGAAACGCGTTTTCGGCCGCCGCGGTCAAACGGCACCTCCGAATGAGGTGCCGTCTAGCCAACCATTTCAAAATTCACTCCCCAGATTTTGTCGTACGGTTTCGTGGCATTCGGAGGTCGTTCGGGTGGTCTTGACCCCCCAACGAGCCATTTCAGCGCGCGCCGCGCTGCTGAAAAGGACACAATCAGACGTTCCACGCGCACCGCACGTCCAATGGACGTGATGCCTCCTCCTGCATCTCAGGAATAATATTTCTATCGTTCCCGTGCGGTTTCAGGTCTTTAGGAGCATGTTTGCTCCGAATGGGACCGCCGCACGCCGTTTTGGTGTTTAATGGCGCCCGAAACGCGTTTCCGGCCGCCACGGTCACACGGAACCTCCGAATGAGGTGCCGTATGGCCGACCATTTCACAATTCACGCCCCGGATGTTTTCGTATGGTTTTGTGGCATTCGGAGGTCGTTCGGGTGGTTTTGACCCCCCAACGCGCCATTTCAGCGCGCGCCGCGCTGCTGAAAAGGACACAATCGGACGTGCCGCACGCACCGCACGTCCGATGAACGTGCAGCCTCCTCCTGCATCTCAGGAATAATATTTCTATCGTTCCCGTGCGGTTTCAGGTCGTTCTGAGCACGTTTTCTCCGAATTTGACCGCCGCACGCCGTTTTGGTGTTTTATGGCGCCAGAAACGCGTTTCCGGCCTCCGCGGTCACACGGCACCTCCGAATGAGGTGCCGTCTGGCCGACCATTTCACAATTCACGCCCCGGATATTGTCGTACGGTTTCGTGGCATTCGGAGGTCGTTCGGGTGGTTTTGACCCCCCAACGCGCCATTTCAGCGCGCGCCGCGCTGCTGAAAAGGACACAATCGGACGTGTCGCGCGCACCGCACGTCCGCTGGACGTGATGCCTCCTCCTGCATCTCAGGAATAATATTTCTATCGTTCCCGTGCAGTTTCAGGTCTTTCGGAGCATGTTTGCTCCGAATGGGACCGCCGCACGCCGTTTTGGTGTTTAATGGCGCAGGAAACGCGTTTCCGGCCGCCGTGGTCACACGGCACCTCCGAATGAGATTCCGTCTGGCTGACCATTTCACAATTCACGCCCCGGATATTTTCGTATGGTTTCGTGGCATTCAGAGGTCATTCGGGTGGTTTTGACCCCCCAACGCGCCATTTCAGCGCGCGCCGCGCTGCTGAAAAGGACACAATCGGACGTTCCGCGCGCACCGCACGTACGCTGGACGTGCTGCCTCCTCCTGCATCTCAGGAATAATATTTCTATCGTTCCCGTGCGGTTTCAGGTCTTTCGGAGCACGTTTGCTCCGAATGGGACCGCCGCACGCCGTTTTGGTGTTTTATGGCGCCAGAAAAGAGTTTCCGGCTGCCGCGGTCACACGGCACCTCCGAATGAGGTTCCGTCTGGCCAACCATTTTACAATTCACGCCCCGGATGTTGTCGTACGGTTTCGTAGCATTCGGAGGTCGTTCGGGTGGTTTTGACCCCCCAACGCGCTATTTCAGCGCGCGCCGCGCTGGTGAAAAGGACACAATCGGACGTGCCGCACGCACCGCACGTCCGATGGATGTGCGGCCTCCTCCTGCATCTCAGGAATAATATTTCTATCGTTCCCGTGCGGTTTCAGGTCGTTCAGAGCACGTTTGCTCCGAATTGGACCGCCGCACGCCGTTTTGGTGTTTTATGGCGACCGAAACGCGTTTCCGGCCGCCTCGGTCACACGGAACCTCCGAATGAGGTGCCGTCTGGCCGAACATTTCACAATTCACGCCCCGGATATTGTCGTACGGTTTCGTGGCATTCGGAGGTCGTTCGGGTGGTTTTGACCCCCCAACGCGCCATTTCAGCGCGCGTCGCGCTGCTGAAAAGGACACAATCGGACGTGCCGTGCGCACCGCACGTCCGCTGGACATGATGCCTCCTCCTGCATCTCAGGAATAATATTTCTATCGTTCCCGTGCGGTTTCAGGTCTTTTGGAGCACGTTTGCTCCGAATGGGACTGCCGCACGCCGTTTTGGTGTTTTATGGCGCCGGAAACGCGTTTCCGGCCGCCGCGGTCAAACGGCACCTCCGAATGAGGTGCCGTCTGGCCGACCATTTTACAATTCACGCCCCGGATGTTGTCGTACGGTTTTGTGGCATTCGGAGGTCGTTCGGGTGGTTTTGACCCCCCAACGCGCCATTTCAGCGTGCGCCGCGCTGCTGAAAAGGACACAATCGGACGTGCCGCGCGCACCGCACGTCCGATGGATGTGCGGCCTCCTCCTGCATCTCAGGAATAATATTTCTATCGTTCCCGTGCGGTTTCAGGTCGTTCGGAGCACGTTTTCTCCGAATTGGACCGCCGCACGCCGTTTTGGTGTTTAATGGCGCCGGAAACGCGTTTCCGGCCGCCGCGGTCACACGGCACCTCTGAATGAGGTGCCGTTTAGCCGACCATTTCACAATTCACGCCCTGGATGTTTTCGTACGGTTTCGTGGCATTCGGAGGTCGTTCGGATGGTTTTGACCCCCCCAACGCGCCATTTCAGCGCGGGCCGCGCTGCTGAAAAGGACACAATCGGACGTGCCGCGCACACCGCATGTCCGCTGGACGTGCTGCCTCTTCCTGCATCTCAGGAATAATATTTCTATCGTTCCCGTGCGGTTTCAGGTCTTTCGGAGCACGTTTGCTCCGAATTGGACCGCCGCACGCCGTTTTGGTGTTTTATGGCGCCAGAAACGCGTTTCCGGCCGCCGCGGTCACACGGCACCTCCGAATGAGGTGCCGTCTGGCCGACCATTTCACAATTCACGTCTCGGATATTGTCGTACGGTTTCGTGGAATTCGGAGGTCGTTCGGGTGGTTTTGACACCCCAACGCGCCATTTCAACGCGCGCCGCGCTGCTGAAAAGGACACAATCGGACGTGTCGCGCGCACCGCACGTCCGTTGAACGTGCTGCCTCCTCCTGCATCTCAGGAATAATATTTCTATCGTTCCCATGCGGTTTCAGGTCTTTCGGAGCACGTTTGCTCCGAATGGGACCGACGCACGCCGTTTTGGTGTTTTATGGCACCGGAAACGCGTTTCCGGCCGCCGCGGTCACACGGCACCTCCGAATGAGGTGCCGTCTAGCCGACCATTTCACAATTCACGCCCCGGATATTGTCGTACGGTTTCGTGGCATTCAGAGGTCGTTCGGGTGGTTTTGACCCCCCAACGCGCCAATTCAGCGCGCGCTGCGCTGCTGAAAAGGACACAATCGGACGTGCCGTGCGCACCGCACGTCCGCTGGACGTGATGCCTCCTCCTGCATCTCAGGAATAATATTTCTATCGTTCCCGTGCGGTTTCAGGTCTTTCAGAGCACGTTTGCTCCGAATGGGACCGCCGCACGCCGTTTTGGTGTTTAATGGTGCCCGAAACGCGTTTCCGGCCGCCGCGGTCACACGGCACCTCCGAATGAGGTTCCGTCTGGCCGACCATTTCACAATTCACGCCCCGGATGTTGTCGTACGGTTTCGTGGCATTCGGAGGTCGTTCGGGTGGTTTTGACCCCCCAACGCGCGATTTCCGCGCGCGCCGCGCTGCTGAAAAGGAGACAATCGGACGTGTCGCGCGTACCGCACGTTCGATGGACGTGCAGCCTCCTCCTGCATCTCAGGAATAATATTTCTATCTTTCTCGTGCGGTTTCAGGTCGTTCGGAGCACGTTTGCTCCGAATTGGACCGCCGCACGCCGTTTTGGTGTTTTATGGCGCCAGAAACGCGTTTCCGGCCGCCGCGGTCACACGACACCTCCGAATGAGGTTCAGTCTGGCCGAACATTTCACAATTCACGCCCCGGATATTTTCGTACGGTTTCGTTGCATTCAGAAGTCGTTCAGGTGGTTTTGACCCCCCAACGCGCCATTTCACCGCGCGCCGCGCTGCTGAAAAGGACACAATCGGACGTGCAGTGCGCACCGCACGTCCGCTGGACGTGCTGCCTCCTCCTGCATCTCAGGAATAATATTTCTATCGTTCCCGTGCGGTTACAGGTCTTTCGGAGCACGTTTGCTCCGAATTGGACCGCCGCACGCCGTTTTGGTGTTTAATGGCACCGGAAACGCGTTTCCAGCCGCCGCGGTCACACGGCACCTCCGAATGAGGTGCCGTCTGGCCGAAAATTTCACAATTCACGTCCCGGATATTTTCGTACGATTTCGTGGCATTCAGAGGTCGTTCGGGTGGTTTTGACCCCCCAAAGCGCCATTTCAGCGCGCGTCGCGCTGCTGAAAACGATACAATCGAACGTGTCGCGCGCACCGCACGTCCGCTGGACGTGCTGCCTCCTCCTGCATCTCAGGAATAATATTTCTATCGTTCCCGTGCGGTTTTAGGTCTTTCGGAGCACGTTTTCTCCGAATGGGACAGCCGCACACCGTTTTGGTGTTTTATGGCGCCAGAAACGCCTTTCCGGCCGCCGCGGTCACACGGCACCTCCGAATGAGGTGCCGTCTGGCCGACCATTTCACAATTCACGCCCCGGATGTTTTCGTACAGTTTCGTGGCATTCGGAGGTCGTTCGGGTGGTTTTGACCCCCCAACGCGCCATTTCAGCGCGCGCCGCGCTGCTGAAAAGGACACAATCGGACGTGCCACGCGCACCGCACGCCCGATGGACGTGCGGCCTCCTCCTGAATCTCAGGAATAATATTTCTATCGTTCCCGTGCGGTTTTAGGTCGTTCGAAGCACGTTTGCTCTGAATTGGACCGCCGCACACCGTTTTGGTGTTTTATGGCGCCGGAAATGCGTTTCCGGCCGCCGCGGTCACACGGCACCTTCTAATGAGGTGCCCTCTGGCCGACCATTTCACAATTCACGCCTCGGATATTGTCGTACGGTTTCTTGACATTCGGAGGTCGTTCGGGTGGTTTTGACCCCCCAACGCGCCATTTCAGCGCGCGCCGCGCTGCTCAAAAGGACACAATCGGATGTGTCGCGCGCACCGCACGTCCGCTGGACGTGCTGCCTCCTCCTGCATCTCAGGAATAATATTTCTATCGTTCCTGTGTGGTTTTAGGTCTTTCGGAGCACGTTTGCTCCGAATGGGACCGCCGCACGCCGTTTTGGTGTTTTGTGGCGCCGAAAACGCGTTTCCGGCCACCGCGGTCAAACGGAACCTCCGAATGAGGTGCCGTCTGGCCGACCATTTCACAATTCATGCCCCGGATGTTGTCGTACGGTTTCGTGGCATTTGGAGGTCGTTCGGGTGGTTTTGACCCCCCAACGCGCCATTTCAGCGCGCGCCGCGCTGCTGTAAAGGACACAATCGGACGTGCCGCGCGTACCGCACGTCCATCGGACGTGCGGCCTCCTCCTGCATCTCAGGAATAATATTTCTATCGTTCCTGTGCGGTTTTAGGTCGTTCGGAGCACGTTTGCTCTGAATTGGACCGCCGCACGCCGTTTTGGTGTTTAGTGGCGCCGGAAACGCGTTTCCGGCCACCGCGGTCACACGGAACCTCCGAATGAGGTGCCGTCTGGCCGACGATTTCACAATTCATGCCCCGGATGTTGTCGTACGGTTTCGTGGCATTCAGAGGTCGTTCGGGTGGTTTTGACCCCCAACGCGCCATTTCAGCGCGCGTCGCGCTGCTGAAAAGGACACAATCGGACGTGCCGCGCGCACCGCACGTCCGCTGGACATGCTGCCTCCTCTTACATCTCAGGAATAATATTTCTATCGTTCCCGTGCGGTTTCAGGTCTTTCAGAGCACGTTTGCTCCGAATGGGACCGTCGCACGCTGTTTTGGTGTTTTATGGCGCCGGAAACGCGTTTCCGGCCGCCGCGGTCACACGGCACCTCCGAATGAGGTGTCGTCTGGCCGACCATTTCACAATTCACGCCCCGGATATTTTCGTACGGTTTCGTGGCATTCGGAGGTCGTTCGGGTGGTTTTGACCCCCCAACGCGCCATTTCAGCGCGCGCCGCGCTGCTGAAAAGGACACAATCGGATGTGCCGCGCGCACCGCACGCCCGATGGACGTGCGGCCTCCTCCTGCATCTCAGGAATAATATTTCTATCGTTTCCGTGTGGTTTCAGGTCGTTCAGAGCACGCTTTCTCCGAATTGGACCGCCGCACGCCGTTTTGGTGTTTAATGGCGCCGGAAACGCATTTCCGGCCGCCGCGGTCACACGGAACCTCCGAATGAGGTGCCGTCTGGCCGACCATTTCACAATTCACGCCCCGGATGTCGTCGTACGGTTTCGTGGCATTCGGAGGTCGTTCGGTTGTTTTGACCCCCCAACGCGCCATTTCAGCGCGCGCCGCGCTGCTGAAAATGACACAATCGGACGTGCCGCGCGGGGGGGCTGTACGGGGGTGGGGGGGGGGGGGCTGTACGGGGGTGCGGGGGGCTGTATGGGGGTGCGGGGGAGGGGGGTGGGGGCTGTACGGTGGTGTCGGGGGGGGCTGTACGGGGGTGCGGGGGGGCTGTACGGGGGTGGCGGGGGGCTGTACGGGGGGTGCGGGGGGCTGTACGGGGGTGGCGGGGGGAAGTACGGGGGTGCGGGGGGTGTACGGGGGTGCGGGGGGGCTGTACGGGGGTGTGGGGGGGGGGGGGCTGTACGGGGGTGCGGGGGGCTGTACGGGGGTGGCGGGGGGCAGTACGGGGGTGCGGGGGGTGTACGGGGGTGCGAGGGGGGGGGGGGGGGGGGCTGTACGGGGGTGCGGGGGGCTGTACGGGGGTGCGGGGGGCTGTACGGGGGTGGCGGGGGGCAGTACGGGGGTGCGGGGGGCTGTACGGGGGTGCGTGGGGGCTGTACGGGGGTGCGTGGGGGCTGTACGGGGGTGCGGGGGGGCTGTATGGGGGTGCGGGGGGCTGTACGGGGGTGCGGGGGGGGGGGGGGCTGTACGGGGGTGCGGGGGGCTGTACGGGGGTGCGGGGGGCTGTACGGGGGTGCGGGGGGGCTGTACGGGGGTGCGGGGGGCTCTCCGGGGGTGCAAAGGCCATCCCATTGATTACAAAAGTGAAAAATAAAAGTGATAACATCTAATTAATACATATTTCTTTTATCGATACCATACAGAAATTTATAAAAAATATATTGGATAATACATAATCTATAATATCAGATTTATTGATCTGTTGGAATTAGTTCGACTTTTTCAAATGTAGAATCATTCAAGATTATCTGATCAAAAACTCAATATGTGTATAAAATATTTAAAATACCACCATGGATGGTAATAATGCATTACTTAAATGAATAAATACAGTACATCAATGTCAACCCTACCAGTAAAAACAAAAAACATATCTCGTGAATATATGGTTCGTCACGCGTTGTCATCACTGCTACCTCCTTCTGGTGGGCCAGGTGCCTACAACAAATAAACATTATAAATATTTTAATAACAAAAATAATTTAAATTAAATAAATAAATACAGTATATACCTGCATCGTATGATCCCCTGTACCATCAGCTCGACGCACATATTCCCGCAGTGCTCTAACCTCAGCTGTCAATTGCGCATTTGTCTCCTCGGAAGCGCGCAGCCGTGCCTCAAAATCTGACATCTGCTGTGTCATATGAGCAACAGCAGGACCGACAACCGCAACGCGTGACACTACAGAACGAGGAATCCCTGCTCCATAGGTCAAACTATAGCCATGCCCATCCCGACCAATAATGCGATGAAAGATCTCATCTCGTCGCATGGGAAGCTGTCGCTGGTCCTCTGGCAGATGTTCTAACTCAGCTTCAAATTGAGCCTGTGAAATATTTAAATATATATAAATATATATATGTTAATATATAGATTTATGTAATTATTGGTAAGTACAGACACTTACTATCAATGCTGCAACCTCTGGATCATTGCGATCACGAGTCCTTATCCACACTGACATTTTATCAGTTGCTGCACCTTGCCCTCGCAACTGTATATTAAAAGAATATAAACACAAAACCATATTAATTAAAAAATTAAAAAATGAATAATATATACCTCATGTCGGATCTGATACACGTGACGAGTCCCGAGCCTGTGAGCTGGTCCCTGCAACGCTCGATTCTCCGAATGGCATGTTGACACCTCCTACATTCAATTCATTCAAATTTCAAACAAATCACATATTTTTGAAAATATATATACAACAAAATAATTAATATACAAACCGCAACACCCTCAGTAGACCAATATGCAACCAAGTCACGCCACTGAGCCGGGAGGACACCTCTCGGGGCTTTTTCCAAAATGTCAAGGGCACCCACATTTGGTACCCAGTGGTCCCTCTTCACTTTGCCTTTATAATATTTCCACATCTTACGACATTTGCTCATACACACGGGCCGAAACTCTTCAGGGAATACTTTCAAATTTTGCTATAAAGAAAATAATCAAACATATTAGTATTCTTTATAAATAGAAAATAAAGTAAAATTATTTTCTTACCTGAACCTCCCTCCATAGACGATCTAATGTGTCCTGAGGGATAGAAGCCCAATCACACGTGGTCAATGGAAATCGATGTGGGTCACGTATGATATGACCCAGCTGACGAATAAATGCTGGGGAATTCGGTCCCACGGGATGAAATACCTCATCAAATGAAACATCTATCGTCGTGTCATAATTCCATGATAATATGCCACGACCAGGGCCTCTCCTGCGAGAGGAAGAAGCAGCCGAGTCTGATCCTGTTGAAAACAATTTTATATATAAATTGAAAAATGTTATATATATATATATATGTCAATTACATAAAAAATATAGACAATGACATTCAAACATACCTCGACCCTGAGACGTAGATGCCTCAGATGGATGATGTGGATCTTCTGCCTCTTCCCCTGACATGTCTGCAGTCATAGAAAATATCAGTAATGAGTCCAAAGTGTTTAAAAGATAAATTGGATTGTTCTTAATAAATCAAACTTGTACAACTGTTAATCAAACAAAAAATGGATTGAATAATTAGTTGTGAATGAATTTTAAAAAATCAGAAAGTTAATCAACCTAAATATTTATGACTGAATTAACTTACAAAAGTGAGGATTAAAACTTATAAGGATTTATAAAATGATTAGATAATTTATGATATCCCAGGACATTCTACTGAATAGCGGGAAAACAATTATACCTTTCATTAAGCATGAAAATCGACCGTTTCTCCTTCAACAGCCGCTCTGACCCAATAAATATCTTCTTCACGTTGAACTACGGTATGTTGATCAAGTTGTTGGTAAACAAACAGAACAGTCTCGGGTTCATCTTCTTCAAATAAAAACACTCCTCGCCGAGACATTTTGACAACAACTTGCCAACTTGGATCCGAAGGAAAAGTAACGAAGAATACTTGTTCCGCTTGTGATGTCAAAATGAAAGGTTCATTCTCAACTCGTTCATTATTTCTGTATAACATATAGTTATAATTCACCAATGAAAACTGATATTGATCGACTTTACATCCACGCACTGGATCAACCCAATTACACTTTAACAATATGTACTTCAAACCGTGTGTGTATACAACTTCAATGATGTCTATCAATTGACCATAGTAATAACCAGAATCGACAAAGGGACAACCGATGCCACTGTTTTGTGTTGCTCGTTTGTCGTCAACATCTTTAATGCGAAATCGAAAACCATTAGCATCAATAGCTTTATAACGACGAGCCGTTATAGATGGACCCTCAGCCAGTTGGATAAATACTTCAGGTAGCGTGGGGTCCCCTAACTCCCTCAGCTTACGAACCTACATAATTTATAAAAATCAATACTGATATATGCAGAAAGAATTAGTTTAATACTTCACTCATAATGAAAATCAATTTATACATACATAATCCTTGAACCAATCATGAAATGCCGCATAATGAGATTGTTGAATTTGCAACTCAGTCGCACGATGCATCTCTTCTTTTATCTCATTAATGTGTTTCCTGCAAATGATTACGCAATGTTTAAAAGATCAACTTATGCAAACAAAACATGTAAAAGTTATACAAGCACATTGATAAGATACTCACTACATTAATGGTGCAACTGATGGAGTATTGAACAAGATATATCGATGTTCTTGTATCCACTCGATGTTGTCCATATCAAATGTGGTTCCTTCTCCAACTGGACCATCATGAATCCGAGAGGGCTTATCTAATTTTGTTTCAACATCCGTAAGATATTCTGCACAAAAGGTAGTACACTCATCCATCAAATAACCATTGGCTATTGATGCCTTTGGACGAGCTTTGTTGCGTACAAATCTTTTCAATGTACTCAAATACCGTTCAATAGGATACATCCACCTGAATTGCACTGGACCAGCAGCCATTACTTCATCAGTTAGGTGCACTGTCAAGTGGACCATAACATCGAAAAATGAGGGGGGGGGGGAGTTTCTCAAAGTGACAAAGCGTAAGTACAATTCGGTCCTGCAAAATTTTTAAATCACTCATTCGTTGATTTCTTAAACAAAGCTGTCTAAAAAAATTACTCATCTCAATCAAGGGCTAAACAACATTGGGGGATAAACAATCAAAAATTGCGATTGGAATCAACTGCTGAAGTAATATGTGATTGTCATGACTTTTCAACCCTTGCAATGTCTTGCTCGTCAGATTCACACACTTTGAAATATTAGAAGAGTAACCATCAGGCACCTTGACCATCTTCAAAATGGAAAGAAATGTCTCTTTCTCCTCTGTAGTCATCAAATACTATGCAGCAGGCATATATGCCTTGTTTCCCTCAGCTAACTGTAAATGCAACTGTTTTCTTAAACCCATTTCTTCCAAATCACGACGTGCATTAACATGGTCCTTTGACTTTCCGCTGACACCTAAAATGGTCCACAATATGTTATCACAAACATTTTTTTCAATGTGCATGACATCCAAATTATGCCTCAACATGTTAGTTTTCCAATACGGAAGACTATAAAAAATACTTTTCTTTTTCCAATTGTGACTGCGCTGCCTACTCGCAGCACGAATATTACGTACTGGAGGAGCCACCAAATCCTGAATTTCATATACCGTGCGGATGTTTTCTTCCTCAATCTGCGATAACATTTCGACTCCTGTCATGATCTTTGGTGTTGGGCTGAACTCTCTAGAACCATCAAATGCCACTCTGTCCTTTCTGAACCTATGCTGAGGAGGGAGAAGACGCTTGTGACCCATGTATGCCCATTTTTTGGAATGTTTAAGCCATACAGATTTTTTACTTTTATTGCAACAAGGGCAAGAAAATTCCCCTTTCGTACTCCAGCCTAATAAATTTGCATAAGCTGGGAAGTCATTGATTGTCCACAATAAAGCAGCATGAAGTTTGAACATTTCATTCATTTCGCAGTCATAAGTCATCACACCATCGCCCCAAAATTCATTCAACTCATCAATCAATGGCTGAAGGTAAACATCAATCTTATCCCCCGGACTTTTAGGTCCATCAATAAGAGTGGAAAGTAATATAAATTGTTGCTTCATACAAAGCCACGGAGGAAGATTATATGGAACCAACACCACGGGCCATGTGCTATGAGTTGCACCAACCATAGACTTGAATGGATTGAAACCATCTGCTGCCAATCCCAATCGGACATTACAAACATCTTTAGCAAAGTCGGGATGTCTCTTATAAAAATCCTTCCATGCATGAGAGTCTGCCGGGTGGGTTAACATGTCACTTTCATGAACTCTTTCTGCATACCATCTCATTAAATTAGAAACTTTAGATGACATAAAAAATCTTTTCAACCTCGGTTTAAGGGGAAAGTAACGCATTTTCTTTACGGCAATCGGTTTCCCCTGTATCGCAATCTGACTTTGATGAGTCTTATTTCCCCTGTTCTCTTTCCACCTGGAAGCGCCACAAACCGTACAAATATCCAAATGAGCAGTTTCATTTCTAAACAACATACAGTTGTTTGCACATGCATCTATAGTCTCATATGTAAAACCTAAGTTCTCTGTCAACTTACGAGCATAGTAATACGACTCAGGAATCTTAGCGTCGACAGGAAGAACTTTTTTCAATAAAACCAAAAGCATGTCGAATGATGTGTCTGACCAATTATTCAAAGTCTTCAAATGCAACAACTCCACGATAAACGACAGTTTATTGTAAGAAGTACATCCAGGATATAATTCTGTTTTCGCATCATCAAGTACTTCATAAAACCTCCTCGAATCACGATCTGCACCAGAGCGAAGATTTATCTCACCGGTCTCAAGATTCTGGATGTCAATGCCTTCAGGATCAAACCCACGTACCATTTCAGTAAGCATTTCATGCATTGGATCAGTCATCCTTGCATCAACATCCATCTGAGTTGCATCTGTATTTTGACAACGAACATATTCTTCTCCATGACGAGTCCAACTCTTATAATTTTTCAGAAATCCATTAAAGAAAAGGTGGTCCCTCACAGTATCTCGTGTGAATTGATATCTGTTAGCACATTTTCTACATGGAAAACTAATATAGTCACTTTCAAATCCTCTCGTGAAGTCAATAAACTGCATAATGCCATTGAAATATTCTCTAGAAGTTCGATTTGGAAGATCAATCCAACTCTTATCCATAATAATATATGTATAACAAACATTTACACAATACTTATTACATTTACATTTTTCAAATCAACTATATTCAAAATAAATATTAACCATTTGTTTATGAACCATTGATAAAATAATAATGTAACTGAAAGCTCATGTTACCTGATTGAGCTACAAACCTGAAAGGGAGGGGAGACGAAGGCGATGCTGCGAGGGAGAGGAGGCAGTGAAGGGGAGTCGGAGCCAAAGGCGGTGCGGCAAGGGAGGGGACGGGCGGCGGGGAGCTGGAGGAGAGGAGGCGGTGAGGGGACGGGGGACGGGCAGTGAGGGGGGGGGGGGGTGTCCGGGGTCGGGGGGGGGGGGGGGGGGCTGTCCGAGGTGCGGGGAGGGGTGTCCGGGGTGTTGGGGGCCTGTCAGGGGTGCGGGCAGGGGTGTTCGGGGTGCGGGGGTGTCTGGGGTGCGGGGGGGGGGGGCTGTCTGGGGTGCAGGGGGGCTGTCGGGGGTGCGGGGTGGGGTGTCCGGGGTGCGGGGGGGCTGTCCGGGTTCGGAGGGGGGTGTCCGAGTGCGGGGGGGAGGGGGGGGGATGTCCGGGGTGCGGGGAGGCGTCCGGGGTGCGGGGGGCAGTCCGGAGTGCGCATGGGGGGGGGGGGGGGCTGTCCGGGGTGCGGGTGTCGTCCGAGGTGGGGGGGGGGAGGGCCGAGAGGCCGGAGGGCGGCGGCCGGAGGCCCGATGGCGGAGGGCGGCGGCCGGAGGCCGGAGGGCAGGCGGCGGGGGAGGGCGGGTGGCGGGGGAGGCCGGGCGGCGGGGGAGGCCGGGCGGCGGGGGAGGGGAGGGCGGCGAGGGAGGGCGGCGACTGAGGGAGGGGGTTAGGGCGGCGAGGGCGATCGAGGTCGAGGGGGCGCGGGGGGGGGGGGGGGGGGGGCGTAGAAGCCCCCCGTTTTTTTTATGTAGGTTAGCGACCGCCAATGGCGGTCGCCCGAGTCTGGGGGGCTTCAATGCCCCCTTTTCTAGTAGTGCACCCACAACATCACTAGGAAAAAGTCATCTCAGAATAGGTTCTTGAACTCTTCCCAAGTGAGAGTCTCCTCTTAATGCATCAGTGTCACCAAGATCCATCATCACTCTATGATTCCATGGAGAAGGCTCACTCCTAGGACCACCATATGATCATGAGGGGTCTTGACAAGATGAAAAACACACTCAAATAACTCAAGTAAATCCTCTACTTCTTGGGGGTCTATCTCACCTTGAAACCTAAGGTGTATTTTCATCTAGAACTTGTGAAGTGCACTCAGCCTATGAACGACATCTATTGACACTTCCAGGATAAATGGATGCTTAGTGGTCATAGGTAAGATCGAAAAAACACATGGATGTACCACCTATTCACAAGTCCCTGAACTGAAGCATCATCACCAGAAGGATCATCATAATAATCCTACTGTAAAATACAAGCTGGCGGTTGTCGTGGAGGCATCCTGTGAAAAATTCAAGATGCATAATGATCAATGAGCATATATTGGGATATGACTCAAGAAATACATGGAGAACATAAATTATTATTATATGATGCATGTACTGATGTTTTCCCTACAAACATTTCTTACATGTACTGAGTCAATAAGTAGGTTATCAGATTCTTAGTGAAGGGATACATTAGTCGATGCACCATCATTGGTTTCTTTGTCCTGTGAGATAAACTCATGACATTTTTATACCATCACTCCAGTTCTCAAACCAATCCTCACAACTAGATTATATACAAACTCCATTCTAATGAAAATATATCCTTTAATACCACTCTTTCAAGAACTGAACCACTAGGGACCACCTGGATGGCAGTAAGCTGAGTGTGACACCTCAAGCCCGCCTTTAATAGGCCAAGGGCTGACAACCTACACTGAGTAGACATATCACAAACATAAGAGTCCTTATACTAAGGCACATATACACACACAGACATCTCCAAACACCACTAAAATGTAGAAATGAAAGATATAAATGATACAAAAAATTCATGCATAAAACTAATCCCATGTTAGAGTATAACTCAAGTAAGGGAAAGAAAAATGGCCAAATACAAGGCCACCAAAACTGTAAAAGAGTACAACCTTCTAGATAAAGGGTTCTGTCGATGAGATGTAACTCCAGGAACCGACTGTGGTCCATCTATCCAAACTAAACTCCACCTAATCTCAGTCCTCTAAGGACTCCATCGAAAGGTCTATCGTTTGTATAAGATACGACATGTGTGGGAAGAGCCCATGTAGGGGTGAGTATAAACATACCCAGTAGGACACCACAAAATCACCAAAAAATAAATCATTAAGAGATAAACAACTCAATATCACAAAGGTTGGTCAATAAGAGAGTGATAAAAAACAACAACAAGCCATATATGCTCAAGATAAACACCAAATCTCAAAGTAAGGTCACACCCTCACTGCCAGCCTAGAATTATGTTCAAGGGTTCAAGGTAATGTCTGTCCAAGAGAACTCACTCCCTGATTCATGAGAGTACTGATGATTCTCATATGAGAGGTCATTCCCATTGGGTCTCTCCATGAAGAGGCACACTCTGGAACTTAGAATATATCAATACAAATATAGGGGTCACACACATGTTCTATGGGAGATACCTAACCCTACCCAGGGTAATCCATTGGGATAAGGATCATACACCCTGAAAGTTGGTAACATGATACCTAGCCCAACCTAGGGAAGAATGATAGAGGATCACACCCTGATCCACATAGGGGGATAGATGAATCTATCCAAAAATAATCCATAGAGGGCGCCACTCATCCTTTGATTAGAACAAGATGTCTCACAGTACCCTCATAGGGATGAACCAAGGGAATGTACCTTACTTATATTCATCTATACTAAAGATAAATAGGGATTAAACTTTTCCTATAAGGAGTACATGAAGTTTATAGGTGATTAATGATGTGCCTTTCTAATCCCAGGCCTGCCCGAGTCCGTGCCCTGCCCGTGTCATTTTGACCGTGCCCGTGTACCAGGGTCGTTTCTGTGCCCGTTTACCCCTAGGGTACATGTAGAGATTCTAATCAAGGGTCACGTGGCATGTGAAATATCACATGGAGTGTGAAATATGACACAGCTTGTGAAATATCACACAATGTGTGAAATCTAATTCTACACATAATCCCTAGTCATCATGGAAGGGGTTCCCCACGGAGTGTGTTCTTCCAAACTACATGTTGTGTATATAGAAACTCAAAAAAATCTCATGTGTATTCTCACGCAATAACGACGCCTCTATTTCACCCATGAAATCTACCAAGGGACTCAGATATGATGTTGACCAAACTTGAATCATCATCGGTGGTCAGATTCTATCCACCCATCTCCTTAAAAGATGTCTCCCATCGTCTTACATCATTGAAATGCCACAAGTCATGGACCAACCTTCTTCAATCCAATGTTTGATCTTATGTCATCATCATCGCACCACTATAGAACCTCTGATCCCAATTATGAAGCTGAGGAAATGATCCATTATGCCAATGATCAATTGTACAATGATTGATTTTTTTGTTTTTTTGAACTGTTGGTCAAATGTAATATCTATGATGAATGCCCAAATAATGAGAGGAGAACATAACAAATAAAAAAAGTGAGGAATGAATGTTGTAAATTATTTAGGTTGTCTTATGTTTATTGATGAAGAAATTATCATACATAGGGGTTCAACATAATCAACTATATTCTAAAGATAAAACACCAACCGTAAAACAAAAATTGGTCCATGAATTAATTTACTTGTTAGGTCTACAAGGCTGAATACCTTGAGATGGGGGGTGAATCAGGGTATGACTAATTTAAAATTAATGCCCATTCTGATCTTGTTTCTCTGTTAAGCAAAACACTCTTCTCTCTATTTCCTGTTGCACAATATAAACAGAAAGTAAAGAAAGAACAGGACACAACAATTTTACTTGGTTCACCGCTAAGGTCTACGTCCAAGGAGCATACGCCAACAAGTTGTCGGTCGTACCAAATTCCACTATACTTCACTAGCTATGGATTACAATGTTCGGGTACATTCAATCTGTCCCAGGCTCATTGACTTTGCAAGGTTTAGGGTCAGCTCACTGCTTTCCCAAGGGTCACTCCCTATTTCTCTCTCTCTGGATCACTGCCGGTGGAGAGGATCACCTTCTTCCTCTTCCTAAGATCACTGCTCTGGAAGGAAATACACTCACAGTTTATAGACCTATAGGTCTCTTCATTATCACGAATGAATGCATCCTCAACTGTTGATAGATGCTCTGTTGAAGTCCAACTTTCATCCACTGATGAACAGCTCTTTGCCTCTTAACCACTGGGCAATTCACTTTGGAAACACCTTCGCAAAGCACCCTACTTCGCTAGGCTCCCAATTTCACGAAGCTCAAACAAGCCTTCGCGAAGCTCCTGCCTTTTCACGAAGCACTACCGTGAAGCACTACCACGAAGCTCAAGTCGTTGCCGAGAAACTTCCCTCGTGAAGCTCACTGAGCCAAAGCAGAGCGCGTAACCTTCGCAGAGCTACAATAGCCTCCGTGAAGCTCTTCTTTCACGAAGCACACATGCTACGCGAACTACCTTCGTGAACTGAGAGCAAATGATTTTCTATGAAAATTCTCTCTACTTCTCTCGAGGGGGTCAACCTGTATTTATAGGAGATTCCACTGACCCTCGACCCTTCCACGCAAAGTCAACGCCACGTCATCTCAAATCGCGAATCTCTGAAGTTTCCGCCAGAATTCTGTCAAAATCGCGAAGCACCACGACAATTTTCTGATCATGGAGCTCGTCTTAATTGCAGAGCATCACCATCAACATTCCTTTGCTCCTTCTCTGCAAAGCTCCCTCACAAATCCCTTCACCGCCGCGATGCGTTTCAACTCTGCCATTTGCGAAGCGTTGACGTAATCGCGAAGCATTGCCGCCTCCATTTTTCTGGTCTTTGTGAAATCCAATCTATGCATCCCATCTTCGTGAAACTCATGCCTTTTCCATATAAAAATATGATCTTCATGGAAATCCTATTTTCGCGATGCTCACCAAGCTCCAAATTTTGGACCCCAAAAATTTAGCAAACACTGGGAAACGACGCCACCTTGTACTGCTCTTTTGTACCGCCTCCGGTTCATCCATTCCTTTGTCATCGTTCTTTGTCAACATGGATTGTCAACAACTTCTCGGGAACTCGACAATTCTCCATGGAAACCTGCTTTGTCAACAAACACAATCAACCCAAAAATACTGCAATGTTACCTTGAGGGATTTTTTCCCAACATTACTAAAGGAAAAAATTTGTATTCGATAATGAAAAATCAATAATGGATTAATCTAAAAAAATCAAACATCCTTACATTAAATTGGATTGATCACTGATGAAGAAAAATTCAGTGTCATTTGCATTGGTGAGATCCAAGAACTTTGTTGTCGATAACGATCCTTACTATATACCTATTATTGATCAATGATCCATTTCCATTCGCCAAAACCTTCCTACATAGTCATGTCCAAATCCCTAGGGTTATAAATAAAACCCTAGGATTTATCCTCAACTGTGTTTAAATAAGAAGAATTTAGGCCATGGCCAATAAATAGAAAATAAATTATTTATTTAATTATTATTTATTATCCTACCTATGACTGCTTTTATACAAAACAATTGACACCAAAAATGTTATGTCACACCTAGGGTAAAACCCACATTCTAGATTTAATAGAGGTCAAATTTTTTCCATCCAAGACACTATTTGAGAGTTATTCCATTATTTTAGAAAAAAACTATGCATGTGTGATATAATATATTTAATATTTTTAATATATCAACACGAAGGATCCACAGGCCCTGAAATCCAGCATTAGATCTATTCCTAACTCCGAAAACAATTCTAAAATTATTCCAAAGTATTACAAAGAAAAAATAGAGTCATTATAACATCATTTTGGTCAGTCATGAATGGTAGTAATGAAAAATGAAAGATGTCACTTTGGGGAGGTGGTAGTCTGCACAACGCACTAATGAAACTTTTTTTCTTAGTGAATTTAGAGGAATAAATAATGGTTATACCATTAATATAATAACACCTCAATATAATAATGATAATTATGTCATTATATTGTTATGGATATATAAGATTTTGAAGAGGAATATTAAGGAGATAATACTTATGTTGGAGACTTGATCTTTCCTTGGAAAACACCTTAGAATTGAAGTGATTGGGATAACTTAGTGCAATCAAGGTATTAAGAACTTGTGAGAGAATTTTAGGAGAGGATATTTGGTTATAATTTCAAGGAAATTTAGAAAGGTATGTGTATGATTTAAAGGGTGTAAGTGAACCCCTTTTATAAGAGAGGAAAATTGAACTTTTGGAAACACTCTTTATATTTTAATAATTTCATGACATTATTCCAAGTTCAATGACTCTAAAGTTTAGAAATAATGGATTTTGGGGTGAATTTGGGTCTATAAATACTCAACCAAGGATTTATAAACATGTTTTAAACATGTTATAGTGTTTTTACCATTATGTTTTTACATTTTACTCTTTCAGTTTTAAACTATGTAACTAGTTTTTAACTATAAAATTTTATCTTTTATTAAAAATATAACATAACCCATATAAAAATTTTTGGATGTTATGGAAATAAATTTATCCTATATTTAATAAAATTCAATTTCTAAATATAATAAAAAAACTTTAAAATTAAAACAGGTAATTTGTATAAAAACTATTTTAGAAGAAAATTGACATTTTGACCACTATGGATTATTAAACTTATTTATTATTGATTACAAATCAAATGATTTTATATATTTATTTATGTTTTCATACATAATATAATATTAATTATTTAAATTAGTTTATTTTAATTTATTTTATATAAATTCTATGATATTAATAAAAAAATAATTTAAAATAATTGTTTCACCGTTGTCGTGGTAATTAGAATTAATCGTAATAATATAAATTTCATAACTCAAAATAAATTAGGGAATGTTAAATAATATGAAAATTATTATCTAAAATTTAAGAATCATTTTATCAAATTATCTTTCTTTGTGTGCGGAAATTAATATTTACGTTAGTGCATGTAACGAGTAAAAAACCGATTTAAAAAATGTATTTTTAAGCATAAAGTTTATGTATAAGACAAAATTATCAATTTTATTAGTTATAATGATATTAAAAAGATTATTATTGATCAAAGAAGAGTTATTTTATGGTGAAATAAATCTATAACCTAATCTTCCCCTTATTCAAATTTAATTAAAAAAACAGATGAAAAATAGTTTTCATAAAATATTAATAAGATTTTTAAAATTATATTCATGGGTTTTATAAATTGAACATAGTATTTTTAAAATATTTAATTTAATTTATAAATATATATTCTGTATATCTAAAAGGTTTTAAAAACTTCTAAGTTGTATAAAAGTGACGGTATTAGAAAAATAGGTATTTTTCACTATTCCCCAAAAAATCAATTATTTTAGAAAAAAATAAAAAAATTAAACTGATTAAATTTTGATATGATGAATTCAAAAATAAAGTTTATTTTATTAATTTAAAATTATAAAATTCATATAAATTTGTCACAATATAAAGATGCAAGGTAAAAAACAATTTTTTTTATAAAAAAATATTTTTTAAGTATAATGTGAATGTATTCTTATTTAGAGTCAATAAATATCTATTGTCACGAACCAATCCGATTCGAACCTAAACCGGTCACCCGATCCAGCCCGCGACATGGCCTGAAGGGAATTCTTGATCCCCACGGGCTAACAAGTAGTGTCGTGCATCAAAACTAACATGTGGGAACAATTTGGCCCATAAATAAAACACAAGTAAATAAACAAAAATTGGAAATAAAATGAAAACTGGCAGTGAAAAGAGAAAAAGAATAAATTGAACATACCTCCATTTGTCCTACTAGGTCACCACCCAACTTAGAACCAAGCTCACTCCAAGAGCGATGTGAAACTTGGAGAACCTAAAACTGAAAAGATAAAGTAGGCATGAGCACCGGGATGCTCATTATGAAAGCCAAAATAAACAACACCCGATGCCCCACCTCTAAAATGAAATCCATTCTTGATAATTTGAAAATAGGATATATAAAAATATGGTTTCCACTCCTTTAAAAAAATAGGTAACAAGATTTTACTTTTAAGAAAACCCCCTTTTTCCATTTCATTTTTCTAAATCAACTACCAAAGCATATTAGTCATTGCAACGAATTCTTTTTTAAATCCATCTAGTACCAAAACAGGTTCTATGTTATAAAAAGAAAAGTAAAAGTGTCATGAGATGAAATAACCAAAATTTACATAAAATAAAGAAGGTAGATACAAGTATGAAACCATGGGAATTTCTTAAACATCCCTAGAGTGATCACAAGACGTACTTCATTCAGAACCACCTATCAGTGTATGGTGAAGCCCCTAAGTCAATAACCAACTATCTGCCCTAACCTGACCTCACTAGTGGCACAACCCTCATGGTCTAACAAACAATCTAGGGGGTTCCAACCCGTCTAATCATGTTTGATCAAAAACCATCACTCGACCCTCTAAAAGACACCTAGGAACCCATGGTGGTAATAATAATGTTGTGTAAGTAGGAGCCCCCCGCACTCGTGACTCACCTTACCTGCTATCACTGCACTTTCCTACCCCAAACACGGACACCCTATACGATAACCCCTAAAGGGATACCCCTCCTATAGAGGTTCCCACTGGATATATATGTATGTATGTATGTATGTATGTATGTATGTATGTATAAACATATACACGCCATATCAACCAAGGTCCCAACCGGGCCTTCACATCACATGAACTTTTAAACAATTTCATAAAGCACTTTAAGTTGCCAACCAGGCGTTCACACTTTCAAAGTGACATAAGGTGAAAACTGGGCCTTTAATTCCATCATTCTAATATACCATAAAAATATTCCAAACCAAATTCATTTAGAAAATCCATTTCCAATTCCAGGTTAAAAACACGCAACATACTAAAAAGTTCCAAATGAGCCTTCATGTCGTTGAATTTGGAAACCACGCTTCAAGGTGCCAAACAAGTCAGGTTTTAAACAACACATTTAACTAAATCCTTTTAGTTTTAGAAAATACACTTCAAAACCAGGAAAATTTTAGTAAACTATTTTAAAATACTTAGGACACCTTCCTAATTAAAAGCAATTTGTAAATAGGCTTAGACAAGTTATGAAAATTAATGGGAAACCAATCTCTAAGAGGTGCAATCCACTTAACCAAACACACACACATATATATCTACATATATAAATGCCACATAAATATGTAAACACACTTTTTAAAAATTCTAAGAAATCATGGAATTCAAATTAATGGTGCAGGCATGGAGGGCCTACCTCAAAAGGAAGCGGACCAAGATGAGATACTTCGGCTCTTGAAGCTTTTGACGACAATCACCCACACCAGCACACACATACATTCTCATACATATATATATATAACCTTAATCCAATGTACATATTCCCTGTGCCATGAGGGACAATTTTCAAGGAATATATATACACACATACACATATGTACCTATGTATATGTCTGTGCGCACCACCAAGGAGCCACCAAAGATTTAATTAATTAACCTAGAGGGACCAACACCACTTAGAAACCAAAGAACAATTTAAGAGACCAAGGTTTTTAAAGAACACCATTTAAAAAAAATACCATCTTTATTTGAAAACACACACATGTGTGCACTTAGTACACCCATTGGTGTACTGACATGCAATGGCACACCAAAGCATCTAAGGAGACCTTAAAATCACTTCCACATAAACCCCGATTGCTTCAAAACCGAATCCAATATTTCATATCATTTATAAAACACAAAAATAATCACCTTAAATCCATAAAACCCATTTTCAAGTCATTTTTAACACGATTTAAAATTACAACATTGTCAAACCATATTTGCCAGACCAAGATCACAAACGAGCAGATACTGTCACAACATAATTAAAGCTAACGGTTTGTAAAACCCCTAATTTCACCTTACAAGTGAAAAGGAATTTTATCAAATATTTTGGGTTTATAAACACAAAAAAAATATTTTTTGAAACAAGTATTATCAAAATTTCAAACCACATACAAAAATTTATTGAAACAATAATGGGAATTAATCAAACTTCTTTTGCATTGGTGCAGATAAGTATACTTAAAAAAACACACTAAAATTTTTATTTCAACAACTTATAACAATTTAAAAAAACCATAGAAGACCATTTAAGAGAAAAATAAAACTTCAAATAAAATAAAATAAATAATTTGAAGAATTAAAATGTCAAATGAATGCATCAAAAAGGATAAACTCGGATTCACCTACCTAAAATATGTGAGAAAGTGAAAAAACCTTCAACAGAAGGAATAACAATGTCTCGTAGACCAATCACACACCCTAATCAATGAGATAAACATTTGAAACATATCCCCAATGAGTTAAGGTTTAGCCAACTTAATTAAAAACACAAAAAATGAAAAGAAATATACTAGAGAAGGCTGTGGCCGACCGAAGTGGTAGAGGGAGTAGGGGGTCACTGTCACCACTGTCTGCCAGAGATGAGGGCCGGTGAGGGGAGGTCGGTCTACCGAGATGTCGACGCTAGGAGGTCGCACCACTACTAGGGGGGTCTGGGTTGGAGGAGGTGCGAGAGGGTGTGCTGTTGGCTGAGGAGGAGGGGAGATCACGGAGGGGTGGGGGTGTGGGGGTTGGCTGCCGGAGTGGAGGGGAGAAGCGAGGATGGGTGGGGCTATAGTGCAGAGCGGCGAGGGGAGAGAACTGAGGGGGGGGGGGGGCAGTTTAGGGATTCCCCATTTTTTTCATTTTATTATGATAATAATAATAATAGTAATAATAATACCATTAATATAATAATAAACATTTTAATAATAACTATAATCATTTTTCTTAAAAACAATAACAATAATAATAATAATACAATAATAATAATAATAATAATAAAATAATAAGAACAAATACAATTTGAATATTAAGAATAATAATTACAATTATACTAATAGAAATAATTTCAAGAATTTCATTTTAAATAATAAAGATATTGATAACAATTTATTAATAATTATGTTAATAACAATTTTAAATAATAATAATATTATTATCAACAATTCTTAATAATAACAATATTATTATCTACACAATAATATTATTATTTAATTTTTTAACATTTAACTTATTTCATTTACATAAAACTTTATTTATATCAAATGATAGCCATATGAATAGGCCCCTGGGCCGGCCGCACAGCTCCCGCCAACCATGCGGTGCCCACGCGCTGGTCCAAATCCCACCGAAGTCATTAAACGTCAAAAATTTTAAATTGGTACCCAGCCAAAACCTTGACGCGAGTAACCAAATCCAAGAAATAATAAAATAAAAATAAATTTAAAAGTTAAGGTGTGATAATTATCTCCACCATAGACACTTTCTTCTCCCATAAAGTCACCCAGCCGAACGATAGATAGAACTTGAATCCATGCCCGATTGAAACCGAAAGAAACCACAATATAAGAGAATGGGAGAACACGAGAGGGTTCTACCCACAACAAGAATTAAGGTAGAACGAAAATTTAACACCCAAACATACCACCCAGGGAAGGGGGGAGATGACGTGGGAACTCCCAACCGATCCAAACTAACTTCTATAGAATGAGAGAAACAACACCTCCGCTGAAACTTGGAACTCTCGACCCAGAAAAAAACCCCAACACTAGAGAAAAACCTCCAAGAAGAACTTAACCCAATCAGTGAACCTGAGCATAACTGCAAGCATCGATTCTTCTACAAGCACCTAAATATCTAAATGAACACAGTTAAACCAAGATCAACCCATACAGGGGCCAAACACACTTTCACGAAAAACACACGATTTAGAAAACCGGATCCACAAAAACCGGCTACTTGGATTATAATAGAACGAGTCCACCATAAATTCATGATGAAACAATGAACTTACAACAACGTCAAAACTTTAACAGTACAAAAATAAGAAAAAATGTCTTTAAATTTTCCATTGCCAACATGGAACACAAAACCCGAACCAAGGCTTCACACCACCGGCAACTCCTGACTGTGCGTGAGCTTCACCCCAAGACCCGTGGCTGGGGATTTGATGGATGAAGAATCTCCTGCCTCATAGTCAGGAATTGTAATCCTCCAGTCACAACGTCTTCTTTAGGCGACGCTTCCTGCATAAATTCTCTAGATGACCCAGACACCCGCAATGATGGAATGTCTTTGGAGGGATGCGACATGATAGCTTCGTATGCCCTAAACGTCCACACTGATGGAACACCATTGAATGGTTCGAAGAACTGGAATCTAGAACCACCAAAGAGGAATCTTTAGAAACAGGTCCCTCTATCACACCCTACTCGCCAGATAAGGAACCTTTATGAGCAACTGGATATGCTGTATTTCCAACCATCTACACTCTGGAGACCAACTCAGCTAGGAACGCCTCATCAACCAGCTTCTCGAAACGATGGTCCTTAGAAGGGAGGACTAGTTCCTTGATCTATAGACAAAGACTTTTGATGAAGAGATAAGTCTTCATGAAATCTTGTGATGCTACCTCCGGATAAAAGGATACAAGTTCCTTGAAATGGTTAACATATGCCTTCACCGTTTGTTGGTCTTATTGAATATGCATAACTTATTCCCTTTTCTTTGCCTTCACCTCTTCAGGTATGAACCATAGGATAAAGATGGATTTAAAGACATCCCACATCATCCCAACTTGAATTGATGGTGGGGAGAATAACTCCCATTCATCCATATCTGGACCTTTAAATAGACCCAAAACGACATGCACTCTGATAGATTCGGGAGTTCCCAATACCCTGAAGACGCGATCGACCTCTTCAAGCCACTCCATTGCCTCTAATGGACCCCGATCAGTGTGAAGGATATGAAATGTATGAGAAGGACCAAAAAATTTTCATGACTTATCAGAAACATTGGGGGCCATTTTGGGCAGAATTTTCTGAACAATATATAAAACACAGATCGAAAACCAATATCAAGCTGAAGAAACATTAATGAAAGCGCCTTCATCCAAAAACAACCAGCTCAAAAACCAAACAAATATAAACATAGACAAAAACCACCATTAGAAAACAAGTTCACGCATTTAATTTCAAATAAACACCCATGAACTATCACGTATGGGTCCATCCATTCCATTTCTTCACTAACTCAAACAATTACCAAATTGTCAAGACAAAAAAATTTCCTTTTAAAACAAATTTTACCAATCTCAAAACCATTTAAAAGGAAGCATTATCATTTCCAAAATCCTTTTTCATTTTAAAAAACACACTTACACCAACCAAAACCAAGACAAAACACCAATTACACCAAACTATCGGTGAGAGGGAATAGTGTCTATGACCAAATCAGTGACATGGTAGTGAGCCATGCCCCAGGTAGGAAATAACACTAAGAGGAACTTAAACTGGGCACTTGGATATCACATGGGTCACTACTCCATGATAAATCACAACATGAAACCGACTCACCTCCATTGTCATCCCTCAATCTAAAATAAACCAGAACAAGACAAGGACTTAATTTTCTAGACTACCCCTGGCTACTCGAGGTTCAGAATGAGTGAGGGTTCATGACGCCCTTCCTGTACCTATCTCCCGAGTCCCGACAGTCCTAATCCTCATCTGCCGGACACACCAAATAATAAGAACCTCCTTTGATACAATTTTTTTACAAACTAGCCGAAGTCGAACCTGAACCGGTCACCTGAGCTGGCCCGCGACATGGCATTTTTGAACCCCACAGGCTGGAAACTAGTGTTGGGCATCAAAACTAACATGTGGGAACAATTTGGACCCTAAATAAAACACAAATAAATAAAAAAACTGACAATAAAATGAAAAATAGCAATGAAAATAGAAAAAGAATAAACTGCACATACCTCTACATAACCTACTAGGTCACCACCCAACTTAGAACTAAGCTCGCTCCAAGAGAGATGTGAAACTTGGAGAACCTAAAATTGAAAAGATATAGTAGGCGTGAGCACTGAGATGATCAGTAGGAAATCCAATATAAACCACGCCCGATGGCCCACCACTAAAATGAAATCCATTCTTGCTAATTTGAAAATAGAATATATAAAAATATGTTTTTCCACTCCTTTAACAAAATAGGTAATAGAATTTTTCTTTTAAGAAAAACTCCCTTTTTCCATTTCATTTTCCTAAATCAATTACCAAAACATATAATTCATTGTAACTAATTATTTTTAAATCCAACTAGTACCAAAATAGATTTTATATTATAAAAGAAAAGTAAAAGTTTCATGGGATAAAATAACCAAAAGTTCCATAAAAGAAATAAGGAACATAAAAGTATACAACCATGGGAATTTACTAAACATCTATAGAGTGATCCCTAACATAATTGGTTCAAAACCACCTAACAACGTATGGTGAAGCCCCTAATTCAATAACTAACTAGCTTCCCTAACCCAGCCTCACTAGTGGCACAACCCACCTGAACTAACAAAAAATCCAGGGGGTACCAACTCGTCTAATCAGGGTTGATCAGAAACTGTCACTCGACCCTCTAAAATAAGCCCAAGAACCCATGGTGGTAATAGTAATGTTGTGTAAGTATGAGGCCCTCACATGCATGACTCACCTTACCTTCCATCACTGCACTTGCCTACCCCAAACAAGGACACCCTATATGATAACCCCTAAAGAGATATCCCTCCTATAGAGGTACCCACTAGATATATATGTACCATGCCATATAAACCAATATACCATACAAAATATTCCAAACCAAATTCATTTCAGAAAGCATTTTCCAATTCCAGGTTAAAAAAACAACATACTTAAAAAGTTCCAAATAGGCCTTCATGTCATTAAATTGTCAAACCACGCTTCAAGGTGCCAAACAAGTCATGTTTTAAACAATACATTTAACGAAATCCTTTTAGTTTCACAAAATACACTTCACAACTAGGGAACTTTTAGTAAACTATTTAAAATACTTAGGACACCTTTATAATTAAAAGAAAATTTTAAACAGGCTTAGAAATGTTATGCAAATTAATGGGAAACCAATCTCCAATCGGTGAAATCCATTTCACCAAACACATATAAATATCTACATATATAATTTCCACATGAATATATAAACACACTTTTTAAAAATGTTAAGAAATCATGGAATTCAAATTAAAGGCACGTGCATGGAGGACCTACCTCAAAAGAAAGCAAACCAAGCCAAGATACTTTGGCTCTTGAAGCTTTTGACGACAATCTCCCACACCAGAATACACATACATTCTCATACATGTATATATATACCCTTAATCCAATGTACATATTCCCTGTTCCATAAGGGAATATGTGCAAAGAAGATATATATACACATGCACATACGTACCTATGTATGTGTGTGAACGTACCACCAAGGATCCACCAAATCTTTAATTAATTAATCTAGAGGGAGAAACACCACTTAGAAACCAAAGAACCATTTAATAGACCAATGTTTTAAAATAAAACTATTTAAAAAAATAACATCTTCATTTGAAAACACACCCATGTGTGCACTTAGTGCACCCATGGGTTTCTCCAACATGCAATGGCACACCAAAGCATCTAAAGAGACCTTAAAATCACTTCTATATAAACCTTGATTGCTTAAAAACCAAATCCAACCTTTCATATCATTTAGAAAACACAAAAACGATCCTCTTAAATTCATAAAACCCATTTTCAAGTCATTTTTAACACAATTGAAAATTACAACATTATCAAACCATATGTGCCATACCATGTTCATCAACAAGAAGATACTGTGACAACATAATTAATGCTAATAGTTTGTAAAACCCCTAATTTCACCTTACAAGTGAAAAAGAATTTTATCAAATATTTTGGGTTCATAAACACATAAAAAGATTTGTTGAAACAAGAATTATCAAAATTTCAAACCACATTCAAAAATTTATTAAAACAACAATGGGAATTAATCAAACTCCAGTTGTATTGGTGCAGATAAGCATACTTAAAGAAATAGACTAAGACTTTTATTTTATTAACTTATAACAATTTAAAAACACCGTAGTAGACCATTTAAGATAAAAATAAAGCTGTGAATCATATAAAATAAATAATTTGAAGAATGAAAATTTCAAAGGAATGCATCGGAAATGATAAACTCGGATTCGACTACCTCAAATACATATAAAAGTGACGAAACCTTCAATGGAAGGACTAATAATTTCCTGTGGACCAATCACACACCATAATCAATGAGATAAATGTGATAAACACAACCCAAAATGAGTTAGGGTTTATCCAACTTAATTAAAAACACCAAAAATGAAAAGAAATATAGTGGACAAGGATGAGGTCGGCCGGAGTGGGAGAGGGAGTAGGGGGACCGCTGTCACTACAGGTTGCCGGAGATGAGGGCTGGCGAGGGGAGGTGGTCCATCGGGATATCAATGCTAGGAGTTCGTGCATTGCTAGGAGGGGTCCAGGTTGGAGGAGGCATGAGAGGGTGCGCTTCTAGATGGGGCAGAGGGGTGAGGGGGTCGGCTATCGGAGCACAGGGGAGCAGTGAGGATGGGCGGGCCAGAAGCACGGAGCAGCGAGGGGATTTTATTTTATTTTTATAATAATAATAATAATAAAATAGTAGTAGTAGGAATAATAATACCATTAATATAATAATAAACATTTTAATAATAACTATAATCATTTTTCTTAAAAACAACAACAATAATAATAATACAATAATAATAATATTATTAATTATTATTTTTATAAAAATAATAAGAACAAATACAATTTGAATATTAAGAATAATAATTACAATTATACCAATAGTAATAATTTCAAGCATTTCATTTTAAATAATAAATATATTGATAACAATTTATTAATAATTATATTAATAACAATTTTAAATAATAGTAATATTATTAAAATTTCCTAAAAATAAAAATATTATTATCTACACATTATTATTATTATTATTATTATTTTTAAACATTAAACTTATTTCATTTACATAAAACTTTATTTATTTCTAATGATAGCCATCTGCACGGGAACCTGGGCCGACCGTGCAACTACCGCCAACCGTGCGGTGCCCGTGCACCGGTCCGAAACCCACTGAAGTCATTAAATGTCAAAAAAATTAAACCGTGACCCAAACCAAACCTTGCCATAAGTAACCAAATCCAAGAATTAATAAAATAAAAATAAATTTAAAGTCGGGGTTGGACATCTATTGGATGGATGATAAATAATTTTTATGCATATTAAATTCATATCTAAAAGTGATATGTGTTCATTTTAATATAGGAACACATAACTTAGAAAACAAAATTTATTAAGATTAAAATGAATTTTTTATTGATATGATCATTTGATTCTATATATAATAATTACATATTAATATCATAATAATTTCTACTTACAAAACCTCATATAGCCTCAATATAAGATCTAAGGGTAAGATAACTGGTAGTGGCATTTGAAGGTGTTGATACATCTGGCATGAATTTCACAGCGAGTTCTACAAGCTTATGATTTTCTTGAAAACGATTTCATTCAAGCCATAACTGCTTGAGTTCAGCATGGGATTAGTCTCAGGAGAACCCTAGAAAAGCTACCTCCCTTTTGAGCTTAAAAAATGGGCTTTTTAAGGAAGACTTCTACTTCTGGATTTAATTTCTTCCTACTTTATTTATTGATTTTGTTATATGGTTACTTTAATTTATACTAGCTAATTTAACAGCTAAGTTTCCATGGTCATATTTTATATTCAAAATATATCAAGGTTTTTTTCATTTTAGTTTGGTATAGTGTGTGAAACACGGTATTTAATATATTATTTATTTAAGGAGGATGTGTAGTTAAATCTCAAGACGTTACATTTATACACTGCTTTATTATTAGAAAATTTGTATTATGTGTTGGAATACCATATTCCTATCCAGCCTCTAAAACAAGAAAATAAAATTGAAAATAATTCCTATTAGAGATACATAGAGGATGCCTCATATGTTTGTTGTATCATGATATCAGTTATTTCTGGAGAGATGATGATGCAACATGAGGACATAGATGCTTATACCATGATATCTCATATCTTATCTCTTGATAAGAAGAAAGAGAGGTGGAGGATAAATGAGATTGTCACCACACTATATCCATGTAAACTAGAAGAAGGATATCTATCTACTGATCATGTATTCAAAATTCTAGAGTGCATTGATCAACTAGTAATGTTAGGCTTCCATATGGACAAGAAATTGTCTATTAATCTCATATTATCATCCTTACCTCCTAGGTTTTCCGTATTCATAAGGGTTTATTGGATGAACAATATGGATACATTGCTCAAGAATATTTTGAAAATCCATTATCGGATAGATAAAATTTTATTGGAACATGTTTCCTCATCCCTTATAAACAAAGAAAAGTAAAGGGTTGAAAATCCCATGGCCATTTCTGAGTCAAAGATCCCTTTACAAAATACTTCAAAGAGACAAAATATTACAAGGGAAATCAATGAACATAAGTCTATTTGCTTCATGTGTGGTAAGAAATTTCATTGGAAGAAGGATTGAAATGAATTGAAGAAAAAGCAATCAAAATCTTCTACATTAGGTATATTCATCATCACATTTAATTTTTATCATATAATTTTTGGTTATATAATTCACATATATGTATTTAAAATATAGTAACCAAGTAAGTACATAAATATTACAAGAAATAAGGTTCATTCTAAAAAGCGCTAAGGAAGTGTAATTTCAATATCATTCAAGAGAAGAACACAACATCTGGATTTCATAGTGGAATGATTCAAATTAAAACTATTGTTGTGTATTGAGTATTACCGAAACATTTATCTCAACCACTATTTTAGATATAATGAGACATTATTTCATATTTTAAATGTATGTTGTTATGTTATCTCATACTTAACTAATAGTTCAACAATTATAGAATCATAAATATATATAACCAGAAATAATGAATAATATATATATAAGACTAAATTTTCTGATGGTGGAAAGATAATTCATCATCATGAAAACTAATAGAAGTTTACTTGTTTATATCCGGAAAAGTGTTTTAGTCATTACTTAGCTAAGATTCTAGGTATACTAAGAAACTACTTATCATGTTTTAGAAAAAGAAACATTTATAAATACAAGTATGTTATAAATATTTTAGAGTTAATTCATAAAGGCAACATGAACTATTCTAAAGATAAAGGTAAATTCATACACTTCATGAGATTCCTTTAAGAAATTTTAGAAATGCTCAGTTAAGTAAATGAATGTACTTGGAAAAGATAGAGGACCCTCTAGGATGGATTATCGGAGAAAATATTATCCAAGTAATCATCGATCACATATATATGGATTAAAGTATTCACAAACTCACATTTCCTTATATACATCAATATTATGATGGTAGTAAAAGGAAGATCAATTATGAGTCTTATATATATTTCAATTCATCCATAATTTCTAAAAATGCATGTTTTAAAAATAGAAATGCAACTACTAACCATATTCCAACTATATTGAATAATGGATATCATATCAATTGTGATGTGATTATAATCTATTAGATCACAACCTTAAGTGTTTGTTGAAAATTGTTTGTTAAAATCTGATTTTAGCTACAAACGAACATCAAACACTATGAATCTCAGTTAATAACCCTATGAACACCCAGGATATTAATGTTTAGTCAAGAACAATTATGTTTCTATAAGGGAAACTTGTCACTTTTGAGATAGTGGGAACATAATTAAATTCTATGAGGTTAAGTCTTTGGATGCACATGATTTGGAATAAGAACACTAGACTCCACTAATCTTAGTGGGAGGAGTTGTTCCAGATACATATATTGTGTAGGAAATCAAACCCAAAGAAGTGGTTTATGTTCACTGTGGTTAGTGATACATATATTATTCTTTTAGAAGAATGTATCCTACAAGTAAGCTGAAAATGGAAACATGCTAATATTGAAAATTATTTATTAATTCAGTAAAGGATTTCATGTACCCAAATTTCTCGGTTTTGTATTTTGGATGTTTCTTGACTTGATGCTATTAGTGAGTATTCAAGAGAAATTGGACATAGATGGTACAATCCAATACCAATGAATACATATTCTATGATAAAACATAAACATTAATCATCATGCTAAAATCATATGAATTCTACTTATCAAAGAATTTTTCTACAATCATTTTATGGGGATATTGATTTTAAAATCCATATATCTGGGGGAAACCTTACAGAATATGTATATATGACGTGACAAAAAAACCCTATAAAACATGTATATATGGCATAAATATAAAGGGTTTGCGACATCAACAAATTCCAATAAGATATGCAAATCACAGAGATCCATTTATAGATAAAAACATACATAGTGATCATAAAATAAACATTTGAAATGAATAAGTTTAATATGAATTTAAGAGTGTAGTAGAAGCTCTATAGTTTTCAAGATAAATATGTTGATAGAATATGGAAAATAGAGGCTATATCTTACTAGTTTGTTAATAATAAGGAATATATTTATCCATGAATGAATTAAAGTAACAACCAAGTTCTAGGGAATAAGATCTATAGATATAGATCCATGGGTTTCCTAAATCTAGTCATAGTTCATATATTGTCAAGGAATTAAAAATACAATATGGAACAATTCAAGGATTAATAGTTGTTGGCATATAATCTTTCTATTAGAACATGCATGGGCATAAGAAGAGATTATTGAGATAAATGGAATTTCACAAGATTAAGTTCTAATAATATATATCATTTTACATGATATGTAAAAAAAAAATTATAATAATAATGTATGATGCATAATAGGTCAATATAAAATTGATCTTGGATAACTACATTGTTTTTTAGTTAAAACTATCTGATAGTACTTGATAAAGTAAATTGGATGAGTTCCTGGTGTCTGGAGAAGTAATAATACTAGTTATCAAATAAATTGAACACTAGTCTTTATTATATATATTTGATATAGTTTCATAATGAACCAAATGTAATATGAAAGATAAACTTCTTACATCCATTGGTTTCTATATCTATAATATCTGAATACATGGAGGATTTTAAAGAAACTTAAAAAGAAATTTAGAGAAATATTTTTCTAGTTTTGTATTATAAAAATAGTAATATTACTATCATTATTATGATAATATATGACTATAGAATTAGTAAAAGTTTCAAGTTTCTAAAAAAGGAAAAAAATGTGAATACTCAGGGATATCACTACTTGAGGGATTTTCTAAAGGGAGTGAAGTTGCAGTAAACAGATTATCCATAGAGGCATGTGAAAAAACCAACACTATCCATGGAATGATGTGGTAGGCCTGATATTTACAGCCATATTCAGTAGAATCATGTATATCATGTGAGAGATAGAAGATTAAAGTTGTTTGTGGTTGTCTATAGTGCATGTGGGAGTCTATTAGAGTTGGTTATTTATAATAAACTACTTTTTACTTTAGATTACATCTGTATTAAAAGAGGTTAATATTAATAAACATCTTATCACATATTGATTTTTCTTTTGCATAACATTAATTTTATAATTCCCTAGATTATCTATTATGTTGAAAAAGGTCATATGCAGTTCCCCGCTATGATGAGAACCTTTAAATGAATGATGATATTTTTAAACTTACTCCTATTGTCAAGATAGCATTCTATAATAGGACACATGATATGTTGATTATCAGGTGTTGGATACTCGTAAGAAGAGTATTTTTCTCATGAAGTTCACAATTTATAATCTCCATAATATGAAATTATGAGGACTGATCCACCAATAGGAATTTCAAATGTTTTGTTTCATTGGATATTCCTATCTATGAGCATGTGTAATGTTTACAACAAAGTTGGGTGCATCGTGAGTGATATGTTATTAATGAATAAGTCAAGGAAGGATTTGTCTCTCCCATATTTATGAAAGTTGATATCTCACCCCTTTCATTGGAATGAAATTATCAAACTAAATTCCATCTCTATGATGTAATGAAATATTCATTTCATATAGTCAAAGAAAGACGTATTGAGCACATAGGTTGATGACATGGGTGTGCAACCTCCTTGATGAGATATCACCACAAAGGGATTATATTACACAATAAGTGTTTGTTTGTGGTTTTCAACATTGCAACATTAACTTCTTCCTCTTGAGTGCCTTTATGTGTTGATAGATGCTGATATTGGACTTTAGGTGAACTCACCTAATGCCACCAAGGAAGGATCCCAAAAGGTCACACAGTTAGGGTTTTTGTTGATATCATTTAAATTTTATTTGAATTTAATTTTTGAAATAAATATTATTCTCCAAACCGTAGAATAATATTTATTCAAAATTCACTAATCATATTCATCCAGTCACTATTTGTATGTGAGTTGAATATTAAATAAATATTTATTCACTGGGTAATTAATTATGTTAATATAAAATATTAATTATCCTCTTGTTTTATTCACAAGGTAATAAATAAACTTTATTTATTAAATAAATATGTGTCTAGTTACGTGAATACTAAAATAAATATTTATTCAAAAGACTATGAATAATAGAAATATTTATTAATTTATTTATTTATTAAATGAATAATATTTATTATTTGAGGTTCAGTAAATACCGAGTAAGGTGGATGGATCAAGATGGGTATGATGTTGAGAATGATATGTGGGTTAAATGTCATTAAATAAATATTAATTTATTTACTTATTAAAATGATATTTAATGATGTGCTAGCTTGTGCATGCCATATATTATTATTATTATTATTGTTAACATGGGGAATATTTAGAGTATAATATTAGATAAAGGCCTTATGCGTAATTATCTATATCATAACCCTAACTCTATATATTCTATTCATATATCATTTTCTAGGGTGGATAGATTCTTCCTAATGTATCATCTCCTTGGAGATTTCTCTCCAATGAAGGACGCTCTAGAGATTTTCTCTCAAGCCCGAGAGAATTCTACTACTTCTTCCTCCTTCCTCTCAAGCTAGAGAGAAGAAGTGACAATACTTCAACCATGAAGGACTGTGTGGAAATCAAAGAAATTGACGCAAGATGATCAGTACCATTGAGATAGCACCCAGTGTACCACCAACGACTGTGAAAGATCAAAGGAGCATGTATGGATCACAACTAGAGGGATTTTATTTTTTATCCTCTCGATGAAATGATGGTGAAACCAAATGAAGTTTTTATAATCAATGAATTCATAGAAGAAAGAATTCTTAAGACTGAGGTAATTCTTATTTTAAATTAATTTTAAATTTAATGTGAAAAGATCATCTATCTCGATTTGGATGCTCTTATGTCAATATTCTTTGAATTAATTCATTTGTAATGAAGTGTATCATTATATACATTTCATATTATTCATTGAATCCAACCAAATCCGAGTTGGTCATATGCCCAATATGTGTTTCTGTTATGCTTATAACATGTAAGGGTGAAGCCCATTATAATGTGGCCACCCCTATAGAAGTTAAACCTCATCTAACATCAACTAAACCAGGGGAACTGATAATAAAAGTTACTCTACATACATTTCTCACCAGAATATGAGCTCGATAATCATGAAAAGGAATAATTGTCATTGAAATATCCCAGAAACAACCCCAACCCATAGGGTTGTGTTTATTTTTATCCCATCCACCATCTCTAATGTTGCTGACATGGTTGAATGTAGATTATGTTATGGTGGTACCTCTTCTTAGAAGACCAATGTTCTTAAGTATGGGGGAATCCCCACAGAGAGTTAAGGAACTAATCCCTCCTCTTAGTCTATGTTTGTTGGAAGTTCCCCAGAGATCTCTTATCATTGAAAATCTCTTATTAAATCTCAAAAAAATATGAAAATGAAAAGTAGAAATACCATAAGGTCTGAAAATTCATAAGCCTCTCTAGCAGATCAACTGAAAGAGCTGGCCATAATGATGTCCTAAGTGGATATTATGGACCCGATGAGGCTCCATACTTCATAAATGTAAATAATTATATAGTTTTTGTGAGGTATGCGTTAATGACTATCACCACAGTTAAACTCACCATTGCTTATGATTTTGATACTTATAAAGATCCAAGTGAAGATGACCCCCATCAAAAAATGCTTCTCAAATTAAAATGCTTGAAGAGAGTGTGAAAACCCCAAATCAAAGGAAAACCTAAGTGTCAATCCCCCTCTTGGGTTTTCATTACTAACTACCTATTGATTCAGTAAAAGTCAAGGGAAAGTGCATTTCCACATCCATAACCCACCCATTTCCTGAAGAAGATGAGCTCTTTTTATCGATGAGAAGATTTCTTAGTTAAGGTGGGAGAATGAAACCCTTTGGTAACTCATTATCAAGATTCTATGAGGAAACATGACTAGTGATGATGAAATTTATGTCCAAGCCCTACCATCACTAGTGGATCCATCTCAAAAAAAATAAACTGCTTAACCCGCATGGCCAGGACCTGCCCACTAGATAAGTCCCAAGTAACATTAGCTCTTTCTTCTCCAAGGGAAAATGCCCAGTGACAATGGAATTCAAATCAATGCCCTGCCATTACCACTGGATCCATATCAAAATAAAGAAACCACTTGACTCATATGGGAAAAACCCACCCTCCAGAGAAGTCATGGGTAACAACAACCCATTTATCTAACTGCCTCCCTAGTGGATTGCCATGAATTTCCTCTATTAAACTACCATCAATCTCCATTTTAGCCAATCTATCCAAGGTATTTCCCAACACATGGAGTGGCATCACAGGATAAAATACTTGATTCCACCACTACTCGATTAAATTATATCGAAGTAAGGCATGCATAAATATAACTAGAAAAAATGTTGCATCATGAGAGAGTTGACTTGACATCTCCGCCACCAAAATTACATAACCAAAAACTAATAGAAAAAATACTATAAAAATAGTTTTGATGGTTGTTGGATATTTTTCTTTCATTACATATAACAATGATTTTCAAAACCATTAGTACAGATAATGTTAAAAAAGGATAGCCATGTTTTGATCCCAGCACCTCTCAATTATACTTCAATGACATAAGCAGTAAACTAAAATAACTTTTGTGAACATAATTTTATAAATAAATAAATATATAAGTAATTTAAATTTTTATTTATTTAATTTTATTTGAAAAAATAAATCAAAAATATTTCATGTGCCTATACCAATAGTTCTGGAAAAACCGTTGGTATAGGTACTTGAATTTTTGGGACCAATACCAACAATTTACAAAAATAGTTGGTATAGGGTGTGTATATGGTACCTATACCAATTATTTTTTTAGAACCATTGCTATAGGGTATATATATGGTACCTATACCAATGGTTTTACTAAACCCATTAGTATAAGGTGTTTATAGGGTACCTATACTAATGGTTTTGTAAAAACTGTTGGTATAGGTTTGTGGGTATAGATCCAATTTCTAGTAGTGCCAACTTATCATTATTCAGTGGCATAAAATCCCTAAAGCAACATCTCACCCACTTTTCTTCTCAGTATGGACCAATGCAGAGACCCCTAAACAGTAGGATACAATTGAGCTTAGATGTTTTTTTAAACACTATAAAGCCCTATATTTATCTGATACAACAATATGGTGGTCGTGTCTATTATAATTAGAAAGATCTCTATTGGGAATTCCTCTACCTTTTTAGCTCAACATCGATAAAGATAAGTATTTTTAACCTCTCCTATTTCAAATAGTGTGAGCATGAGAGAGTTGCATATTTCATTTCCTGATAGAAGATCTTGACATGTTACTTGGATATAAAACTTTCCTTATAGAAACTTTTAGAAATCTGTGTTAAAAACTCACAAGATCAGTTAGATAGAATGCTTACCCATAGAAATTACTTGGTGGATTCCATAATTTTTTTAAAATGATTCAATGCTTAGAGGTTGTCATACATCAAACTAAGAAAAAATATTTACATGCACCACTAACCCAAAATAAGAGTCCTTAGAAGGTAGAAATAGTCACAGTCACTCTCAATCCATCAATGACACCAAAACCAACCCCTAAATCAATTAGGTTCCAAGAAACACTGCCCCCTAGGCCTTAACAAAAATTGTATGTGCAAACCAACCTTAATGAACAAGATGTACATAAGGAGCAATGTCAGGACTTTGAAATAGTTCATATTCCTTCCAACTAGGATAGGTTCCTGGGTATTTCATAACTACCATAGATTAAAATTTGGTTAAGTTATTGTATATCAATAAAAACAAGGAATTAGGTCTCAATGATCACTCTGATTTTTGCCTTACAATTGGATATTGGCCACACCATTCGAGATTAATTCATATTTAATAATTTGCTCTAAAAAATGGTGGAAAAAGGTTGTATAGAGATTAGAAATCTAAAGACACATATGAATTTCATGCCTGGCATCCTTTCTATAGAGGATGGATAATGGTAGGAAGTACCAAAAAAAGAGTGCACATAAATTTGATGATTCAATTACTTAGAATCCAGTCAATCATGCACACACAATCTTTAGAGGATGATTGAATTAGCTAGTTGTGACCCCAATTACCTCTATAACCCCATAATAGAGCCCTCTACATGTAGAGTTATAAAATCCAACACAATCAATGTATTCATATGAAAAAAGTAGAAAGATGAATCCTCATAGGTGTCAAAATGAACCCAAACCCTCATGGAATTCATGCCCCATACATTGGGAAACTAGAAACCACCCTGCCAAACAAAACACTCCTGTGATGAAGAAACTCAACTTTCCCAAAGAAATTTCATAATAATATTAGATAATTTCATTGATTCAGGGGATTTTTATGAAGTATAATTCCCTATTAACTCTCACAGAAGTTCCTAAGGAGGGGGGATTCATACTCTAGGTAGGAACACGATTCATGGAGAAATCAATGGACACATCATTTGTACTGCTAAAATTAGAAGAAAGACAATTCAACAAGCTCACTAGAAGTGATGATCTGATCAAAGGCCTTCTAATGTTAACATTATGTGAATCCTTTAAGTGGATCGGCTAGTTGGAGCACAGTCATCCACTCCACATTATACTTTAACAAGGATTAGCTACCTTATCCCCCATATTGAAAAGGCACCATCATCTCAAGATCAAGGCAAGTCATCCTCACAACTACATCATCCTTATATACCTTAAACTTGAGAGTAGACACATGGCAAGATAACTTGGTCCCTGGCCCAAAAAATATGATTTAATAAATAACTTACCTTTTTTAAAATAATAATATCAATCTTGGATGTCCTTTTCTTCCCAAAAGAACTAAGAGAAACTCTCATTAAGGCCCTAGACTATCCTTAAGAGTTTGAAACTAAATTGGTCACCACCAACATGTATCATGATGAGAATGAATTCATAGAATATCATATGGTCCTCACTTTCACAGATAAAGACCATGAAATAAGGGTATAAGGGAATATCATGTCACTTAAGGTATATGGAAAACTCAAAAACATAAATATTCATCAATATTTAATGGATAACTGCTTTTGGATCAACCTGATATCATCTTCGACCCTCTGCCTCCTTGGATTCAAGGAGACCAACTTGGCTTCATCATATTTGACAATTTAGAACTATAAAAAATAAAAAAAAGACCTTAGGAAGGATTAAGTTGAAGATGCACTAAGTATGCCTCATTTCATACAACAAATTCATGGATGTCGGTCAGGATATGATATTCAATGCCCTATTAGGCATACCCCAGTTTTACATACACAAAGTTGTGAGTTCCTCTTACCACCAATGCTGGAAGTATTTCATCAATGGGAAAGTAGGAGTGCTACATGGTGACAATCCCCTTTCAACTTCTGTAAAACCTAGTATATTGACATTGGGTACTACAATGGGGATGAGAAGAAGCTTCAAACAAAGAAATTTTCATAGGCAACAACCCCAAATGGATCTCTTGTCACCCCGTATAGCCCTTAAAATAATGTACATGAGAGTTTTCTACTCTTGATCATTTTCATTAAGGAAAAAAAATCCAAGATTCGTCTTATGCTTCTAGCCAAGGTGGAAGATCATCTAAAAAACCTTTTGAAAGGTGTTGGAGGGGAAAACACTTGTATAAACATAGCAGGATCAATCAACAAATATTTTGTGTGTTGTAAGATATTTCCATTCATCTGGACTGAATAAAATAAATGATGAATGAATTCCTTTTCACTATTTATGTAGTTCATCCAAGATCCACCACACAAGCTTGATATGGATCATTGATAAACAACCAACGAACTCCTTCCACCTAAGGTATCCATAGGGTATGAAAATCACCAAATGATGAGGAAGTATTTCCTTTAAGACATGGTCTTATAGAACCTTTAGTTAAAGTCTTTAAGAAAACAAGAGTGATGGGACTTCATCTTGAGGAGTTTTATAGCAATAATCACACATTCAAATTCCACCCAATAAAAAACCATGAGCCATTATATATATTTATCCAAGAAGATTTCTTATATTCCAAATGGTTTTCAAATTCTCTCATGTTAAATGGAAATGATTCATAAGGTAAAACTATGTGTATAACTCATCATTATGATCAATTGTTTAAAATTTAAACAATTGATTTAGTAATTAAAACTCCTCAAGTTATCATCACATGATGATCATACTAAATACGATAAATTATGTTAGGAGAAAGAGTTTGAGTCACATGTTATCTCATAACAAATACACTATCATGCATAAAACCACATTTTAGTGACCCTCAAAATGTCATGGTTTACACCAGTACAAACTACAAAGTGTTTTAAAGCACCAAACCATGGTTTAATCTTTTTTTTTGTATATTTCTAAAAATATCCCACTTGCATTAGATCCTCGTAGGTTAAGTGAACTTTCAAATTATTTCACATCATATATAACAACTTGTGAAACCATATACAAAATTCCTTTTGGATATCATCTAAAAATAAGTTTGGAAGATTTTTCATTCATTTTCACCACATGTTACATCATATATAATAACTTGTGAAAATTCATCAAAAACATATTTTAGATATCCTCCAAAACACTTCCGGGGTAGCCCTCAATGTTTTATACCAATATTTTTTAATAAAACATAATCCTCACTCACACAACAAAAAATTGTAACCCCATAATCCTTTTTAGTATTGAAAACAACCATGAATTCCTTAATCTATAATAATAAGAAAACTGTGGCCTAGAGCAAAGTGTCAATGTCACTCAAGCTACAAAGGGATCTGATGTGATCTATATCAAACTCACCAACTATATCATATATATATATATATATATATATATATAATTATATAATCCCTTTGTACAAGACATTGAGTGAACACAAGACACAAAGTATATAAATCATGTATAACATACTCATACATCCTTGATTCATCAAGTATAGATAGACCAAAGGAATAAACACATCACATGTTGTTCACACAGGAAAATGAGAATGTCACATACCCCTTATCCAAAAAGATTAGAACATCACATGTCACTTATCTAGGTATGGAAATACACTTACTAAATCTATCTTAATTGAGGGCTCATATGTCATACTCGTCATATGATATGATAAATCTCATCTTTTCTAAAACCTTAACCGATGACATGATTGACAACATATCCAACCACCCTTTGATTATCCCACCCTAAAGAATGATATAAGAAAGGTATAAATGTATAATGGTTTTCATGATATGTATCTTATCAACCTAAGATAAAAGGATTCAATATGAGATATACACCCCAACTATACCAGATACATAGTATATGAAACTCTTGTGTTATATGTAGTGGTTCATCCATCACACAATTTTTTTTTTTGTGCCTGATGATTGAATCTTAGATCTCTGTAATAAATCCATCCCATGCTGATATTCACATTCCATCATAACCTATAATATTCAATGATGGCCATCAATTAGGGATAACTCAAAGTGATACAATGAGGGGTCCATTATTATTTCTCTTTATGAATATATGAAATGACCATGGAAGAATGATAAATTAGAGACTAACTTTTATATAACATGATATATTTTACATTCATATATTACTTTTGGAATAATAAAAAAACCATACATAAGTGACCATGTAATCTTATCACATATGATATAATTCTATAGAGGACTTGGTCTCACCCAAATTTACCCAAGTTTTTAGGGTTAAGCGGTCACTTGTAGTTTAGCTTGGGTCGTCGAATCATTAGATACCTTAGAAAAAACCTATAGATACGTACCTTATATGGACTATTTTTATCTATGAAGTGGCCAAATTTGGGTTGATTTTAGATAGGTTTAAGTGAACACTAAGATAATTAAGTGAATTCAATTTAAAAGAACGAGTTGATCCTAGGTTATCACTTAGGGTGGATTAGATGCATTCCTTTTTCAACTATTTAAATTTCTTATATTTGAGATGGGTTCATTTAATAAGATAAAAAAATATCATGAATTACTAGTTTAATACCTACACACCCTAATACTAATCACATATACACTTGGAGGATCAATGTTTTGAGAACTCCAAGGTAAAAGTTCATATTAGCACTTGAAGTGCGACCTTAAATTCAACAAGGATGAAGGATTTTAAAGATCGTTAAACAAAATTCCCTATTAAAAGAAGTGATTAGACATTAATTGATTTAGAAATAACATCAAATCCAGCCCATTTCTAATCCCTTGGATAAAACCATAAGTGGTTTATCCCTCAATTGATGCTATGGTTTCAATGGAAGCAGGAGGTAGACTCATGAGAGAGGAATTGAAGAAGTAAAAGAGAAAAAAAAAGAAAACAATCACTCCACTGTTGTGTGAATAATTTCACAAGATTTTTTGTGAATAAGTTCACACCTTGGGGAAATGGTATCAAAATGACAATAAAAATAAAAGAAAATGAGAATAATAAGTAGTTTTATTAAGAAGATATGGTGATTCGAGAAACATACAAATTAAAGAAAAGAAATTACAACATCAAATTGGAAGCATAATATTATAATGAAACAAAGAAAAATGGATGCCTAAATCCTATAACACCGCTACCTTAAATAGGCATTATTGAAGCATTGGGTTGAGCCTCAAATAATTTAAGTCACCCTAATTGATGGTGGTAGGCCTAGATGGGTGGAAAGTTAATGGAGAGTAGACTTTTCAACCCTTGACAAAAATCCCGAGCCAACTTACATGCCTCCTATAGATGTGTATAAACTAGCATCTAGATGAAAGAATTTGGGTGGGACATAGAAGAAAAAACTGAAGATATGGAAGTCCCCTGATTTCCTATAAAATTTCATCCTAAAAGGTTTTTTTAGAGATATGATGGAAATGGTGGACTATTTTTATGGACCGCAGAATCTGGCACATAATTTCATCTTCAACTTGGGCCGCCTGGAACATTATTAAAACATAAAAATTAGATTTTCCCACTGTTTAATGAAATATTCTCCATGATTTATTATATCTCAAGATCAAGTTTGAGAATCATTGGGCTTGTATATTTTCTTCTAAAGTACTTTTATTGGGTTTCTGTTTAGTTCACTGTGCCCAGAATATTCATGGTTCAAAACCCATTGTGGTGGTCTTCCAATGGGAATATTCAAGTGATCCAAAAGCATGAATTGTTCCTTAAATCATGGAGGACTAGAAAATAAAATATTAAAATAAAATCAAGATCATTTTTTGTTTTATGAGGTGTTAAAAAATGTACCATGCAATAATGCATTTTAAGAAGGAATTACAATTATAATGTGAATTAATGTTCAATTTGTAAAATTCACTAAAAATAGTGTTTATGAATAATGAAGAAAATGAATATTATAATATAAAAAATAAATATTAGCCCCTTTTGGTGGATAATCACCCCCTCAAGTTGAGTTTTTCTATTCCCGAGAAAAATATATCTCAAAAATATGAAATTCGAATTCTATTTTCCAAAAAAAATTTAATACACAATGCTCACCAAAGACCTCATACCAAAAAATTATGAAACCCATCAAAGTAATTTAAAAAAATCTAGGTCCAGAGGCATATCCGAAGTGCAAGTCCATTACTTTGTTCAAATTCATCACCACATTTCATCCAATTTCAACTAAGCATGATGATGTGTTGTACGTCACAATATACATGGGGGGTTCATCTTTATTCAAGGGAGAAAATATATAAGCATGAGGTGGAATCACATTTCAATATTAAGATGAGTATTCATTTTTTTGTGTTTTTTTGTTTCAATTTTTCCATGGTAATTGAAATTGAACTCAATCGAGTAAACCCATGTAGCAAGACATTGCCGATGACTCCAAACCTCAAAGACCATAGGGTACCAAGTGAAGCCCACATACTCAGGTATCATATCAAATTTACTCAATCAAAAACAAATTCCAATTACCACAAATATAGATAAAGTTCCCAAATATAGGCTAGAAAACTACGGAGTCACGATCCCCAAGTGCCGAAAGCCACACATTAGGTCAGTCCATTGCTCTACGCGCAATTGATTTTTTTGAATAATCATATTAAAATTAAAATGATCACCAAACATATTCCATTTATTATGGGACCCCAATAATCAAAACTAATACCCCATAATCCAAAGGATGTGCATTGTGTTTTTTTATTAAATAGATGAAAATATAAATAGTGAAAAAATCACATTAGAAAACCACACTTTCCAAAATCTATGCTCGTGAACTTAAACTTGATTTAAAATTAGAATCAAGGCACAAAAAATTATTTGATATTCAATTTCAAAGTTTTCAATGTGTATTATCATTTTTTATGGTTAAAGAAAATTTTCCTTCCATTTATACACATAAAATTTTATTTGATATGATTTTTTTCCTTTTACCCCCCTCCAACTTAAAATAACATTGTCCCTAGTGTTTAAAGGAAATAAAATTCAAAAGGGGGTAGAGGTAGATAATAGGAGTTTCAAAATAAATTTGAAAAATATAATCATGTAATGAAATCACCTGGTGTTTGAAGTTGAAGTTCGTGTTACTCCCATTCAATCCTTTGATCTATATGTTACTCACAAAAGCCTCATCAAAGATAACATTTTGTGTTTTTACACCTAGGGGAAATATTATTTTCCAAAAAATTCATCAATCTCAATAACTCATGAATCTTACACCTCAATATAATTAGAAACCTTGGAAACTCCTTGAGGTTCCCTTTAATAAAAATAAATAAAAAGAAAAGGAAAGAAAAAAAATGTACCTGTTTATTTTGAAACTCTAAACCTTGAGTTAGTGTATAGGTAAAAGTCGAGTTTCCTCCCTAAAAGCGCTTTGTTTAATGTCATAACCCGGCATGGACCCTAAATCCATCAACTTTTTTCTGGTTCATAGGTTGGATCAGTTAACTCCTCCTTTTTTTCTTGTTTATTGAATGTTTCAATGAATGGTTTTAACCTATGACCATTGAATTTGAAGATATGACCACTAGTGGGATCCATAATCTCTAATACCCCATGGGGGTACAGATGATGCACTATGTATGGACTTGAGCATCTTGACCTTAACTTTTTTGGGTGTAAATAAAGATTTGAACTCTACAAGAGCACAGATTTTCCTAGTTCAAAGTGTTTGAATTTGATATTCCTAGATTGGTAGGCTTTAAATCTAGCTTTATTTATAAATGAATTTTAATAAGCCTCCATCCTAAGTTCCTTAATTTCATTAAGATCTAATTTCCTCTTTGTTTCGGCCAAATAAATGTCAAAGTTCTTTTTTTTGATTTCCCAAAAGGTCTTATGCTCAATTTCAACAGGTAAATGGCATGTTTTTCCATAAACCAAACTATATGGTGACATGCCTAGGATGTTTTTTAATGTTGTATGATATTACCAAAGGTAATCCAAGATTTTCTTGGACCAATTTTACCTAGAAGGATTGACAGTTGTTTCAAGAATTTGCTTAATCTCTATATTCACTAACTCAGTTTGACTATTGGTTTGAGGATGGTACGTAGTGGAAACTTTATGAGAAATACCATACTTATACATGAGTGAAGAGAATGGGAGGTTGCATTAATGGGTTCCTCTATCACTAATTATAACCCCAGGAATTCCTAATCGAGAAAATATGCACTCTTTCATAAATCAGATCACACCATGATGGTCATTGGACTTGGTGGGAATGACCTCAACCCATTTTGAGACATAATCAATAGCTAAGAGGATGTAGAGGTATCCCCTAGAGTTTGGTAAGGGTATCATGAAATCAATTCCCCAATAATCAATTATTTCGAAGACTAGAATGGGAGTGAGGGGCATTTGATTCCTTTTGGTAATGGATCCTAATTGTTGACATTGAGGACAAATTTGGTAGAATTGGTAGGAATAATTAGTGAGGTTAGGCCAATAAAAACCACTTTGGAGGACCTTTGTAGTGGTTTTCTTTGTGGAAAAGTGGCCTCCACATGCCTCTCCATGAAATAATTTTAAAATGGACTCTTACTGAGACTCGGGAACACATCTCCTAATGATTTGATCATGACAGAACTTGAAGAGGAAAGGATCATCAAATAAATAGTTTTTTACATCAGAAAGGAATTTCCTCTTAGCTTGGGTCCCTATGAATTTTGGAATGTCACCCATCACCAAATGGTTTGTTATGTTAGCATACCATTGGTAATCACTCATAGAATAGAGGTGCTCATCTAGAAATGAATCAGAAATAGAAAGGTGACATGAGTTATCTTTGAATTCCATCCTAGAGAGATGATCAGATAAAAAAATTTTAACACATTTTTATCCTTAATAGTTAAATAAAACTCTTAAAGAAGAAGGAACCACCTAATAAATCTATCCTTGGTATATTGTTTTTGGAAAAAGGTATTTCAGGGCTGAATGATCAGGGAAGATAATGATGGGTGATCCTAAGAGATGGGACCTGAATTTCTCTAAGGAAAAGACAATAGAAAGTAACTATTTATCAGTGGTGGTGTAGTTGATTTGTTCATCATTTAAATATTTTCTCACATAAGAAATCAAACAGGAAGTTTTCTCATACCGTTTTCCTAATAATGCTCCTACAGTGAAGTCACTCGCATCACACATGATCTCAAACAGAAGTTTACAATTATGAAATTGCATTATAGGTGGAGAGATAATACATGTCTTGAGTGTAAAGAAAGACTCCTCACAACTTTCTATCCATAAAAATGGAGCATATTTCACCAGAAGAGCACAAAGTGATCAGGAAATGGAGCTAAATTTTCTAATGAACATTCTATAGAAACTAGCATGTCCTAAGAAGAACCTCACTTCTTTGATAGTTTTAGGAGAGGTAAGGTGAAAAATGATATTGACCTTAGCATTATAAAATTGAATCCCTATACCAGAGACCAGATGTCTCAAAACTAGTACTTCATTTACCATGAAATGAAATTTTCCCTAATTTAGGATGAGATTATTATCCTCACATCTTAACAAAACCCTTTAAAAATTTATAAGGAATCCCTCAAAACTATCCCCAAATATTCATAAGTCATCCATAAAGACCTCTAAATAATCCCCCACCACGTCCTAGAAGATTCCCATCATGAACCATTGGAAGGTACTAAGGGCATTACATAACCCAAAGGGCATGCTCTTGAAGGAAAAGTTATGAATGGACAAGTGAAGGTTGTTTTTCCTTGATCCTCTAAGGATACCTTGATTTTATTATACCCTAAGAATCCATTTGGAAAGTAGTAGAATTGATGACCCACCACACGCTCAAGGACTTGATCAATAAAGGGAAATGGGGAATGGTCTTTCTTAGTACATGAGTTGAGCTTCCTATAGTCAATGAAGACTCTCCATCTACTTGACCCTTGTGGGGAGAAGGTCACCATCCTCATTGGTGATCACAGTGATTCCAAATTTCGTTGGAATGCCTTTAATTGAGCTTACCCACTAACTTTTAGAAATGGGGTAGATGATACCCACTTTCAAAAACTTAAGAAGTTCTTTCCTTACCACAACTATAAGATTGGAATTGAGTCTCTGTTAACAATGACGAAATGGTTTGGAGTCAGATTCAAGAACAATTCTATGAGTTCTAATGAGTGGGCTAATCCCAGGAATATCAGAAAGGGTCCATCCAATTTCTTTATTATGCTTTTCTAGGACATCCAGAAGCATCCTCTCTTGATTGGATTCAAGATAGGAAGAAATGAAAATAGTAAAGGTTCAATTGTCCCCTAAGAAAACATACTTGAATGATGAAGGTAAGACCTTAAATTCAATATCAGATTGGTTAACACTTTCGAAAGAAGGATGGGGATTTATATCAATCTCAATCTCTTTTTCCAATTTTTTTGATAGAATTGGTTCCTTTTGAACAAAAGTTTCAGCAGCCAAATTGGCCAAATCATTGTCATGAATGGGTAGGGACTCAATGCTTTTTATTTCAAAAATGGTATCATTGATTGGTGATTCGAAAAAACCATAAAAAGATATTTTTGAAATAGATTCAATCAAATGAGACAAATTTCCCTCATGTGAACAAAGGAAATCAATCTCTTATAGAATTAAACATCCATCAATAATTCATTGATGTTCCTTTAGTTCACTATCAACAACAATAATAAAATCAACCTCATGGATCTCTTCATCATCCCCAATTTTAGAGTTTTCATTGTAGATGTTCAAATTGAGGCTCATGTTTCCAAAGGTTATTATCATGTTACCATTCCTAACTTAGATGACTAAGTTGATTGTTTCTATGAAGGGACGATGAAGGATGATGGGGGTTTTCTCCCTAGGACCTAAGCTTGGGTGATTTTTAAGGACAATGAAGTCATCAGGGTAAATGAAATTTTTAACTTTCACCAAAACATCCTTTAAGATCCCCTTAGGAACTCGAACACTACAATCAACAAGTTAAAGAGTGACAGATGTGGGTTGGAGTTCTTCGAGCACTAACTGGAAATACATGGCATAGGCAATGAGGTTCAGACTAGCTCCTAGATCAAAAAGGGATTTGAAAACTTTGTTATCTTCTAACTCAACATTGATGTATGGACATCCTGTATCTTTCAACTTTGGAGGAATGGTCCCTTGAATGGCAGTACTCACATTAGCTGCCAAAAGGACTTGGTTTTTATGTGAAAATTTACTTTTAAAAGTGCACAAGTCTTTAAGGTGCATTGAGTATATAGAAATGGTTTGGATTGAATCAAGAATTGGAATTTTTGACTTAACCTAAGAGAAGATTTCCCTAAAAGTTTCATTCAACTATAGTTTAGATTTTCCTTTCATGCGTTGAGGGAAGGGAGCATGTTGTTTGAGTGTTTGGTCTGGTTGTGATTCCTTCTCATTACCATTGGGGTTTTCAGAATCTATGGGTGGTTCTTCATAATTTTAATGTGTTGTTTAAGCTTTTAATGGTTCTATATTGGTTGGTTCATGTTTCTCAATGGATTTCCCACTTCTTAAAACAATCACTGATTTTAGTTGTTCATGAGAGGTCTGTGTGTAACTGGATTCTCCCCTTAAGGTTGAGGATGGAACCGCCTGAGTAGGCATGGGTACCTTCCCAGTTTTAATGGTTTGTAGTTCTTGATTTAGGTATGAGACTTCTGAGTTCATTTTCTTCATTGGTTTACACAACTGTTCAAGGATTGTTAGAGGGACAGATTGGGTAGGGGCTTGTGTTGGTTGGTTTATCCCAAGAGGATACTTTGGTTGTTGGATTTTTTGTTGGATGGGTTGTTGGTATTGGATAAGAGGATGTTGGTATTGGATAAGAGGATGTTGGTATTGGACTGGTTGTTGTTGGAACTGGTTATGGTATTGGAAATTTTGTGGAGGGTAGGGTTTTGGTTCTTATGGCTAACTTAGTTGTTGGTCGGGTTGTTGGTTATATTTCCAACATAATATTGGATGGTTATTGCACCTTGGATTGAAAGTGTTTTGGTATTGTGGCTTCTGAAATTTTAGGGCATTGAACTCCCCTAGTGGTACTCCTAAAAGCACATCTTTAATAGAAGGGGTGGTTGGGTAGTTTTCGGTCTTGTGGTCATGTTTGTCACAAATTTTGAAAACATGGTCAACAATTTGAATTTCATGGACCTTTATAAGATCGATCTCCTAAACCTTCCTAGTGAGTGAAACAAGTTTTTTCCTGAGACTTTATTCATCCCTAAGTGTGTGAATTCCACCAGATTTGGGTGGCTTCTCATAGTAAGGTGATGTTCCCCATGTTTGGTTTTGTTCGACCAGTCCTTCTAGATACTCGTAAGCATCATTTGGGGCTCTGTTTTTTAAGGTTCCATTACACATCATGTTAATGAATTGTTTGTTTCCTAGACCCAAACCTTCATAGAAGATTAGAAATTGTTCTAGGATTGAAAATACATGGTGAGGTACTATGTTGAGTTTATCTTTGAACCTTTCCCATGCTTCATAAAATGACTCCCCTTCTTTTTCAAAAAAGTTTTGGACACTCTTTTTAAGCGCAATTTTTTTGTGATGGGGGAATTATTTTTTATAAAATTCTCTCTGTAATTGGTCCTATGAGTGGATTAATGTAGGTATTAGATTGTTTAACAAATTTTTTCCTCGATCCTTTAGTGATAAAGGAAAGAGACTCATCTTAGTTTACTCAAGTTTATGTGGTGGGCATATGGTTTCAACAATGTTGTTGAACTCTTTGACATGAAGGTGTGACATTTCCGACTCCATCCCGTGGAAGGATGAAAGGTGGTTAAGGAAATGAGGTTTTAAGACATAGTGGGATTATCTTAGGGCAGCATGCCTAATGCAAAAGAGTTCATTGGTCTAGACAGGTGTGAGGTAGTTAGTCATGGTTTGATTGAATGCATTCCCCAAGTTTGGGGCTGCCTCATTTGGATTTTCATTTTGGTTTCTGCCCGGGTTTATGAGTTGGTTTATTTGAAGACCCTCCATTAAAATGGGATTAATTTTTGAATCCAGCATATTATGAAGATTAGGATATAATAGAAAAAGTTCACTTGGTGTACTTGACTCCCCAAACCCATGACTATCCACCCTAAGTAGACGGTTTGATTGGTCACGGGTATAGGTGGACATACGCCAAAAAAGTGAAAAAAATAAAGGGGAAAAGATAAGAGAAGTTGAGGTGAGAAAAGAGAAATGGGGGAGAATAGAATGGATGTTGATATGACCTAATTTTGTACCTGAAAACGGTGCTAAAATTTAGTCTCACCCAAATTTACCCAAGTTTTTAGGGTTAAGAGGTCGCTTATAGTTTAGCTTGAGTTGTTGAATCACCAGAGACCAAAGAAGAAACCTATAGACACGTACATTCTATGGAATATTTTTTGCTATGAAGTGACCAAATTTGGGTTTATTTTAGAAAGATTTAAGTGAAAACTAAGATACTTAAGTTAATTCAATTTAAAATAATGAGTTGATCCTAAGTTATCACTTGGGGTGGATTGGATGCCTTCCTTTTTCAACTATTTCAATTTCTTATATTTGAGACAAGTTCATTTAAAAAGATCAAAAAAGAATACCACTTACTAGTTTAATACCTACACAACCTAATACTAATCATCTATAGACATGGAAGATCAAAGTTTTGAGCACTTCAAGGTAAAGGTTTGTATTAGCACTTGAAGTGTGTGGCCTTAAATTCAACAAGGACAAAGGAGTTTAAAGATTGTTAAACAAACTTCTCAATTAAAAGATGTGATTAGACATTAATGGATTGAGAAATAACATCCAATAAAGCACCTTTATACTCTCTTATATCAACCCATAATTGGGTTGATGCTATGGTTTCAATGAAAGCGGAAGGTGGACTCATGAGGGAGGAATTGAAGAAGTAAAAAAATAATAATAAAAAAAGAAAATGATCACTCCACCATTGTGTGAATAATTTCACAAGATTTGGTGTGAATAAGTTCACCTATTTGGGAAATGGTATCAACGTGATGACAAAAATAACAAAAAATGTGAAAAAGAAGAAGTTTTATTAAGAATCTAAGGTGATTCAAGCAACTTACAAATTGAAGAAAAGCGATTACAACATCAAATTGGAAGCATAACCTTACAACGAAACAAAGCACAAAATATGTCTAAATCCTCCAACACCACTACATTAAATAGGCATTATTGAATCCTTGGGTTGAGCCTCCAATAGTAAAAGTCACCCCAATTAATGGTAGTAGGCCTGGGTGGGTGGAAAGTTAACGAAGAGATGACTTTTCCACCCTTGACAAAAAAACCCGATCCAACTTACATGTCTCCTAAAGATGTGTCCATACGAGAATCTAGATGGTTGAATTTGGGTGGTCCATAGAAGAAAAAAATAAATATAAAGATGTACCTTTATATCCTGTAAAATAGCAGCCCAAAATGATTTTTGGTTTTTGCAATATGATTGAAATGGTGGCCTGTTTTTATGGGCGCATAATCTGGCCCAAAATTTCATCTTCAACTTGGGCCGCTTGGAAATATACAAATAATATGAATTATATTTGTCCATTATTGAATGAAATGTTCCCCATGATGGCTTATATCTCCAGTTCAATTTTTAGAATCATTGGGTTTGGAGATTGGTCACTACAGTACTTTTATTGGGTTTTTTCCAGTTCACTTCACCCAGAATGATCTTGGTTCAAGGCCCATTTTGGTGGTTTTCCAATATAAATATTCAAGTGATATAAAAACATAAATTTTTCCTTATATAATGAGGTAAATGGGAAAAAATATGAAAATAAATTCAAGATCATTTTGTGTTTTATGAGGTGTTCAAAAATGTATCATGCAATAGTGAATTTTAAGAAGAAATTACAATCATAATGTTAAATAATGTTCAATTTGTAAAATGTAATAAAAATTGTGTTTATGAATAATGAAGCACATGAATATTATAATATAAAAAAAAAAATTATCCTATTTCAGTGGCTAATTAGGACTTATGTTTTCTGCACTTTTAAGGTTTTGTTAACTCATTACATATTTATGTAAACATATCTATGTAACCCGCACCCACCCACCCACCCACTAACTTCCTTTAATATATAACATATATAAATAAATACCATTTGAATATGGTGAGATTGGGATTCATAATCATCATGTTTAACTCTTTGACCATATTTTTCAAACTTAATCCCTTCAAAATATCTAATGTTACGATGTTAATAACTTGTACAACCTACTTAGACCTATTTATAAGATTATCATCATCATCTTGAAACTTTTATATTCAAAATTTTCCTTTTTTTCATTTAAAAAAAAATAAAACTCATTATATTAAGATAATTCACTACCAACATCTCCTAAACTCCATTAGAATATAAAGTGACTTTCACTTTGAATTAAACTTCTATAATCATTTATTTTTTATACTTTGAACTTCTCTACGTCCAAAAATTCTACCAATAGCCTCTCATAAACTATATTTTCTCCAAAATATATTTCAAAGATACAAAACTACTATGTGTTAAGAAATAATACATGTTTAATTTGAAGGGAATATATAATAAATAAACTATTAACACATTTTACATGATATTCTATGTGTTTGAAGCAATATTCTAAAAATATTATTTTATTCTTTAAAAGATGACACTATAGGGTGGTTCAAACTCTTTCCCTTATATTTTAATAAATATCATAGAAAAACTTATTTATTGTAAATAAAACTCCATTTATCCCTTTCATATCTTTGAACATGTTATAAAATTGGATCAATAATAAACCACGTGTATCAAAACCATCATCTCATTTTATCAATTACACTTTGTTTACAAAGAACTATTATCACACAAAAGAAATGAGATGAAAATATACATCCTTTATTTAGATCCATTTGAGTTTGAAGTATTTATTTTCATTCCAAATCTCTATGGTAACAACCTTTAAAACTATTTAAACAAAAACTACAAGCTTCATCAATCATTTATTTAATTTTAAACTCTTATATTTATAAGAGTAAAATATACATTTGATATCGTATACCCTTCAAAATCGATGAATTGATTATATAAAACTAATAAAAAACATGGAATATATATAGAGTTTCTTCAAACCCTTCAAGTATTTTGGGAAATTACTTCTCTAGTGACTTGGTTTTCCATGATATAAGCACTTAACCACCTTCGTGAAAACTATCTTAGGTTTCAATGACTGAGGAAGACTATTAGACTCTAAAATATTCATCTTCATGCTCAAACTTCTTCCATTTTGCACTATTAATGTTGAAGAAAAGTTAGGATATCACATATCCTCTCAAATATCCTTAATATATAAAGGAGATTGGTTAAACCTTTATTGAACTCATTTAAAATGTATTTCTGAAAACTTTCCAACAATGGTCATAAAATTAAACTCATAGTCATATATATCCTTAAAGGATACCCTATCCTCTCTATGTTATTGGAATACTCAATCATATTGAATATATGAGAAAATAATAAAGTTTATTTGGTCACGTTGCATTTAAAAATGATTTTGAAACCTCAAGTGAATCCTTATATGCTTCTCTTAAGCATCTAGATTTACTTGAACAACTTTACCAATCACCTGCTGAGGAATAGATTTATCTAAAAAATAGAATTTTATAAATTTTTATAATGAAGACAACATTTTTATTTATAACGAATTTTTTTATCAGACGAGTCATGTATTTTTAAAAGATTTAATTTTATTCCACATACAAAAAAGCACAGACCCCCAAAAAAACAATGCGACAAGCCCCTTGTCACAAAAAACCAATGGAAAAAGAAAAAAAATTCCCTCCCTCCATCCTACCAAGAGGTGACCAAATATAATGGGTTTCATAGTATCAAGTATGATGTGAATGTAACCTCTTGAAAATATGATTAACACATGCATAATGAACAAAGGGGAAAAAAGAACCAACAAAACAAAAAACCACCTACAAAAGTCATAATAAGAACACAAAACAACACACTAAAAGAAAATCATGAACACCAAATGCAGAGCACACAAGGAACCCCCTGTTCAACTTCCCCCCAACATCACCCTCTTCAACTCCCCCCCGAACATCACCCTCTTTAACCTCCCTACTCTCATATTCCAAGGTGTCAATGAAAGAGGGGGATTTTTCATCCACTACAAGGATCAATGAATCATGTAGCTTGAGACACTTCATGTAACAAGACTTCCCAGATTTGAACTCTCTAAAATATCCTCGCAACACATCATTTAAAGCATCCATGATGTCATTTGGGACAACATTTTCCTCATCAAGTTCCTTTCTATCCCTAACATTCACAGAAAATCATTATTTCATTTCCAATGGCATACTCAATGGAAGTAAAGGAATGAGAATGTTCTAAATATATTTTGGGGAAAAGTAGTCAGGATCCCCTGATAACCCATTATCCTAGTACTCATGTCAAACAGCCCAAAATTCACTTCCTTCCATGCCTTAACAACTCTCTTGATAACCATTTTCTATAACTATGAGTATTTCTTCATCCTCAGTTTAATATTAATTTGGGTAGAAACAAGTAAATAAGTATTTCCCCTCTTGAATAACAGTAATTTAATCATCAATTATTCCTCTGAAATGGGCATCAAGAGGATCAATCTCCTCTCCATCCTGATTAATAGCCTCAAGATACAGGGAATCACCCCCGACTGGCATCATCGATTCTTCAACCAACTTATTATCTTCATACAACACTTATTCATCCAGTCCTTGCTTCATGATCTCTAAATTAACCTCAAAAGTAGGAGACAATACTTCAAATTTAGTAGTTATAGTCTTAGAAGCTGGCTCAATAGACTAACACTCGGTCCTCTATCACAAACATTCACACATTGTTGGTTTGTAGCAGCACCTGTAACAATTGTGGTTCCAGTCAACAAACCATCAACCTAATCGTTCACTCCATACAACAAAACCATTAATCCATGCACAGTGCGATAGACAAGATCACCTTTCGCCAAAATATTTGAGGCACCTGCATCAGAGACCATATCCATTACCTCCACAAGCTCATGAGATGAGATGTGAGATGAGTCGTGAGGCAAGGACCCAACCATTGGAACATGGATCTTCCTCTCCTGTTTGGCAGCCGCAGACTTTAACCTCCATCAACACTCAGAAGCAATATAGATGATAAGATGGTAGCTGAAACAAAACTTAATGAAAGACTAATAAAAAATACTTTATCTAATACCCTCCCCTCCGATCTCCCCAAACCAGATGGTGTCTAATAGAGAAGGAGATAGATCTCCCTCGACACACATGCGAGCGTGGAGTGGAAGACTCCTAGTGATCATTCTCCGATCGAAGTAGAGAAAACACCTAATAAAATCACCACAATGATGAAGGATTATAGGATTTTGAAAATAAAGTCAAATCCCTGATAGGTTGATCCATACTTTCACCTTGGATAAATACCTCTTCTTGTGAACCACTTGCAACCAATGCATTAGTCAAAAGGCGAATGAATCGAAAAACCAAAATGGCTATGACCATGCCAAAGAAAATTCTTCGAAATTTGTGTAACAGATGGAAAGAAGTGAGGAATTAGGAGGCCAACTACTACCCTGTTCTTCAATCCCCAATCCAAATTAATATATATGTTGAATTTATATGAAGAATGACACCACAACCCAAGTTTTTAAAATAGCGTGAAAGAAAGGACATCGATGTCATCAGAAATTTCCACAGAAAAAAGTTTGCTCATCGATATCCCATCAAGTAATCGAGAAACACTAGGTTCAAGAATAACCTCTGTGAGAAGGTGGAAAACCATGTTTGGGATCCTCAAATGGTTTTTACTCATTTTCTATATCAATTAGGTGTTTTTAATGTGGGTCAAGATCGCGTGAATTAATTCACACGGAGGCGCATTTTTGACGTGGTGACACATCTTCACACAGATTGTTTTTCTATAAAAGGAGGTAGTGATAAGTCTTTTACAGGACATCTAATATATCAAGAGAAGAGCCAATTTTCTGATTGTCTTTCATCGATGGTCATTTTTCCTTTGCATCATAGAGTATTACTTTTGAGATCACTTCCATTTTTTGGGAGTCTCTACTATGTACTTATTCATTTTAGTGGATCTTGCTTTATGGACTAGGTCCTGTGGTTTTTACCTTTTGGGTTTTCCACGTAAAAATATCAGTGTCAACTTTTATATTCTACACATTTATTTTTGGGTCACTATGTATATGCTTTTATTTGGAGGGAAAGATTTTATTTCCACTGTGCGTTTGTTTTTTTGCGCATTCGTTGCTTTGTCATCTTCCCAACAAATACTTGGTCTGATAATGGCACAAACCACATGGGCTCACCATTTCTAGCATGAGCACCGCAATCCCTCCCTCCAAATGAAAGAGGGGACTTGGTTTTCACTATTGCTAGAATAGGGTTACACAGGAGGGTCTTTGGTCATTTAGCAATTAAAGACGATTGCTTCATTTAATAATCCTTTAAATTTTACATCATATCCATTTATGATACAAGATATATATTTCATTAATATTTGTGTTTATTTGATGTTTCTTCCATCACTTAGACCATCATGTCGACTATATCATATATAACTCTTAAAAAATGGAGTGGACAACCCTTTATCCAAATCCAACATATGGATAAACTTAACTCTATTCCTATATTATCCTAACCATTAAGGTTTCTTGCCTAAGTATAACTCAAATCTCAATCTAAATACAATAACCTTATCCTATTAGTGTCACCTATAACCTGTTTTTCTTATATATGATAATTCATGGGCACTCTATTTTGACAAAACATACATGCATGAATGATTGAGGTCTTGAAAAGTGTTCAATTTGAAAAGAATCTAACACTTAATTTTTTAGTTTTTAAGATCATTTAAATTTAACCATCTTATCTCATGTATTCCATTTCTGAACCCATGATTCAAATGATTTAGTTCAGTTCTCTATTACTTTAACCAAATTAAAATGATTAAAACGTATTAATGTATAAATCTTTATATAACTCAAAATGCGTGTTACTTATCCAAAAATAAAATCCAATTATATTCACATGTATCTGAATTCATCCTATGTATTTGATATATTAAACTCTTTCATGTAAAGGTTTAGAAGCATACAAAACCAATATAATTATAAAATAAAACATAGTTCAACAGACATCAAACCCCCACTTTTTTAGACAAAGACCAAGCCCTCAAGGTAGTGAACAATCTGATCCAAAGTTGCACTATACATGGATCAATACCCAAGAGAGACCTCAATTCCAATACAATCCTAACACCTGATATTTATGAATCATAACCAACCTTTCCTTTCAAGTCTATAACCCACATAAAAATCAGAGTCAACGATAAACATACATAAATATTTATGGCATACCTAGCATGTAACTCCTTATACGCATGATATAACATTTATAGGAACTAGTTTGAAACTTTAAATTAAATCATTTTCTATTCATAATATAACATATAAATTCACAAATAAAAAAAGCAGGGAAAAACTAAATAAATTAATAAATCAAGTATTTAAAGATGAGATAAATATTTATGCATGTTTCATAAATCCATCAATTATAAACACTTCATAATTTTGATATTCTTTATTGACATTCCTATATAAATAAACATGAACATTTAAAATTTATTTCAATATGAACTCATTCATATTATTAACTTACATGACATTTAATATAGACTCCTTAATATTCAAAATATGTGATATTTTATGAATACCATTTATAATCATAAAAATAATTCACATTTTATATAAAACTTTACATAATTTAAATATCAATTATTTTATTTTATTTAAACCATTGATTAAATCAACCAAAACTCCTCTTGGCATGGTTTAAACAATTTTAAAAAACAAAGCTTTTAATATGAACATTTTATATTAACATTTATGAACATTTCATAAATAAATATAAACCCCTTTTAATTTTTCCTTATTTTATAATTTTAAAACACTTTATAAATTGATAAATAATGTAATTCCAAATTAAAACTGGATCACATCCACTAAAATATTTTTGGTGGTGCTAGTTTTTATTTAAAATATAGCACAATTTATCAATGGTGACAACACTTGCCAAAGGAAAACCACAATCATTTTCTTAAGATGACGTCATTTCGACTGGGGCTTTCAGAAATCCCACTTATAAAACCAAGATGTGGTTTCACCCAACTATGTTAGAGTTTTCTTATAGAAATTACATATCAATACCAAACATGACTATTTTTCTAGTAAACCATGACATGGAATTATTACATTTAAAGTTCTCTATTATTCAGAAACACTTTCCATGCCCATTTTTCACAAACCAAGACTTGGTTTTGTTGGGTCCACTATGTTAAATACTATGGTGTGGGGGTAAAACAGGGTATGAAATATAAAAAAATCCACCTTTAGATCTTGTTTCATCTATAAAAAAATAGTATTATTTTTCTTCCTGCAATGTATAAATAGAAATGAAAGAATGAACACAACACGTCTATTTTACTTGGTTCACCATAACTAGGCTAATCTAAGGAGCATAGAAATACAATGTACCAATGTACCAGAATCCACTATATCTAGTAAAATACTATTACGATGTTTGGAGTGGACTCATTGTCCCTCATGGTTTATAACCATTCACACTTTGAAATCTCACTGCTCTCTCTATTGAAGTAAACACACTACTCATCCAAAGGATTCTTCTGATGATCCATATCATCTCTTACTTGTTTCGCACTGAGATGAGTATGACATGAAGATACTTTTTCATATGAGAGATGAAGTCCACTTTACCACATACTTATACTTCACAAGAAATCCCTTCATGAACTGTTCTTCTTTATGAACTTTTCTTCCGTATACTTGACTTCATGGAACACTATTCACTATGTACTTGACTTCTTGAAACACTATTCATTATGCAATAGAAATCATTGAACACAATCAACTATTTACTTCCTTTATAGAGAATTATTCACCATGAGAACCCCTTTGTGTACTAATGTTCACTGCAAACTCCCCCTTTATGGAGTATTATTCATTACATACTCTCCTTTGTGAACTCCATTCATGGTTTTCACTTCTTGGAATAACTTTTGCGCACTCTCCTTTTCAAATTTCCTTTAAATATTACACTTCACAAAATGCTTTCAAGCATAGATGAAATTCTCTGGTGATGATCTACTCTAATTCACTTCACTTTACACCCTAATGAAGTGATTAGAGGTCCCTTTTATTATAGGAAAATTCCTCCGAAAAATCCACCAATCATGAAATTAATCTTCACCCATTCACTTTAAGACTCATCGATGAACTTATCTCTATATTTGTACTACATACCATAAATTCCCTTCACATTGTAGGGACTAATTTCACAGTCAACACACCCCCTTTGCGGTTTCCCAAAAATCACCATCTTATGACCGCAGACACTCTTCAGGGTTCCTCAAACCCACTCCACAATTCACATACTTTACCTCATGATCCAAGACCCACAAAATTCCTTCACAGTTCCACATAATTACTTCCTGGTTCACAAAAAAGACCTTGCGATATGCGTACTTGACCACACTGTCTACAAACATGGCATCATAGAAAACTTCATTTCCCCTAAATTTTCATATAAAAAAATATGGAAAAAATAGGGAAACTTAAACACAGTCTTCAACTCCTCTTCTAGGAAAACACAAGAACTTTTTAAACCAAAATTTTCAATAAACACAACAACCCAAAAATACTAAAACATCACCATGAGAGATTTTTCCCAATAATACCCCCTTTGGGTTTTTTTAAAAATACATCAACCTTTGATACCACAAACACCATATGTGAAAAAAACATCACACACTATCTAATCCAACTACCATTCACACTTTAAATGACCAGATAACTATCAAAGTCTTACTCAACACATACTATAATCCCACATGAGTGATGGTAAATGTGAGAAAAAATAGTATCATGAAAAATATTATCAATGAATACTTCCTTCTTGACACCACTAGACAAATCATTCTAAAAAAATGTTTTCAAAAACTAGTACCAATTATTATTGGTGATGGATGCCAAATACCACATAGAGATTGGCTCATAATAAGACCACTTCTATAACCACACCTGGTAAAAATATTTTATCATGAATCCAGAAACATCCTTTCCTGATGTATTTTTAATGATTGAAAAACTTCAACATCGTCTTGATTATCAAAACCCCCCTATATCTATACTCCCCCTGATTCATCAGGGAATAACTCTCCCCATGTTAACAATGTTTTCTCCTTAATGAATATGACTTATCCTACTTTTTCAATTAACCCAAAAGGTCCCTCCTTTTTGGTATATAATAGGGAAAGAACACATATCAACATATAGAAAAAAACACACCATACATCAGGGATTGTGGATTCTAAATCCACACTTTTCAAGTGTAGGGAGTTGACTGAACTCCAAGATCTAGTCGATGCATTTGGGTAATGCCCTTGTTAGGATTTTTATGAATTAAAGTTCTATTATCACATACAACAACTTCACCAACCCATGATCCAATTTCTCATTTATAAAATGATAATGTATTTCAATATACTTTTACCTTGAGTGATAAACATGATTTTTTCTAAGATTTATAACACTTGAATTTTCAAAATTGATTCCAATCATATAATTCAATTCAAATCCCATATTTTCAAGATACTTATTTATCCACAATAGTTGTGTCCAATATTGAGTGGCCATAATATATTCATCTTTTTTCATGCTCAAATAAATGCAATATTGTTTCTTGCACAATCAATAAATACACAATCCTCCAAGATAAAATACACCACCTGATGTTAAATTTCTATCATTTTTTGAACCATCACAATAAACATCTATATATCCAAACAACTTCTGTTATGATGTTACATTGTAAAGTAAATCCAAAATACAATATGCCTTCGATATACCATAGCATTCTATTAATTGTAAGCATGTGACTTTATTTAGGATTTCTTTGATACCACGACACCTGAAATGTGTAAAAATCAATATTGTGTCATGTCCCTATTAAGTATTGTAGTCTCCCAATGATCTACCTATATTTTATGACATTGACCACTTTACATCATCATTCCTCTGCAACTTCATCTGGGTATCATCCAGAGTTATCATATCTTGGAACCCTCAATTCCAAATCTTCATAGAACCTATTTTGAATATTTTTATTTAGATTTGAATGTACCATGCCTTACTTACACCACTTTAAGACCAATAAAAAATATTAGTTCACAAATCATTGACATCTCAGACTTGTACTTTATAAATTCTATAAATTGTTTTCTATGTGCTGCCTCTGATCCACCAAGGATTATTTAATCCAAATAAAATAGCACCATCATCATTTTTTATTGAAATGGGTTGGGGTATAACCTCTTTTTATTAAGAAAAGAAACCCATTTTTTAACTGGGCTAAGAGGAAACTCATTACAGGACTCGTAGGTCCAAAGGAACATAAGAACTACAATACATAGCCTGAAGGCCTAGTGACCTAATGCCATTAAAAGTGTGGTAATTAAGACTTATGTCCCAAAGTATTAATAAAAATTTCCAATGGTTATCCCTTGTGAAGAGGGAACCCCCTATGCGTGTCCACATAGAAGGTCTGTCTGCAACCCTGCACCTAAACGAGCTCGTCAACCGTCGCCCACGCTTGCCCAACTGTCATCAACACACCAATTTTTGGCCCACCTCAAAGGTTTCCATTGTCCAACCACATTATTTTGACCGAACCCTCACTTTGTAGCCATCATTGCCACGCCAGTTATGCTCACCTCACCTTGATCAATGCCAGATCAAGAATACCATCGCCTAATCACTTGTTGCTCAACTGCCTATTGGCGCCGCTTTCCAACATTTGATGAACCAAATCACAATGTATATTGAAAGTGAATTTATACCTTTCCATTTTTTTATGTCCACCATCCCTTACAAGAAACCCCCAGAATTTAATTAGGGGAAATAGAACCAGTCATGGGTTGATCCCATGACCCAATGCAGACTAGGTAGCACATGTTCCAGTCGAATGGGTGCTCATATATAGAACTATCATCCTTTGATCATTGTCATTGTTGATATAGATATTGTAATCAAATACATAATATTAGAAACCAATATTCTTAAAAAACTGATCACATCATGAATACTAGGATTTTGGTTCCTTCTTCAATCCATACAACGCCTTCTTCCGCCAAAAAACATTATTCTTATCTTCATGAATGGGAAAAACTTTTGAATATTCAATGTAAAACTCTTCTTATAGATCCCCATTCAGAAATTATGACTTGACATCCACCTAGAAAAATTTGAATTTACTTTTCACTATTATGGATAAGAATAATCGAATTGTATCTACCATTTCAATAGGTGAAAATGTTTCATCGACATCAACACCCTCTATCTAGGAGTCTCCCTTGCACACAAGTCATTTTTTTGAATCACCATTATATCTTTATTTAGTTTATCATAAAAGTCCCATTTGGTTTTATTGAAATTCTTATCCATCAACCTCAAAACAATATCCTAAGTTCAATTCATCTTGATTTGGTCAAGCTCTTCATTCATAAACTGAAACTATTCTTTATCCCTAGTAGATTTTTCAAAACACCCTAACTCCACCTGTGATAATAAATATGTTTAATGTAGAGAATTAATTATAATCACATAAAACCAATGTCAAATAGATACCAATAATATTGTGCTCACCTATTTCAGCTTGATTTTTTGGTTTCTGTATAGATGTAGGTCTGAATTCATCCATATAATCCTTAGTGTCTTCTTTTGAGTTTTACCCGGGAGTTTATGCTCTCTTTATACTACTCAACCCTTCATTATTATCCTCCAGAAACTAATAATTGATTTTCGGAATATTATACTCATTATCCACTATAGTGGCATAATTTTTTTAACAATATTCCTTATCCACTTATTAATGAAATTATATGATTTAATTTCTCCTAAGTATCCAAGCTATATACATTTATCTCTATGAGATACAAACTTACTATGTTCTTACTTATTGAGAACAAAAAACTAACTTTTAAATTTTTTAAAGTAATTTAGGATCAAATTATTTCAATAACATAGCTCATATAGAGTCTTCTCTTCCCTTGAACACAACAAGGATTTGTTATAAATGTAGACCGTTGTTAGTACCATTTCTTTCCAAAAAAAATTTGGTAAGTATTTCTTAATAAGTTTTGTTATATAAATGTTATTTATAATACAATTTACCCTATCAACAATTCCATATTATTAAGGAGTTATAACTACAAATTTGTGTGTTTTACCTATAAAACCATTACACCATATTTTCCCTTGATTATACATATCTTCTTGGTGAATTTTATCACACAAACCGAGCCATACAGTTGACTGACACTTAACAAGTTGTGACCGAGATCTTCCACAACCAAGACATTCATACATATCATATATTTTCCACAAACTTGTCATTTCTTAAGCCAATAATATTAGTCCATAATTGTTTCCAAATATAACAACACCTTCCAATCATATATGACACATGTGACAAGATCTTTATTTCCTATCATATGGAAACTACATCCACTATAAAGGATCCATACATCAGTGCAATATGATGATTTAAGGGTAATATATATAACCACTACCCACTAATCTCTTTTATTTTGATCCATGTATTTGGCTTCACACTTGGTGCTGATTGACATGATTGATCCTCTTCAAAGTATAATGGACCAACTTCACCTTGTAATGGTGCAAATCAATTTTGTATTTTCAGCTCACTTGATGAGAAATACCTATATATATTTCTAAATCCCATACATTAGAAACAATCACCATAAAAGGAATCCCTAGAATATTGAACATTTCTTGGATTTCTTTGTTACTATTATGCCTTTCAGTACCTCTTAGCTATGGAATAAAAATCATGGGAATGTTCCATATTTTCACAATAATAACACTTGATATCAGGTGAATTATTGAGTGTCATTACTATAACACTGTTTTTCCCTTGGGTTCTATGAATATTCCAATTTCAAATCATACCCAAATTAACCTTCAACTTTGGAGCGAGTGATTGAGGTCTAGAATTAACCATCACTGCCTTTTGTTTTTGATCACGTACCATACCAACCTTGTATTATGGATATGTATTTTACTTATACTTATCATTATTTACCTTTTTTTATAGACCTACCAGTGTGATATGATTTCCCAATATCAAACTGAGAGTAAAAAATCTATCCTTATCTTCAACTTTTCATCATAGAATGACAAATTCCACCTCAATATGTTTGATAAATTTGAATTGATATTTCATTGTCTTAGTTAAACCATCAATAAACCTAGTATGTTATTCAACCTTGAGATTGTACTCAAATAATTTCTCTAAGTGTTTTGGATTTATAGATTTTTGTTTTTCAATTTATGCCTTAATGTCAGACTTCTAATCTTCTTGTTATTGCATATATAGTTTGGAATAATGAACTACTCTATTGATTTTCATCATTTTAGATCTCTAAGCATCTTTCTCTTAAAAATAATCCTTTAATTCCACTTGGAGATCAACTATTCCTTCCACTTCATTATTTTCACTCCCTTACCTTATTTGGGAACTTCCTACAAATGAAACTATAGAATTATCTCTATGGTATTTGAAATATTTCATTTCTTCTACCTTTATTTATTCTAAACTATTATTTTCCTATGAGATCAAGTTATTATTCTTAAATAAATTACCTTTCACACTTCTCCTACCTTTCTCATTAGATTAACATTTCTTCATGGGAGTTTCATCATCCTCATTATCATATTAAAAATTCTTAGTACACTTTACTATAAGGTGACAAAACATTACACATTGAAATTATGAAAGTGTAAATTTCCATTTAAACTATACTTCTCCCCTTTATAGATCTATTGAAAGGAATGACATGAATTCACCCACCTCTTCTTGTTCCTACCCATCCTCTATGAAAATCTTCTTCATGTCCTCAAATGTCACCTCTTTTAACTTCTCCTTTTCCATATCCTCATTATCATCATTTCTCATCTTGTATAAGACAATATTATGGTAAAAAATTTCCAAAGTAAACTTCTTTAGATCGTTATACTCAAGTGAAGAGATATTTATATTGAATCAAGGTGGAAATCTTCTCCAGATTTACTTCGAGATCTTCACATTATCAAGGGTTTATCCTGGACCATGAATTTCTCTGCAATAACATCCATATGATCAAATAATGCATCAATAGATTCATTTGGGTGTATCCAAAAGTCCTCATACGTGTTCCAAAAAACGTTTAGTTTGGATTATTTGAATTTTGAATCACCTTGGAAGATGCTTATTTAGTTTTACCACATAGACTGTAAGGATTTATATAACACCACCTCCATGTAGATCGTGTTAGATAAAGCTCCAACTAACGTATTAATTCATCAAGCATCAATATAAATTTCTCTTTGGTCTACATATAATAAAGAACCATTATCCATACTAACTGAAATCCTATGAATAACAACTATATATTCATCCATTCATAATGATTGAAAGTAGTTCTACATCATATTCTTCCATAGTTGAAAATTGTTTCCTTCTAAGATCATAATCCTACTGTGATTGAATATTTACATGGATTCAACTGAGAGAGATTCAATTAATTTAAACATTAGTAACAATACCAGTTGTTTACTCTACTATATTAAATACCATGGGGAGGTGAATCTATGTATTTTGGACAAAAAATACCCCTTTTGATCGTGTTTTATCATTAAAAAAATTCTTTTCTCTCTTATTATCACTACAATATATAAATAGAAATTAAATCATACATGAGACACAACTATTTTATTTTTTTCACTATAACTAAGTTAATACAAGGAGTATAAAATGGTAATGTTCCAATGCACCATAATCTATTATAGCTCACTGTTATCAAAATTTTTAGAGTGGACTCACTATCCCTCCTATTTTACAACCATTCACACATTGAAAGTTCACTGCTCTCTCTATTAAAGTGAATACACTACTACTACAGAATATTATCTTGATGATATTTATTATATTTTATTTGGTTTACACTGAAATGAGTACAACATGATTCTCCTTTTTCATCCAAGATATGAAATCCACTTTACCGCGTACTTTTTCTTCACTAAAAACTCTTTCACATACTTCTTTTATTTACGAATTACACTTCTATGTACATGAATTAATGAAACACCATTTACGTTAAAATTTCATTTTTGGAATACCGTTTTCTATGTATTGGAGTTCATGGGACACTTTTCACTGTACACTTTCTTTATAAAGAACTATTCACCATGAAATCCCCTTTGCGAACTACTATTTACTAAAAAATCCCCTTTATAAAGTACTTTTCATTTTGTACTCTCTCCATGAACTCCATTCTTGGTTTTCACTGCATATAATAACTTCCTCTTACTATCCTCTATAAACTCCCTTCACAGCTTGCACTTTGCAAACTAATTCCAGATTTAGCTAAAATTATCCAATGATGATCTTCTCTAATGCACTTTAATTCACACCCTAATGAAGTGATCAGGGGTCCCTTTTATAGAAAAATCCCTCCAAAAAAATATACCTATCAAAATATTACTATTCACTCCTTTTCTTTGAGACTCATCCATGAACTACTCTCCATCACTACAATATATACCATGAACTCCCTTCATGGCGCATGGAACAGCTTTGTAGTCCACATACTGCATTTGCGGTTGCCTAAAAATAACCATCTTATGACCGTGAACTCCCTTCAAGGCTCTAAAAACTTACTCTGTGGTCCACATACTTGACCTTATGGTCCACCATCCATGAAATTCTTTCACAGTTCCATAGGATTACTTCTTGGTTCATGAACTTGACCTTGTTTATGTGTACTTGAACTCATGGTTTGCATACTTGATCTTGTGTTCCACATACTTTACCTCATATGAAACTTCATTTACCATATATTTTTTCATAAAAAAATAAGAAAATTACTTGTAAACTTTTCCACCTTATTCAAATCCTCTTTTGAGAAAACATAGGAATTTTGAAACCAACTTTGTCAAAAAAAACACATATATACCAAAAAATCATCATGAGGAATTTTTTCACAATAATATCCCCTTTGGGTTTGTTCAAAAATACTTTAATCTTTGATACCACAAATTAATTTTGTGATAAAAACATCATGCACTATCTGATCGAACTACCATTCACACTTTTTGACACCAAATAACTACCAAAGACTTACTCAACATGCAATATAACCCCACATGTGTTAAGATTAGAATGATAAATAAGAGTGGCATGAAAATATTACCAATTAAGAATTTCCTTATCAACACCACTAGATGAATCTTTATCTACAATAAATGTTCTTCAAAACTGATACTGATTTTTGTTGATGATCGATACTAGATTCCACACAGAGAGTAACTCATGAAAAGACCACTAACTCAACCACACTTGGTAAAAATATTCATCATGAATCTAAAAACATTCTTTCATGATATAAAGTCAATAAACAAACAAATTCAACATCATCAAATTGACAAAACTCCCTCTATATCTCTGCTACCCCTAATTAATCATGGGATATCTCCCCCTACCAACAATGTTTTCTCATTTATGAACACAAATTCTCCCCCTTTTTTCAATAGACTCAAAGTTCACTCCTTCATTGTCTACAATAGGTAAATAACACATATCAACACATAGAATAAAATACACCATACCAAAGGGAGTGGGGGTTCTACATATATGTAACGTCCCTATTCTAGGTGCCACCTAAAGGTTCCATGAAACCGGTTGGCCATATCACCTCAAGTGAATTTCCCCAAATGAAAGAGGCTACCGACTAGCAGTGAGGGCTATGATGTGATAATTGGGAAACTATGACCTCATTGGCAGAGTATACATAGCAGAAGAAAATAGTAAACAATAGAGGAAGCAGTAATACCATACAACAAAAGTAAACAATGGAAGACTGATAGTAATAAAAAAACTGGAGCATATATAAATGATGCATGTCACATGTATCTATGAAAGCATCCAAACAAGTCACAATTATGTAAATACAACACTGATACCAAAGTACAGAAAAGCAGTAAACTCTAACAACATCGCAAGCCTCAGCTTGGTCCCATGCTCTCCAACTCCAACAACAATCAAGTACCTGATGAAGAATGGCAATTTACCTTATCTATACCTACAACCATATAATCTGTTTGGGTCTAAAAGCATGACCCAAACATGGTGTGAGAGGAATCCCAGTAGTCAACCACCAAAAGATATGTGCCAAAATGTCATTGAATATATATAGTAGGTAATATTCAAAAATGAAGTAATAAACTAGGAAGTACTCAAAAGTAAACAATCCTACAGTTTCCAATTACATCCATTTACATTTATTAATTATTTAAACTATTGAATAATGAAATCTTGGGATCTAGCCTAAGCTTTGTACCCTTGTTTAATAGTAAAAAAATGTCTCAGAAAACCATCTAAACAAATAGTTAAGACCAAGTCCAAGCTTGTACTTTGGATTGGTAGACTCTTCATGCTCGTGAAATCAGTAAAAAACCACCCTATGGGAAAGTTCTCACAGTCTAACCCCTCTAGTTTAACATATCACCAATTGAATAAATAATGACCCTCTGGGAAATCTCACACAGTCTAACCCCTTTGGTCCCACATAGCACTAATCATTTATGAATGACCATCTAGGTAGCTCTCACGATCAATACCACCTTGGTATGCATAGCAACAATAAAATAAAATGACCACCTATCAGCTCTCATAATCAATTATATAGGGCCCAATATTCATTTAAATAACGAACCTCTAGGTAGCTCTCATGGTCTAACCCCTCTGGTCTATGACCACCCAATAAATCTCACAGTCAATACCCTTGGGTCAACATAACGAAACACACACACACACACACACACACACACACATATATATATATATGTGACCCTACCTCAGGAAGCTCTCACAGTCAATTCCCCTTGGTCATACTTTCACAATGCAAAACACATTCATCTCATATAATTAGTAACTCTATCTTAACAACACGAGACATGAAAAAAACCCAGCCTAACATGAATTCTAGACCAAACGGTCATAAATGATCAACAAGGTAAGATCACCCATAATCAAGGTATAAAAACCGTATGCTTAACTAATAACCCTTTCTCAATCAAATAAACCATATCAGGTATTAAACAGGGTTAAATTCCAAAATATGCAATACCCTAAACAAGGGTATTCGACACTTTAAGCATATATAATCCAAAGAAAATCAACGAAAGGCACAAACCACCTACCTTGATGTAGTATGATGAACAATATTGAACATCAACCCTTAAATCTTCATATAATGATGTAGATCTACAAAAATGGTAAAAAAATCATCCTTGAAATAACCATGAGAGAGGAGTAATTGGGAAGAAAGGCTCTAGGGAAAGAGAGAACTCACCGGTGAGAATCCAACGCACCTGAAAATGTCTCAATCAGAGCTCAGATGAAGAATCAAGAGGATCTCGAAGTTCTTTGGACATTTTTCACTCTCCTATATGAAACATAGGGAGAAGAAGGGTGTTCTATATGTGAGATGCGACCCTGCACTGATTTATCAAATAAAAAGAAAAGTACACAACATGTTCATTTAATGTACATACCGTGTACTAGCCTCAACCTGCCCCTACTTTAGGTGGTATGCTAGGTCACCTACACAGCCATGTACTCAGCCATTACATGGCTGGTACGTAGCTGTATGCAATACCTGGGTACACAGCATATACTCAAGAGTACACGGAATGTACTTAGAAAATTTCCCATTTCTTTATTTTTCCTAAAAAAACAACCCAAAATAAATACCCATACCTGAAAAGAATATCTAGGTTCTTAAAAACTTCCCCCTTAAAGTAATTCATCCTTGAATTTCCTATCTAAGGGAAGTGAAGAAGAAACATACTCTGTCCACTGTGATCGTATGTAGGCTTCCCTCTCCCAAGTCTCATCACGTACTCGCCCGGGCTTCCATAGAACCCATACCAGAAGAACATACTAGCCACAGATAACCTTCATACTGAAATCCACAATATGAATAGGGTCCTCCTCAAAGGATGAATCAAGATACAAATCAATCTCCTTGTGTTAAAAAACATGAGACATGTTTGAAAAGTATCATCGTAGCTGAGAAACATGAAAGACGCCGTGCATAGCTCGATACCTCTGAGGTAACTACAACTGATAGGAAACCAGACCGACTCTCTCCAAAACCTCAAATGACCTGATGTATCTCGATGAAAGATTATCCTATCTCTTAATACTCTTGTGTCCCATCCTCAGCGTGACATGTAAGAAAACTTGGTCTATGACCTCAAACTTCAGAGGTCGTCTCTGTCGATCAGCATAATATTTTTGTCGAGACTATGCCGTGGGCATTTTCTTCTGAATCAACTCCACCTACTCGGTGGTCTCCTGGACAAGATGAGGTCCCAGCATAGCTGCCTCTCCATCCTCCAGCCAACATAGGGGTGATCGACATGGCCTACTTTATAACGCCTCATAAGGCACTATGTAAATAGTTTCTTGAAAACTGTTATTGTAGGAAAAATCCACTAGGGGTATGTGTATCACCCAAGAGAAACCAAAATATAGAAAGCATGCTCATAGAATGTCCTCCAAAACCTGAATTGTGTGCTCAGACTGGACATATGTCTGGGGATGGTAAGCTATACTCAGAAGTACCTGTGTACCCAAAGCCCTCTGTAGTCCCTACTAGACACGAGAAGTAAACCAAGCATCCCTATATGAAATGATAGAGTACAGAACCCCATGAAAATGTACAATCTCTTAGATGTACAACCTTCCAATATCATCTACACTAAAGGTTTCCTTGATCAGTAGGAAATGTGAAACATTTTTGAGTCTGTCAACAACAACCAAAATAACATCATTCTCTCGAGGTGACCTCGGTAAACCCGTCACGAAATCCATCATGAAATCATTCGAATTCCACTCGGGAATTGGTAACAACTGTAAAATCCCTGCTAGTTGCTGATGCTCCTCCTTCACCAGCTGATAGGTGGAACATATCGTAACAAAAACTGCTACATCCCTCTTTATACCTAGCCACAAATACTGATGGTGTAGATCTTGATACATCTTGGTGACACCAGGATGAACTTCCCAAAATGAGGAATGGAAATCTTGTATCAACTCCTCACATATGTCTGCTGACATCCATACACATCCATGAAAGTGAAAGATCTCATTGTCGCCTATGGTCCACCCAGGAGTAGGGTCCTCTCCTAACACACTCTCTCGTAGGACCAGACCTTTATAATTTGATAGCTACCTCATTTTCAATCGATCATGAAGAGTAGAGGTAACAACTATAGAAGAAAGAAATGTCTTCCCCTATCTGTCGTGAAACTCCAAATGCATCTCAGAGAACATAGCCATAAGATGCCACTCAATTTTGGCCTCCTTAATTGACAGTATCTGATTCCTCCTGCTCAATGCATCATCCACTACGTTTCCTTTCCCAGGCATGTAGGCGAGATCAAATTCAAAAGACTAAAGGTACTCAACCCACCTTCACTGTCTCAAATTCAGATCACACTAAGTAAAGATATACTTGAGACTTTTGTGGTCAGTGTATACCTAAAAATTCTCTCCCAAAAGATAATGTCTTCAACAAGGAAAAGCATGCACAACCGCATATAACTCGAGATCGTGCGTCAGGTAATTCCTATCATGTGGCCTCAACTGCCGAGACCCATATGCAATGAATCCTTCCCCTCACATAAGAACTGCTCCCAGAACGATACCTGATGTATCACAGTAAACGGAGTAACTCTTTCCTGACTCTAGAAAAGTCAGTATTAGTGCTGAAGTCAATAACTCTTTCAGCTCCTGAAAGGATGAATCGTAGGAATCTGTCCACATGTACTTCACATCCTTCTTAGTTAGACATGTCAGTGGCACTGATAAGCATGAAAAGTCCTTTATAAAGCATCTGTAGTAATCGTCTAGCCCCAGGAAAATCTATACCTCAAATACGTTCTTTAGATTCTCCTAGGAAACTACTGATGTCACTTTCTCTGGGTCTACTGATACTTCTTTCTTTGAGATAAAATGACCCAAGAAGTGAATCTAGTCCATCCAAAAGTTGAATTCTGAGATATTACCATATAAATGATGCTATCTCAATATACTCAATATGATCTCAATATAGATGGAATGGTCATTTCAAGTGTGACAATACACCAATATATCATCCATAAAGACTACCACAAAAAATTCAAGTAAGGATGGAACACTCGGTTTACCAGTGACATGAAAATTGTTGGTGCGTTCATGAGACCGAACGACATAACCAAATACTCGTATAGACCATACCTGCTCTGAAAGACTGTAAGAGGTATATATGATGGTCTAACACACAACTGATGATAACCGGATCTCAAGTCAATCTTCAGGAACACCCGATATCCTCGAAGCTGATCAAAGAGATCATTAATCCTTGAAAAGGGATATCAGTTCTTGACCATCAATTGGTTCGACTTTCGATAATCCACAAAAATTCTAAGAGTACCATCCACCTTCTTTGTAAAAAGGATAGGTGAACCCCAAGGATAAGTACTGGGTGGGATTAAACCCTTTTCCTACAACTCCTCTAACTGCTTCTTGAGCTCCAGTAACTCTGGTGTAGCCATCCTATAAGGATGAATAGACACCGGTGCTGCTCCTAGAACAAGCTCAATAGATAAATATACCTCACGTTCTATAGGTAAACCTGAAAAGTCGTTTGGAAAGATATCTCTGAAATGATTCACTATTGTAGGCATGTCTATCTGTGAAGTCCCCTAGTTATCCAGATATAAACTAAAAATATGAGCTGTAATTCCTCCCAAACCATGATGTTTGGGTCAATATTTGCTTTCCTGGACATCCCATTCACCCTTGTTTATAAAAGAACCACCATATAGTGATGTGAATCTCACCCTACAGTGACAGCAGTCAAAAAAGGCTTGAAAGGAGACAAACCGATCCATTTCGAGAATGACATCGTAACCTATCATCTCTAAGACATAGAGGTCCCATAAGAAGTGACACCCACCAACCTCAAGAGGGAACTCCTTGCACTGATGTACACAATACATCCTAATCCCCAATGGAGTGTCTAGCATTATATCATCCTCATATGTAAAGATACAGAGCCCAAGGCTCTCTATAATGACAAAAAATATAAAACTATAGGAAGAACCTATATCAAAAAGAGCAAAAGCTAAAACTATGGTAACTAGAATCGTACCTCTAACCATAGAGGGTCTGAGATCGTACTCCTATTGGGTCAGCTCCACTACAAAATTTGGACATGTGCCATAGACATAAGACCTTTCCTGACTACCCTAAGCTGATCCACCATACTATCGGAGAAAACCTATAGCCTGACTACCACAACCACAACCACCTCCTCGGCCTGAATGACCTGAAAAACTTCAGTTCCCTGACTGATGAGAAACTAGTGGTCCTGATCTTAAATGTGGTGTCATAATAGAACCCCTATCGCTTGATGCTGGTGAGAACACCTAGAAAAAATGATGAAGGTGACCCATCTTGCCGCAATATCGACACTCGACTGGGTCCTTCGGGCAATGTGGTCTAGTATGCCCACTCTTCCTGCACTGGTAGAACACCACCTGACTACCGGAAGAAACATCACATGAAGGATCCCTACGAAACTTCCTGCTATCTGTTGAAGGAGTACCAACCTTGGATGCTGAACCACCCTAGATCACATCTCCCAACTCCCTCAAATTGTGTCCAGTAATCAGTGACTAATTCACTACAGCCGTCACCGAAGTCAGCTGGAATACATTCACCTGCTATTGGATGCCTTACCCGAGACCATACTCAAATATCCTAGCGAAAGATAACTCATCACCTTCCATAATAGGTGTGAAGTGCTGAAGCTCTATAAAAAAAGAAGAGTAGTCCATCACTGAAACAGTACCCTGCTTCAAATGCATGAACTCTCAGGCTCGATCGGCCCTCAATGTCTCAGGATATAAGTAATCATAGAAAGTCATATATAACTCTTCCCAATCCACATCCCAATGATATTCCACCTGTGAGATAAAATCACACCATCCTTTGGTGGAATCATATAGCATGTACGTCACATGCTTCACCCTCCTCTCTGGAGGCATCTCTAGATGCTCAAAGATAGCAAGCATGGCCTCCAACCATGAATTTCCAGCCTGTGCTCCTCCATCCCCTAAAAGGTGGGAGGATGTTGCTATTGGAACACCCACATAAAAGCTGCCATAGATGGGGTAATATTCACTACTCCTTGAAAATTCTGTAACATCCTCATAAAGCCTTCATGGAACTGCACATTAGCACCTGCGTCCGGTATAACAGCTGGTGCCAAAATGGTCACGACGGGAGGATCTGTTGGTAGTCCATGATCCACCATTTCTGGTGTCTGGTCATCGCCCTGTACCTGGAGTACAATTGGAGGAATTCTTGGTGGCATGACTCTGAAAGGTCAAGCACACACCTCAGTTCAATATTATCAAGGAAAAAAATTTATAAGTGCAAGAATAGAACATTAGAAGGAAAACATTAAAGTTTTACAAAACATGGTTACACAGCGTGTATAACCATCACATGGTGTGTTCCCTTTAAGCCTTACATGAGCATGTACTTCTACTAAACTTGGTCGTGTAAATCCCCTACACACAACGTGTTCCTCCTATGACATAGCGTGTACTTGAATTTTACCTCCTACCCAAGTAATTTTACATGGCTTAACCACATGGTGTCTGCCAATGTAACACTACACGACATGTTCACCATAGACACGACATGTATCACTTAAGATCCTACCACCCATGTTGTTATTCACACGGCTGGATACACATTTGACTTATACACAACGCGTTCAATAAGGACACGACATGTATAACCCAATTTTCATCCACCCATGTCGTTAGTCACACAACCGGATACATGGTCTCTCCCACCACGATGTGTACTCCCAATACACGACATGTTCTACCAAATGTTTATCAACCTCGTGTCTCTACTCACACAGTTAGTCACACAGTCAAACACTATAATGCATGTACATACGGTACATGGTGTGTACTTAAGAAAAGTTGTTTACTTCAGAATAGAAGAACACATGGCATGTGTACATAACACCACACACCATGTTGTTTAGGTTTCTAGACAGTAAACCTCTGAAACTAGTCTAGAACCCTTAAAAACTTAAACTTTTGTCCAAGGCATGACAAATTCCAACCTGTGGGAGTCCATACTACCTACAAATCAATGTTTGGAATCCCTATTCATGTCATATCATAACAGAATTAAATTAAAGTTTAATCATGATCCACCAAATTCAGATACAAGAGGGCCCATAACACCTCACAGACCAAAGTTTGGCATCCATCCAAATGAAAATTTACATTTTACAATACCCTATAAAAATAGAAGGTATTCTATCATGGCATCTATCACAAAAACATGCATATATAGCACACCATATATCACAATAACACGCAATCAGTAATACATTCTAAATGGCATGAAAAGAATGCATGACATGTGATCACTAGAAAATTCCTACATGATGAATGAGATGGAATACCCTCATCTCATCAGGTTTCAATAGAAGTATATCCTCAATGATATCAATAATAACAACACAAAACAAGTGCATCACCCAATGGTGAAATGAAATCAATTGTAACAATTGAAAAACCAGAAAAATTGAAATATTTGAGGTAACTTGGATTTTCCCTGTACACGAGTTAGCTACTCCTGGACATAACTTATTAAAAACTACCTATTACTTTCTATCACTTTATATAGAATAAAAATAGTAAGACAAAGAAGAAAGGAAACCTACCTTTGATACCAACTTGTAATGTCCCGGTTCTGGGTGTCGCCCAAAGGTGTCCCAAACCTGGTTGGTCACATGACCTCAAGCGCATTTCCCTAAACATCAGAGGCTGCCGACTAGAAGTAAGAGACACAGTGTGATAATGGGTAAACTATTCCCTCATTGGCAGAGTATACATAGAAAAATAAAATAGTTAACAATAGCGGAAACAAAAATACCGTACAAAAAAAGTAAACAACATATGATTGATAGTAATACAAAAATTGGAGCATATATAAATTATTCAAGTCACATGTATCTAGGAAAGTATCCAAAAAATTCACAATGTTGGAAATACAATAATGAAACCAAATTACAGAAAAGTAGTAAACTCTAATAGCAACGGAAGTCTCAGCTTGGTCCCATGCTCTCCAACTCCAACAACAGTCATGTACCAGATGAAGAAGGGAACATTCCCTTATCTATACCTGCAACCATATAATCTGTTTGGGTCCAAAAGCATGACCCAAATAGGATGTGAGAAGAATCCTAGTGGGAAACCACCAAAAGATCTATGCCTAACTGTTAGTGAATATATATAGTAGGTAATATGCAGAAATGAAGTAATAAACTAGGAAGTACTCAAAAGTAAACAATCCTATAGTTTTCAATTACATCAATTTAAATTTATTAATTATTAAAACCATTGAATAATGAAATCCTGGGATCTAGCCTAATCTATGCACCCCTGCGTAATATCAAACAGATGTATCAGAAGACCATCTAAATAAAAAGGTAAGACTGGGTCCAAGATTGTGATTTGGCTTGATAGACTCATCATGCTCGTGAAATCAATAAAAAAACCATTTGGGAAAGTTACCACAATATAACCCCTTTGGTTTAACATATCATCAATTCAATAAATAATGACCCTCTGGGAAAGCTCACATAGTCTAACCCCTTTGGTCCCACACAACACTAATCATTTACAAACGACCATATGGGAAGCTGTCACAGTCAATACCCCCTTGGTCTGCATAGCAACAATAAACTAAAATGACAACCTAGAAGCTATCACAGTCAATTACCTAGGGTCCAACATTCATTTAAATAACGACCCTCTAGGTAGCTCTCACAGTCTAACCCCTCAGGTCTATGACCACCCAACAGCTCTCACATTCAATACCCTTGGGTCAACATAACGATATATATATATATATATATATATATATATATATATATATATATATATATATATAAATGACCCTACCTCAAGAAGCTCTCAAAGTCAATTCTTCTTGGTCACACTTTCACAATGCAAAACACATGCATCTCATATAATCAGTAACTTCATCCTAACAACACGAGGCATAAAAAAAAACTATCCTAACAAGTATTCTAGAACAAATGGTCATAAACGATCAACAAGGTAAGTGCACCCATAATCAAGTTATAAAAACCCTATTCATAAGAAATAATCCTTTCTTAATCAAAAAAACCATATTAGGTATTAAACAGGGTTAAATTCCAAAATATGCAATACCCTAAACAAGGTTATTCGACACTTTAAGTATATATAATCCAAAGACAATCAACGAAAGGCACAAACCACGAACCTTGATATAGTACGATGAACACTCTTGAACTTTGACCCTTGAATTGTCCTAGAACGACATAGATCTACAAAAAGGATAAAAACGATCATACTTGAAATACCCACGAGAGAGGAGGAATCAGGAAGAAAGGATCTAGGGAAAGAGAGAAATCACTGGTGGGAATCTAACGCACCCAATAACATCTCAATCGGAGCTCAGACAAAGAACCAAGAGGAGCTCAAAGTTCTTGATCCATTTGTCGCTCTCCTGTACGAAACATGGGGAGAAGAAGGGTGTTCTGGACGTGAGACACAACCCACACTGATTTATCAAATAAATAGAAAAGTACACAGAGTGTTCATTTAATGTACATGTTGTGTACTAGCCTTAACCGCCCCCCACTTTATGTGGTCTGCCAGGTCACCTACACAGCCATGTACTCAACCGTTACATGGCCGGTACATGGATTTACATGGTACCTAGGTACACAGTGTGTACTCAAGAGTACACGGCGTGTACTTAGAAAATTTCCCATTTATTCCTTTTTCATAAAAACAACACAAAATAAAGACCCATACCTAAAAAGAAGATATAGGTTCTTACAATATACACTATTCAAGTGTGGGGAGTCTACTAAACTCCAAGATCCAGCTAATTACTTTCAAAAACTTCTTTAGGTAAGGACTTTGTCTGGATGTTTTCAAATTGAATTTGTTTTTGGCACATATGCAAAATTCATCAACCCATGATCTACTTTATCCTTAAAAAGATGATACTTTATTTCAAAGTGCTTTGTCCTTGAGTGATGCACAATATTTTTACTAAGATTTATATAAATTAAATTATCATAATTGATTCTGATTGGATACTTCACTTCAACTCTCATATCTTTAAGCTAGTGCTTTATCCACAATAGTTTCATGTAAGATTAAGTTTATGCAATATATTTAGATATTGTGGTGCTTAAAGAAATGAAATATTATTTCTTTCTTATCCAAGAAATACAAAATACACCAAGATTGAATGAACCACATGATGTTGGATTTTTATCATCATCTAAATCGGACCAATCAATGTTTGTATATCCCAATAACTTATATTATGATGTTACATTGTAAAGAAATATAAAATCCATTATGAATTTGACATACCATAATATTCTATTCAATACAGACATGTAGAATTATTTGGGATTTCTTTGATACTGTTCTACCTAACATGTAGAAAAAACAACATCGATCCATGTCAATTTTAAGTTCAATATGCTCCCAATGATCTTCCTGTATTCTATGAAATTGACCAATTTTCCATCACCATCCCTTGGAAAATTCATCCAGTTACCATTCAAAGTTTTCATCTACCTAGAAAATATAATTAAAAATATTCATAGAAACTCCTTAGAATATTTATACTAAGAGATGAATGTACCATTATTTCCTTGTGTTGCCTGAAGACCAAAGTAAAACATCAGTTCACCAATCATCAATATTTCAAACTTGCATGAATACTGCAAAAAAATTTCACCGCCAAAGAGTATATCATCCACATAAACTAAAACAATCATCCTTTAATCATTCTCATTATTGATATAGATATTTTAATTAACCCTGCCACATTGGAAACCATGATTCTTAAAATATTGATCAAGTCATGAATTCCATGTTCTTGGTGCACTATTAAATTTATACAATGCTATCTTTAGCCATCAAATTTTGTTATCATATTCATGAATAAGAAAACTATATATCTATTTGATTTACATATCTTCTTCCAGAACCCCATTTAGAAACACCAACTTGACATACACTGAGAAAAATTTGAATTTCCTTTGCATTACTATAATTGAGAATAGTCAAATTATCTTCAGAATTACAATAAGTGAAAATGTTTCATTAACATCAATTCCCTCTATATGAGATTATCCATTACACACAAGTCATTCATTATTTTGAATCCTTATGAAATATTCATTTAGTTTTCTATGGAAAAACTATTTGGTTCCAATTAAATTCTTATCTATTATCAATGAAACAATCTCTCATAGCCAATTCTTATTGATTTGGACAATCTATTCATTCATTTTCTGAAGTTAGTCTTAATTCCTAGCATATTTTTCAAAATAATTCAGCTCCACTTATGATATGAAAGTTTCTTAATGTAGATAATTCATTATACTCACATGAAAAAGTGTTGTCTGGTCACTGATGATATTCTAATCACATATTTAAGACCAAATCTTTGGTTTATATGTTGATTTAGGCTTGAATTAATCCTTCTCAGCATCAGTGTGTTCTTCTGAATTTTCATTAGGCACTTGTTATCTTCTTGTGCTACTCAAATCTTAATCACTATAATTCCAAGAATACTAATTGATTTTCTATGGATTCTAATGATTCTCCACTATAGTTCCATCATTGCTTTCAAAAATCTTCCCTAGTATCTTATTAAATAATTTATATGCTTTTATTTTTCCTTATTAGACAAGGAATATCCATTCATCTCCAAGAAATTCAAACTTCTTGTTTTTATTCTAATTGAGAATTAAAAACTTACTTATAATGATTTGAAATTACTTAAACATCAAATTATTTCCATACCATAACTCATATGTAGTCTTCTTTTTCATTGGACACAACAATCCTCTATTAGAAATGTAGACCGATGTATGTACCGCTTCTTTCGAAACGTTTTCAGTTAGGTCTCTCTCAGTAACCATTATTATAACCATTCTATTTATAATCTAGTTTATCCTATAAGAATCATTATTTTTTTAGGAGTTATCACTACTAATACTTCGTTCCTTATACCATTCTTCTCAAGATAACCCTCCATCATGATTTTTGTGAACTTCATTCCATTATTTGTTTAGAACTTTTAAATTTTCTATCCAATCATCCTTTTAGCCTCCCTTTGATATTATGTTATAAAATTAAACATCTTAGACTTATTAGTGATGACCATTATCCATTCCATTCTATTGTAATCAACAATGAAAAGAACATAATATCTCTTACCATAAATGGATCTTAGTGAGATAGGTCCACACACTTCCACATGCACCAGTTTAAGAACCCTTATTGACTTATATTATTTTACCATGTAAGACTTTCAAGTAATCCTCCCTTTTTGCGTAGCATCCCACATGTGTATACAATCACATAATAACTTAGGGATATCTTGAGATCCATCAATTTTCACCGCATATTACAAGGATAGTTGGAACAAATTTCCATGTTATTAATTCCATAATCTATTTTTTACTTAGATAGAAAGCATATATATTTTTCTTTACTAATGACGCAGAGATTCCACTTCATGTACTTCCCCTACAAAATCACTTCACCATGTTTTTCCTTGATGATACATATCTTCTTGGTAAAGTTTATCACATGACCCGAGTCACATAATTGACTAACACTTAGAAATATATGACTGATAACTTCTATAACTAATACATATTCAAGTGTCTTTAACCCAAACTAAGATTTTCCTAAGATAATAATATCCAGGCCTTCATCTCTTCCAAATCTGAAAACACCTTCCTTTTTGTATTTGATATATATGACTAGATCCTTATTTCTCATCATATGGGAATTTCATCTACTACCATGTATCAATAAATTAACATCATCTAATGATTTAAGGTAAATATATACAACCACTACCTGCTTATCTCTTTTCTTTTTGATCCATGTATTTGGATTCACACTTGGTGTTGATTGACATGCTTTATCTTCTTTAGAGTATAATGGATCAATTTCATATTTCAATGGTGCAAATCATTTTTTCATTTCCAGATCACTAGATGATTCCTTGATCTACTTTATATGACTAATTTGGGTCTTCATTAGCTCATTACTCTGTATTATTGATGAGAAATACCTATCCATATTTACTTTTCACAAAAAATGGTGACTATAAAAGGCATCCCGAAATATTAAACTCCAATTCTCTACCTTTTTTTCTCTTATTACCTTTAGTACCTGTTGATTATAGAACACTTATTTTGGGAATTTCCCACATTTCCACAACAATAACACCCTATATGAGGTGCATTCTTGTGTGTAATTATAGTTACACTGATTGTCCATTGGGTTATTTGAATATTCAAATTCCAAGTCTTACCCAGACCAATCTTAAACTTTGGAGTGGGTTCTTGGATTCTAGTATCAGCCATTGATGATTTCTATTTACTATCAAGCCCCATACCAAACTTTTTTTTGAGTATGAATTTTTCTTCCATCGATAAGTCTTGCTGGACCTTTGTTCTCCAATTTAACTTTCTTTGTCTCTTGTGTGATCTGCCATCCCAATATCACACAAGGAGTTAATAGTCTCTCATGATCTTCAAATTTTAATCACAAGCCATCAAATATCTCCTTAGTCTCTTTGATATGTTTTACTTGATCCTTTTCTATATTAGTTAAACTATTGATAACCCAGTTCATTTTTCAATTTTGATATTATAGTCAATGAATTTATCAAAGTTTTATAGCCTTTTGGATTTGAGTTTTTCCTTTTCCACCTTTAGCTTAGACTTCTCCTTTTTTTATTATTGCATATAAAGTTTGGAATAATGAACCACTATGTTGTATTTATTCTTTTTATCTCTCTAAACATCAACATATTTAATAGTGTCCTCTAATTACACATGGAGATAAAATTTTCCTTCCACTTATCCTTCATCATTGTCGATACCTTTTATTATTTAGGAACTTCCCACAACCACAACCATATCATTCTCTTTATAATCTTTACAATATTCTATTTCTTAAACCTCAATTTATTCTGATCTATTATTTTCTTATGAGAGTAGGTTATTCTTATTAATGATATAAAGTTTCATACTTCTTATATATTTCTCATTGGATGAAGAATTCTTCATGGGAGTTTCATCATCCTCATCATAATTTTTAAAATCCTTAGGACACTTTTTTTGTAAGGATTATGATCTTTCCACATTGAAATCATGTGAGTGGAAGTTTACCTTTAAAACTTCATTTTATCCTTTGTATATTTGAATAAATGAATGAAATGAATTCATCTACCTCTTCTTCTTCCTAGCCATCATCCATTGTGAGATTCTTCATGGACTTTAATGCCACCTATTTTGACTTCCACTTTTCTACAACCTCATTATCATCATTTTTTATCTCGCATGCAACAAGAGAACTATGAAAACAATACAATGTTAGTTCCTTTGGATGATTATACTCAAGTATAGAGACCTTTCAATTTAACTAGTATGAAAATATTTTCTGGATGCACTTGGAGATATACACATCATTGAGGGTTTCTCCCAGTTCATGTATTTACTCCAAAATAATATTCACCTAATCAAATAATATATCAAAAGATTCATTTTGGTGCATCCTCAAGTCCTTATAATATTTCTAGAAAACCTTTAGTTCATATTATCGAACTTTTGAATCATCTTGGTAGATGTTTAATAGCATTCTGTACATGACATGTAAGGATTTACAACACATCACCTTCATGTAGACTGTTTTAGATAAAGACACACTATCTATATTGACCAAAATATCATGCATATCAGATTTATATACATCCATTCCTAATGATCAGAAGTATTATTATATCAAATTGTTCTACTATTAAAAATTATTTCCATCAAATATCATAATCCCTTTGTGATTGAGTGCTGTCATGGATTCAAATGAGATAGATTCAACCACTTTGACCTTTAGCTTTAATACCAATCATTGGAATCACTATGTTAAATACCCCCAAGGGGGGGGGGGTGAATTTTGTGTATGATGAATAAAAAAACTCCCATTTTAATCTTTTTTCACCATTAGACAAAACTTTCTTCACTATTTTTCTCATTGTAATGTATAAACAAAAATGAAATCATAAATGAGATAAAACTATTTTACTTGGTTTACCCTAATTAAGATAATCTAAAGAGGATAAAAAATAAATGTTCTAATGTACCAGAATCCACTATAGCATGCTTCTATTACAATGTTCAGAGTGAACTCAGTGTCCCTCATAGTTTACAAACATTCACACTTTGAAATATCACTAATCTATCTACTGAAGTTAATGAATTGATCTGATAGAAGATTCTTTTAATGATTTATATTTTCTAAGACTTTTTTCACAGTGAGATGGGTGTGACATGAATCTCCATTTTTATTTGAGATATTAAATCTAATTTACCATGTACTTTTTCTTCATAGAAAATTCATTCATGAATTATTTTTATGCATGAATTTCTATTCTATATACTTGAATTAAAATAACACTATTCACTACATTATATACTTTGTGGAACACTTTTCACTACATACTAGACTTTTTGGAACAATTTTCACCACGTGTTGGACTTCATAGAACACTATTAACCATGAAATCCCCTTTATGGGCTATTTTCACCACAAAGTTACCATTGTAGATTAATTTTCACTACATACTCCCCTCCACGAACTCCTTCCTCGGTTGTCTCTTTATGGACTAACTTCTTTGTAATCTCCTCCATGAACACCCTTCATGAATTTTACTTCACAAAATTCTTTCAAATTTAGTTGAAATACTCCAATGATGGTCTTATATAATTAAATTTACTTCACACCCTAATGAAGTGATTGGGGGTTCCTTTTATAAGTAAAGTATTTCAAAAAATTAATAATCACAAAATTACTATTCACTACTTCACTTCGAGACTCATCAATGATCTACTCTATATCACTATTCAACATACCGCAAACACCATTCATAGAATAGGGACCAACATAAAGGTATATGAAATCTCTTTATGGTTTCCTAAAAATAAACATCTTATAACCTTGAAATCCCTTTAGGGCCTTGAAGAATTACTTCATGGTCCGCATACTTAACCTCACTGTCCACCAGCTGTGGACTTTATTCACAGTTCTATGAACTTACTTATCGATTAATGAACTTAAACTTGTGGTCTACATAATTTACCTAACTATTAACAAACTCAACCACATAAAAAACATAATTTCCACCAAATTTTCATATCAAAAAATATGGAAAACACTATGACACTTCACCACCTTCTTTAACTCCTCTTTAGAGAAAACACAGAAAATTTTCTAACCAACATTGTTAACTAACACAACAACAAAAAAATATTAGAACATTATCATAAGGGATTTTCCATTATTTTTTTATAAATTTTATAAACACATGTTCATTTTCTATTCAAAACACACCATGGTTCTATAAAAGTGCATTTTCTTATTGTAATAATATATTTGAAAATAATCCCAAATGATATTAAAGTGGATATGATACCACTCAATGGTTTTGGAGGAGATAACACCTATCTAAACATAATATAGACAATAAACCAAAATAATTTATTCTATAAGATCTTTCCATTAATTTAGATTTAATAAAATAAATGAAAAATGTGTATAATTTCTCTATTGAACTGGAACACCCAGGATCCACCACAAAAATCTTGATAAGGATAAATAAAAATCAGCCAATGAACTCCTTTATCATAGACTATACATGTTCTATGAAAATCACCTAATGCTTCAGAAATATTTCCTTCAAGACACAATCTATTAGAATCTTTAGTTTAATTTTTGAAGAAAATGAGATCAAGATGGTTTCTTTTTAAGGTGTTTTCATATCATGAATATCATATTTGAATACCACCCCAATTACAATATTTGAGCCTATTTATATACCCATCCAAAAATAGCCCTTGAATTTAAAATTTTTATCAAATTCTCAACTATTAAATGGTAACATTTCATAAGTTTCAACTATGATAACTTGTAGTTCATCATTATGATAAATTTCTTAACATTTAAAAAATTTATTTAGTTCTTCAAACTACTCAAGTCATCACCACATGATGTTCATACCAAATATGATAACTTATGGTAGGATAAAGAGGTTGAGTAATGAATTATCTCATAACACATAAAATATTATGCATAAGACCATTTTTTATGACCCTCACTACATCATTGTTTAAACCAAAACATGGTTTAAACCCCAACATTGTGGTTTGATGTTTTATAAATATTTATAGCACATATTATATTATGATTGAAAATCAGACATAGTGTTCAAACTTCCCTCAGTCATGGGATAGAAAAAGTTCCACTTCATGTAACAAAGGAAAATAATCTTCGGGTTTATGTATATTTATTATAATATGGGTGTGATCGATACTCAATCAACCCAATTAAGTAATTTTGATGGTATTAAAGTTTTTTTAAAAAATACCACCTAGGATTTAATAACCTCTACCTTGATCCATATAGTATATAATGACCCTAGTCATTAGGGTAATTGGTTGATTTAATTTATTGTCTTTGAATTTATTTTAATCCAATTTTGACTTGAATTTGGGGGTTTGAGTGAATGAGTTGAGGATAGGGGAGTAAAAGGGTGGACCTATTTGTATTTTTACCACTAGGAACCACCAAGTACTAGGTGCCAGGTTCTGGGCATCCCATGTAGATGGAAGAGGTGGGGATCACCTAGGATGCTATAGGGTACTTGGTGGTGGGTGAACGAGTTCCTAGTAGGCCATTGGATTTTTTAAGAGGGGAATATTCATATTTTTATTAGAATATTTATATATTAATTAATATTTCCTTATATTATAGATTATTTTCAATAAACCTTGAAGACCCTAATCTCCCCCTTTTATCTCCCAACTTTGAGAATCAGTTTCTTCTTCATTTGAAGTCATATTTGTTATTCGCTAGTGGAATTAGATATATTTCAGTTATTGAATCAATAACCCTATAAGTTTTCCTGAAGGTGACTATTATCACTAAGAAATGTGTTCTACACACTTTTCCATCGAGGCCATGATATAATCCTTGCTCAGATAACACATCCAAATCATGGGAAAAAAGTATCTTTGTTCATGAATAAGACACTTATAAGATATCCAAATTCCACATGATTTCTAACACACCATGTGATGGAGTTTCCTAAAATAATTTCCCCAGTCTAGTGACATAGTGGTGAGTACCTCATAGTAGGAGTATGCCAAGTATTTCATCCATTGTTGATGAAAATGGGTGTCAAAACCATAAAAAACACTTTTAAGGGTATTATGAGAACTTTTTAGACTTGAAAAACACATGATATAGGTAAAACCAATATCCAAGTGTGTAGTTCATTTAATAATATTAAATTTGACTAACCGTAGATCCAAAAAGGACTTATAGATCCAAATGTATGGCCATTTGAAGTTATAATTTTACAATGGAGTTTTGTTGAAGTCCATGAATATAGATAAGCCTGTGTACTAAAGTCTGATCACCCAAGTTAAGTGAGACTAATTATCATAATTCACCAAATTCATTTATCTTTGGTGGTCTTAACCCAATCCATGTGCATGACCCACATGCCTTGGTTGCATGACCCTCCTAATAGCATGATCGTGCATGTGCGCCCATGCCATGTTCTCTCTACCTTATGAAAGGAATGAAACTGGGTTATTTTAAGTCTATAAACATTCCCCCATAGCCACCATTGTATAAACCTTTGGGAATATTAATGGTTACTCGAAGCTCCCCACAAATAGTTTATCTTTTCTTCCTCTAAGTGTGTTATTAAGCCAAAACCTAAGGGAAATAATTATGATTTTGGGGTCATTGAGATAATGGAAAACCAATTATACCATATTCCACCAAACTATGGTGAATGACCTCTCTTGAATGATCCATACTTAGGTTTCTTATGCCCAAATTACCCTATAAGCACAAAACTAGGGCTGAACCTTCACCCAACCATTCCTTAAGGAGAATATTCTCCATATCTTTCCACATGGGCGACAATTCACCCTACCCTTTAACCAGGACATTATATTTTCCCTACATTTCCACTAGGGTGACACTTATCCCAGTTATTCACTCAAGAAACCAGTTCTCCCTAGCCATACTAGGTTGAACAATTCTCCCTTGCCTCTCTGAAGTGATCACTTATCCCTATCCTCACTAGGTAAATCACTTCACCCTAACCTCACTCAAGCGATCACTGGACCCTAGGACTTCTAAGGAGGAAAATCCGCCCTATACTCACTTGGGATACCAATTCTACCTAGACTCACTAGGGTGACCACTCCACCCAACCTAAATAGGGAGAACACTTCACTATACCCTCTATAAGGGGAGACCAATTCACCCTACTTTGAACTAGGGTGCCAATTCACTCATAAATCTCTACTAGAGAACCATTTTCTTAGTATATTATGCCAAAATAATATGAAATACTATCATAAACCTCACTTTATTGAGATTATAAAATGGGACAATAATTTTTCCCAAAAGACCTTGCAAAAACTTATTAATCCATATCAACTCACTACCAGGTAGTACTCCTTTAGGCCTACTCCATGGCCTCCTGAGATACATGAATAGTTTAGTCACATAAATAAACACCCATTTGATTATGTATTCCCTTGATGATAAGGCTCTCCAGGGAAATCCTCCTTAACGAATATGATCATTAGGGTGATAAAAATCATGTATCATCTTGATAACGAGAATCCCCATTATGAGGATACAAGTGAAACCTTTCTTGGATCATGATGTTCATTCAGGCTGCCAAAGTGTCAAGTTGGATGACCCGGTCCACTAAATGAGTCGTGTTCATGTGTGCTTCCTCTCAAGGAATAAGCCATGACCATGTTCCCATTGATAACTTCATCATCATGACTCATTAATGAGCTAGATCTATGAACATAAGGGAAACCAATGATTAATCTCCAAATTCTTACCCATGAGACCATATTCCCCATGGGTCTGGTCATCTTTCTCTTCAACTATCAGTTCACTGGAAGTAGATGCTTATGTGGTTCTCCTTCTATGTGCATTCCCCAACCTATTTTCCAATGGAAAACTATGTGTAATCCCTTAATTATTCCCCATGAGACCATATTCACCATGGTTCCAGTCATACTTATATATAAAAATCAGTTAATAGTAAGTAAACACTTATCTCGACCTCCTATTAGGTGTAATCTATAACTTATCTTCCAAGGGAATCCCATGTGTAAGCTCCAACTTCTTCCCCACAATGTCATATTCCCTATGGGACCAATCATATTTCTATCCTAACATTATTTTGTAGGAAGTAGAAACTTATGTGGTCCTCCTATTAGGTGCAATCCCTAATATATCTTATATGGGAAGCTCATGCACAAGCCTTGTATTCTCCTTATATGGCCATATCTCCCATGGGTCCAGCCACCCTTCCTTGTCAGACCATAAATAAGAAGGAAATGGATGCATATGTGGGACTCCTCTTAGGTGTAAGACCCAAATTATATTTCAAGGTTATCCCATATGCGTAATCCCTAACTAATTCTCCATGAGGCATATTCTCCATGGGTTTAGTTATCCTTCTATCCAATGATCATCCTGTAAGAAGTAGATGCTTATGGGGACACTTATTAGCTATAATCCGCTAACTATCTTCCAAGGGTTTCCCATGTATAATGTTTTACTTACTTCCCATGAGTTCATATTCCCCATGGGTCCATTCATCCTTCTATCCAACCATTAGTTAGAAATAAGTATATGCTTATGTGGGCCTCTTGTTAGGTGTAATACCCAACCTATATTCTAAGAGCACTACATGGATAAGCCCTCAATTCTTCCCTATGAGTCTATATCCCCCATGAATCTAGTATTATTTCCATATCCAACCATCAATTAGAGTTAAATGGATAGATATGTGGGACTCCTCTTAGGTTTAATCCTCAACTTACATTCCAAGGGTAGAGTACATGTAACCCGCATTGGTATCATTCCTATTCCTAGGTAAGGCCAAGAAAACCCATGTGTATGTCCCAACCCATCCCTGAAAGGGTATTATATCCTATGAATCATTTCCATATATTATCTATGAAGAGAATACCTATGGGAATCCCATGTGAAATACCCTACTCAGATACCCCATGATGCCTCTTTCAAAGGGCCATATAGCTGGCAATAAATCCTACCTCACCTAGATATATTCCTAGTGAGTCTAGTCATTACTCATTGCCTTGTTACTAATATATTGGAGGAAAAAATGTACCTCTAGGACACCCATGTATAATCCCCACTCGATCCTTTGTTTTTCCCCTTTCATGAAATAAATATCTTTGTATTGGGATGCTAAAGTGCATGGTACAATCCTGATACACGACCTTAAATTGTGAAAATCTAACTATATAGGATTTGATTCATGTAAACTAGGATATAAATGACACCTCATCGAGGTTCAATTATAAAATACTATTTTTTTTATGATCCTGTACATACATCCTTAAAAGGAATTTCATTTGTTCATGGCTAAACAACCTTAAAAGGCACTAAATTGGTCCTTGTCACATGACCTTAAAAGGTGAAGCATATACAATTAAGTAACACAATATTATGTGGGTTCTGACTGTCTTCATAGAGATACATAGTAACCCCATTTCATGGGCTTGATCACAACTTCAAAACACCCATCGCCTCCTTAGACAGTGATGAACTTTATAGTTCCCAACTGCTTGTATTTAAAATAGAACATCACTAACTAATAAAATAAAGATATATAAACTTATATATATATATATACATAAATGGTACCATCAATGGAGAACATATGATATATTCATATGGTCCCATCAATGGATAACATATAATAAATACATATGTTCACATCGATTCATGATTTCAATTGAATCATGAGCATGGTGGTAACTAGTCACGTGATAGTTTTGGTAAATATTCATAAAAATATCTTAAATTTATAAGAGATTCCTAGTGTAAGAAAATAATTCCCCCACAAAGGGTGTTATGAGACAAACCTCCCATCCTCTAGAATAATATTCCACTTGAAGAATCACTGTAAAAGTCCTAGTGACCAACTTAATTTGGAAAGAAAATATGAATTGAAGCAAAAAAAACAAGCATAATGGACATTAGAAGTAGAATGGTTTATGTGAAATCATTTAAAAAAAATGGTTGAGTGATATCTAATTCTATAAATTATGTTTCTTATAACTCAGTCCAAGCATGGTGGAACATTAGAAACACAGTGGTTAGCTTTTTGAAATCTATGGGATTTTAATAAACAATCATCTTTTGAGAAACAACAGATCTCAGAAATCAACTTCCAATGCTTATCGATGTGTAGTGATGAAAAACAGGCCCGTAGACCGTGGTATTTTCGAGTATGGGGTGGATGCGGGGTGAGGTGGGCTAAAAAAATTGATCATTTAGAGAAAAAGACAATGCTGGTTGATCCCACGTGGGTGCGGGCTTATCCAATGGCCTTTTTAAAAAAATTTATTATTTTTACAATATATGCTTCTTTAATATTTTAGTTTTTTTAATAAATTTTTTTGATTAAACCATGAAATATTATTTCTCACTATAATTATCATACTAATTCACCATTCATTTACATGTTAATTTTAAATAGGTTTATATTTATTATTTTAATATGATATTATAATATTTATATTGTAATTATTCACCATATTCACATGATGTGTCATCCCATCTCTCGAAAAATGGAACTCACCTCTCATGCACATGGTTTCAATTCTAAAAGAGTTATTATAATCATAATATTTTCTGAGTTGATTTAATTTTGTTATTATTTAATTTTATTTTTTTGTTAATAAAATTGGAAAGGACTTCATGGGAACCCTAATAGCCTCCTTTGAAACCAATTATTGTTTGAAAGTCACCGTTCATTCATAGGTCTAGCCATTCTCATCACTACACGACCACCATTATCATTCATCACCCCTCACTGATCACTCGCCTACTTTTCATTGCAATAATTTTCCACCAAATCATCGTCACCTCATTCCACCATTAACCCATAGAAAAAATGTTCCATCGCATTCCTTAACACTCTAGGTATTTTCATTTCAAACTTATCCCAAAAAAACAATACAAAATGAGAAAAAATACAATATTTAAATGATTATAAATAGTATATATTTTTTAAAATGTGGGAAACCCACCCGTTTCACATTACTATCGATGTGACATGTGTGTGTTGGGAACAAAATGGTGCACTTCATGTGAATATTTTAACCATGTGAGTGGTCTAAAGACTTGATTTACTTGTAGTATTGTTTTGATGGGTTTCTTATTTGTGAATTTTGGTCCTCTCAAGACTATAGGAACACTGAGGTCCTTCATTGAATCTTGCAGAGTTGCCTTCAATAAAAATGTAATATTCTATTTAAACATCATCTAATGTGAGTCCATTTATACAAACCACTGGTATCCATCAAGTTCCCCATGAAACTATTTCTTATCAGCTGGGGATCCTAACATATTACTAAGCAGTAACGAAGATCATGGACCCACCATATAGAAGGATGACATCACTTAGCATGCTTCTTCAATACTAGGTGATTATTGATATTATCCAAGAGTACCTTCTCAATATCTATATCCCAATATTATAGTTATCTTGTGATATCCTCTGGGAGAGGAAGTCTACTAATGGACCTACCAAAAAAAGTCTACAACAAAGCATGTGGTCCCTACCACCATGTCTAATTGCTTCAAGAATATTTACCTAGAGTGTAATAATGATCATATCCCTTATCCTAAGGAGGTGTAGGAGGATTTAATCAACATAACCATTGCTTTTTTAGGATACATCCATGAGGCAGCCTACTATCATATTTCTCTATCACCAATCCCACATGACCTTAGACCTTCTAGAATCCACCAAGGAGTCCACCCAGGAGTCCACCCAGGAGGAACCATACCAAATTACATAGATCAGGGTACCTAGGAGGAGTTTATGCATCCAAAATATGTTCTTAAAACCTCTAGGAATTATCATATTAGAAATTTATATCCCAAACTACACTTGACATAAAGGCGTAGTAAAGAGGAAATGCGTGTTTGAACCCACAAAGGCAACTGGTAGGAAGACAACCTATAGATTCAAACCATAGGGTGGGATTCCTCATGATCTCTCTTCAGGTTTGGTTTCACTAAATTTTACATATCTTGGATCTACATTTAGGAAAGATAATAGGGTTCGAGGTTAATTTCAGGGTTTAAAAAGAAGGATAATCTTGAATCTAACTTGGGAAAAAACATATGGATGAGGTTGCGAAGTAGTGAAAAAGTAATAAATTGGTTATGGTAAAACCAATTGGATATACCTAAGATACAACTATTACTTATTTTGGATATAACCAATAACCTTGATTTAGTACGATTATCTTCTATGGAAGAAAATGTCACATTTTAATGGTCATAACTTGCTCAACTCCAACTAGGTCATGGTCCTTCAATTATACCTCCATAGTTAGGGTTTTGCAAAGGAATGAGATAAATAACTATTATTTAAACTAATTAGTATCCATAGGGTTATCAAGTTTTGATTTATATATTAATTAAGATTAAGTTCAGCCCTACTCTCGACCCCTAACCCTAAGAGAATTAGACACACATATATGTATTAATCAAAAGAAAATATTTTTGAAACATACTTGGAATAATCATAAAAAAATTCAGAAATAAGAAATACATAATTAAAAAAAGTAAGAATCAATCAAATACTTACTTTAAATGAAGAAACAAAAGAAACAACACAAGCATTGAAGTTGAACGATGATTGGTATTGAAATGGAATGTCAAAACAGAAATGGAATGTGAACATGTGAATAAAGGACATATAAAGGAAAATAATTGCAAAGTATTTGATAAAACAAGGAAAGGAATGAATTACAATTAGTTTTTAATAGAAAAAGAGAAGAAAAATAAGAATAAATGAGTGAAAAAATGCTGGTCTGGAACTTCTATACATGGCAGAGGCACTAAAACATTTTTTGGCTAAAAACGTAAACGACGTGTAAAGTATTCACATCATGTAATGGATTTAAGTGGATTCTGTATCAAAATGTACATGATGTGTAAATGGAATTCATGCAGTGTACTTTAAATCCAAAATATTATTTACAATATATCATATCTTGTGAAATCATCGTCCTGTATCTTTGACGAGATGATATCTTTGAAGATTTCACATCATATCAATTATGCATGTTGTTTATGCGATTCATGTATAGTATTGCCTACACATCATGTAAATTCAACGGGATTCTGATTTTGAAGATCTCATGACATGTAATGTATTTACACATCTTGTACTAAATTCACATCATTTAAATATTCATGATTTTGCCTTTGGTCCTCAGGGATGCTGTGAATGAGGAATATATGTCTTGAACTCCCTTTTGGATGTGTAAATCCCATTTTATCCAATTTTCATCAATTATTTATTTGATTATTAAATTCTTATCTCCTATAAAAACCAACCAAAAACCACTACATTATCAAATAAAGTATGATTAAAACTTAAATAAATGAATCTAAAATGTATATATAAATTCATCTTATCAGGAGGTCTCGCTAAGGAAATTAAAAAATTAATAGAATAGAGTGGGATTATATCCCTATTCTCACTAAATAACATATCCTATTGATAGTTGGAAAATAGGATCATATTCCTTCTCACCCTCAGAAACCCCATCAATATTTTATGGAAGCATCCGAAGGAGCACACCGACATATACTAGAAGTAACCATGGAGAAATATCATATCCTTTTTCCCACATATTAATCTGATTAGTATATTCTAGGAATGATTATAGAGTAATATTATATCCCTACACACACCACTGGTCCTATCGATATATTATCACATCAATTGAAGACAACCATCAACATATTTCAGTGGATACTAGGGGACACACCCATATTATTACTCCTACAAACACCAAGGAAACTCATTGATATATATCGATAGTTAGTCATAAGTGGGATTATATTCATTCTCCCACTCAATATGATCATTGGAATATTTCAATGACTGTTATGGGACAACCCCATATTCATACTCTTTCTAAGATTGAAGAATCTTGTCAGAACATATCGGTGACTACTCAAGGGTGAGACCATATCCTTGCTCCCATTTAAGAGGATCGTTAGCATAGTCTAGTGAGGAAGGAATAATAGGATCAAACACATATTATTTTTCCAATTTTAGATCACTAAAATTCCTCAATAGTCACTTTAGTAAGGCTTATATCCCTTCTAATATCATAAGAGATCACCGAAATACTCCAGTAATTGATGAAGAGCATAATCATGTTCCTGATCTCACCAGAGGCGGTCAACATCATGTTTTAAAAATGATACAGGGGAATGAATATATTCATATACACACACATGAATCCCATTAGTATATCCTAGTGGCACACATTGAGGAGTAGGATGATATTCCCTTCCTCAACCATGAGGTCTATCGATATATTCTAATAGTGAATAAAGACCAAAAGCGGGATCACATACTTATTTATACTAATTCTTGAAATGTAAATAGATATATTTTATAATCTATCCAATATATTCATTGATATATTCCAATTATAGGTAGATGGTTACCTAGGAGGGTTTCTACACATGAAGTTCGTTTGCTGCATTGTTAGAATTCAATCGTAATTGAGGTTTTGACCATGGTTACTTGGTAATGTAGATACAATTGGCCACATAAAGGGTAGAATATAACTCAAGAGTAGGATTATATTCCTATACTGATCAACATTGATATTCTTGCGGCCCTACAATTTATTTTGATAGTGGATCAAGAATTTTTCAACTACTCATCAATGGGAGAAGACAACAGTGGCCATAGTGGTATTCCCCATGGCACAAACATTATAAATTCTAGAGTTCCTCCCTAAATAACCATCCATGAAGATTCTACCCATGGTAACATATAGAAAAACTATAAAGGTACTACCCATGGTGTAAATTATGGTGGTACTCCCCATGAAAATCCATAATTAAAAAGATCCTCCACTTACCAAACCATTAAAAACTAGTAATCCTGAATTTCGTCCCCATAAGATCCAATCTAGTAAACATGGTGGTCCTCCCCATGGAACTCATTACAAAGTCCCTCCCCATAATGGAATCCCATTTTAGTGAATAGGTCCTCTCCATGCTAACACCACCCTATTATTTCCATCACATCGACAGGAACTTGAGAGTAAGAGGCTGACTACATTAAGAACCTTATGAACAATTGGTTAAATATCATCCCATTCAAAGGATGGTCTAGAGAAATGATCACTATTTTCAACTTCCACATATAATTTACCCATTGATATAATCATGGAGTTTCTGAATGACATATCTTTACTTGATAAAGTAGCAGGAAAATAACCACTCTAGTTAGTTCAGGTTGAAGAACCCCTCTCAAAGTATTAGGAAAATTCCATGGTTATATAGAAAGAGTTGGATAAGAACAATATATAGATCATGTTCTGGACCATGGAAAATTCTTGGTATGAAATTAACGAGTCATTAAAATAAAAAATACATTATATACATATTCTAGAACCTATGGGTGACTCTCCACTATCTCAAGGTAGAAAATATATATTATGAAGTGTACATTACCCATATCAAGGTAATGGGTGACCTCTTCCACCATGTTTATTTATCCACCTTCCAATTGGAATGAAATTTGAAGGTAGAAAAGTATTAGGATATCCATTAATAGTATTTTCTTAAAGAAATGAAAGCACTATTCTTGATAATTATATATTCTCTACCTAGAATGTATATCAGAGGTTTGGGAGAGTATGAGGATCTATATTTCACCCAGCTTGTTGGACAACCTAGTTCATTAGTGATCACAACATGAAATTTCATTACCTTAGGAAAAGATTTAGGCCTATGATCTTTGTATTCCAATTGGACTATACAATCAGAATCCTAATGTTTCCAAATTATAGAAATGATGTATTCAAAAATAGAAAACTGTTGATATACTTTTTCACCAAGAAGCTAAGTAGTTCGGACAAGCATCCCATTTGAGGAAATATAAGTCTGTAACTATAAAGAAGTCCACAATGTAAAAAAACTTTCACCCTGTAAAGGAACACATCCACTCTTTTCTGGAGAAGAGACTAAAAAAATAAAGAGATTCAGGATAATAACTACATCCATAATAGTACAAGAGAAACCCCAACCCACAAGGCTAGGGTAATTTTTACCACCTCCACCACCACCCCTAAGGTCATAAAAGCCAAAAAGACTATAAGATGCGATGTTTTTCAAACCAATTCAACCTAAATACACAAAAATATAGGAATTTATATAACCTCATTCTCATCCTTTATGAAAAATAGTCTTCTCCAGGCTAAGGGAAGCTCCACAAGAAACAACCTCATAGTTTCTCCCATTTCGGGATCTGTTGCCTCCATTAGGGGAGTATTTGTTGAAATTCATTAGAGACTCTCTCAAAGTAACTGTCCATAAAAGAGGGAAACTAAAACCTTATAGGTTTTGTAAGAAAAAATAACCCATCAAGAATGAAAATGTTAAGGGGGATCACAATCCACCCCTTGAGAGATATTTCAAGGGTGGAAAATCCACTTACTAATCTGATGAGGATGAGGAAATGATTTCTATTTCATTCTATGTGTTAGTGAACATAATTAGAATTGGTATAAAAAATAACCAAATAATGAACCTGGTGTTGAAAGACGTAATGAAGATAAATCCACCTGAGACATAATCTACACTGATGAAGGTGTGTTTACCCGAAACCATAGAAAGTATCAGAATTATGAAGCTCAGTTGAGTGATTAGTTACAACTTTATTAGCATGATTTGGATAAGGAGAAAGGGAAAGGTGTGACTACATTCATAACCCACTCACCATAATAGGAAGTTGAATATATTTATGTCAAGGAAATATTTGTCTGATATGAAGCTGATATGGAAGAACCAACTTGGCTCAATACTTGATTAGCTAGAGGTAATATTCTTACTGAGTATAATTATAAAGCAGAGGATATTGTCTGTCCTTAGATATATATTCAATGAGTAGGAAATACCTAACTAGTAAGAATAGAGTCCAACCACTGAATCAAATTTGAGTATAAACCATCCGCTTATCTAAACTTGGTGGCCAAAGAGTATTAGGATTTTATAAAATTAGGATAGCCAATTCTATTTCAAGAAATCCACCCAAGACTGGTTCAGATCAGATATTGATAGCCAATATAGGCAATCTATCCATATTGGGCCCCACTCATTGTTCCCACTAGGGCATCAGTCTAGGTGATGTTTCTTCCAGATCTCATTGACTCCATAGAGTCCCCTACTACTCAAATGGGATATTTTGTGGGATGAATCATGATAATAAAACTAGAGAAAAATTCATATCCCTATTGGGTGGATGATAATCCCCTTATACCTAATTTTGGGAATCCCACATTTCCCATATTCAATGGAAAGGGATACCCAGTGTGTTACTTGACACACTTCATGTCACTATATGGTCCTATGATGGGAATATTAGAGAAATAAAAATTAAAAAAGATCAAATTATTTTTCTAGACCATAGAAGGACCAATATTTGTCATGTATAGTAATATGCCAACATGTTCTATTTCTTATTGGGAAGATTTAAGTTGGAAATTACTTTACCAATTTTTTTTTCATTTTGAAGAAGATAACCATCCTTGACCTCTTCCACTATAAATAGTGTGAAAATGAAAGGGTGTGGATTTCATAGACGGGTGTAAGGTACCGACCTACTACCTGAATATGAATCTTCCTTAGGATCATTTACTAAATATTTACATAGATAATATCCACAATTAAATGAAAATTTCGTTGATTCCCTTGAATTACCATGGGTTTTTCAAATGTTTTCACCATCAACACAACGCTTTAAGGATTACTTATGATAGTAAAAGGACAAGTCTAATCCCACACCATTTAAAAAAGGAAAAATCTAGGATTAATGGAGAATATAATAATAATGATCAATATGATATGAAAACCAAATCAAGCACCTAAACCCACATAGTATCACGTGATTCCTCCCTCTAAATGACAAAATCAATAGTAGTTCCCTTATCAGGATGCAAAGAGAGATTATCCCTACCAAAAGTATGAGTATTAGAGGTATAAAACCTATTCATTTCAAATAGATTAGGTTTTGAATTAATTTATAAAAAATACGGAGAACAACCTTCTCAAATTTATAATGGTCAAGAATCTTGATGAGGTCGGTTGAGATTAGAACCCTAATTACTAATTTTTCCATTAAATTTTAGGGAACAATATCCAATACCACTTCATTTTCAATTATATACTCCAAAATATACTTGATTTAATCTAGGTAAATTTGTGTAAACCCCCAGTATAGGTAACCCATATCTATACCAATCCCCTAGAAAAATATAGATAATGATAGGAAATCCTGAACATGCATGCATAAAAATTAGATGACTAGATGACTAGAAAATCAGCTAACTAGGTGCACATTGAAGTCAGGACACAACTAAACCATCAAGTTATGACCCTATATCCCCTTTAAATATCATAGATAATATCTTCATCATCTCAGTATTCTATAATCTAGCACAATATTCACTAATGAAATAAGGAAAAAGAGGAGTCATAACTGATACTTAAAATAGTTCCAAAATCTCTCCGAATTCCCACATATATTGCTTGAGGATGAGAACCACCCCACCAAATGAGACAATGGGAACCAAACCATAAAATTTAGTCTTCATTAGATGAGGAATATCAATACATTTTGGTCAACATCATTCACCCGAAAAACCCCTTCAACAGCAAAGATGAGGGATTTTAAAAACTTGGAATACTAATATATAAGTAAGGAACATGTTGTAGATGTTGAGGAGGTCATGGAAGATGAGGTTGAAATGAACTTATAAATATGGGCGCCACTTCTGTTGTATCCAACTACAATATAAAAATCCAAATATAAACACTCTAATGAAATCAATAATAGCATAGATCTGATCCCAAATAATTCAGGGCTCACTCTAATAACATCATAATAGACGAATAATTTTTAGATATTAATTTGTTTAGTAAACAACATATTATGGGAAGTCCAACTCAACACATTCCATGAACCATAAAAATGAAACCTATTTTGATCTAGGAAAGGAGTCACCAACACTGGCCATAATGACCTACACACTCCAGGCTAAGGAACCACACCGAGATAGTATGCATAGAACCGTGGTCTAGAAATATGATAGCCTGAAATAAATGGACATAATTCCAGTTTGGTTATCTATCTTGGATGCTCTTCACCTCTCTAAAAAACTCATGAAACCCCTCAATGAGGCCCTTTTAAGACTTAAATAGTTCAAGGATGAAGTCACTATAGGTGAGGCATAACGCATAGAGACTGATCTTGCTGAAATCCATATAGTCATTTACTTTATAAAGAAAGAATGTAAAGAAACCATACCTAGGCATATGAGACCCATGTATATATCCAAAAATCTATGTGATATTGAAATCAGTTGGACCTTGATTGATATTGGTTACAGGGTCATCCTCATATTGGGTTGAACCCTCTTATACAAGGGTTATAGTGAGTCTAACCTAACTCCCTCCAACATGATGATCCAAGGGTATTAAAAGTGTGAGAAGAAACCTCTTGTTAGAGTCAAGATCAAAACCTAGTTCAAGGACCTCATATTTGAATCCGAGTTTATGGATTTCCACCCGGACATAATTTTAAATGTATTGGTGGGAAGATAGTGGTTCCATATGCACATGAAGGCACCCTCATCACATTATCAGTGCCTAAAATACTTTGTTTACAGATAATTCAAGGTACTACATAGTGATAATGAACCATTTGTATCCCATTATGCCTAATATTTTTACATAAGGCTTTAAAAGAGGAAGGGTAAGAGACCAATGGTATGAAATTCCATTGAGATAAACTCTCTCAATGGTATATAGTTTGTCCTTATCATCCCATGGAGTGAAATCTAAAAATATTATGTATTTCACCTTAACCAAATTAAGGTAATAACTCATGATCTAGGAAGTTATCGATTCATGTGAGTTCCGTTTTATAATAAGTTTAAGAATTCTACTAATTTATTTTCATACAACGGACAAATGAATGTCCTTATAGAGTAACCAACACCAAGGAAATAAAAAACTATTTCATAATCCATGAAATCAACTTGGATATCGAGCATCTTTAACGCCATGCAGGTTTGAACGATCTTTATTCTAATTCAATTTAGTTGAGGCTCTTTGACCAAGTAGATATGAATCCTGGGAGAATAGGGAAAGCATGGGGTTTGGGAACATTTTCCCTATTCTCATGATATTGATAGAATCAGCTAGGCCCAACCATGGAGTAGATAGATGTGATCTTGGAAAAGATAAAAATGGCCCCAATAAAAATTTTCCGATGTCATCTATTGAATATCAAGATATCAACTCATCATATAACCCATATGATAGAGAGGAGGAAGGGGAAAATATTTAGGATTCCACCACATCATCTTTAGGATCTAAATTCACCCACATATCATCTATCAGATCCCGAATGGAAACTCATATTCAACTTTTTACAATTGTGTGACATAAGAGGAGGGAGGAGAATATATTAAATATACCCCTAAAATGTTTAAGGAAGGTGTCTCTATAAGATCCTGCATCTATACAGCCAGTTTAAATTCAGAAGGGGTTTGAAATTTTGGTTTGATAGATGGGTTGGTTTTTGACCCGGGCATTGGAACAAATTTATAAGAGCTTGAACACTTCAAGATCATACATTTAGACATGTATGGGGGTTCATAGAGGTCATAGAAGAAAGCTAAGGGTCATGGGGAAGGATTAGGACTATAGAATTCCACTACAGTCTCATTGAATAACTGATACAAACCCATAAGCTAGCCGGTGGTCCACTATTCAGACAGTGGATCCAATTTATATTTTCTTAAGAGGGAAAAAAGGATCATTTGAACCCTACACCCCCTTATTCTTAGTCAAGAAATAGCCAGTTTTAGGTCCATTTCTATCCATGAGGGAGACCTCTACCCCTCTCCCTTGGCCATAGTAGACTCCACTGATCCTTTGGTGTTTTAGATTCTGTCTATGGAATTATAAAGATCTAGGAGAGTCTATCAGTCCTCTAACCTCCTTTATTATTTTCTTTTTTATGTCAAAATAATTTTCATCATTTATATAGGTTATGAAATATTTTTAGGTCATTTGTCTGGTTATTTGATACATTCAATTTCTGCTAAAAAAAAGAGATGACACTAGATGATTGGAACATTATGAGGGTAAGCTAGTTGGTCCCTTTTAATTAACTCATATTCTTTCTTAGTTTCCAAGTGTGTGTGTGGTGTGGAAAATTCAGTTCTACTATGCCTTGATCCCCTTTAAATTAATTGTTTTTTTTGTTTCCCTAGTTAAATGTATTAATTAATATGCCTTAGAACCTTGGATGTGGTAGCTTTCAAGTGGGATTCATAGTGATTGGTTTTATCCTAAAAAGTGCTTGGTGACTTAAAATGACTAACTTATGTTTTAAATAATTTTAGAGGATGTTCGATTAGAATTGATGGTTATGAAATCAGTTTTCATTACCATAAACAATTAATAATGGTCTTGAACCTTGAAATGAATAAAATTTAATTTAACGGGAATAGTAATAGACTAATCAAATGGGGTTTTCAGAATTGGAATTTTTTCCTTGTTTTTGAATGGAAATGTGGTCTTGGATAATTGGACTTATTCTTTAAATATAAAGGTTTTTTTGAAAATAGTTAATTGTTTCATATTTTGGAATGGAAATGTGAAAGTACTTGAAGGCATATGTTATTATTTGTTTGAAATGGTTGGTTGGAAATTGGGAATTGTTTTTGAGGTAGTTTTTCCTAATAAAAATTGAATAGTTTTTGAAATGAAAATGTGGAATGCCATTTATGACTTATTATTTATTTTTATAGTTATAACATTGCTGATATATATATAATGTTTCTTGTTCTTGTGATGGTTAACCTAGGGTGAATGATTCCCATAGGGGATAAAATAATTATGGTTAACATAGGGTGACCATGATTTTGAGGGACGCTGGCGATTATGGTTAACCTAGGGTACATAACCCTGGGGGATATTGGGGCTACTTAGATTGGTATATTACATCTAGATTACATTTTTTTGAACTAGGGATGGGTATATTTCTATTGTTTGGGAAGATACATGGAACAATATATATGAAATTCCCAAAGACACCCCGATACTAGCCAAATCAGGTATGCACCATTTCTAGGGTGAACCTGTTCCCTAGTATCAACATTTATTATGTTTTAGTTTTAAATGTTTATATTGTAACTGATTACTTGAGAAACCTTTCCTGCACTATCATTATACTAGTTATTTTAGGTATGTAATTAGTGGTGGCCTATTGAGTTTCACTCACACCTTACTTATCCCCCCATGAAACTTGGGTACCTGAGCAGACACTACTACTTGTTTCAAGTTACAGGTTAGGGAGAGGCCCCTTATGTGGTGATTTTTGGAATGCTAGGATGGGGTATGAATGATGGGACTGAGTAGGATTTAGAACCATTTTGGGTTTGGGACATTGAACCTAGTTTTATTTTATTATTTTAGAACTTATTTTATATGATCCATCTATGAGGGATTCAATACGTATGCCACATTCATCTGTTATCACTTGTGATGTTTGTATAATTTTATCGAAACATTCTATAGTTATGATGTTTACATTTGAATAGTGTGTGTTTCAGTTATTTACACAATTATTATAATCTGATCATGAGGCAAAAGTATCCCCATGGAACTCTCTCAGGCCCTCACTACTATTCGGATGCCTCTGGAATATAGGGAGGCACACCTAAGGTATGTAGCTATAGTCAGTTTAGACACTTGTTAGAGGATTGGGGAGGAAGGATGTTAAAATTTGGTATTATGGGATTTCTTATTTTATTTTACTATTTGGTAAATGTAGACATGAGATTAGGAATATGTTAGGGCTTGGTAATGAGCTAGTGCTTGGGTTCCTACAACCCCATGTATGGGGGGAAATTTGAATTTCTAGGGGTGGGAATTATTATTCTTTCCTTGAAATTTTAAAATTGATTGATTTCCAACTTGAGTGGATCACATGGGTATGATGTTATTAGTTTATGGGATTTTACCTCTTAGCCTATTATGGAAAGAGAGAGAGTGTGCATTCATGCATTATGGTAGGGACATAGGAGTGGTTTACGTCCATATATTACCTGTGATTGTTAGCTTCTTGAGATTCACGTGTGTTATTTTTTTATTTAGTATATATATCCTATATCTTCTTATCATTTATAACTTCCTATGGTTTAAAATTACTGATGTGGGTTTTTATTTAAATTTTCCACATCCATTTATATGGTTTACATATAAGTGTATAATGGAACTCTACATGACCAAATCCTTAGGTAACTTATGGTTTATAGGTAGGTATAAACGAGTTATAAATTTATGGTTTTGGTTAAATAAAGTGTTAATAAGTAACTTATAAGGTGTTTTCCCTCATAAAATTTGAATTACATCCTATTTATCTAAAACCATTTAATTATGAAATTTACTGAGTTTGAAGTTTTTAAAATGTTTGGTTTTGAAAGGATTTGAAAAAAGGTTATAAATTTGAATCCTTTGGTTTTACAATTTTATAGTTTATTTAAAGTAAATAAGAAATAATGGAACTTTTAGGGACCTTTGTGCTGAGAATCCCCATATGGTTGTGACCCTATTGAGTTATGTGGGACCCCATGATGGGTGGTTTGGATCATAGTATCAGTGTTAGTGGGTGTATACCTATAGGTGTGTGGGACCTAGAGTAAGTGGAAGGATTGACATATTGGAAATATGTGTTTTGGAATAGGGTTAGGAGTGCCACCCATGAGTAGTGATTTTTGTGAGACCTGGCCTAAGGGGAGAAATGAGAGATCCCAATAACCTTTAATTTATGACTAATGATGTGATCTTAATTTAGCATGTTTGGTGATCAAGGGGGACCATGAGGAGTAGGTAGATGTTTTAGTGTGAGATAAATACATGGAAGGTGCTGCTGAGGTTCTAATACATGAATTCTCATGCCGTGGGTTATTTAGAAATGAATAATCTTGAGTTATTTTACCATGTTCTTAAGGCTGGTGGAGTATGGATGAATACTTCTAATCTTGGAATGGTGACCGAGTTAATGGGTGTCTATGACGTTAGACTTGATTCATTAGAAATTTCATGTTTGTTGGATATAAGCATTGAACATGCCTCGATCCTGATGAGATGAATAGACTACAAGGCATGGTTAGATTCCTGAGTGAGTGTTTGAGCCTATTTTTGGTAACACGCAACTCAAGGAATCTTGATTCGGGTTCATTAAATGGTCATCAGAAAGTGTGTAACCCTTAGGTTTTGTTGAGGTTAAGGTGGAAAGAATGTGATGAAGGTGTGGGATGCTGTGGTTATGTAATCAGTTAGCTTGGGGGGGGGGATAACCCATTTATTTTGGTTAAATCAAGGTTATACATTTTGTCCATGTATGAGGATCATTTTTCTTTGAAAGGGTAAAAATGACCATAAAATTTTCATTAGAAATCATTCAGGCCTTGTTAGAGAATCTCAAATGGTGTGGTGGTGGTAGTTCTACCCAGAACATTAACTCATTATTTATTTGAATATATTCATGGGGTTATTGTATTTCTTAGTTAATGAGTCCATCTTGAAGCGGAGCAACCAAGAGTTGATGGGATGATTATGGGAAGAGTGGCCTAGGGGTTTTGGTTGGGTTTTGATATGTCCCTGTTATGAGAGGTGAAATAACAGTTGAATCATAGTTTGGTACCACATACACTTGGGTTTGACCCAGACAGAGGTGTTAAGGGATGACAATGCATGTGTGTGGTTTGAAAGAGAAGCAAACATTGTTTTAGATAGAGATTTAGAGGTTATTTTCATTGAGTAGTATAAGTATATCCATATGGTGGGGAGTTCAACATTGGCCATAAAATAGAGAGGTCCTTTATATGGGCCATATATCATCAAATATCACGAGTTTCAATCTTGGAAGTTGGGAATGGTTAGTAGTTTGTGTTTTTTTATCGCTTAGGTGAGAGTGAGATGATGACATTCAACCTTTTCCTTCAATGATGGACGAGGTATGAGTCATGGTATTTGGTAGTTTCTCAAGTGTAATGATGATAAATAAACCCCTATAGCGGGGAGTGATGTATCACTTGTTGGTGTGTGACCCTTGTTCTAAAGGGGTCATCAGTTTGTAGAGTTGATCGTGGAGTGGTCGTGGTGGAATCATGGTGCTAGGAACTGTTAAGGTTCCCACTCGAGCCCCATAGTGAATGATAATGGAAAATCATATTTGATAGTAGATTTACACTGATCAATAACTTTTGGATTAAGTAGAAACTATAGTGATCCAAGGGTGTTTGAGTTGGAGGTGCGTCAATATGTGACTGAACAAGATAATAGATAAGTGGTTAAGAATATAGTTGCAGAATCCCATCAGGAGTTGATGTATTCTTTACTAGTGCATGGATGATGGTTTTATGTTCATAATAAGTTGGTTTTAGTAATGATGATGAGTATAGATATTTAATTGGTGTCATCATGTATGTTTGGGTGAGTTGAGCTATAAATCACATTGGGTACATCGTTGTAATGTGGGGGTGGAGTTTCACTAAGCTATTATGATGATGGAGATGCTAAGATGTCATATTTGGTTGATGTAAGGTGAAACATCTGATGGTGGGAGTTTGTATGACAACACCATCAATGTTTCAGAATATATGGGCTTGGGTAACCACCATCTTTATGTCTTAGTTTTGGAAATGTTTTCTAGATTGAGTTTTGATTGTCTAACCATCTAGGATCAAAGGTTTTTCCCTGGATGTGTTTTTGGGAATTCGGTATGGAACGTGGTCATTCGACCTTAGAAAAATGACCATTGTAGTGTGTTTGACGTGGAAAGTTGACCACCAAGTATTCTCAAAGATAATAATAACTTTATATTGGAGGTTATACCATCCCACATCAATATGGTCGGTTTAAATTTTAAAGGGGTTTGAACTTTTAGTTTGGTAGATGGGGCATTTTTTGAACCAGGAATAAAAACAAATTTTTAATAGTTTGAGCACTTATAACTCATGTATTTAGACGTTAATGGGGGTTTGGATAGGTCTTGAGATTAAGACAAGAGTTTGGGGTAATGATAGGGACAACAACATGCTACTACAGTCCCATCGACTAGCTAGTACTGACCCACCGGCTAGCCAATGGGCATCCAGTGGGTAGGTAGTTCTACTTAGGCACACCAGACAACTAGTGGGCCCAGTTTATATGTTTTAAAATAGGAAAAAAGTAATTTTACTCCTACCCCTTATTCTTATTATAGAAATGGCTAGTTTTAGATCCATTTACAGCTACGTAGGATCCCTCCCCTTGTCTCACTTGGTCGTGGTGGATCTCCCCCAATCCATGGATATTTTGGATTTTTTCTATGGTTTTTGAAATATCTAGGTGATTTTATCACTCCTATACATTCATTTATTTTTTTATTCTACTGTCAAAATATATTTTTCCATTTATGTGGGTTATACCCAATTTTCAGGGTATTTATCTAGTTATTTAATATCTACTATTTTTGTTCAAAATAAAAGCTGATACCGGACAAGTGGACTCTCTCAAGGATAAGGTAGGTGGTCCCTTAAAATTAACCCATAATATTGATTATTTTTTGAGTGTATGTGTGGTATGGAAAATTTTGTTATACCATGACTTGATTCCATTTAAATTAATTGTTTTAGTTTATATTTCCCTAGTTAAATTTCATGATTAATATGCTTTAGAACTTAGGATGTGGTAGAGTTCAAGTGGGATACTTAGCGATAGGTTTTAACCTAAAAAGGTTCTGTGGAATTTAAATTTTTAATTAATGTTTTAAATGATTTTAAAGGAAGCTCAGTTGGAATTTATGGTTGTGAAATTGGATTTCATAACCATTAATACTTAAGAATGGTCTTGAATATTGAAATGAATAAAATTTAATTTAATGGGAACAATAATGGATTAATCAAATGGTGTTTTTGGATTTGGAATTTTTGGTTTAGTTTTTGAATAAAAATGTGGAATTGGTTAATTGGTCTTATTATTTAAATGGAAAGGGTGTTTTGAAAATTTCTAATTGTTTTGGATTTTTGGAATGGAAATGTGAAAATACTGAAAGTAATATTATATGATTTGTTTAAAATGGTTTGATTGAAATTGGAAATGGTTTTGAGGTAGTTTTTCCTAACATAATTGAATGATTTTTGGAATGTAAATATGGAATTCCATTTATGACTTGTTTTTTTAGAGTTTTAGAATTATTGATATGTATGATGTTTCTTATGGTTGTGAGAGTTAACCTGGGGTGAATACTTCCCCCCCTAGGGATACAATGATTATAGATAACTAAGGGTGACTATGAACCCGTGGGACATTGGTGATTATGGTTTACCTAGGGTGACCATAACCCCAGGGGACATAGTGAATATGGTTTACCCCTGGTGAACACAACCCTAGGGGAAACATGTGATGGTTAAATTGGGGTGATCACGACCTCAAGGGATACTGGGGCTTCGAGGATGAGTATATTACCCCAAGACGCCACTTTTTTGGACCATGGATGGGTATATTTACCCTGGTTAAGAGGGTGGAGGGAAAAGTATATAAGGAATGATTAGATACACCACAACACTAGATGAAGAAGGTATGTATCATTCCTAGGGTGAACCTATCTTCCAGTTTTAATGTTTGTTATGTTTTAGTTTTAAATGTTTTAAATGTTTATATTATAACAGATTACTTGAGCACCCCTGCATGTAATATCATTAGACTGGTTAATTTATAGACACCATTAGTGGTGGCCTATTAAGTTTTACTCACATCCTAATCGTGATTCCATGGAACATGGGTGCCCGAGTAGACACTGCTACTTGTTGTAGGTTACAGGTTAGGAAAAAACCCCTTACGTTGTCCTTTTTTTTCATGGCAGGTATAGACAATGAGAATAAAAAAGACTCAAAACTAGTTAAGGTTTAGGTTCTTGAACCATATTTTATTTTATATTATTCTTATAGTACGTATTGTGTATGATCCACCCATAGGGTATTTGGTATGTATGAAAAATTCATCTGTCATCATTTGTGATGTTTGTATTATTTTTTTGGCACATAAACTGGTTGTGATGTTTACTTTTGGATATTATTTGTTTTAGTTATTTCCACTCTTTTTATACACGGATCATGGGGAATAGTCTCCCCAAATTTTTCTCTCACGTTCTCACTACAAGTTGGAAGCCTATGACATACAGGGAGGTGCACCTGATGTATGGGGTGAACATCTATTAGAGGCACAGAGCGGTAGGACGTTATAGTCCCCACCACCATTAATGAACTCAAATAAGTGAATTTGGGTACATAGGAAGTTACATGACCTATATTAATCAAAGCTTCTATTTCCCTTTAATAACATTAGATGTATGTATCCTTCCACAAGTGGCACTAGGATTCCTTTGTTGAAAATCATGTCCAGAACTTCACACACTAGAATTCTATTCACTAGAACAAAAATGTTGGAAGAAAGCGATGAAATGAAATATACAATATTATATGTATCAAAACATGGAAGAATCACCCCTCCCAAATCATCGTATTTATTTCAACATACTCTAACCTATTTACTCACAAATCAAAAAAATATTCAATGAAAAACATGAAAGGAAATGAAATCAAGAAATACGCAAGCATTTTTACTTGGTTCATACTTTCATTATAAGTCTATAGGGGAAACATTGTAATATTTAATTTCATTAGTAGTATGAATTTTACAATATTATTTATTTTTAGGTAATTGTATCACTAAACTCAATGATTTCATAACACCTCAGCATGTGGTCCCACCCACCTTTAGATAGTGGATCCTAGTTGGTCAATCATTACTCTGACCTCTTACACTCATGGGAATATATTCATTACACTAGAAAACTACTAATTCCCTATAGAACTACTTAATATGAACTCCAAACACTTATATATGAACAATTACCCAACACCTCACTCCTTAGGCACAAAACTTGTTGTAAGTGATTCAAACATAGACCTATCCATCTTCTAGTGAACTGAGCACCTAGTTTTTTTTGGAAAACTGACTGATATATTGAGAATCTAGTGAATTGAATCCACCACCACACACATGTTTCCATTATAAATTCACTAATTTTTATAACCAAGTGTTTAAGACCTACTACCACTATTTTTACATGACCAAAGTCTACCAAAGTTTCTCCTTCAGGAAAAATTAATCCAACACTTGAAGAGACTTCAAAATCCTAAAAATATCACACTTGATGACTGCTTCAGGACTTTCACGACACCCTACAACACTTTCAAAAACCTAAAAATTCAATTTTTTCCTTATAAAATTATCCTCCTTACTTATATTCACTTAAGTCTGACTGAGAATTAATGCTTCATCAAACTCTCATGGACTAAACTCTTAGTGAACATGTCCGATGGATTTTTCCTTCCAATTATCTTTTGAAACTATAACTCTTAATATTCCAATATATTTTAGATAAAATGGTACTTAATATTTATTTGATTCATCCTCAAATAGAAAAATAGATATTTAGCCAAGTGAACTGTACTTTGGCCATAGCAGTAAAGTAGTCCTTGATCCTTGATGCTTCTAAGATCTTTAATTAGATTCCTTAACTATACCATTTACTTAATTGCTTCCATTTTTTCTATATACTCTACTTCTATTATGGAGAGCGCAGTCATTGGTTTCAACCTAAACATCCAAATGATCAAAGTTATAATGAATTTGAAAACATATATAGGTGTACTTTTATATGAGTTTGAGTCACCCTAAAGTCTATGTCAAAATAACCCAGTAATGAACCATATTTTATGCAATAAAGAGTAATATATTCTATTCCTTTGAGGTACCTAATAATCCACTTATTGGAATCCCAATGAACTTTCCTTGAATTATACATGTATCATATGACCACTACCACTAAATAATAAATATATTGATGATTTCACACTATGGAATACATGACACCTCCTACCGCTGATGCATATAGTACTCTCTCCATATAATCTACCTCTTACTCCATCTATGGTTCTTATTACTTTGAACGTTTAAAGTTACCAACAAGAGGTGTTGAGATGGACTTACACACACTCATGCCAATCCTTTTAAAAATATTTCAATTGTAGTCTTTCTATGATAGAACCAAATTTATGGTATTCATATCTCATTCAATCCTCCTGCCTAAGATCTTATTTTTATTTTACATGATATTTCATTTCAAACATTCATAACAAGTGCTTCTTAAACTCCAAAATCTATTAGACTTACAGACCCACCAATAGCATTTAATCCACATAAAATAATAAAATTATGAAGTCCACATTTTTATAGTACTTCTAGTAACAGAATGGTATATGTTACTTATCATGAAACCATTCTCCTCCATGAAAAAGTCACAAGTTTAGTTCCACTTCCTTGGATCTTATTTTAAACTACAGATACTTATCTTGGTTTTTCAAACCAAGACCTAATTCTGATGATCCATAAATACATCAAGTTGCTTCACATATATTTACTTCTCTAGATCCCCATGAAGAAAATATTACATCACATTTATTTATTTCATATTTAAACCTCTAGAAGCAACTAATATTAACACTATTCAAATATTAGTATATTTTACTACTGGATAAAATATTTTAGAAAATTAAATTCCCTACTTCTACTAAAACCCTTTTACCATTATCCTTTATTTATACCTCCTTCTTCTTTCAACTTCTTCTTCTAAAAACAACTAGTTTTCAAGTACCCTATTTTTAGGTGGTATTTCCAATAACTCAAAGATTTTATTCACATGAAGTAAATCAAATTAATCCTTCATAGACAACTCACACTTTTTGAAATCATTGAGGATATCTGCTTCTTCTTGGATCTCTAGTTATCCATCGTCCATTAAAAGTAAGAAGTAAAATTCATCTCTATACCTCTCTACTATCCATGCGACCCTTGTTGACCTTTGAGATACTACTCACAACTCTACTCTCTTAGAAAATAAAACCTTCATAATTTTATCCTCTAGATCTCTACACTGAGCCACACTAGTTCTTTATTTTTCAAGTATATCTTCTACTAGTTGAACCTTCAAACCTCCTATACTCCCCTATGAACTATCCTCTCGAATTTTCAAAATTTTAGTATATTTAGAGCCATATGAATTCTCTAGAATTTAAAATTAACTAGAACCTACACTTATATCAACCTATATTGAATTTTATTCCTTGTACTCAACTTATTTTCCACTAAGTTCCAATCGTTCCAAAGAACCTTCTCATTAAAGAGAACAATTACTCTTCTGAAATCTTACCTTTAATTACCATACCAAAGTCAAAATATGATATTTTTATCTCCATATCCCATAAATAATGATGTGTTAGACTTTACTTTAAACTTATATCTATATTCATAATCCACATGTACACAGGATAAACTTTAGAAAACTTTAAGATGAGCTAAATCTGGTGTTTTACCAGACCACAGTGCTTCTAATAGATCCTTCCCATCAGCACTGAAGGGATCCTATTGATTAAAGACACTTATATGTTTACTTCTTCCACCTAAAACACTTTTCTAATTTTGTATTACAACATAAAAATATATGATCCTTCTATTAGTTTTTAAATCATACTCTCAAATATTCTATTTTTAGGTAACCCATGTACATTATTTTCATGCTTGATACCCATATTCTTTCAAAAGTTTCAAAAACTTCTTATGGTAAACTCACCACTATTGTCATACCTCAAGATCTTCAACTAACTTTCAATTTCTGTTTCAACCATTACCTTAAAATGAAAAAACACTCTAAAAAATGTTGATTTATGTTCTAGAAATTACACCCATACTTTACTTATAGAGTCATCAATAAAACTTACAAATCATTATGATCCTCTATAATATTTGACTAGTTCCGGTCCCGAGAAATCGGTATACACAAGATGAATCTTCAAGAATTTTAGTGTTCTTCCATCCAAATTTGAAGATACCTTATATATATATATTATAAAATATTCAAATCTCACAACTTATAAATTCATTATGATCTATCTCTTGCATTATTTTTGTACTAGAATGGTCATACTTTTCTCATTGTGGTTCCCAAGTCAATAATATCATAGTTCTTAACTTCTAAAAGTTAAAGTACCAACAAGAGTTGTTCTTTCTTACCTTTTAGTTAGATAGATTGTTCCATAATTTACACCTCTCGCTATAACCAGGGAACCCTGAATGATGTTACACACTTTATTTACAAAGTTCATTCTATAATTTCTTTCATCCCACTTTTCTACTAAAATTAGATTCTTCCAAAGACCTAGAATATGTATGAAATACTTCAACTCAAAAAATTTCAATTATTCATTAGAGTTTCACATCCCCCTTCCCCAGAATGTTAAGAGATTCATCATTTAAGGGATTCACTATTCTAAGCTTCTATAAACATAATTTTATATTCATCCCTTTTCTCCAGTATAGTGGAAAAATGATTTAGAATATATAATAAAAGATTCCATCAGATTATGGATGATCAAGAGTGAATTAAAATTACTCTCACCATTTGAGTTAACAATAATTAGTCTTCTAGAAGTTTTTCTTCTGAAATTTATTTTTCATTTTTAATAATCTTTCTTGAGATAACCTATTTTAATATAGTGCCAACATACTAGCCTGTGTCTAGTATATTTAACTCTAATATTATCTCCCAACTTATCTTTGAATCATCTTTGAATTCTTCAATGAGGTGGGTTACCTATACCCTATGAATTCAGTGCACTGTAGGAAGGTGATTGAATATCCCACATATATATCTTTTCATTAATAATAAACTTCTAAATAATATAGAATATCATGTTAGTTTTTCAATTGTAATTTCTCACTATTTTTACCATTTTATCCTAACATTCAAGAAAGGATGAAAATAGTAGTAGAGACCAACCATCAACTATGAAATTCACCTTTATAGAATCAAGATAGATCATAATCAAGTGAAATAATTCACATGATCTATCATTGAACTTCTTTATACTAGAATTATGCTGAATAACCCTCACATAAAACACACCTAATTAAGTGTAGTAGTCTTCTCATATATATATACTAGGGCTATCATTAAATTAATTGAAGTTTTATTCTCTTGGATGTTTAGAGCCACATTCTGAGCTAAAGACATCCTCACCAAACCTAGATCCTTTCTATCCAACCTTTCCCATTTTCCTTTTTCCATTTCCCCTAGCTTAACTACCTTCAAAAAAAAATTCCAGGTCCTTATGGATGAGATAGTATTCCAACTATATCCTCCAAAATCCAATATTAATTACATCAAATTTACCTATTTGAACCTTCTTATACACCAATTCCATCCTTTTAATGATAATAAATCCCTCTAAAATCAAAATATGTATGAGAAAGAGATAATTTTACCTGAGTTGTTTCTGAGTGAACTACTGAACCTATGATAAAATAAACTTGGATTTCATTCCAATTATTGATAATACCATCTAGAAGATTACACACCATAAGTTAATTCATTTAAATTACAATGGTAGAAATAGGTTCCAACAAATTCTGTCCAAATTCAATTTATTAGAACTTTGAAGAATCACTACACCCAAATCAAAACACTGAATTAAAATTAATCTATCTCACTCACTCATAACTCACACAATAATTCAATGAAAAACACTAAAGGAAATGAAATTAATAAAGACACAACAGGTCTTACATGGTTTATACTTTCATTCTACATCAATGAGAGCAATATTTAAACCACTCATTTCATTAAAAGTCAAGGTTTACAATCATTATTACTTGGTATCCATATATATTACTAAACTTAATGATCACTTGAAGCCTTAATATGGGACCCCACCTAAATTTATATAGTGGGTCCCATACATTCAAACAATTTCATCAACCTTCTAAATTCATAGGGACCCATCCATTGCACTAGATGACCATCGATTCCCCATATCACTCCTTGATATAACCTCCAACCACTAGTAGATTAATTGTGCCCCATTACCTTAGTCCTTAGTCAATTTTTTTAGAAGTGATTAAAATGTAGATGTATACATCTCCTAGTGAACTAATCACCAAGGATTGTAGAAAAATGACTACGATGCTGAGTATCTAATGAACTAACTATACTGTCACACAAATGAATTTATAGGAAATTCACAAATTCTGAAAATATCAAAACCAACCATTGAATTCTTTTTGCCACTGCTCTAGTAAGACCAAATATTCTACTAGAGTATCTCCTTTTAATAAACCAAATACTACACTTGAATATGCATCACAATACAAATAGTCTCTATATAGAACTATAAAAATATTTTGAAATTGGATCTTAATGTGCGTACCCATCATTTGGGTTTTCTAGATAACCACCACGATTTTAAATATATTTTCAGTAGGATGCATCTAACCCATTCTACCGAGGTATAATTCAAAATTTTCTATATCATTTAATAAAAATTCATTCAATAAGTTTAATACTTTAAATATCTTTCCAATATTTTCCCCATTAAGAAAAATAATGAGAAAATATGAGTATGAATCAATTCCAAGGATCTCAATTAGCACTGCCCAAATGATGAATTCCTAGTCCCGGTCAAAAAAAATATTGATTGATTCAACAACTAGTTTCTAGAACATATCCTTTATGGATGGATATTTAGGATATAACCAGGTCTGGATGGCCCCTGATTATGAGGAGTCCACTACCTTCTAGGAACCCTATGGGGTATATTATTATCAAGTAATTCCTTTTGAATTAAATAAAACTGGTACTACATATTAATGTTCTATGAATAAAATCTTCAATCCACTTATGAGGAAAATTATAGAGTTTTATATTTATGATTTATTGGTCAAATCTCAATAGTGTGTTGACTATCATAGTGATATTGATATAGTTTTTAAAAAACTATGGAAACACAACCTGAAAATAAACCCCTTGAAAGGTTCTTTAAGGGTGACATCAAGGAGTTTCCTTAGATTCATGGTACACCATCATGGTATTGAAATCTATCCTGAGAAGATTTAGGAAATCCTTGATATGCTGCCTCCTTGGAATCTCAAAGAACTAAATATACTCTAGGGGCATCTAACTTAAATCAGATGCTTCATTACCAATGTCACCAACTAATATCCACCCTTCATGAAATTGATAAAGATAATTTTTACCTATCAATGTGATGAATATTTTCAAAAATCTTTTTAAAATATCAAGAAATATCTCCTATGCTCATCGGTTCTAATTCCACCATTGGAAGGGAAGCCTCTCATCCTTTATGTGGTGACCCTATATTGATCATTCAATGAAATAAATACCTATAAAATTGATGTTATAAATGATAAAAGTCTCTATTATCTCATCAAAACCATGTTTTTTGTAGATAATCAATACTCCAATATAGATAAGAACTATCTGACATTGATTTTTGCAGTGTAGAAGAGGAGGTATTACCTACAACATCACAAGGTACATCTTTTCTATTATATGGACACACTTAAATATATATTTGGTCTCCTAAGGTTAACTGGGAATCTATCATGATGAGTAGTCATTCTAATTTTTTTTACAGCAAGTTCATGTATTAAAAAGAAACCCATGGGTAGGCATTGTAAAATTCCCCCACAACACACTCTACCCCAAAAAAGTCACAAATGAATACATATCTCACTAATAAAGAGGTTTTATCTATCCACGAAACTCCCTATATGTTGTAGATATACTTTGATGGTGCTTCTAGAACCCCAATTGGAAGAAGGATGGAAAAAAAGAATAATAGAGTCTTTATAAAAATTGTACTCTTCTCCCCAACCAAAGTAGTTCTTCCCCACTCATTACTTCAATAAGAAGGAAGTGCCAAAAGTGAATCATTATTCCATGCCCTCATTCCAGGCTTAAATCTATCTCTATATGTACCAGTTTCCTTCTTGAACATCAATGACGACTCAAAGTTAGTAATCAGGAAAACCAATGATGAATATGCTATTAAGAAGAAATAATTCACCCCATGCATGATTATGTATGAGTGATGATGGATTAATTACCATTATATCTAATGTTGTCTCACATCCTACATTCATATAATTCCTAAAATGACGCATTGGACAATGTATCGATGACCCCAGTAATCCCAACCAGGATGATATAATCATTCGCACAACACACTACAAGGTAGTCTTTATATTCATCAGTAATGAAATGGAGGGTATCAATGAAGTTAATACCAACCCTGATCAAGGTGTTCCCATATCCTCATTGACTGGTTACATAATTAGATAGATGCCACATATATTAAACTACCTAAAAAGTGGAATTCTCCTATCAGATTGAGCCAAGAAAGAATATATCTAGTTGTGGGTAGTAAATTCCACCCTCTATAATGGTTTGAATTCCTAGAAAGTATTCTATAATAAAGGATTTGAGGGAAAATTCCTCAGATGAATTTAAGAATGAGAAAACCCGATTATTATACAAGAAGACTCTGCTGGTGCCTATGATGACCATGAGTCAGGATCTAAGATCTTATACCAAATTAAGAAACTTGGATAATTATATCCAATAATGGTTGAATATTTCTTGAAATTCAAGAATAAATTCTATTCTTGTCAGATATATGCTAATTTCAATCATCAACCCCCAAATTTTTTATATACCACTGAATACTCTTTTCCATTTTTTGTATGGGTAATAGATGTTATAGATCCATATCCCATAGATACAACCATACAATTCAAGTATAAATTTACTACTATTGACTTATTATCTAATTAGTATGAGGATATATCCCTCAAAGAAGTCGAGACAAAGTCTATCATCAATTTCATAAAGACTAATATCATCAATATATTTGGTGTCCCTCATATAATATTTATTGAAAAATCACCAATTTATACTCTTATGAGTTGAAAAATATATACCAAGAATACAATATTCAGTCCAACCACTCTTCCCTCTACCATGTGGTAGTGAAAATTAGATAGAGGATTTTAATAAAAACTCTATAAAATATCCTTTAGAAGATGGTGGACAAGGACAATAAGTCTTATACAAATAAACTCATTAATTATTTTTGGGATTATTACACTACAACCTACACTGCTATGTAGGTGACCCAATATTATCTTATATATAGGACAAATATAGTATTTCCCTTTGAGGTTCATCTACCATCACTTCTCATTTCCATCTACAATCAATTTTATAAAGATGATAAGTCTCATATTCTATTTGATACATTAGATAAACTCAATGAGAAAAGGTTAAGCACACTACAAAACCTTGAAATACATTAGAACTAAGTTGCATGAGCATTTAATAATAAGGTTCATCTCTTCTCATTCCTCTAAGGAGAACTGGTATTATATATGAGAACTCCAATGATACCTGGGAAGAATCCCCATAATATTGAGTAGAAATGGGAGGTACTTTATGATATACACAAGGTTTACTCCAATGGAGGTTATTATTTTATCATAATAGAAGGAGAGCATATCATGTCTTCCACCAATGAAATATTTCTCAAAAACTAATTTGTATGATTTTATTTTGGTTTTATATAATTCCTAGATATACAACTATAAAATATATATAATTTGTGTCCCAACAACATGTATTTAGACTATGGGGAATTTTATCATAGTTGTATGATGCTAAACTATGTATCACTTTTAAGCCTTGTCACATGACCATAAATCATGGAATATATGAGTCATGGTCACATGAAATTAAACTACATGAAATATGGATCACCATATATGAACTTTTTAAGTGATTAGTGTAGTTTGTTAATGATACCCATTCTCCTAACATGAGGGTCTAATTCATGTAGAAATTCTCAATGCATGTTCCCTTTCTACTTTTATCCTTTTGAGGTAAAATACACTCACTATATAAGAACTTTATGTATCTTGATTCCTTTTGTTATAGGATATGTAGTGACATAAATTCTATTGGACCTAACTAAAAATTCAATTCCAATTATTCCTACCACTTTTCTCAATGCCATATACCTCATTCATCCATGTCAGGTTCTCTCTCATACATAAGGGTCCTTGTCACATGACCTTAAAATATAGAAAATCCAAGCAATACACACATGATATTAAAATACATGACATATGATCCATCTATAAGACCTTAAACTATATATATCATTCCATTCTACTGGGCATAATTTCCCTCATTTATTAGCCAAATATATATAAGATTCCCTAGATTGTAACCCCTTATCCAGGGACATATATGAAAATAAAATTATCCCCTATATGAGATTCTGATATAGGGTATTTTATTAGAACTATGAAAATATTTATTCTCACTATCACATGATTGAAATTAAAACCAAGATCACTTATCTTGGGTCTAACCACTAATTCAAATCAAATCCCAACTTTGTCTTGATGTTTGGGCCCTCTAATTCACAGTGGGTTTCCCCAATGGTTCTGGTACTGAGACGAAGCCATCTCATTTTTCACATGAGTTATATCTTTGTAGAACCCCGAAGATAGGTTCTCATTTTATGAACTTAAACTATATCACATTTTAATTCTAGTAACATGAAATTAAAATGCATGACATACAATCTAATCCACATGACCTTAAACTACTTAGAATATATAACCCAGATTGAAAATTCATATACCCTTTGTGATAGATTGATCTATATAGGGGATCATATCATTTATTTGGGGATAAAATGATCATGGATATATTATCCAACTGTAATATCATATCCCACCTGACCTATGACTATAAATTTATACTTCATAAGAACTAGGTGTGACTAGATTCCTCAAATTCCAGGATACACAGTGATGGTCATATTCCCTATTTTGAGACCATTAAAAAATCTTTTTTACTTTACTTTGGGTGTATAGGTACTTATTAACTCATTTGAAGTTCAAAAATATCCTTACCATAGGTCCTCATCATATGAACCTAAACTGTAGAACATATTTATGCTCATTGCATGATGTTAAACTAAATGACATGTGATATTCAATACATGAAATCCTAATCTACTCAAGATGGTCTATTTATGTGACTCATTATTCTTACATGAGGTCTAAATATATATAGGAGTCCTCAGGGAATGTTTTCCTATATTAATTAATTTACACCGAGGACAATAAATTACCCTTTTATAAGAACTATGTGTGAATTTATTCTCATGCCTTGTGATACATAGTGATTCCCATATCATTAATCTTGTTCCTAGCCACAATTACACAAATAAATGACCACCTCTTAGTGTATGGTCTCTTTATTTATGTCATATATTTCTATAAAAGACTCTACAATGAGATGTAATGCCTCTTTCTATCTAATAACTACGTATGAATAAATTAATATCATTTCAGGATACACAATGATTCCTAGATCTCCTATCTCAATCCTAATTTCAAATACAAATTTAAACCCCCGCTTCACATAGGTGTTTTAACCTTTACTTCCTATCAAGTTTTCATTCACTATTTCAACACTAATATGAGTTATCTAATTCCATGTACAATCTAGACTTGCACAAAGCTCATTATAAAAAGGTCATTGTCATATAAACTTAAACTAAACAATTCCTTTGACCTTGTTTCAAGATGTTAAATTGTATAGAATATAATCCATCCTAAAATAATTTAAACTAATTAGAGAAGTCCATTATATATGACCTGATTACCCTATACGAGTGCCAAATCAATGTAAGGGTGCATTCCATATGCCACCTTACACTAGAGTGAAATTACACCTTGTCCCTAAGAACACATGTGTTTGGGATACTTATATTTATATTGGTATATGCACCAATTAATGTCAATGGATACATCCATGGTGATTCTTCTATCTCCAATCCCATACCAAGATATAAAATCCCCCTCGCACTTGAGATAGATCGATGCAGTGACCATCATTTATAAGAATTGTGTATGGATTTGTTCCTTTTATTTTAGGATAAACATTGGTGCCCAAACCATATATTCCAGACATAGTTGTAAACCACTATTTGAATCCATTTTTTTTCATAATCCCTAAAAATCCTTGTCATAGTTAGCTTAGGAATATATTGTTCCCACCATCTTTTGAATGATCCCTTCCCCATGAATTACACTTCATTATTTGAGTGTTTTGAATCACCATAAACATTACATTTCTATCATTAATGAGAATATTAGGCTCCATGTGAAAAATTTTATTAGTAATGATTTTAGCACCACCATATTTAGGCCCACTAACCAAAAGGATTTTTCTTCCTAAGGAGAAAGTCCTCTAATATCTATGTTCCTTTGACAATGTTTTCATGGAACCCATCATCAGAATGTTGGTCAACATTAATCCCTAACACACTTGTCCCCTAAATTTATCCTAATTAAATTTACTTGGACCATTATTTAAAATATTAACGTTACCTATTCCAGAGTTTTTTGGAACTTTTAATTTTGATCATCATACAGGTTGACATAGTATTCCCCCTCATCACTGGGATGAGCACTACGACCTTAAACAACATGAACACTTCCATGATATTGTCTATATTAGAATTTATCTCCTCATTAACATTAATTTTATCTTTCCCTTACTACATAAGACATATAAATTTTTTGATCCAAGAAATATGACCTCAAACTATGTACACCTTCCTCAAGGTTGTCTACATTAGTGGTGTTAGGATTCCATCCATGTCAAGTCAACCTTGACCTTATCTCTAGTTAGACTGCCACATTATTGGTTAAAGATATACGAAATTAAACACTTGGTATTGTTGGTCAAAGTTGTATGACCTTAAATTATATCCCTCAATAGTCTTAATTTAGACCCTTAAACTATAAAAGAAAAAAATTAGGCTTGTCATATTGAAAACCCATAAAGGGAGGTCTGATAAAAACTCAAGTCATTTTTCACTGGGACATCCCCTTTCACGACCTAGGAAAAAGTTAGTTTGTAAGATGAAAAAAGGCACAAATCTTGTGGTGATCACCATATGACCATAGTAAAATCCCAGCTATGAGTGCTGAGCCTAATGTTCCAGAAACAATTAACAATAATTTCATGTCATATCTCTTCACCTTGAGTCTATTTTCAATACATGGTGGAATAACATTTAGGATTCCTAATCCCTTGTTGAATACCTTTCTCTTTATAAGCCTATGTCATTTTCAAGACATTTGAATCCTTTAAAACCTTTTATGGATATCAGTAACGAGCACATTCAGATCTAATAGAAACCACTTCTTGGTAATAATTTTGGTGATTTTATATTTATCTCTACCCACTAGAGGCATATTTGGTTCTAAGGATAAGGTCCTATAATCTCTATATGCATATATAACATCCCAATGGAATATGTCATTTGAATATGGTCAACAGTTACCCCCCTACATACCCATTATATATAACCATAAATTGATTCAAATTCCATGAGTTATGATTTACACAATCCACAATCTAATTATTCAAGTGTATTAGATACCCTCAATGTTACAAATCCATGCATCATACCCATTTTTAAATCAAGAATATGACATATTGATTTTGAACCATTTATGGTCCTCATCAAATGAACCTAAGTTACATGACATGATAGTCCAAGATCCATGACCTTAAACCATGTCCCCCTCTTTCTGGGATGGTCTTTACCAGTTTTGGACCCTCATTAATATCGAGTTTTCACCTTTTTCTTAAAATATAGATCGTATTTCATTTTAGTCAAAGATGTATAACCTTACATATCAGCTCTATAGTACAATAATAATAACCTAAAACTATATTCTACTATTCAAAAGGCTGTCTAAACTAGTGTAATTGGGTTCTAATTCACATCAGGTTTACCTCACCCATGAAGCTATATAGAATACCTCACCTTTTATTCAAAGTTTTCTAACCTTTAAACACCATTTACACTGGTCCGATTTGAAAGACCTTAAATTGACAATTGAAAGAGATGAAAAAATTGACAGGTTGAAAACCCATAAAGGGAAACTTAGAGAAAAATCCATGTCCTAACCCACTAAGCCTCCCCCATCTGAGACTTAGGAAAAATTTAGGGTTAATTAAAATAGATAAATTATTTTTGGGTTCACCATATATTCCTATAAAAAGTCAAGATATGATCTCTTGGTCACATGACCTAGGAAAAAAAATAAAGAATATTCATGTTACTATGATACATTGGTTCCAATGTTCTCTATAAAATGCATGAAGATACAAATTTATTGATTTTTCCCTTTTGAACACTGGAATACTCATTACAAAGGAAATACCTCTTTGTTGTTTTCATCACGTCGAGTCATTCAACCCCATATATATAAATAGATCAAATTTGTGTAAGATGATGGTAGATGTGCTTTCATATTCACCCTGCTTATACCCATCTAAGAGGACACATCCAAGAGGAAATCATATCTCATATATGAGTGATATAATATTAGTTTATGGTGATGGTACATATAACTCTATATCAAGCCTGATTATATCTATCTAAGTGTACACACTCAAGAGGAAACCAAATTGAAATCCCTTATCTCACAAGAATTATCCTAGTGTACAACAATGGTATAAATTCTTCCATATCTGGCTATCCTATACCCATTTAAAGGAACATGTCTAAAATATTATCATGAATTCATAAGTTGAGGTAGCAAATAATCTTTGAGTTGATATGCTCTTCCTGGTAAACATCCAATCACTAGTGAGTTATCACTAGAAGCATAGAATATATTCATGTAATGCAAAAAAGTTTCTTATGTTATCCTAGAATTAGTTTCTTTTCATTCTAAAAAAAATAATTTTAATGGGGCCATTTCATTGGAATCTAGAAATGTGTTCCATATACTTTACTATATAATCCATAACATAATACTTTATCATGTAACACAACTCAATCATAGGAATAAAAGTATATCAATGCATGAATAAGACACCAATGAGATCTCCTTGTGCCACATTAATTCTCACACAAAAATGGATGAGGTTTCCTAAAAACCATTTCCCAATCTAGTGACATGGTGGTGTGGAACTAAAACTGGGAGTAAGACATATATTTTATATATTGTTGATAAAAATGGGTGTTGAAACTATATAACCAATTTTTGAGGGTCTTATTGGAACTTTTATCCTTAGAAAACACCTTATATGAGGGAACTCTATTTCTAGGGGTGTAGTTCATTTCACAGGATTTGATTTGACTTCTCCAAGATGAAAAATGAACTTAAAGATAAAAATTAATGTATATTTGTGTTTGATTTTTATGATGGAGTTTTATTGAATTCCAAAAATACATCCATGTTTATGCACCCAGGTTTGGTCACTCAGGTCAAGTGATCCCAAGTTTCTTAATATTCCCAAGTCATTTTTTACTAGAGGAATTTTCCCAATACATGCACATTTCCCACGTACTCTAGTCACACACCCTATTGACTAGCATAATAATGCATGCATTACCATGCCATGCACCCAAGTACCCTACTTAAAGAATGTACCCAGTTTATCCCAAGTCTATAAATAGTCCTCATGGAAACTATTTTACACACCTTCAAGAAGACAAACATATTCTCAAAGATCCCAGCACTAAGGTCCTTTTTACCTCCCTCTAAGTAATTTATTAAGCTAAAAAATAATGTAAACAACTAATATTTTAGGGTAATTAAGTAACATAAATGTTTAAAAAAAATAAATCATTCATAAAAGAATCTTCTCCCCCGGTCCACAAAATTTGGTTGAAGGATTGGAAAATCCATACTAAGGCTTTTCATTCCCAAATTTACCCAGGATCATAACACTAGGGAGACACCTTCACCTATCCTCCTTATAAAGAGACAATTCATCCTAGCCTTCACATTAGTATGATAATTCACCCCACCTTTCCACCTGGGAAAAAATTCACCCTAACCTACAACTAGGGTTCAATATTCACCCATATTTTCCATCAGGGATATACTTCACCCTAGTTCTTAACTCGGGCGTTCACTTTACCCTAGCCACACTAGATTTACTACTTTTCCCTAGTATCACTCAAGAAATTACTTCACCCTAGATTCCTTAGGGTGACCACTTAACCCTAGACACACTTGGTGATCATTCATCCCTAACCTCACTAGAGTGACCACTCCACCCTAGCCTCACTAGGGTGACCACTCCACCCTAGGCTCACTAGGGTGACCACTCCACCCTATCATCACTAGGGCCGCCACTCCACCCTAGCCTCACTAGTGAGGAAACTTCATCCTAGGCTCTATAAGTAGAAGACACTTCAAACTAATCTACACCAGGGAACCAATTCACTTAGAAATCCCTAAAGAGTTATGTTTTCCTAGTATCTTATGTTGAACCTATATGAAATACTCTCGAACTCTTTTCTCACTTAGGTTTCTCAAATTGGATAATAAGGTTTCCCAAAATATCTTTCAGACAATTTGTAACCCAGATCAACCCATTACCAGGTGGTACTCCTCTCTGCCTCCTCCAAGATCTCCTATGATACATGACCGATTTATTCACACTTACATGCACCCCTTTTATCATGTATTACCTTTATAATAATTCTCTCTTAGGAAATACTCCCAAATTTATAGGATCCTAGGGTGCTAATAATCATGTATCCCCTTGATAATGAGGACCCATATCATGAGGATATTGGTGAAACCTTTCTTAGATCATAATTCTCATTTAGGATATCGAAATATCAAGTTGGATGATCTAGTATACTCAATGTGTTATGTAGATATGGGATTCCTCTTGGGGAATAAGCCCTAACTATGTCCCCATCGATGACTTCATCACCATGACTCTTCAATGAGACAAAGCTTTACATGTAAGGGATGCTCATTCATAAGCCTCAAATTTTTCCCCATGAGGCTATATTTATTATGGGACCATTTTTCCTTTTGTTCAAGCATCAGTTTTGTAGAACCCAAATATTTTAGAATATATTTTCATTGTTTTCAATGTGTTCGATAGCTTGGTTTACATGAAACTATACAATTAAAAGAATAAATATCGGAATATTATATTGTATGTAACCTAGCTATTAGATTTCAGGGCATGAATATGAATAATAGAATTATTAAATATATGAATAAAATATTTCCTTAATACAAATGTTGTAAAATCCCAGGTAAATAAAGAATAATACATTTTCATATTTATTAATATTTGCGAATTAAATATTAATTTTACATTAAAGGGGTTTCTATGTTCGATAGAGTACCTGATACGCAACAACGAGTTTCTTTGAAATCTTACGTTGCACACTAGTAATATAATAATATTATTTTAAATGGTAGTTAACACGTAGCCGTTGTATTGGAAATAATGAATAGAAATAACTAAATTATGATTATATATGTTTTTTAATTTATCTAATAAAATATTAAGGCTTAAAATAAGAAAAGAATTCAATTTTAGGCATAGATACTCTAATATTCACTAAAAGGTCGATTTATCACCTTTTGATGGAGAACCCTCTTTAAAAATATTTTCGGTAACTCTTATAAATTCTATTGGACCAAATAAAATCTCTCTTTAGAATCGGGACATCAAAATTTACTTTGTGTATGTTTTTGTTATTTTTTCGATAAAGTTCATTTTTAATGAATAAGTTAAAAATGTTGTATTTTAATTCAAAAACTCTTTTCAAACTAATTTATTTATATGATTAGATTATCTTTTGAATCGGTTTTAAAGTGAAATTAGAATATATTTTTACCATTTAATCCAATAGTGGTCATTGGAATTAATTTCACTTTGAAATTGGACTTAAACTAGTGTCAATCTTTTGATATATATTGTTTCATAAAAACACGCTATTTGTTTTTGACAACAGGAATTAATTATTAAATTAATTAATTCAAATTATATGTTTTTAATTTTGTAAAATAGACATCATTTTTGAATTCGGAATATCAAATATATCTTAGGGTGAATTTTTGGTATTTTTCTGAAAAACTTCAATTTTTGATGAATAGTGAAACCACTAAGTAATAGTTAAAAAAACTGATTTTTCATTTAAATGAAATTTTACCACCTCTGTGGTTTGATTTTCAAAAATCCAACATACATGGTTGTCATTAGTATTTAAAATGTGGTTCAATGAGATTAAAATAATTTTTTGGTGAATAGTAACTTTTATGTTTTATTAATCGCGATTAGAGGTAATTAGTGTAATTTAAGGTAAAAATAATGTTTTAATAATATGAAATTAACTTGAAACATGTGATAACCTTATTGGATGTGTCATGAATGACCAAAAAAAATCCATGGGTCAACTTGGGGACCCCATGGAGCCACTTGGGTAAGAAAATGACATTAATAACTTTTTATTTAAAGTTAAAATAAAAATGTCACAAACATGTATTGTTTTACTAAAAAAAATTTTACATGGGGTTATACAAATCATATTTTTGACTATAAATATTCATTAGAAAGATAAAAAGATTTCCTAAATCATGATATTTTTTTATAATTCTTATACATTAAATAAATTAAATTAGTTATGACACCATGATGATGTAGCGATTATCTCATTATTTAACGATTTAAATAAAATGAAACGATAATGTAAAATATAAGACCTACACTTGTCAAAAACATATTGGATGGGTGTATTTAGAACTATGATCACCTTATCCTCGAAATATATAATTTTGGGAGCTTTAAAATCCGAAACTCATTATATAATAAAGTAACATTTTATAACATTTCAAGAGTGCCCCTCCTCCCTCTTACAAAAGGCCCCCACCTCTACCCCCTTACCCACACATCTCAAGCCTTTGGCTCGGCCAAGCTCTTCTAATTTTATCTCTCCACATATCTCTCCTCATCCTAGAAGTCTTACCTTAGGCAGAAAGCTCTTCAAGAAACCCTTTTGGTTCAAACCAAAGGGAGTTACCCGATTTAAAGGTAATGTCTTCACTTGTGTTCTTTTGTTTTATTTTGATTCTCCAACCCCCTAAAATATTTTTACTCCTTTATTTTGTAACAAAAACAGTATACTAAATATACTATGATGTTTTTATGAGAAGGATTATAGCTAAAATTACACACACCTCCGTCTAATTGTTAAAGAACATACTGTTTCTGTGGTTGGTGAATTTCTGCCTCACGAAACGATGATTGTTCAATCTTTTTTTAACACCTTTCATGGTGGCCATTAAGATGTTAATATATTTATATATGATATATATTATGTTTATGTTTTCCTTATGCTTCTGTATTTTTCATTTATGGCATACCTTTATGGTTTCCATTATGGGTAAACGCGATATCTTCATTTTAGGAAGTGCGGACTACCGCCCCATCAAAGTGATTTGATTCGTTAATGCCATATGTGGGAAGTATAAAGGACGGAGTTAATGATATTATATATGATATTATACTAGAATTATAATATACCTTTATATCATTATGATTTCAGTCCATTATATACGAAAAAGAAATGAAAGTAGCGTTCATGCGTACGTACGGCTTACCATCTCCATGAACGGTGCATTTCATTTCTTACCTCTAAATGTTATGTACTATTATAAATACATGTATATTCTGGATATATTTTATATATATGATATCTAAATCATGAATATAATTCTGGATATAATGAACCTTTGACCACATGAACAACATGTAATTGTAAGAAGTCCATTTTTGACTTAAGTACCAAATATCAACAAAATGAACATTATTAACTTAAATGATTACATAATGTTTATAACATGGGAATAAGTTATATAAAAGGAATAATAATCTTGAATTTTTTTTAAGCAAGTATAAATTAACTTTAGTTTATTATTCATGAGATTAAAGAGAAATCGAGTCACGTCAGACACGAGTTAAGGGACTTCATCTCAATCTCCTTTCATTGAGGCATATTTTGTTATATACACAACTTTATTTTATATAGTGTATAAAAGCCTTTGACTTTTAATTTTATTCCAAATGAATCTTTTTCTATGAATCTTTTTACTAAATGAAAAAAGGAATGTTTCTTTTAACGTACGCGGTGACAACGACCTTTTCTGCCGCCGCGAGTATTATTTGGTCCTTGGCTTCCTCAACAAGCCGTAATGTTTTTAAAATGAAATAAATACCATATAATATTTTATGTATTTTGGTATTGAAAATGGTTTTTATAATAGATTTTTTATGTCAATATATTTAAGTGATATATTGTGATCGAAATATGGAAATGTTTTCCTTCCATTATATTTGTTTTATGTCTTATGATTTTATAATGGTACTTTGACATTTGACGAGTGGTTACGTGATAAACCATATGACGGGTTGTGCCGTGAATAACAGGACGGGTGGTTACATTATAACCTCCAATGCATTGGGTATGGAAGTCAGCTGTATGGCTATTCCATTTAGTGATATGTGTGGAAGTCGACCGTATGGTCATTCCATTTAAGTATGTTTATGTCTCAAGTTACCTTTATATGTTGTGTGTTCTTTATATGAGTTTTATGGTAATATTTTGGTTTCAAAAGGGTAAGTAATGATCTTTTATCCAGTGAAGAGTATTTACTACTTCTTAAAGGTGAAAAGTGTTGCTTTGATAAAGTATTCATGGTTTACATGATGTTATGAAAAACTAACAGTTTTCCTTCTTGTGTATCCCTTACTGAGCTTTTTATGTTCATCCCAAGTTTCTTTGAAATGTTTTTCACAGGACATAATGTGGAATAGGGTCAAGTATGGGATCAAGGAAAAGTCATCCTGTCTTAAACATGGAAGTAGACATGACTTTTTTTTCAAGAGTTCATGTTTTGTAAGAAAAAGAAACTATGTAGAAGTGTCTACTTTGTAATCTTTTTAGATGTAATAGTTATGATCTAATTATCTAAAACTCTAAACCTGAAAAGATCCTCAATGTTAATTATTCATTTAATTCAATATTAAGTTAGGTTTAACGTCGGGCCTTATAGTTGGTATCAAAGGTCGGTTTAGACAACTTTAGAAGTATGAAAATTGTTAAATTTATGTCCATAAATTAATTTATGTTATGATTGAAATGATATAGTATTTAAAGATTACCATGTTTCTTCGCCTAAGATATTTCTGTGTTCATAATGTTTTTCTACCGAGGAAATAAGGAAGCTATGTTGGGACAACATCAGAAAGAAGATAACCTTACAAATCAGCAACCTGAGATGGTCAGAATTAGAACTGAACAGTTTGTTGCAGTGATGGAACAATTGACTTAGGCTATAAATGGTGGTGGTATCCATGCACGATATCAGCCAGATCAACCACAGAGGAACATGTAAGTGGTGAAACATTTCATGAGGAAGCATCCCCCATCATTCAGAGGATCATCTGACCCTGTGGTAGCAGGAGGGTGGATTAAAGCACTGGAGAAGATTTTTGATGTCATGGGGTGTTCAGAACATCAAAAGGTTAGTCTTGCTATTTACCGTTTTGAAGGTGAAGTTGATCAGTGGTGGTCGATGGTGAAAAATATCAGGGATAGTGATGAGATTGATTATCTTCACTGGGATGAATTCAAAGGTATGTTTATTGAGAAATATTTTCCTAATGTGGTTTGTCTTAGGATGGAAAAGAAATTCCTAGAATTCAGGCAGGAGGATGACTCAGTGGCTGCTTATGAAGCAAAGTTCACTCGACTGGCAAGGTATTCTCCAAATTTCATACGAGATCTTGATAGTAAAATAAACCATTTTTACTCAAGGTTAAAGCCAAAGTATCGAAGGGATTTAGCTTCTCGTGAGTTTAAAAGTTATGAAAAACTTGTTCGATGTGAAGAGAAGGTGGAAATGGAGTTTGCCGATGATCAGGTGTTCTTTGACAAACAACAGAATAAGAGGTCCAGTTGGCAGGAAAAGGGGAAGAATTCATCAAATAAGTATGGAGGTAAGAAAACCAAATATCCATCCTGTGAGAAGTGTGGTAAAATGAATCCTAGAGAATGTTTATCCAAGTTTGGAAAGTGCTTTCGGTGTGGTAAGTCTGGTCATATTGCTCGTAACTGTAAGGAAGATGATCAAGCAGGCAATGAAAATCCTGCGGTAAGAGGTTTTAAGTGTAATGAAATGGGTCATTATGCAAATGAGTGTCTAATTAAGAACTCAACTGGGGGAAAGCAGCCAGAATATAAGCAGAAAGGGGTGGTGAAATCCTTTGCAACTACTTCAGTAGATGTTGGGACATCGAATGAAGTAGTATCAGGTACACTGTTTGTTTGTTCAGATTATGCCAATGTGTTGTTTGATTCAGGGTCTACACATTCTTTAATTTCTGAGAAGTTTTCTAGTAAATTGGGAATTCCATCTCAAGATATGAATCCTGAACTTATGGTAAAAACACCCGGAGGGAACATTGAGACAAAAAGAAATTATAAGAACCTTCATATCCTTGTGTGCGGAAAGAATCTACCTACAATCCTTATTGTTTTGCCTCTAGTAGAGTTTGATGATATTTTGGGCATAAATTGTATTTCTGTTTATCATGCTAAGATTGACTGCAGAGAAAAAGAGGTTTGTTTTGAGAAATTTTTTCATTTTGTGTACAAGAATGAACCTTTGATTTTGATAACATATCAGGAAGTTGATAAACTAGTAAAAGATGGAAATGAATGTTACTTTGCACATATTGTTGAAAATAAAGGAACTGTTCAGATTAATGATGTGCCAGTGGTAAATGAGTATCTTGATGTTTTTTCTGATGAGTTTCCTGGTATTATTAATGATCAGGAAGTTGAATTTACTGTTGACTTAGTTCCTGATTCTAAGCCAATTTCAAAACCCCCTTATCGAATGGCTCAAGTGGAACTTTTAGAGTTAAATAAGCAATTGCAGGAGTTATTAGATAAATGGTTCATTCAACCTAGCACATCACCATGGGGTGCCCATGTCCTGTTTGTTAAAAATAAAGATGGTTCAATGAGACTTTGCATTGATTATAGAGCCTTGAATAACATCACTATTAAGAACAAGTATCCTTTGCCTCATATCAATGATTTGTTTGATCAGATCCAGGGAGATAAATATTTTTGGAAGATTGACTTGAGGTTGGGGTACCATCAGTTGAAAGTAAAATAAGCAGACGTTCTGAAGACTGCGTTCCGTACTAGATATGGCCATTATGAATTTTTGGTTATGCCTTTTGGGTTAACCAATGCACCTGCTGTATTCATGGACCTTATGAATATAATTTTCCATGAGTTCTTGGATAAGTTCGTGGTTGTTTTCATTGATGATATTTTGGTGTTTTCTAAAAGTAAATAGGAGCATGAAAGTCATTTAAGGGTTATCTTGCAAACCTTAAAAGAAAATAAACTGTATGGAAAATTCAGCAAGTGTGAGTTTTGGTTACAATAAATTTCTTTCCTTGGTCACATTGTTTCAAAAAATGGCACAACTGTTGATCCTGTTAAAACAAAAGTTGTTGAAGAATGGCCAAGACCTACAAATATAACCGAGATCTGTAGTTTTCTTGGTTTGGCAGGTTATTACTGAAAGTTTGTTGAGAATTTTTCACGGTTATCTAGTCCAATGACTAAGCTAACTTGTAAGAGTGTTAAGTTTATCTGGAAAAAAGAATGTGATGATTGTTTTCAGGAATTGAAAAGAATATTGGTGAATGCTCTAGTTTTGGAACTTCCTTCCAGGAATGGTGAGTTTGTTATCTACAGTGATGCTTCATTGAAAGGACTTGGTTGCATCCTAATGTAGAATGATCAGGTAATTGCTTATGCCTCACTTCAGTTGAAAACTCATGAGGTAAATTACCCTACACATGATTTGGAATTGGCTGCTTTTGTTTTTGCTCTAAAAATTTGGAGGCATCATTTTTATGGTTTAAAGTGTGAAATATATACTGATCACAAAATTTTAAAGTATATATTCACTAGGAAAGAATCAAACATGAGACAAAGGAGATGGCTAGAATTAATCATGGATTATGATTGTACAATTCATTATCATCCAGGAAAATCAAATAAAGTGGATGATGTTTTGAGTCGAAAAAGTAATGCTTCATTAACCATTCTATGTTTGGAACGAGATCCTTTGGTTTTTTATTTGATGAAATTTGGCATAGAATTTGTTGGTGCCAGAAGTTCTTCTTTTTTTGTTTCAGGTGCTAGTGAGATCATCTCTATCAGACAGAATTAAGTAAGCACAGAAGAAAGATAGTGGGTTGGAAAAAAAGGTAGAGCTAGTTCAGAAGGTTAAGTTGCCTGAATTTAACATTGATAATGATTTTTTTGAGGTTTGGGAAGAGATTATGTGTGCCTTGTGATTCACAATTGAAGAATGAGTTTATTGTGTGAGGCTCATAGTTCCTCGTCTTCAGTTCATCCTAGTAGTACTAAGATGTACAGAGATCTGCAGGAGTATTACTGGTGGGATGGAATGAAAAGAGATATTGCCGATTTTACTGTGAAGTGTTTGACTTTTCAACAGGTTAAAGCAGAGCAGCAGTTACTGAAAGAGATGCTTCAGTCATTACTGGTGCCAGAGTGGAAATGGGAAAATATATCCATGGACTTCATTGTGGGATCAACAAAGACATCTCGAGGTAATAATGCAATCTGGGTTATTGTTGATCGATTGACTAAATCTTCTCATTTCCTTCCTATTCGAGATACTTTGTCTCTAGATCAATTTTCTTGGTTGTATGTTAAAGATATAGTCAGGTTGCATGGAGTTAATCTCTCCATTGTTTCTGATCGTGATCCCAGATTCACTTCTAACTTTTGGAAAGGCCTTCAGAAGTCGTTGAGTACTGAATTAAATTTTAGTACAACTTTTCATCCGCAATCAGATGGGCAGTCAGAATGAACAATTCAGACCTTGGAGGATATGCTACGTGCTTGCTCGATGGATTATCAGTGAAGTTGGTACCATCATCTTTCTTTGGTTGAATTTTCATATAATAAGAGTTTTCATTCCAGTATACAGATGGCTCAGTTTGAAGCATTATATGGTAAAGAGTGTCGAACTCCAAATTTTTGGGATGAAGTAGGGGAAAGGAAGCTGATGGGACTAGAATTGGTAGAAGATATGGCAGAAAAAGTTCAGTTGATTCAGAAACACATGAAAATAGCTCAGAGAAGGCAGAAATGTTATGCAGATAACCGGAGGAAGGATCTATCTTTCGAGGTAGGTGATCATGTTTTTATCAAAGTTTCACCATGGAAAAGTGTGATGCAATTTGGTAAGAAAGGAAAGTTGAGTCCAAGGTTCATTGGACCATATGAAATTCTGGAGAGAGTTGGATCAGTTGCTTACCGAGTGGCTTTACCTCCGAGTTTATCTCAGGTACCCAATGTTTTTCATGTTTCGATGTTGAGAAAGTATATGCCAGATCCATCTCATGTTTTGAGCCCAGAGGTAGTTTAGTTGGAAGATAATCTCTCTTATGAAGAACAACCAGTCCAGATTTTTGACCATAGAGAGCAAGTGTTGCGGAATAAGGTAACTCACCAGGTAAATGTTTTGTGAAAAAACCATATGGTTGAAGAGGCAGCATGGGAATCTGAAAATGCTATGAGGGATAAATACCCCCACTTATTTTGATAAGTGAATAAAATTGCGAGGACGCAATTCCCAAAAGGGAGGAAGGATGTAACATACCAGGTAAATAAAGAATAAGACATTTTCATATTTATTAATATTTGCGAATTAAATATTAATTTTACATTAAAGGGGTTTCTATGTTCGATAGCGTACCCGATACGCAACAACGAGTTTCATTGAAATCTTACGTTGCACACTAGTAATATAATAATATTATTTTAAATAGTAGTTAACACGTAGCCGTTGTATTGGTGGGAATGAATAGAAATAACTAAAATATGATTATATATGTTTTTTTAAATGTTTTTACATTTATCCAATAAAATATTAAGGCTTAAAATAAGAAAAAAAATTCAATTTTAGGCATAGATACTGTAATATTCACTAAAAGGTCGATTTATCGCCTTTTGATGGAGAACCCTCATTAAAAATAGTTTTGGTCACTCTTATACATTCTATTGGACCAAATAAAATCTTTCTTTAGAATCGGGACATCAAAATTTACTTTGTGTATGTTTTTGTTATTTTTCCGATAAAGTACATTTTTAATGAATAAGTGAAACATGTTATATTTTAATTCAAAACCACTTTTTAAACTAATTTATTTATATGATTATATTATCTTTTGAATTGGTTTTAAAGTGAAATTAGAATATATTTTTACCATTTAATCCAATAGTGGTCATTGGAATTAATTTCACTTTGAAATTGGACTTAAACTAGTGTCAATCTTTTGATATACATTGTTTCATAAAAACACGCTATTTTTTTGACAATGGGAATTAATTATTAAATTAATTAATGCATATTATATGTTTTTAATTTTTTAAAATAGACATAATTTTTGAATTCGGAATATCAAATATATCTTAGGGTGAATTTTTGGTATTTTTCTGAAAAACTTCAATTTTTGATGAATAGTGAAACCACTAAGTGGTAGTTAAAAAAACTGATTTTTCGTTTAAATGAAATTTTACCACCTTTGTGATTTGAATTTCAAAAATCCGACATAAATGGTTTTCATTAGGATGTAAAATGTGGTTCAATGGGATTAAAATCATTTGTTGGCGAATAGTAACTTTTATGTTTTATTAATCGCGATTAGAGGTAATTAGTGTAATTTATGGTAAAAATAATGTTTTAGTAATATGAAATTACCTTGACACATGTCTTACCCTTATTTTATGTTTCATGTTTGACCAAAAAAATCCATGGTTCAACTTGGGGACCCCATGGAGCCACTTGGGTAAGAAAATGACATTAATAACTTTTTATTTAAAGTTAAAATAAAAATGTCATAAACATGTATTGTTTTACTAAAACAATTTGTACAAGGGGTTATACAAGTAATATTTTTGACTATAAATATTCATTATAAATATAAAAATATTTCCTAAATCATTATCTTTTTTTATAATTTTTATACATTAAATAAATTAAATTATTTATGACACCATTATGATGCAGCGATTACCTCATTATTTAATGATTTAAATAAAATGAAAAGATAATGTAAAATATAAGCCATACAATTGTCAAAAACATATTGGATGGGTGGATTTATAACTCTTATCACCTTATCCTCGAAATATATAATTGTGGGGCCTTTAAAATCCGAAACTCATTATATGATAAAGTAACATTTTATAACATTTCAAGAGTGCCCCTCCTCCCTCTTATAAAAGGCCCCCACCTCTACCCCCTTACCCACACCTCTCAAGCCTTTGGATCGTCCAAGATCTGATAATTTTATCTCTACACATCCCTATCCTCATCCTAGAAGTCTTACCTTAGGCAGAAAGCTCTTCAAGAAACCCTTTTGGTTCAAACTAAAGGGAGTTACCCGATTTAAAGTTAATGTCTTCACTTGTGTTCTTTTGTTTTATTTTGCCAACCCCCTAAACTATTTTTATTCCTTTCTTTTGTCACAACACCAGTATCTTAAATATACTAGTATGTTGTTATGAGAATTATTCAAGCTAAACTTACACACACCTCCGTCTAATGGTTAAAGAACATACTATTTCCGTGGTTGGTGAATTTATGCCTCACGAAATGATGATTGTTCAATCTTCTATTAACACCTCTCATGGTGGACATTAATATGAAACTCTATTTATATATGATATATATTATGTTTATTTTTTCCTTATGCTACTTTATTTTTCATTTATGGCATACCTTTATGGTTTCTATTATGGGTAAACATGATATCTTCATTTTTGGAAGTGCGGACTACCGCCCCCTCAAAGTGATTTGATTCATTGATGCCATATGTGGGACATATAAAGGATGGAGTTAATGATATTATATATGATATTATACTTTAATTATAATATACCTTTATATCATTATTATTTCACTCCATTAAATATGAAATAGAAATGAAAGTAGCGTTCATGCGTACGTACGACTTACCGTCTCCATGAACGGTGCATTTCATTTATTACCTCTAAATGTTATGTACTATTATAAATACATGTATATTCTGGATATATATGATATATATGATATCCAAATCATTAATATCATTCTGGATATAATGAACCTTTTACCACATGAACAACATGTAATTTTAAGAAGTCCATTTTTGACTTAAGTACCAAATATCGAAAAAACGAACATTATTAACTTAAATGATTACATAATGTTTATAACATGGAAATAAGTGATATAAAAGGAATAATAACCTTGAAAAAGGTTCTTAAGAAAGTATAAATTAACTTTAGTTTATTATTCATGATATTAAAGAGCAATCGAGTCACGTCGGACACGAGGTAAGGGACTTCGTCTCAATCTCCTTTCATTGAGGCATATTTTGTTTTATACACAACTTTATTTTATACGGTGTATAAAACCCTTGTACTTTGACTTTTATTCAAAAGGAATATTTTTCTACAAATCGTTTTACTAAACGACAAAAAGGAATGTTTCTTTTAACGTACGCGGTGACAATGACCTTTTCCGCCGCCACGAGTATTATTTGGTCTTTGGCTTCCTCAACAAGCCGTAATGTTTTTAAAATGAAATAAATACCATATAATGTTTTATGTAATTTGGTATTGAAAATGGTTTTTATAATGGATTTGTTATGTCAATATATTTAAGTGAAATATTGTGATCGAAATGTGGAAATGTTTTCGTTCCATTATATTTGTTTTATATCTCATGATTTTATAATGGTACTTGGATATTTGACGGGTTGTTACGTGATAAACCATATGACGGGTGGTGCCATGAATACCAGGATGAGTGGTTACATTATAACCTCCAATGAATTGGGTATGGAAGTCGACCATATGAATATTCCATTTAGTGATATGTTTGGAAGTCGACCGTATGGTCATTCCATTTAATTATGTTTATGTCCCAAGTTACCTTTATATGTTATGTGTTCTTTATATGGGTTTTATGGTAATATTTTGGTTACAAAAGCGTAAGTAATGATATTTTATTCAGTGAAGAGTATTTAATATTTCTTAAAGGTGAAAATTGTTACTTTGATAAAGTATTCGTGGTTTGCTTGATGTTTTAAAAAACTAACAGTTTTCCTTCTTGTGTATCATTTACTGAGCTTTTTATGTCATCCCAAGTTTTTTTGAAATGTTTTTCACAGGAAATAATGTGGAATAGGGTCAAGGATGGGATAAAGGAAAATTCATTCTCTCTTAAACATGGAACTTGACATGACTCTTTTTTTTTTCAAGAGTTCATGTTTTGTAAAAAAAGGAAACTATGTAGAAGTGTCTACTTTGTAATCTTTTGAGATGTAATAGTTATGATCTAATTCTCTAAAACTCTAAACCTGAAAATATCCTCAATGTGAATTATTCACTTAATTCAATATTAAGTAAGGTTTAAGGCCGTGGCCTTATAAATGTATTGAATAATGATAAGCAACATTAGTACTGAATTTTAAATGTTAAGAATAAATTCATTTAATATTAAATTATATATTTTTAAGATATTGTATTTTTCTATAAATCGTGTATCATGATCACTAATAAAATTTAATTTTGATGAAATATATTGTTAATTAATGAATAATAATTAATACATTTGTTATCAATTTAATATTAATAAATACAGAATCATTTGAAGGTAAGAAGGGATATTTTTCAGAAAACTGTTTTTAAGTGCACAATGTATTACTATTTTAATAAATAAAAATAACCATTATTGAAAAATTATTTTAATTTTTAAATTATATATAAAATAAAATAAATTATTATTAATATAATTATTATTTCTAGTAAAATAATTAGAGTAAGTTCATTTTATTCTTTAAAAATACATTTTTCTAAAAAATGTTTTTTGTCGCGTTTTATGGGTTTATTTTTTTTCTAGTTATAGGAATTGATTTTGATAAAATAGTTTCCATATTTGAAATGATGATTTTAAATTTTTTTAAATAAGTCAATTTCATTTTTGGTCATAATGAATAGTATCCAAGGTAAAAATTCATTACTATGGTAAAGGTTAAAAGGGTTAACGAGGGGTTAAATTAAAGAGATAAGTGTTAAAATAAGATAAAAAATTATCTAAATCATATTAATTGAATAGATTTGGATCTTATATAATACCATATTTTAAATTGATAAGATTTTTTTAAAATTGACCATGGAATAAACTTTAAATTATTTTATAGTTTATAATAATTACAAGTGTTCCACTCCCCTCACTTATAAAAGGACACCTCCACTCCTCTCTTATTAATACCTTCTTGAGCCACAAATCTTGAAAACAATATACCTAAATATATAATAAACTTACCTAGAAAATTTATAAATATGTTGGTCTTATTAAAATACCAACCCAAGGTTTTGTAAGAAGAGATCTAAAGGTGGTTTCTCAAAGAAGAGGAGGTTTGAACGTTGTTGACGCTCCATTCGTCACAGAATCTAAAGATCGAAAAAGGGAATATCTTAGCTGAAAGTGATTCATCCTTTGAAGAAAACATCAAAAATCGACAAAGGCATGAACAAAGGATCAACAACAAATCCACCGCGCAAGTGATACCACTGCCGCGCAAGTATACTTGCGCGGCTACCTTGGTCGCGCAGGTGACTTGCGCGACCTAATTGGTAACCGCCCGGTAACCGCCCTGGGTCTTCTTTTTCCTATAAATAGACCCTATGGGCCCCCCATTCGAGAGGATCTTTTTCCAGAAACTCGGATTGAAGCTCCCGACGCCCAAGTCTCTTCTCAAAGCTTCCGGAACACTTCTAAGGTAATTTCTTACCTAGAACGGAAGATCTAAAGAGAAGAAGGAAGGCCTAAGTGTTGAAACTTATCAAACACTTGCGCGCCGACTTAATTCCTTCAATATAACTTGCGCGTCCCTTCTCTGGAAGAACCTCAAGAGGATTGTAAAGGGTTTTCTAAAGAGTCGCTCAAGCATTTCAATGCTAGTTGAAAATCGCGCAAGTACCACTCATGTCGCGCAAGTATACTTGCGCGACCAATACTTGCGCGCCGCCGCAGGACTTGCGCGCCTTTAAAGACTTGCGCGCCCCTATCTTTTTGGGTGCCCATCTTGCCTATTTTACCCCTCTTAAGCCATTTCACCTTTCCTATTCAAGATTCAGTCTTCAAGATACTCTTCAAAGCCATTTATGGCATGATTTCTTGATTTGACATCCTTGTCTGAAAGGAATTCTGTGAAATATCTCTCAAAGTCTAGTGATTTAAATATCTTTATGTCACCAAAGATTGAGAGTTCATTCATTCAACCTCATCCTTTAAAATGAGAGAATCCTTAACCTGGGTCTCCTTTTCAGGAATAATCCCCAGTTATAAAACCTTTGATCTGGGCATCCTCCTCAGGAGTAAGCCCCAAATCTTAATCCTTAACCTGGGTTTCCTTTTCAGGAATAATACTCAGTCATAACCTTGGGCTTCCTTTTCAGGAATAAGCCCCAAGTCCCCTTGAACTTCTCTTAACCAGTCATAAATTACCTTTGATTTGGGTTTCCTTTTTCAGGAATAAAACCCAATCATAAGTCCCCTCCTAACTTGGGCATCCTCCTTAGGAGTAAGCCCCAAGATTAGAGTATTCAAATCTCCATGAAGCACATATAACTTTATGGACCCTGTTCATGGATTTTCTCCCTAAAAGTAAATCCTAAACCTTCGTCTATCTGGGAAGTCATCTATACATAAGCCCCAAAACAAATTCTTATGATTGCATCTTTTATGGCACAATTGTCTAAATTTTACCAATACCTCTTGTTTCGCACACCGAGCATGACTCACGTGAGCTTAGAGTGTAAAAGTAATTATGACATTCATCTTTGAACCATCAATCATAAACATCATACCCCATTCCTCGAACTACGTGGGTTCTGATTCCTTTTCCAAAACAAAGGATACATAGGTAGCCCATTTATGGGTTCGATCCCAACATTGAAATAATCTATGTCCTTCTGAATGACGATAAACTTCAAGTGCCCCACTGAGTGGCTTTAAAACCAGCCTGGTCATCAAAATGACCAAGAGACTTTTATATAAATGTTTTTAAGGATACCATTGACCAAGAATCTCTAAACAAATATAGATGATTCTATATTGATGAAGAACCTCGAATACATATAAAAGATTCTCTAAATTTCTTGCATATTTAATCATTGATTGTTAAAACTAAAGGAAAGCACATTTTATACTTGGTAATGTAATAAGGATTCACGAACATAACATAAATCTATAAAGAGAGTCCCGGAGTAGACAATAATTCCCCTCAAAAAGGTGTGATGAGTCCGACCTCCCATCCTCTCGACCAATGCAAATTCCTAAGCTTCATTAGCCCACAAGCTAATGAGCGCCTACCTTTGGAAAGTAGGTCCAAACGGATGTGGAATCATTGGATGTTTCCGGTTCTACGAACAAACCCGTTAGAAACTTATCGGAACGTTTGAATCTCCCGTCCAGGAGGTCATCCCCGGATTCCGTGCGAAACAAAAATGGTGAACCCGACGTGAATCCTTAACCAAGTGAAAGTGATGTTATTCTTATTTGTTAGGCCCCTTGGTCCAACAAAGCAATCATTGACATATGCTCATCCAAAAAATGCAGTGGCCGGATTCATCTTGATTATGTATGTTACATGGAACAGGCACTCTTTTTTCAAGATCTTCTGCAAAAATGGCTTTCGTTAAATTCACCCCTGTGAATACTGCTGCTGTGAACACCTCTACTGTGAGGTCTGCTGCTGTGAAAACCAATGCTGCTACTCCTGCTGGAACGTCATCCGCTCTGAGGATGACATCACCAACTCAGCGTCTTCAACGCTGTGTTTCTAATGCACTGGTTAAGGAGTACCGTCGCAACGGTACTATCCCAACTCTGGAGGCCGCTCGTCAAGCCCTCCAAGTTAACAATTCTACCTGGTCGTCCGGACAACGGCGACCAACAATCAAGAAGCAGGCGGTGCTGACTACCGTCTCCAACCGTTTCGGGTCGTTATCCCCGGAACGCAATTTCCATTCACTCCCTTATTCCGAGGAAGTGAATGATCAGGTCCCTCGGGGCCTTAATTCAAAAAGACAGGAGTCCTTCTCAAGGGATCCCATCAACAATCGCCGCCAGACTCGTGCGGTAGTGCGCCCTCAACATGATGAGGGTACCGACTCCAGGCATTCAGCTCAGGTTCCTCGAACCCGAGCAGACAAGATGAACCGCCAGAGACGGAATCCAGTTAACAATAGGCAGGTTGTCATCCCTGCCATCTCCGGAGAAGTCCACCAACCTAACTTGGTGGCAAACAACGAGCAGGCACACACACCTGCCCGTTTTAATTCAGCTGTCCAGCAGACTCGTCTGACAGCATCAAGCCGATCCCGCCAGGCAATTCCGGCGGAGTACCATAGGCAGGAACATACACCTGCTTATACATCATCAGTTAGTCAGCAGGCTCGTCTGACTACATATGATGGATCTCGTCAACCGCGTTTGGCGAAGTGTAATCAGCAGGCACATACACCTGCTAATACTAATCAGGCCTACCAACAGTCTCGCTTGGTAGCGCACGGAGAAGTCAGTCGGAAAGTCCCGACGACAAACAGGGGGCAGACTAAACTCTCTGCCTCCACACTTGAGTACTGTCAGGATTCACTGACAGGAAAAGGAGGACAGGAGCAGGCACATACAACTACTCCAAGCCCGGAATGGACGTATATCCCTGTTCCGGCGGCTGAAGTCACCAAACATATTTTGTCAATGGTGAAAGGGCAGAAGCAAATTCCTGCTCATATTCTGGATGCTTGCCAGGATATCATAACAACTTTAGCATCATCTCAGGGACAGACACATAAATCTATCCCTAGCAATGGAGTGACACATCAACGATTCACTCCAGAACAGACACACACATCTGTTCCAGTCCAAGAGGGTTATGGGGAATACTCCCCCATATTATACGGACAACCAAGTCAGGCACATACGCCTGATTTGAGCGATGATCGTCAGCCTAACCTGACCATCTTTCCTGATCAGGCACATACACCTGCTCAGAGCAATCACTTTCGTCATCAAGTGGTTTCTAAAGCGAGTAAGAAGGCATCTAAGAAAAAGATCCGCCCAGCACAGTCAGGAGATCAAAGGCCAATCTACAACCAAGCCTTGCTCGATGCTGGAGTTCTTGAAGCCCTCAGACATTTATCTGTCGGAATTCAAGATTCTACTCCCTCAGTTCCCAATAACAGGAACATTAATTTTGAAGGTCTTCAATAGAAACTTCCTCATGAAGACTTGCTTCATGAAAATTCGGTCAATCTTGAAGTTTCTTCTTCAGATGAGAGCCACAGGAACCCTCTGTGTGGTCAGAAGGCCAAGGAGCAAGAGATTTCATCTTTTGATGTAACCCATCATGACGGTCCTCCTCATGGTGATGAACTTCGCTGCGAAAGTCCTCTCCGCAGTAGTGATTCACGTTGTCTCAAAAATTCTTCAGAAGGCAATGTAGTGACGAGAAAGCCCTCCTATCTCGAGGCACTTGCAAACGTAAAACCAGTCATGTCTGATGCTTTACTATCGGCAGGTGAAACTCTTTCTCCATCAGAAGATAGCCTGGGGTTCAGGTTATTCTCCGAACCTTCCCTGGGTCATTCATCTTCCAGCATGAATAGTGATTCCTCTACCAATCTTGTTGAATCCGATGAAGCAACAAGGAAACACCAACTCTGGTCCAAACAGGTAGAAGAATCTTCATTTAATGATAAAGAGGAAATGCTGAACATGAGGAAAAAACTGGCCAAAGGTGAAGTACCAGTCATGTTTTGGCCTTTGGCTGATTCCCAGTACGACATTCCAAAGATGTTGACGGATGATGGAATCCATGATATTCGTCTCAACATATGGAAAACTCTTTGTCAATTAAAGAAGAAGGTATTATCTTACGATGAATATGAAAATCATCTTAAGATAATAGAAGGGTTACAACGCCAGATTGATTTGGCATCTCTATCAGTCTCTCGGTATCCGAAGGCTGAAAATCAACAGAGAACCCTTCAACGTTCATGCCTTGGCGCACTAAGAAGATTGCGTCAGTTAATTTCCAATGCTCCATCTAATGTTCATATCAGAGGATGGGGTGTTCACGGAGCACTACATTTCACAGTGCTTTCCGGTCAGCAAAGCCCGCCGAAAATGGTCTCATGCAATGTTATTGCCCATGACCGGCCACAGTCAATGGGATTTGTTCATAATCAAAAGATTGCTCGAGAACAAGATTCAACTAGTTCCTCTCAAAATAAAGTATATAGAGAACAGGTTGTTGAATTGCTCCTACATCAAGCAGGAGAGAATATTGCACAAGCCTCTCGTCTGGAGCAAACACGTCATCAAATGACAGAAGTTTCGGAAATCATCCAACGGTCTGTTGAACCAGGTGATAAAAGTGGATACAGGTTAATGCATCCAGCTAATTTCCGAACTAAGATTCGTAAGATCAAGAGAGATTTCAAAAAGATCTCAGACATAGCATGTCAAGAGACACCCCAGCTTGCCAGACTGGGGACTTCTCTAACCCAACCCTTAGAATCAACGAATGAGATTCGAGGAGTTGAGCGGAAGCAACAGGAACACCCCCAGTCCACCGGATTGGGGACTTTTTCAAATCTTCAATCCCTCCCTCAGAGAAAGTCAGTATTCTCTCGATTAGGGAATAAGCCTCAAGAGGAACGAAGAGCCAAGATGTCAGGAGATTCTCTCCAAGTGACAGTTCTCCAAGAAATTCCTGAGGGATCAAGTCAACGGAATGCCATGTCTCATCATGGACATAGAAGGAGACAATATCACAGAAATGCTGATAGAAAGGATTCCATGCAATATGCATCCATTAATGTCATCAATGCCGTTGCTGCTGATTCACCAGATGAGGCTCAATCAGAGGGATCAGACGAAGAGGTTCCTGCTCAAGAAGTCGCGCACACAGACCTAAATGAAGAAGGTGTGCGCACACGTAATCAAAGGCTTACCCAAAATCTGGGTATTCCTTCAAGTAACCCACTTCCCCCTCTCCGAAAAGGATCCAATAAGGGGAAAGGTAAGAATCAGGTTACTTCTCACCCTTCCTCTGAAGGAGGTCAATCGCTCTCATTAGAGAAAAGGTTTGCACAACAGGAGGAAGAAATGAAAGAATTAAGAAGGTTGAATGCAGAACTACTTCAGAATAGTCTTCTTCTTAAGAATGCTGAAGTCCGACAGCCGAAGGAATTTGTTGTAACTACTGAGATGGATCAAGAATATCCTCCTTTGTTAGTACACCCACAGAGGTCTAATCCTACGGGTCAAACGCAACAACGGTTGGCAACACTACCATCAGTTGCAGCACCAACCACCACGTCTGTCCAAGCTCCATTCATTGCACCTACCCAAAACCAAGTTCAACCTGACGTTTCTCAAAAGTTAATAACTACTATTGAGTCATTAACAGCTCGGTTAGAAACTATGGAAGGGAAACGGGCGCAAGTTCAACCCGAAAAGAAAGTTTACCCTGAATGGGTAGATTCAATTTCTCCTCCATCCAGTTTTGGAAACCCTATTTTCCCTACTTTCAATGGATCAGGCGACCCTGAACAACATTTGACGCATTACGTATCTTGTTGTGATCCTATGATGGGAACTCCAGAGCAGCAAGAAGCAGTGAAACTCAGATGCTTCGTGCGAACCTTGCAAGGACCAGCTTTTGTCTGGTATACAAGCTTGAAATCCGGGTCAGTCATCGGATGGGAGGATCTTCGTCAAAAATTCCTTCTTCAGTTTAGCTCAACTTTTCCAAAAACGACAGTTTTCGATCTTACAAACTGCAAGCAAAGGGAGAATGAAAGAGTCTCTGATTTCATTGCTCGTTGGAAGGGATTAACGTATTCCTTGAGTTTATCACTCCCTCAGGAGGAATTGTTGCCAATCTGTGTGGAAAATTTGCGTGACGAATTACGCACGCCATTGATCCCTGTGAAATACACAGGAGGGTTTCGAGACCTTACTTCAATCGCTCAACAGATTGAAGATTCCCTTATACAAGCTAAGGTTAAATCTCGTGTAATTCCATCAGCTCCAGGAATAAGAATGGGTAAAGCAGAAACTGCTACAGTTATGCTTAAACAGGCACCTGTACCTATTTCTACTTCAAAACCTTCATCTTCTCGAAGAGCTCCACCTCCTGAACGCCAACAACAAAGGCTATTTCGTCCAAATGATCAAAAAGATCAACGACGAAAACAATTTGAGGATATGAAGAGTAAAACATACTCTTTCCGAAGTGAGCAAGTTCCTGGTTACTTCATTTCAGCTCTGGAAAATAATTTGGTTCAATTACCAGTGCCCAAGAGGCCAAACAAGGAAGGAGATGAAGACCGTCCCAATTATTGTCCCTTTCATCAAATGTTGGGGCATCCCATCCAGGAGTGTTTTGTCTTTAAAGACCTCCTTCAAAAGATGGTCGACTTGGGACAAGTCAAATTGAAAGGTTCTTCAGCTCATGTAGCGTGTATTACCGCTATAGATCCAGAAGAAGGAGGCGAGTGGCAGGAATTCAAAAGCAAAACTGTGAAAAAATATGATGATTGGATGGTCAGAAAGACAATCAATCGGACCCATTCCATTTTGCGAACACAATTGAAGAAGCCAATTGTGTCTCCTACAAAAGCTGCAGTAAAGCCTCCATCAAAGGACAAATCCTCAAAAGGGCAGCACAATTCAAAGAAGAAAGAGGAATCAGGAGAAGATGAGTATGAATCAAAGCCTAAATTGTCTTTGACTCTGGCAGATTTCATGCCATCTACTTCAAAGCAACGGGCACCGTCCCACCAAATGGCACAGCCTAAACAGGCTAACCAGGCAGAGTCTTTATCAGACGAAGAGTTAATCATTGGTTCTGTTAATATGATTCAATTAACAGATTCATATTCCAGTCTTGATGAGCCTGAATTCCCTGTATCAAATAAGGAAACCCGAGGAAGTTCTAGAGGTTCAGGATATAGGGGAAGACGTGGATCTTTCCGAAGCCACTACTCTAATTCTACCCCTGCTAGCACTGTATATGCAGCAGAAACTCGTGGTAGAGCCCTTCAACGAGCTCAAAAAGAACAAGCAAGTTCTTCTGCCAATGGCCAACTCAGCTTCGGCATAGTTATTTTGGAAGACCGATTAAAGGTTCCATCTTCTTTATCTCAGCAAGTAAATGGATCTAATCAGTCTAATTTTCCAAAACCAAAGATGTTTCCAACTTCAATACAAGATGCATCAGCTTCCAAAGCATCTGCTTCCAAGGTACCTGCTAAACCGCATATTCCTATTGGGAAACGCAGGCCTCTAGATCAAAAGTATGATATATTGAAACACTTGGCCCAAGTACCAGCCAAATTATCAATTTTTGATGCTTTGAATCTATCAAGAGATCTTCGGGAAGCACTCATCGAAGCTTTGTCAAGTCCTCAGGAGTTTGAAGCTGAAATTGCTGCAGCTGAAATTTATCACATAGAGAATAATCCTGCAGAATGTCATGCAGTGATATCTTTTACTGATAAAGATGAAGATGATGTTGTGCATGGGCACATAAAACCTTTGTACTTATCTGGAAAAGTCAATGGTATAGATGTTCGAAGAGCTTTTATTGACAATGGTTCAGGAGTCAACCTCATGCCCATTCGCACACTTCGTCGATTGGGCCTCACGAAATCTGATTTATCTCTTTCTACCATGATGTTGCAAGGATATGATAAAAATGAACAAGAACCACTGGGAGAAGTTACACTCAGAACTCAGTTTGGAGATCTTGTTTCCAATTCGGATTTCATGATTGTTGATCAAGACTCAGCTTTCAATATCTTGCTTGGAAGACCCTGGCTACATCAGCATGCATCTATTCCGTCATCATACCATCAATGTCTCAAATACTGTTTCGATGGTCAAGTTGGAACATTGTATGGTGATAAGGCCCCGTTCAAGACATGTGAGTCTTAATACATTGAGGCGGAATTTTATCACATGAAGGGAAGAGAAAAATCTACAATGAAGGAAATTACCAAAGTTAATGCTCCATATGGTTTGGAAAAAATTTCAATAAATCCATTTTCACATGTGAGTACAGATTATGTGTTACCTATCAGTCAAATTGACAAAATAGGCCCAAATCAAAATACTCTTATGGAAAGATCCATAATGTCAATTACGACAATCGAGCCAGACAACATGGGAGAAATTGGTAACTTACCAAGTAGTGATGAAAGCATAAGTGGTGACGTTTTCATTTCGTCTGCTGAAATCCAACAAGTCTATACTTCGCTAATCAGGCCAGAAGAAGTTATAGCAACACCAGAGGTGAATATTGATGTCGATTCTCTATCCATCATCTCCTCTTTATTTCCCAAAGAAGACCCTTTATCATCAATAGGGTCGGAAATGGAAGCTTCTTCTTCAAAATGTGAAAATTTTGACATCTCTTATGATCATGAGAATTTCGTTTTTTCATCTACTTTGCAAGTAGAAACGGAAGAAATAACACATGATGAAGAGGAAGAGGAAGATCTTAGAGATGCTCCTCCAGCATTTGAAGAGGGTATCTCTACCACTGTGGATGAACTCAGAGAAGTAAATCTGGGTACAGAGAAAGATCCACGCCCCACTTTAATTAGTGTGGCCATGACCCTTGAAGAACAAGAGATGTATATTTCTTTTCTAAAGAAAAATAAAGATATTTTTGCTTGGAATTATACAGAGATGCCTGGCCTTGATCCTAATGTTGCCACCCATCATTTGGGTTTGCCAAAAGAACATCGAGGATTCAAGCAAGCCGCGAGAAGAACACACCCAACCTATGCTTCCAAAATCGAGGCTGAAGTGGATAAGCTTATCAAAGCTAACTTCGTCAGAGAAGTTCAATATCCCAAGTGGTTGGCTACTATTGTCCCTATAAAGAAGAAGAACGGACAAATTAGGGTTTGCATCGATTTTAGAGATCTTAATCGGTATTGTCCCAAAGATGATTTTCCAGTTCCGATTACAGAACTCTTAATTGATGCGACGGCTGGCTATGAAGTACTTTATTTCATGGATGGATATTCTGGATATAATCAGATCCGAATGGCCCCAGAAGATGAGGAATATACAGCCTTCAGAGCTCCTCAAGGTGTGTTTTGTTACCAGGTGATGCCCTTTGGTTTATATAATGCAGGTGCAACATATCAACGCGCCATGCATCGTATCTTCAAACCTTTTCTAGGGAAATTTGTTGAATACTATGTAGATGATTTGGTGGTTAAATCCAAACAACGTTTTGATCACTTGGCTGATTTGGAAATCATATTCCACAAGCTTCGATAACATAATTTGAAGATGAACCCCTTAAAATGTGCTTTTGGGGTAACCTCAGGAAAATTCCTCGGCTTTGTTGTACGCCATCGTGGTATCGAAGTCGATCCTGAGAAAACCAAATCAATCCTTGGTATGTCACCTCCTCAGAATTTGAAAGAATTAAGAGGACTTCATGGACACTTAGCCTATATTCGGCGTTTCATCGCCAATTTGGCAGGCAAAAGTTTACCTTTTACCAAATTATTGAAGAAAGGAGTCACTTACCAGTGGACTAAAGAATGTCAAGAAGCATTTGATGTTCTCAAGAAATACCTCTTGAGTCCACCAGTACTCATGCCACCTGTTGAGGGCAGGCCTCTTATCCTCTATGTGACAGCTTTAGAGCGATCATTGGGTGCCTTTCTCGCTCAAAATAATGATGCTGGGAATGAAAATAGTCTCTACTATCTTAGTAGAACTATGCTTGAAGCAGAAACCCGGTATTCGAGTATTGAAAAGTGCTGCCTAGCATTAATCTTTGCAGTTCAGAAACTGAGACACTACCTGCAACATCACGAGGTCCAATTGGTATCTCGTAATAATCCACTCAAATTCATCCTTAGTCGTCCAATGCTTACAGGACGTCTGGCAAGGTGGGCGGTTATTCTACAGCAGTTCGACATCCAGTATGTGTCTCAAAAGGCAATTAAGGGCCAAGCTCTGGCTGATTTCCTGGCTGAACATCCTTCAGTGGAAGACACGTATTCAGATATCGAACTCCCTGATGAAGAAATTTTCTCTATTCAAGAGAGTCCTCAAACATGGGAAATGTATTTTGATGGTGCTTCTAGAAGTCCAACAGGGAAGAAAATGGAAAATCCTAAATTCAACAAAGTTGGTTTAGGAATTGTTCTCATTTCTCCAGATAAGGCAGTGTTACCTTATTCCTTTTTGTTGTGGGAAGGTGGTACCAATAATGAAGCTGAATACCAAGCTCTCATTGCAGGCTTGGAGTTAGCACTTCAAGCACAAGTGAATCACTTAAAGGTGAAAGGTGATTCAGACCTGGTAATCAAACAAGTCAATGGGGATTATGCCATCAGAAAAGAAGAATTAATCCCTTTGTATGATTACGTCAGAGAGTTAATGTCAGAATTCCCTTCAGAACCGACATTTTCTTATGTCCCAAGATCACAAAATGCTCAAGCTGATGCACTGGCTAATATAGCCACAGCTTTAGCAGATCCAAATCGGGACGAGACAACCATCGGTATTGCCCACCGTAGTGCAATTTCACCTTATGTTCAAGTCAGAACAGAGGAAATTAATGAAATTAGTCCTATTCCTGAACCGTATGGTCATACTACAGGATGGATGTCACCTATCAAGGAATACCTTCAAAATGGAACACTTCCACCTGATAGAGCCGAGAAAGAACAAATTCGGCGATGTGTGGTCAATTTTACTCTTTATGATGGTCCAAACCACATCGAGAAAATTCTCTACAAACGTGGTTTTGATGGAGTTCTCTTCAGATGTATTGATGGTGAAGAGACAATGGCTGTCATAAAAGAAGTGCATGCAGGAGTCTGTGGTGCCCACCAGTCTGGACATAGATTGTCTGATCAAATTCGAAGGCTTGGATACTTCTGGCCTTCAATGATACAAGATTGTGTTAATTTCACAAAGAAGTTTCATTCATGCCAAGTATATGCCAACTTCATTCATCAACCTCCAGAGTTGCTTCATACAGCTAAATACTCATGGCCATTTTCCACATGGGGAATGGATGTGGTGAGACCTTACCCTTCAGCTACGGCCAAGCAGTTTAAGTACATTCTTACTGCTACTGATTTCTTTTCCAAATGGGCAGAGGCAGTACCTCTCAAAGAAGCCAGTTCTAAATGCATTGTTAGCTTCATCAAGTCTAACATCATTACTAGATTTGGTGTCCCTCATACCATATTGACGGACAACGACACCAACTTCTGTTCTTCTGAGGTAAAGAAATTGTATCAAGAATACAACATTAAGTCCAACCATTCATCTCGATATCATGCAGCAGCTAATGTCCAGATAGAGGCCTTCAACAAGACTCTTTCAAATATACTACAAAAATGGTAGATAAAGATAAGAGGTCATGTCCTGATAAACTCTATCATGCTTTATGGGCTTATCGGACTACCACTCGCAATGCAACGCGGTCTACTCCATATTCATTGGTATATGGAACAGAAGCAGTCTTGCCAATTGAAGTTCAATTGCCCTCACTCAGAATAGACATTTGTGATCAGTTATCAACAGATGAGAAATCCCAAAAATGGTTGTATGAATTGGAACAGTTAGATGAGAAGAGATTGTGCACTTTGCACCACTTGGAAATCTATCAGAATCGGATAGCACGAGCTTTTAACAAAAAAGTTCGTCTTCGTTCATTCATTCAGGGAGAATTGGTATTGGTTCTCAGAACACCAATGATACCAGGAAAGAAGCCTCCCAAGCTTGAACCAAAATGGGAAGGACCTTATTCAATACATAAGGTCTACTCCAATGGAGCGTATTCTCTGATCTCAATGGATGGAGAACACATCACGACTCCAACTAATGCCAGATTTCTGAAGAAGTATTTTGTATAAACACAAAATATTGTTCCCAGAACCAAGACTCTTACATTTGGTTCATACAACAATGGTCCAGTATGACCTTAAACTGCAACTTCGTCCAACATGACGTTAAACTGTGTTACCTTCAATGTCCGAGATGACATTAAACTATATTTTGTCCAAGATGACATTAAACTATATTGTGTCCTAGAAACATGACATTAAACTGTGTGGAACTTTCATCGTCCAACATGACGTTAAAATATAAAAAGTCTCCAGAATTGATATCCTCATATTGGTTCACCTTAGTCCTAGCTATAAGACTTTAAACTGTACAGCACCAGTTCGTCCTTGCTATATGACGTTAAACTATACAGCAATGGTCCAGTATGACTTTAAACTGCAACTTCGTCCCACACGACATTAAACTGTGAAAAATTTCCCTAAACCGTCCAGTATGACCTTAAACTGCATCATCCCTGGTCCATGTATATGACCATAAACTATTTGCAAATCCCTTGTGTCCAGCAAGATGTTAAACTGTGACGTCCTAAATTACATGACGCTAAACTGTATAAAAGTCCCTCACGTCCGGAAAGACGTTAAACTATATAATCTCAAAAGTCCAGTATGACATTAAACTGCACCATTCACGGTCCATGCATATGACCTTAAACTATTCACACCTTTGTCCGACATGACGTTAAAATGGTACACTCTTTTGTCCTTACTGCATGACATTAAACTGCACAGTCCCCCTTTCGTCCAAATATGACGTTAAACTATTTTATCCCCTTCGTCCTAACTACATGACGCTAAACTGTACAGAAAATCCTTGATAGGTCCTACATGACATTAAACTGTATTTTGTCCCTGCTACATGACACTAAACTGTGCAGCACCAATAGTCCTAACTGCAAGACTTTAAACTGCATAGTCCCCTTTTTTATGTCCTACATGACATTAAACTGTACATCGTTAAGGTTGTTATTACCTCTTGTTTCTCACACCGAGTATGACTCACGTGAGCTTAGAGCGAACATCAACCATAACACTCCCTTTGGGCCACTAACCATGTGTAAGTCCCAACAACATTTTTTATTAGATCATTGTACCCAAGAATAACTTGATCATTGATTCATTCTTTAATTGAACTACACGGACTTTGATCCTTGCCCTCCAGGCTGGGTATGTAGGCAACCTCCCAAGGTTCAAACCCAAAAACAATCTCTTCACATCGGTTCACCACCATCTCATATGATAATGATTTGTGAAACCACCCCTGGAATCAATATCTTTACATTGATTCACTTTCGTCCTTGTTATATGATGTTAAACTATACAACACTTTTGTCCGGTACGACAATAAACTACAATATTCTTTGATTTCCTCATTTGAGAAGGAACCATTATTAACATTGATTCTTTTTCAATCATGGTTTTCATTTTCAAAAGACTACGTACATACATGGTAATACCTAAACTTTTTATCTTAGGTTAAAACCATCATTGCACTAAAGTCCCCTTTCACCCTTCACATGTACGAACCAAATTTGTACAAAGGGTAGTTCTAGAACTACGTGGACTTGATTCCCATCCTTATGGGATACGTAGGAACATTCGAGTGTCCCTCGAATCCAGTCCCAAGTCTTTTGGGCCTAACCCCAAATTTCACTTTCAGTCCCTTGGCTGAAAAGTCTTCACGAAAACACACACTGTGTATTCATTATTATGGTCCGAATTATATGACCTTAAACTAAGATCACTCATACTTTCGTCCTGCACGACGTTAAACTGCATTTCAAGAACTACGTATGGCTTGATTCTCATTCTTATGAGATACGTAGTGAAGTCCAAGTTTCAATTCAGGACCCAGCCACAACATGATTATGGTTTTCATTGACCTATATATCTCTATATACATTGGACAATACCCGTCTTTATGTATTATAATCCTAACCTTAAATATTTTCAGATCTTCATAACCCTTTTCATGACTTCTAGTCACAAAAATGTCAAACTTCTGAGAATTCTTTTGCCTGACTATGCAGCACGTGCCCATAGGTGGCCTTGCATAAACAGTCCACATAACAGACTTGTCAGCTAAAAGATGCTATTTTATTTGACTATGCAGCCAATGCCCATAGGTGTCCCTGCATATTTCAACCCCCTAACGGGTTTTGTTAAATAATAGTAACTTCATTCTTGGGAAGAATGCCTCTTTTGTCCTTATTTGTCTTAAACGACAGTATGTAGGGATCCGCAAAAATAGCCATCCTTAACGTATTTGTCCCATATCCTTTTTCATGATCTGAAAGTATTCAAGTCTATGGTTTATTCTTCTTCCCTACGTTTGGGTCAGACCTTCATAGGAGTGATATTCATCCAGTTCTTCGATATTCTTGTTTGGAAATATCTTCTCCATATTCAAGTACCTCTTTCCATACAACAAACTCTATGCTTTAGAAAATTTGAATCTCCATAAAATTTCACTGGCTTTTAGCACTAGGAAAGTAAATTTCTGGGAGTTCTTTTGCCTGACTATGCAGCACGTGCCCATAGGTGGCCTTGCATAAACAGTCCACATAACAGACTTGTCAGCCAAAAGATGCTATTTTATTTGACTATGCAGCCAATGCCCATAGGTGGCCCTGCATATTTCAACCCCCTAACGGGTTTTGTTAAATAATAGTAACTTCATTCTTAGAAACTACTTCTTCTAATGCCTTTTAGCTCTTTTTTCATATCATTCCTCAGATTCAAATATTCTTAAGCCATAGTTTACATTTTTTCCCTCATACTTGAGTATGGTAAATATGTTTTCAGATAAATTGTCAAGGAATTGAATCCATTTTAATCCATTTTCGGTCAAAGCTATTTTGACCTTAAACATTAGCCACTTTATGTCCGGCGTGCATGACTTTAAACTGCCCACAAAAAAGACAAAGGAACTCTGAATAAAAGTCAAGTTCCAGCTCACTAAATATACATTTTTTGTATGATTTAGGTAATATTGAGCAGTTAAAAGGTTCAAAGTTTGTAGGGTTATTTGTAATAATCCTAGTAAAAATCAAACTATGATTACTAAGCCCATTGGCTTAAGTAAATTTGAAACAGGTAATGGAAGAATGCAGGTACAAATGATTGAAGACAAAAGTGTTTTTCATTGATACACAAGAGTTAGAAGGACATCCACAGACTGTAGTCTCTTCTTTTCTTTCAAGAATTACAAGAGGCTTTCAACATAACACTTCATTTGATTTACGACATCCCGATCTTCATTAGCAACCACCTAGAATTCATTCATTCAACTGGATACAATAAGAGATGCAGTGATACCAGCTCTTCTTGGAACAATTGTAAAAGGATGTTCTTGAGTGCGGTTTGAGAAAATTTTCTGCTGATCAAACAGTGACTCTGTTTCTATCCAAGAGACATGGAAGATGGATACGTGGATTTGAGAATGGAGCATTGGAAGTAAAGAGCCATTTGGAGAGAGTACTCTTTTCAGATATTGCTCTAATACCATGTTTGTCTTCTCTCCACCAACCGGCAGTGGAAAACATTTCAGCCCATGGGTTTTCCATTTTCATATCTGCAAGGGAATGACATGGAGGAAGAATTTGAAAGTTCACACCATTGTTGTTACTCTTAATGCACAGCATAACCGAAATAGAGAAGTAGCAGTGCAGCTGCATCTCAGGTGTATAATTGTTTGCATTTGGAACATTGACTCCTTGCAGATGACCATGAACACACAGAGACAGGTAGATGCTCTGTGGGAAATTAAGATGATATTTCTTCAAATACTTATCCAAATCTGGGAAAGTGATGTCGCAGATATCATAGTAATCATGGCCAATAATGTTCATCATGTCATCAATCCGCTTGCTAGCCAGTTCATCAGCCGTTTCAATTCCCTTGGGAACCACTGAATCTGCACAAAACATGAATAAACTAACTCTTAAATGGGTTTATTTTCATAAAATTTGTAAAGAAATTTGGAAAAATGGCTAAGGAATTTAAGTCGCGCAAGTCTAAAACATGGCGCGCAAGTATTCGTGTGTCGCGCTAGTTGTTGACGCGCAAGTATAAACCGCGCAAGTACAAATGCCTTTACAGTGGCGCGACATTAAGGAAAACACTAGAAAACAGAGCAACCTACGCGGTCAAGGTGACCTGCGCGGCGAGAGCTCGAGAAGGGATGAAGTCCGGAAATCCGGATACTTATACGGAGGTGAGGCCGTGTATTTATAGGCTCGGAAGCCTACTTGCGCGCCGCCCTCTGCGTACTGAAAACTTGCGCGCCTCCCTTTTCCTTTGGAAGGATTCGATTTCCTCAGAGTCAAATCCTCATTTCTCTCCGGATCCAACTCTGAGGGGGGACTTTTGTTGACGCTCCTTTCGTCACAGAATCTAAAGATCGGAAAAGGGAATATCTCAGCTGAAAGTGATTCATCCTTTGAAGAAAACATCAAAAATCGAAAAAGGCATGAACAAAGGATCAACAACAAATCCACCGCGCAAGTGATACCACTGCCGCGCAAGTATACTTGCGCGGCTACCTTGGTCGCGCAGGTGACTTGCGCGACCTAATTGGTAACCGCCTGGTAACCGCCCTGGGTCTTCTTTTGCCTATAAATAGACCCTGTGGGCCCCCCATTCGAGAGGATCTTTTTCCAGAAACTCGGATTGAAGCTCCCGACGCCCAAGTCTCTTCTCAAAGATTCCGGAACACTTCTAAGGTAATTTCTTACCTAGAACGGAAGATCTAAAGAGAAGAAGGAAGGCCTAAGTGTTGAAACTTATCAAACACTTGCGCGCCGACTTAATTCCTTCAATATAACTTGCGCGTCCCTTCTCTGGAAGAACCTCAAGAGGATTGTAAAGGGTTTTCTAAAGAGTCGCTCAAGCATTTCAATGCTGGTTGAAAATCGCGCAAGTACCACTCATGTCGCGCAAGTATACTTGCGCGACCAATACTTGCGCGCCGCCGCAGGACTTGCGCGCCTTTAAAGACTTGCGTGCCCCTATCTTTTTGGGTGCCCATCTTGCCTATTTTACCCCTCTTAAGCCATTTCACCTTTCCTATTCAAGATTCAGTCTTCAAGATACTCTTCAAAGCCATTTATGGCATGATTTCTTGATTTGACATCCTTGTCTGAAAGGAATTCTGTGAAATATCTCTCAAAGTCTAGTGATTTAAATATCTTTATGTCACCAAAGATTGAGAGTTCATTCATTCAACCTCATCCTTTAAAATGAGAGAATCCTTAACCTGGGTCTCCTTTTCAGGAATAATCCCCAGTTATAAAACCTTTGATCTGGGCATCCTCCTCAGGAGTAAGCCCCAAATCTTAATCCTTAACCTGGGTTTCCTTTTCAGGAATAAGACTCAGTCATAACCTTGGGCTTCCTTTTCAGGAATAAGCCCCAAGTCCCCTTGAAATTCTCTTAACCAGTCATAAATTACCTTTGATTTGGGTTTCCTTTTTTAGGAATAAAGCCCAATCATAAGTCCCCTCCTAACTTGGGCATCCTCCTTAGGAGTAAGCCCCAAGATTAGAGTATTCAAATCTCCATGAAGCACATATAACTTTATGGACCCTGTTCATGGATTTTCTCCCTAAAAGTAAATCCTAAACCTTCGTCTATCTGGGCAGACATCTATACATAAGCCCCAAAACAAATTCTTATGATTGCATCTTTTATGGCACAATTGTCTAAATTTTACCAATACCTATTGTTTCTCACACCGAGCATGACTCATGTGAGCTTAGAGTGTAAAAGTAATTATGACATTCATCTTTGAGCCATCAATCATAAACATCATACCCCATTCCTCGAACTACATGGGTTCTGATTCCTTTTCCAAAACAAAGGATACGTAGGTAGCCCATTTATGGGTTCGATCCCAACATTGAAATAATCTATGTCCTTCTGAATGACGATAAACTTCAAGTGCCCCACTGAGTGGCTTTAAAACCAGCCTGGTCATCAAAATGACCAAGAGACTTTTATATAAATGTTTTGAAGGATACCATTGACCAAGAATCTCTAAACAAATATAGATGATTCTATATTGATGAAGAACATCGAATACATATAAAAGATTCTCTAAATTTCTTGCATATTTAATCATTGATTGTTAAAACTAAAGGAAATCACATTTTATACTTGGTAATGTAATAAGGATTCACGAACATAACTTAAATCTATAAAGAGAGTCCCGAAGTAGACAATAATTCCCCTCAAAAAGGTGTGATGAGTCCGACCTCCCATCCTCTCGACCAATGCAAATTCCTAAGCTTCATTAGCCCACAAGCTAATGAGCGCCTACCTTTGGAAAGTAGGTCCAAACGGATGTGGAATCATTGGATGTTTCCGGTTCTACGAACAAACCCGTTAGAAACCGATTGGAACGTTTGAATCTCCCGTCCAGGAGGTCATCCCCGGATTCCGCGCGAAACAAACGTATATAAAGAAAGACAAGACTTGTGGTTGGAGTTTATGTTACAATCTATTTTATTTTAAATATTTCCAATATTAAATTTACATTTATGAAATTATATGATCCTTATAATTTAATCCCCATCTATTTTATTCTAATCTAGTTATTTATATATTTTTCATGTTTTTCTTACATTTTCCTCTCTTTGGTACTTAAAATGTTTGAGAATTTTTTTTTAAGAAAATTCAACCTTATTTATTCTTTTTTGGATTAGGAATACTTCTCATCCATTTAAATGTACTTGAAATTTTTTATGTATGTTTTTATCTAACATAAATGTTTAAGAAATGTTATTTTTACTAACCTTGACTTTATTTACAAATAATTAAAAGTAATATTTTTAAATATTTCTTGTATGACTCGTTTTTGACTTTTTAAAAAAGTATAAAAGGAATATATTATTTTAACTTATATAGAATGAATATATTTTCACATTATCATTTATTTTATTATTTATGAATCTTCCTTTACAAGTTTTCATTAATTTTGAAAGAAAAATATATTTCTATTGTTTTATAAATTTTCGATTTTCAAAGTCAGGAAATAAAAATGCTGTTTTACCATGTTTTCAAAGAATATATTTAATGCTTTTATAAAAGAGATTTTTCATCTATTTCAACATCATTTAAACATTTTTATACTCCAGAAAGGATGTGATTTTATGATACCATCCACTTTGTTTCTCAGGATGGTTTATGACGATGATGTTTTAAGGATGATTCTATGAAACTCCATAATTTCCCACAAGTTTATTATGTTATGATGAAATATTTATGAAATAGGTTTCTTTTACATGGGTTATAAAATGATGAATATTTTTATGATCTTATGGAATAATTATGTATTATTTTCATTATGTGTTGAATATGCCTCGAATTATATATCCCTTTAATTCATTTGGTTAATATTGATGCCTCAAGAGATAATATGAATTGGAATGAGGAGTGAAACCAGTATAGTAAGGGAATATGTCCACTATGATAGTCTTGGTAGTGAGCCTTGATTAAGGAAACGATGTAATGAGTAGTGAACCTAATATACTATGGGAATTTTCCCACTATAATAGTCTTGGAAATGATCCTTGACTAAGGAAATGATTTTCAATACTTATGTGTATGCCATAAACTTCGGTCTTATGCTTATGATATGTTCTCATATATAATTATTTATTATTGATGATAACACACTCTTATAACTCATGTATATTATTATGAAAAATCCCTATAACATGACTCGTGATTAAGGATATTTGACTGATTGGTTATGAATTTCATAATTTATGATCATGTTATGATACCCTTATACTTATATTATGTTCACTTATGATAATTGATTGATATCTCCTATGTCTACCCTTACTGAGCATACGAGATAAACCTTTATTATGTTTTAATTTCCCTAGGTTATGAAGAGAGGTATTAAGTAGGGTATTTCTAAGAAGGGTACTATGTGAGAAAAACATTTTAAGAGACATTGAATACATTTCATGAAATAAGTTGATTATGTATCTAATATCCAAAGACACTAAACTTTTATGGTTCTTGGGTGTGTATTATTATGAGATGTATTTCATATTCATCTAAAATGATGTAATATTTATTAATGTAATGGTTAATTTTCCTTAGTCGATGTTAGAGAATTTTTTATTTTTTTAGAGATTGGGATTATAAATATTTATTGAAAACCCTATGGATAAGTATCAATATTTGATAATATCCTGAAGTTTTGGTAAAATAGAGACTATGTGGTTTCCTAGAAATGAAATACCTATTTGGATACAAAAAAGTTGATGGATGCTTTGGTATATATTCCACTAGGGGTAATAAACTTGAAAATACTATTTGGGTATTATCTCGATCTTTTCATAGTTCATGAAAAAGAGTCCTAACTACACACCTAGTTTTTCAATCCCTAGGGATATGCTTTGATTAATTAAAATTACATTTATGAAACATTATAAAGAATTAGATGATAGATTCTATGAGAACATATGATAAATTGAAATTGATATATGATGAACCTAAATTGTCATAGGTTGATAAGAAGGTGTAAAAATACATATTTGGAATGAGTTTTATGATTATATGATTTCTCACTCTGATTAGTGGTGCCTGATACTCACACTATGTTTTTGGTCACAGATAACTTTTGGAACCATAAGTAATCATGTGAAAAATTAATGTGTCATCCAATGAAATGACCATACTCATGAGAAACTAAATGAAATAGGAGCTCGTGTAACTCCCCAAAATCCTAAAATAGAAACATTTTATTCGATAAAATATATGAAACTTGACACCAATATTTGAATAAAATATAGCACCACTATACTTTAACATATATTTATTCAATCTATTCAATAGATTTTGTTACATCCAACACTCATTTTAGCTTGCATTATACCCAACACCAAGTTTAAATGAAATGTAAAATATTATTAAAATATTATTATTTAACATAACAATTATAACCCAGCCGTTAAATTGGAGGGTATGAATTGGATTAAATAACATATTAAAATATACAGTTTACACATGTTTATTATCTATATAGTTATTATAAATAAAATAAAAATCATTTAAAAGAAAAAAAAATGTTTTTCCGAAAAACAATATTTATTCTAAAAGATGGTTTAATCACGCTTTGCGCACACAATTTAAAATTATTTTTTACAAATTTTAGAAAGTTTATTTTAAAAAATAAACACCATTTTTTAAATTTTATCACAAAAATTATCTTATGGAAAAGTTTTGGGATTTTTTTGAGAAGTTTGATTTTTGGATGAATAGTGAAAAATACTAAATTTTAATTTAAAACTACCTTTTTGTTTGAATATTTATAATGTTAAACTATATTTTTAATTGGTTTTAAAGTAACATTAGTAAAATTTTATATAAATTTTTAAAATTTATTTCATTTTAATCATTTTTATATTTAATTTAGATATAAAACCTTTATAAACTTTAGACATTTTCCCTTAAAAAACCCACTTTCTCATCACGTTTATGAGATTAATATTTAATTGAAATTTTCCACATATGTGAATTGAATTTTAAAAATGGATTAAATATTTGGAATAAGAATAATTTATAATTTCTAATAGTTTCAACCTAATTTTTTTTACCAAAATGAATAGTGAATGAAGTAAAAATTAATTATCACGGTTAAGGTAAAAATAGGTTAATGGGGGTTAAACTAAAAAGATAAGGATACAAATGGCATATAAACTTGTCTAAAAACTATTTTATGGAAATATTTAGATCATTACACATATAAGGTTCAATAATAGGCTATTTTTTACCATTGTGACATATGAGAAACTTGGGAGCACTCAATTATTTTAAAAAATACCAAGTGTGTCCTCTCCCCCACTTATAAAAAGCCACCCCCATCCTATATTATTCACACAATAAAACCTATTTGGTTCAGATAATACCTAAAAAATAATTCAATACTTCCATACCATTATCTTATAAGTCTTATTTTGTGCAAAAATTTAACTGTTGAAGGATTTAGTGCAAACCTGAGGAGGATACCTCAAGAAGAGGTAATGTTCTTCAATTAGTGTCTTTATCTTACTTCTTTATCCACCTCCTTAAATTTTTATTAAACTATTATTATATAATAAAATAAGTATATTTTATATATTGGGATGTTTTTATAATAATTTCATTACCTAAAATCATCTCCACTTCCATCAAATGGGTTACAAAATCATCATTTTTGTGTACGATGGACTACCGCCTCACGAACTGATGTCATTAGTTCATCCATTAAAACCTTTCATGGTTAGGTATTATGATGGATATAAAGTATATATATGATATTTATAAAATATTTATACCTATAAATTAATTATATCATATATATCTTTTACCTTCCATTCCTTAGGAGATACAATAACGTCGCTCGTGTATGCGACAGACTATCGCCTCGTGAAGCGATGCAATCATTCTTCACTAACACTTCACATGGAAGGTGATAAGTATTAAGTTAATGATTATATGTGATATAAATGAAATAATTATGATATTAATGAGATATTTTTCATTCTTTAATGATAATATATATCGTTTTATTTCTTTTTTTCACTCACATAATGATGATAACAACATTCATGTACAGGTGGACTACCAGCTTCACAAAGTAATGTGACTATCTTTTCATCAACAAACCATATAGATGATATATATAATTATATAATATGGTATATATGATATTATTATCATTATTTAAATATAAAAAATTACTTAAATTATTTTCATAATGATCGTTGAAAACTGAATTGTTACTCATGCGTACATACGACCTACCATCTCCATGATCATAACATACTTCATTTTTCATAACTATCATTAATTATTGGGTTTAAAAGTATAATTTATGTATAATTATTATAATTATTTCATGATTATTATTATTTATATGATTAAACTCTATAATATGTACAAGAAATGGATCTTTCAGGATGAAACATGCCTGAGAAAATAAGGTAATTAACACCCGAAGCAATGAAAATATTAAAATATTATTAATGGACAGGTGATAAGATGTTATAAAAAGATAATATATTATATTATAAATATTAATATGGTTATTTAATAATTTAATAACATGTTTAATAACATTGTAGATTAGGTTAAATATCTTTTAATCAAAAGGAAGCGTGAGGTAAGGAACTTCGTCTCAATTTACATTTCATTGAGACTTATTTGTTATTATTCACTAATTAAACTTTATGTGGTGTATATAATTCCATTTTTTACATTTAATATAATTATTAATGAATAATTATTGGTATTTTAAGTTTCACATTGAATAATTTCATCCAATGGTATTTGACTTGAAAGTTACCAAGTGGTAAAGTTATTGTACAATATCACTTTATTTTGTGATTGTTAACTTTCTATAGAAACAATCACTTTACTGTAATAATTTTTCATTAAACATTAAATTTATATTAAATATCCATATTATTGTATGATGTATATGATTATTTCCTAATTCGTATTCAATTTTTATATATGGCATTTTCTTTAAAAATTATTTGATTAATTGGGGAAATATTGATAAATTTGTATCCTTTACTCAATACAGATATTTAATGATATGTAATATTGATTCATGAATTAAATTTATTATTTTATATATGAGGAATTATTTGGACTTATAGTAATTGGTGGGTCCCAATATAATATATCCCCTCGATGCATCATTAGGAATCATGAGACAAATTAAGTTAGTCAAATTAAATGGGTTTATTCCTATAGTATTTAAACTATCATGTGAAAGGCCTCGATAGTAGAGGTATCATGATGCCTAATATCATGGAATACAATAATTAAGAATTTACATAATTAAAATTTTAGTTATTATTATCCATGATATTATCTCTATATGTATCTTATTTTCATTTTATTGATTAAATGACATGTGTTTTCAGTTATTTACCTTGTCATATTGATTATGCCTTATCTAGTTATTTAAATGGAATGTGTACTCATTTATTTACCTTTATATATGGATTATACTTATTTATTCATGATATATTACACTATAATTAACCCGTACTAAGTATTTGAGCTCACCATTATTTTTTTTCCTTCCCTAGTATATGAAGAAGAGATCTTTGAATGAGTTTTCAAGGATGCAATTATTTACTATTGATTTGTATTATGATTTATTTTATTTTCATAATATAAAATGGGTATCATGTATGTATTTGGTTTTCCAAAATTTGTAAACATTTTGGTCCTTTGGTATGAGATTACTTGTATCCATTCCAATTCAATAAAGTAAGACACCGTCTTTGGGCTATTGGGGTTGGGGTCGTTACAATTGGTATTAGATGAAGTTTAGTAGAAACATCGGGAACTATATTTTAAAAAAATAGATTTGGGAACATAACCCTATTATATAATTTTAGTAAAGGTATATAATAATATACTAATGTATTGTTAAGGTAGATATTATGTTGTTTTTCTTAGCAATACATCCATGTATGGATACAAAAAGTGGATGTGGTTTTGATACAGAGGTAACTAGGGGTAATAAATCTGAAAAGGGCACATTGGGCTAGACCTGATCATCACTTGGTGTACAATAATGGGCCTTACTGCACACCTATTTTTACACACTTGGGGTATATGATTTGGATAATTCATATTTTATTTACAAACCGTTATTACGTATTTGAAAGATATCCCTAAAGAAACCCTATTTATGATTATGAGATTAGATATGCCTAATTTTTTCAATTTATGTTAAGTATTTCACTAGTTTTGAGATTATACATTATGTTTCATAATTATATGATCTAATCTAGTCTATTCCATCATTTTGATATGTTTCCCATAAGAATGAATAGGAACCATATCAATGCATGTAGTCCAAAGAGTAGGAATGATTGTTTCTTTTATGGGTTTAAGACAATATTTCATAGGGAACTAGTCTTTAAAACATTATAATCATTTGATGGAATAATATCACGTGATAAAAAGACCAATAAATAATTCTAGAAGTATTATGGATTCATAGAGAAGCATGAGAACAAGAGGATGGCTGGGAAAAAGATAGATAAAGGAAATAAGAGAAAGAAGGATTTTCTTACATATGATAATTGTGGAAAGAAACACCCTCGTACTTGATTAAAAGGAATGATAATTTACTAAAATTTTGGAGATAAAGGATATTTTTATTATTATTGAAAATTCAATATTTTTTCCAATGAACAATGCTTATAATTTATGGAAATGAGGCACTGCACAAATAAATTCCCCAAGCATCAATGGAATATACCTTAGAATAAACTAAGGGATTAAGTTCAGGATTATGCTATTGATACAACCAAAGTTTAATTATTAATGTGAATCTACATTTGGATCTAAGATAGATATTGTAAAATTATTTTATTGATGATATTTTTCATGAACCGACCCAAGCTAAGGATCGAGCCGCAACTACGCCAAGCCCGCCTCCATAGGCAAAGGGGTAGCAATAAGCACCGAAGGCATAACTAAATCAGGGAGGCCATTTAATAATTACCTGTATGCACACACATGACCATCTTGATGAAAATGAGAAGAGGGAAAGAACAAAATATTAAAAAATTATATAAAGTAAACTAAGAATGTATGAACCTCTAGACAATACAAAAGTATAGTAGTGTAATCTAAGATGTAAAGGGAAAAAATACGCACCCAACTAGAAATGTGTCCCAACCTGATGGAAAAATCGAAAAGTAAATAGCTAAAAGAGAGCCTAGCTCCTAAATCCCACACTACAACCACTGTACATGGTCTAAGCACCCAGTGTCCCTAAGCTCCTCTGTAGTCACGATCGACCTGTCCGTTGTCTACAAAAGACATCATACATGCAAAAAAACCCACGAAGGGGTGAGTATAAACATACCCACTAGGATGCCCCAAAATCTAAAGGGGTATTAGTAAGAGATTCAATATAAGAGAAAGATATTTGATAGAACAAGGTAAAATGAAAGAGTAAAAATCAACCCACAAAAAGAGTAAAGGTAACCTTGTCCAAACACAAGGGGCTTAATACAGTGAGTAGATGAACTACTCATCAAGTATTTACTGCCTATAACAGGATAGTAGAATCATCCAACCATGAGAATCTAAACACATAAAGCATGTGGCATACCCCACACATATTTGTCTCTCCTGGAAGGAGAGTATCCATGCCCAAGGTGTAGATACAGAAGAATAATATATATATATATATATATATATATGCTCAGAAAAAGAAGCCTAAACTGAGAGATTAATGGGATCTCCATTTCATAGCTTAGGCCAGAAAGAAGAGTAGCCAACAGTTCCAAAAGTCCATTAACGATGCTCAACATCTCATGTATCAGTCCTAAAGTATCTATCGAATCCAAGCCAAGCCTTTCCATTATACTTCATAGTTGAGGGGTATAAAATCTAGGTAGAGGGCCCATTCCCAGGTATAAAAGGAGGGTTCCACTCTAAAGGTCGAGGACCCATGCCCAACCTAATTGGAGGGTTCCACTCTAGATCATCAAGGACCCATTCCCTACCCTACAAGAGGGTTTCACTCAGAAAGTTGAGGAACCATGCCCACCCTAGTTTTAGGGTTCCACTTCAGGTCATTGAAGACCCATGCCCTTCCCCATAGGAGGGTTCCACTCAGAAAAAAACCTCTAGTGATCTCACATGATCACGACTTCCATAAATAATAACCTAAAAAGGTGTAGTGCATGAAACATTCCACATCATGTCTCAAAGGACACAACCTAGGGAACCATCGCTTTCTACATGTAAACACACTTAGGATAGGCTACTCCCAACACAAAATCCGATTTCAAACGAAGGATATACGAGTGATCAAAGTTTTTTCAGAAGAGATCAAGTTGTACACAATGTGTGAGGGGACCCACACAACATGTGGTCCTGCTCCACTTCTGGGTTGTGTCCCTGGATAGCACACAACTCCATCCTATGTAGTAGTACAGTGCGTGTAGGTGGACTACACGAAATGTCCTGGCTAATAGGATTGAGGTCGTGTGCTACTCACCGAGTCTGTATACTGGAGTACACACCCATGTACCAGACCCTGTGTACCTCAAAAAGGGTTCCCGTCTGTGGGTCCCATCACACAGGTTTTTCAACCGGCGAAGCGGTACATGGTGTGAGAGAGAGAGATTACATGTCGTGTCATCCTTAAAATTTCCCAAACCCTATCCACCACTCTGGGGGGGGGGGGGGGGTCTACACATCATGAGTTCATCCTTGAACATGGTGTGTAGTAGGGTTTTTTTTGCAGAAATCTTAGATCTGCAATCCTCTGTTGAATCTAAAAATGATGCTTTGATTACAGCCTCCAATCTGCCTGAAAAGGATGGATCTAATCGAAAACATTGGATCTCAGTCATCATTCATTGGAAAACAACCATCAGAAGTCTGTCAAAGTTTGGTTGTCTATTATGCACACCTTCATGGATTGAATAGTTTATTTTAAGATCTTAAAATACCAAAAAAATCATCCATGCCTCGAAACAATCCTGAATATATGATTCGCTCATTGATTCACACCTGTTTTATCAATCCTCCACAAGTCTGGGGGTCCAATCGGGATCGGTACCTACCAGAAAAGTTGAACCTGGATCGCGGGGATCCAACTGGTGAAGAACATGAAGAAGATTGAGGAGAAAGGCACAAAAAAACGTTTTAAGTGAATTTTGGCCAAACATTCTTGGAAAATGATCAAGAATGGTGATATAGGGATTAGAAACCAAAAAATGAATTGAAAACTGATAGTCGGGGACATATAAAGGCCACAATTTAGGATGAAAATCGAATACCAATAATCGATCTACTCAAATATTTAATCAAAGGTGAAGAAACACCAAATGATGAGTCCTAACTTGATTATATATCTATAATTGATGAATAATGCGACTGCTAACAATTTGGGAGATTTTGCTGCATTTGCAGCATCCTGATTTACTCTGATCCGGTGTTCCATTGTCATTCGAGGAGATCTATCAACAATGGAGGGAAGAGTGGGTCAAGGGAGAAAACCATTATTATGAGATTACACTAGAAAATACCTTTCTCAGCATTTTGGATAAGATCAAGTGTAGTATCTGTTATTATTAGTTTAATATCTGATACGTGGCCAAATGATTCACTCGATATTAAATTAATTTTTTAATGGGGGTTTCAGCTGGTGGCTTGATACTGTTATTTATGTGTGTCGCCTTTGTGCAACACTACTGCAATGGCCCTACGTACCCGCCAAAGAAAAAAATATAACCCTAAAAAATTCTCTATAATGATATATTTATAAACAAATCATTTAGGTCAAAGTGATTTAATTATTTAATTCAATAATTAATTAATTCAATGAACATACCACTAATGAGAGAGGGATTTGAACACCATGTGCCATCCCATTTTATGTCATGGCTTGGGTAAAAACCATGTTACTGACTCAACCCATGCCTCATATTTCTGATCCAAACAACTATTTAAGAGTTATCCTATTTTATTTGAGGTATCATGTGTGAACAATATTAAACATATTTAATATTTTTATAAAATTAATATCGGGCACACGAGTCCTTGGAATCACATGCCGTATCAGCACCTAGCTCTAGAAATATATATAGAAATATTTAAAAGTACGAAAAGAAAAAAATGGGTCTCTACATTATTTTATCCTTCAATATTTTCATCCATGAAAAGAAAAACTAGGAAAAAAACTCAGGATATAGAGCTCGCACTTGGATCTCTCTATATCAGGAACTCTCATACATGTTTTCATGCTGCCACAACATGTGAACCAACGGAATGGTATGTCCACACAGGGTCCACTCCTGCCGATCCTCAAATAAAAATTGGTGTTCTGCAAAGGTAGATCCATCCTCTATGTCTAGCTCTCCCTAGTCGATGATGGGCATGGGGTCATGCACATATCACCTTAGTTGTGACACATGGATGATGTCGTGCATCCACTCTAGATGTGGGGGCAGGGAAAGGTGGTAAGAAATCTCTACAACCCTCTTCATGATCTTGAATGACCTGATGTATCTCAGGGATAACTTTCCTCCTTGACCAAACCTCTTCAATCCTCATCATGGGGAGACTCTAAGTAAAATGTGGTCTCCCTACTTTAACTCCAAGGGCCTACAAATATGATCTATGTAAGATTTGTGTTTTATATAGAATATCCTCATCCACTCATGGATGAACTATAATTTCTCTTTCATCACCCGCACCATCTTTGGGCCCATAAGAGATGACTCATGAATCTCAACATAGAACAAGGGTGACCTGAAGGGTCTCCCGTATAGGGCCTCAAAAGGTTCCAAGCCGATGGTAGAGTGGTAGATGTTATTGTATACAAACTCTAACAAGGGTAGGTGATCCTCCCAACTTTGGAAGAAGTAGAACAAGAACACCTTCAGTATATCCTCAAACACTTAGATAGTGTTCTTGATCTGCCCATCAATCTAGGGGTGAAAAGTTGTACTCATCTGCATTTGGGTACCAAATTCCACCTATATCCCTCTTCACAATCATGAAATAAACCATGTGTCACAACCAGATACAATCATCCAGGGCACCCCATGAAGGCTAACAATCTCCCATACATACAACTTCCCTAAACTCTCCACTGAACTCGACTCCTTGATATCAAGGAAGTGCACCGAAATTGTAAGTCAGTAAACTATCACCCAGATGGTGTTATGGTCCTTTGTTGTGTTTGGAATCTCTATGATGAAGTATATGGATATTCCATCCCATTTCCACTCTAGGATCTTAAGGGGATACAATAGACCTACCAGAACTTGGTGCTTAGCCTTCACCAGCTGACAAGCGAGGCACCAAGAAACGAACTCAGCTATGCTTTATCTCATGATGGGACACCAAAACTTTCTCTAAATATATCTATACATCTTCCCCACATTGGTATGTATATCTAGGTGAGAATTGTGTAAATCTCACATCACCTCCTCCCACAACATGATTGGAACCATTACTCACCCCTAGAACAAGATAAAACAATTCAATCCTTTAGAATATCCATTAGGTGCATGTCATGTGGATACCTGATCACCTAAGACCTCACAATCAATGTCTCCCTACTGAGACTCTCTCACATGATTAAGGAGTGAAGGAGTCAACAACATATACTATAGAAACGTTATACCCTTATGCTTCACTAGGATCATCTATAGGTAAGCTAACTACTCTGAATATTTCTACACTAGGAGCACCTAGGACATTCTGCTAAGGGAATCTGCTATAAATTTCCCCTTCCCTAGAGTATAGACTATATAAAATTCATAGTCCTATAGTAACTCCAACCAGCATCGCTGTCTTAGGTTCTAGTTTCTCTACGTGAAGACGTACCTAAGACTCTAGTGGTTTGAGTAAACCACAAAGCAATCCCATAGAAGGTATTGCCTCTACATCCACAGGGTGAAAATTACCAGTACTAGCTCTAATTAATGAGCCACATAGTTCTGGTCATGGGTTCTCAACTATCTTGACCCATATGTGATAATTTCTTCCCACTACATTAACACGTAGCCAATACTGGATCCAGAGACGTCAAAATAAACTACAATATATACACTTTCCTTTGGTAGTCTCAACACTGTAGAAGTCTTCAACCTCTTCCTCAAATCCTAAAATTCCCTTTGGTACTACTCAGATCAGGTAAGTGGCGACCATTTCCACATTATAGAAGTCAAAGGGGCTGTGATTTTGGAGAATTATTCCACAAAACTCTTATAGTACCATGCCAAACCAAGAAATCTCTACACCTATGATACATTCTTGGGTGGCTCCCAAGCAAGGACTGCATCGATCTTTGTTAGGTCCATGGATAAACTATGATAAAAAATGACATGACCAAGAAAGTGAACCTCATGTATCTAGAACTAGAACTTTGAGGTATTCCCATAAAGATGGTTCTCTCGAAGAAATTCTAGAACCATCCTCAAGAGATATGCATGATCCTACTCTGATGCAGATTAAACAAGTATATCCTTAATAAAGACAATAAAAAACTAGTCCAAATATGGAAGGAAAACATGGTTCATCAAATCCATAAACATTGCAGGGGAATTCTTCACACCAAAGTACATCACTAGGAACTCATAGTGTCTTTAGTGATATCATAATTCCAACTATGGAATATCAACCACGCAAACCCTCAACTGGTGGCAGACAGACCTGAGATAAATCTTCAAGAACCATATCACACCTCACAACTATTTAAAGAAGTAGTCAATACTTTGTAAGGGGTACTTGTTATTTATTGTGGCCTGGTTCTGGTGATGATAATCCACACAAAATCGTAAGCTTCCTTCCATATTTTACATGAATAATAGTGTAGATACCTAGATGAACATACTGGGTATGATAAAACCCTTATCACAAAGGTCCTCTAACTGTAACTGTAGCTCCTGGAGCTCTGTAGGGTCCATTCGATATGCTGTAGAAGATATTAGAGTAGTTACAATATGCAAGTCAATAAAAAATTCCATCTCCCACCTCAGTGGTAGTTCTAGAACATCATTTGGGAAGATATCCATGTAATTCTCCAAAACTGAAGGAATCCATATGATTGAAGAGCCTACTACACCAAGGGATATTCCTTCCAACTTATTGGAAATGGGCTGCAACCTCCTACTTATAGAACCCACTTTCTATGCCATAAGATCTCTCTTTCCAAAAAAGGAGAATCTCATCCCATCAGCATATAGGCATCTGAATTATCTGTAGTGATAGTCAATTTGGGCTCAAACCATGGAAAACCATTACATACCCATGATTATGTCTTAGGGTTCCATTGTAATTACCAAAAGTCCCCACTTCAACATCACTCCTCCAAGTGATAGTTTTTACTATAAGAAGACGAAAGACATTGAAGAAGAATTCCTTGTAGGAACCTCAAGATAAAGCTCATGGGATAACACCTCAACTGGGAGCTCCAGCTCTCACACCAGAAGTATGTAGATAAAGGAATGGCTGAAACCTGTGTCTACTAGCACTAAATAAATATCATAAAATACATAGATCATACCTCTTATCATCTCATGCACTACACGATCATAGACATCCAAAGTCTTCAGCTGTCTGCGGCCCAGACCGCCAGCTACCTAAGACTAACGTGTGTCGCCTGGGGGTGGTGGTGGAAGGATATCATAACGTCTTTTTCCACCTACAACTCCTCCTTCTCCTCTCCCAGCTCCACCTACCTAGGGACTACCTTGTCCACACCTAGGAGATCCCTGATCATAGCGCTACCTCTGTCGTGGTAGTCCATTAGCTATCTGTCGATGCTGCTCAGCACATTTGGTTAGGAAATGATGTTACATGAGACCTCACCTATCATAAGAAAAGAATCAACCCTCTTTGGGCTTCTCTATTCCTCTGTACTACCTCTGACCATGTGACTTATTCTGATCAGGGAAGTATCTCCTGCACCGAGATCCTGGTACCTTGCATCTACTAGCTACTATAGATGACTCATCTCTATGGTTCCCACGACTAGATCGAGATGTAAGGAATCCCTCTAATAGAAATTTATCTAACATCAGTTCTTTCTCCAACAACCCAATATAGGTGGGGATTCACAAGGTTATAAAGCTTTCCCATATCTCTATGTAGAGTCCCTTCTCAGAATTTTGTGCTTAGAAGTAGTCATCCGAGATAATGTCAAGAGAGTACATAGTAAGGTATATAAACCTTGATATGTACTAATACACTATCATCCCTCTCCACTACAACTCAAGAAGCTCCTAGATCTAGATTGAGTGCAAGAAGGAGTGGTAGTACTCCTCCCAGAATATCTGTTGGAAGTCATTCCACAAGAGATTAGACTCATCATGCATCTGAATAACATGGGTCCACTAATTCCCAGATTCCCCATGAAGAGGCTAGCTACTAGTGAAACCACATGATCTGTCAGGGTATGAATAAGATTGAATATATGGGCCACTAAATCTACCCAATCCTTTATTTCTTGAGGATCTGGCTCACTGTGGAACTCAACAGTCTTTGATGCTAGAACTCATGGAGTGCGCTAAGTCTATATACATCCCCATATTGCTCTATTAGGATGATCTGCTACTCAAAACGGGATGGCACTACTACCTTCCCACATAGAGTAATGGGATCGCGAGATGGACCCTGAACTGAGGCCACATTTCTCATAAGATCATTGTCAAAAACCAGAGTCGGTATCCTGGTTGGCTGTTGTCGTGGAGGCATCCTAAAAGTTATCAAGGAGTACTATGGTCAGATGAGAATATATATATTAACAATAATGGGGAGCTGACTCAAGAAGGACAGTCAAAGACTCAATCCTATATGATTCATGTACCATTAATACCGAAAAAAAATGTCTCAGTATGTTGAGTTGAAAAGAAGGAAGTCAAGATCCTAGTGAATGGATATGTAAGCCGCTAAAAATCACTGGGTTCCTTGGCCTAAGAGCTACACTCGAGATACCTTAACACTATTTCCATAAACCCAACCCAACCCTCCTATGGGGATACATTTAAATAATGTCCCAACGAATGTTTTTTCTCTGATACCAATCTGTCATGACCCGACCCAAGCTGGGGCTCGAGACGTAACTAACCCAAGCCCACCTCCATAGGCCAAGGGGTGGTGACAAGCACCGAAGGCATAACTAGGAGGCCTTTTCTTGAGTACCTGTACACACACACATGGAAATATCGATGCAAAAGTTCATAGGGAAAGAACAAAAGATGAAACACTAATATAGAGTAAACCAAGAATGCATGAACCTCTAGATAGTACAAAAGTACGATAGTGTAAAATGAGAACTAAAGGAAAAAATACATTCACAACAAGAAATGTGTCCTAACCTGATAGAAAAATGGAAAATTAAGTATCTAAAAGAGATCCTAGCTCCTGAATTCCAATATATGACCACCATACACGGTCTAAGCACCCAATATCCTAAACTCCTCTATAGTCACGATCAACCTATCCGTCATATTCATAATACATGATACATGTGGGAAAATCCCATTAAAGAATGAGTATAAGCATACCCAGTAGAACTCTCTAAAATATGAAGGGGGAGTATTCAGAGATATAATAGAATAGAAAAATAGTAGGTAACACAAGGTACAATGAAAGAGTACATCTCAAAATAAAGAGTGAAGGTAATATTTTCCAAACACAAGGGGTTCGACATGGTGAGTAGATGAAGTACTCATCATGTTTTTACTGCCTATAGTTGGATAGTAGACTCATCGAACCATGATAATATAAACATGGAAAACACGTGTCATACCCCATACGTCTTTTCCTCTCCTGGAAGAAGAGTATAAAAATACAAGGCGTGGATACCGAAATATATATATATATATATATACATATATATATATATATTATTAGTCAAAGAATCCCAAAATGAGAGAGTAATGAGATCACCATCTCACAGCTCGACCTAGAAAGAAGAGCATCCAACAGTTGAAAAAGTCCATCAATGATGATCAAAATCTCACGCATATTACCTAGAGTATCTATCAAAGTCATGATAATCCTTGTCACTATTATGCATAGTTGAGGGGTAAAAAGTATAGGTAGAGGACCCATAATCCAGTACAATAGGAGGGTTCTAATATGAAGGTTGAGGACCCATGCCCAATATAGCTAGAGGGTTCCACTATAGGTCATCAAGGACCCATGCCCTACCCCATATGAGGGTTCCACTCGAAAATTCAAGGACCCATGCCAAGCATAACAGGAGGGTTCCACTCTAGGCCATCGAGGAACCATGCCCCGCCCTGCAGGAGGGTTCCACTTGGAAAGAAACTTATGGTGATCTCACCGGATCACTATTTCCATTGAACATAACCTAAAAAGGTGTTGTGCCTAGAATATTCTATACCATATCTCTAAATCCACAGCCGAGGGAACCACTGCATTATATGCAAAAAAAATCACTTAGGATAGGCTGATCACAGGCCAAAATCCATGTTCAAATGAAGGATATACAAGTGATTAAAGTTTTATCAAAAGAGATCAAGGGGTACACGATGTGTGAGGGGACCCCAAAAACATGTGGTCCTGCTCCACTGCCTGGCCGTGTCCCTGGATGGAACACGGAACCATCCCATGTATTAGTATATTCCCTAAGGTGCACTACATGGCATGTACTGGCTAACCAGGATTGGAACCATGTGATACATGTTGTGTCCGTGTACCATAGTAGATGGCCATGTACCGAACCCCATGTACCTCCACACATATTCCTTTCCATGTGACCCATCACATGGGTTTTCCAACCAGAGAAGGGTTACAGGGTATGTGAGAGATTAAACCCTGTGTCGTCCTTAAAATTTCTATAATCCTAGCCACCACTGAGGGGGGGGGGGGGTACATGCTGTGTGTTCATCCTTGAACATGACATGTTGTTAGGATATTTGTAGAAATACCTAATCCTAAATCCAAGCTTGAATCTCCCATCACTTCTTTTATTCCGACCTCCAATCTTCCTGAAAAATATAGATCTAAATGGAAACATCAGATCTTGTCCATTGTTCACTAGAAAATGACTACCAGAAGTTCTTCGGGGTTTGGCTGTCAGTTTCACACACCTCCATGGTTTTAACAGTTTATTTCACAATCTTAAACTAACAAAACAAGAATCTATGCCTCATAATGATCCTATATCTATGGTTCACTCATCCATCTTTGACTGTTTCATCAATCCACCAAGAGTTTGGGGGTCCGATCGGGCTTGGTACCTCACAAAAAAGTCAAACCAAGACCACGATAATCAAATTAGTGAATAATGAAAAGAAGATTGGGGAGAAAGGAACCATAAAAAAGTTTTAAATGATCAATGGAAAAACGTTCTTGGACAATAATCAAGAACAGTGATCCAGAGATTAAAAACCAAATAAATTAATTGAAAACCAGTACTCGGGGACATGACATGGCTCCAATTGAGGAAACAGATTGAAGAAAAGCAGTCAATCTAGTCAAATATTTAATCAAAGATGTAAAAACACTAAATGAAGATTCCTACATAAATCATGGATTGATTGTTTATGAAGAATTCATCCGCCAATGATTAGGGAGACATCGCTGCATTCACTGCATCTTGATATGCTCTGATTCAGAGTTCTGTCATTGTTTGCGGAGATCCACCAACAGAGAAGGGATGGGAGCACTATGGGTGAAAACTATAATTGTGAGATAACCCTGAAAAATTCTCCATAATGATATATTTATAAGCATATCATTTAGGTTAAAGTGAATTAATTAATTAATTTTATAATTAATTAACTTATTTAATGTACCTCCAACGAGCAAGGGATCCAACATCTCGTTCCGACCCATTTTATGTTGTGCCTAGGGTAAACACCACATTTTGAACTCAATTGTGGCATTCAATTTCTAATCCGAACAACCATTTAAGATTTAACCCATTTTTTTCAGTTATCATGTTCATATAATATAAGATATATAAAATATTTTTATAAAATTAATTCTGGGAACACCAGGACTAATAATATCCCACCGTCTTGGCATATAGATTTGGAAAATATATATATAAGGATTTTAAAGTCTTACAAGTCCAAAATAGGGTCTCTAAAATATTCTCATCATATTTATTATAAAATATACAAGGACTGCACTAAAAAACTATTTCATTAAGGATTTGAGAGGATATGTTGAATAGTATCGATGAAAAAGACAAACTATTCAGTGGAAAGTTTAACTCACAAAACAAATTATTGAAGGAAATATAAACTTAATATATTCTTAATGTTGATATAATGATTTAGGGATGAAGAGATGATTGATATGGATAAAGTAAATTTGATTGTACTGACTACCTTGGAACTGATTAATTATTCATTGAAAAAGTTATTATTCTATCACTGATGGAGTTGACAAAATTTTTAGATTTAAGGAATAATCCAATAATTTGGGTGTTATTTAAGGAATAAGGAAGAATTCATGTTTTCAATATTTTTTATTGTAATTTAGGTTATTACCATGCTTCAAGAGAATACATGATGATGGAATTCTTATGTTTGGTATGTGACAATTAATAGTTACTTCATATTGTTGAGATATTAATAATAAGTTCATTTTGGAAATTCAGTGACCCTATTTATAAAGTTTTAGATCTTAATATTTTGTAAGTTCCATATGGTTAACCATTTATAAAATGGTTTAAGTAGAACTTTGGATGAGGTTATAGTGATTAATGTATTACTTAACTATATGGAAATTTATTCATATTAGATAACTTGTTTTAAGCATATTTGTTTTGGAAAATATTTAGAGATATATGTAAATACTTATCACTCTTTATGAAACTTATAATCCATTAAAAGTGAATTTTAGTGCTTTAGGCATAAAAAATTCATTTATGGATATTCATTTTTGGAGCAGGTGATGAATCAGAAATTGATCTAAGCATAACCAAAGGATGAAATTATGCTTATGAAATAGAATGAAATAAAGTAAGTTTATCTTCTCATGAATGTTTATCAACTTTAGAAAAAATGATCTTGAAATAAAATGTTATCCTATTAACGTAATTTCCATTGATATCAGTTACCTTTTCACACCAATTTGTCTTGTGGTTTTTTGTTCATTGACATTATCTCTATTTCCCACTTTATTGTGATAAATGATCTTTATCAATCTCTATTAATCCTTGGGAATTAGTGTTCTCTTTCATGTCCATGTTTTCATTTCTCACCTATTTTCTCCCAGTTGCAAAATTAGTCACGTGTTATTCCATATGAACTTCGTAATTACCTTGTCTCTTATTAAGATGATATTTTATTAAATTTTTCTACGATATGGGTTTTCAATAATTTTTTTTTCAAATATCAAACCCTTTATTACCAAGTTTAAGTTCAAATTTTAAGGAAAAAATATATTTAAAGTGTGGAGAATATAACACCCCAAAATACTAAAATAAGAACAATGTTTTTGATAGCGTATGTGACATGTGACACCAATATTAGAAGAAAATATAATACCCCAAAACTTTATGATATATTTATTCAATATACTCAATATCTTGTGTTACATGAAAAATTAGTTTAGCTTGTATTTTAGGCAACACCGAGTTTAAACAAAATGTTAAATATTATTAAAATATTATTATTATTTAACATAATAGTTATAACCTAGCCATTACATTTGAGGGTATGAATAGGATTAAATAACTTATGAAAATATATATTTTACCAAAATAACTTATGAAAATATATATTTTACCAAAATAACTACTTGGTTCTCCTTATGAACAAGGTGAAAATTCTAGTATAAGTGGAGAGAATTTGGGATCTTATTTTGGTAGGGGTTGGATGATACAATTGTCTTTAGTGGTGTAAATAAATGGGAGGACTGAGTGCCTTTTTATAGTGGAGGATGAGTGACATTCATGTAAATATAAAATGGTAAACACTATTGAGAGATCTTCCTTATATAATATACCTTCAATACTGAAATTAATTAGATAAATGAGTTTATATGATATAAATATTTCCATTAAATATGTTTTTTACTTGTTTCTAGGTCATTTTGTCCCTTAATTTTATGGTTTAGTCCTTTGTTAAGATTAATTTTACTTTAATCGTTGTAATTAATTTTAATCATTTTCACAAATATTTTTGGTAAAAAACTAAGTTGAATATAATATAAATTATAAATTATTCTTATTCAAAATATGGAATAAATTTTTCCAATTTCAAATCACATAAGTGGAATAAATTAATTTAAATTCAATCCCTCAGACGAGACAACAAATCGGGGTTTTAATGTAAAAATATTCAAAAGTTTGAATTGTTTTTAATTCCAATTTAAATGTGAAATTTATTAAAATGAAAAAAATTATATTAATTTATCTATAATTGATATAATTTAGATTTAAAACTAATTTAAAATATAATTTAACAATATAAATTATTTACATGAAAAAAAGTTTTCAATTAAAACTTAGTATTTTTCATTATTCATCAAAAAATAAAACTTCTCATAAAAAAACCAAAAAAATCACTATAAGATAATTTTTATGTTCCTATTTAAAAACTAAAGTTTATTTTTACATATAAAATTTATAAAAGTTCCAAAAATTGGATTTAAAATAGGTTTTTCATTAAAATTCAATAAATCTATCTTTAGAAAAATACAAAATTTAAGCATAAAAATGGATTTATTCTTATCTTATGCTTATAAAATCTATTGAATAAATATAGAAAATATTTTATTGAATATATAATATATATATTTCATCAATATCATTCAATAATAGTAATTAATTTAATTTATTAGGATAAAACACCTTTGTGAGCATACAAACATTTCCTTTATATTCAATTAGTTTTTATACTCATTTCCAATTAATTGGTAACCTATGAATTCATATTATATTTGGATAAAATAAATATTTTCATAAGTTAGTTAATACTATTCATAAACTCCTATTTAATGGCTACATTATATCTTATTATAATATTTTAATAATATATTATTTTTCGGTAAAACTCGATCTTTTGTTTAATGCAAGCTATCAAGGAAGCTTATTATTGCATGCGATGTAAGCTAATTTAGTATTGAATACATTGAAAGATATATAATATATAAAATTTATTTAATGTACTAAATATACCATAAAGTATTGAGAGGTTATGTTCCTTTCTATATTTGGTGTTGTGTGTCATACATGCTATAAAATACAATGTTCTTACATTATAATTTCGGGGTGTTACATTGTGGTTCCTTAGATCCAATAATTTATAAGAAATGGAAATGTACCACCAGAAAGATATTCTTAATTCTTTAGTGATTACACCTTTAGAAGGTTATTTTTTCTATGTATCATTTTGAAGGTTTAAAATATCAATCGTGGAATCTTATCAAGAATACAAGGTAAGAGGAGGAAATTAACTCCATGAATTGAAAAAGTTTTAAAAGGTATTTTTTAATAGTTATTTTCATTAATATATTGAAAATAAAATAGAGAGATAATTTATTGAATTGAATTAGGGGGATTATGAATTGATTAGTACCTATGAGGAAAATTCTACAATAATTTCAATGTATGCTTTTGGTTTTATCATCGACCCCTAATGAAAAGTTGATAGATTATTTAGTGGATTGAGACAAAGTATCCAAAATGAATTAGATATAAGTCACTTTTATAGATATGATTAAATCATTATATTTTTTCTCAATATATAAATAAATATTGGATACTCTCAATATTCTTATGGTTTTAGAGACAAGAATTGAAATATGTAATTTTGAGGAAATTATTGTAATAAGACCCATATAAGAAAGAAAATTAATCTTAATTCATGTCAAAAGCTTGGAAGGAAGCATAGGGAAATTTTCTCAAGGGTTATGGTAAATATTTTAAGTATATAAAATAAATAAATTGTTAAAATTAATGTAGAAGTGATTCAAAGAATTTAGATAATGAAATGTATGAAGAAAAAGATCAACTGAATGCGACACCAACACTCCAATGTTATAATTTCAAGGAGTAAGGAATTTATTACAATTAGTGCATGAATATAAGGTTTATTGATGAAAATCAATGTTTGATACATATTAATCTAAGATAAAAATATAAATCTCATGTGATCACAATTACTGAAGTGGGTTACGAGAATGAAGTGGTGAAAGGTACATCTTCCATCCACTCAAAAGATGTAAATGTCTTATTTGATTTCAAATCTACCCACTATTTTATATTTGAAAATTTTAATATGGGAATCACATCACCAACTCAATTATTATATGTTGAGTTTTTAATAAAAAATCCTAATGGTATGATGATCTCATCTCAAGTCTATAACTCATATCCAATTGATGTTTATGGGAATTTTCTTACTTAAAATATTTTTATTCACCCTCTAGTTTAATTTGATATTATTTTGGGCATGGATATAATTTATTTATATATTTTACATATCAAATTATGATAAGGGTAAGTCACATTTTATATTCTAAATCAACTTATGATTTCTAATTAGTGCGATGATGAATATGAACTTCTAATGAAAATTACTTCCATTATATGGGTCTTACTATCTATTAATGGGTTATATTTATATAAAATATACAAGGATAAACTTAACATTGGATATATGTCTATTTTTCAAGATTATGATAACGTGTTACCTAAATAATATCCTAGTCTTCCCATAAATAATGAAGTTGAGTTTTCAAGAGAAATCATACCCAATACTACACCTATTTCAAAGAATCAGTATAAAATTCCCCCAATTGAGTTGTAAGTAATTAAATAATCAACTATAAGAGAATCTATAAAATGGATTAATATGAATTAGTGTGTAACCATGGAGTGAAAATATTCTTTTTGTTAAGAATAAATATGGGCTAATGTAATGCCCTAACCCCAGTTACCCAGAGTCGGTGCATTATTACGTATCATTGGCATGATCACAAAAGATCAAGTCTCAAAATACTGATTAGTTCAGTAGCCTTGGAAATACTAGATACATTCATAAGTCTCAAATTAAATTATAAAATGAAAAACTACAACAAAATAGTCTCCATATGACACACTCATGTCCCTTATACTATCCCTACAAGTCAGTCATAATATAATTCTTCGCATCCTAGGAAAAATAAAACATAGAAAGGGGTGAGATTAGATGCTCAGTAAGGATAACAATATAGCATAAACTTTCATAAATAAGCATAAAAATTTAAGGCAATCTATAAAACTAAAACAAAATCCTTTTCAACATAAAATTCATCATTATATAGAAAATATAAATCAAAATAATTCCATTTACTTACTCACATGGATATTATACTAGTCGAATAATCACATGCAATATCAATATCCACTTTCATAATGATGGAATGAATAATGCCTGATTTCATAACCACATAGTCAAGGCCTTGTTCCAAGAATACAAATAAGATTTCATCAAGGCCTTGTTCCAAGACACTAGTTTGTCTCCTGAGACCTACTGATGCATCGATGAGCTATAGAAGGCTCCACCTGTCACTTACTAAGTCCAATGTATTCCCCATATGAAAAGGTTTAAACATAACATAAACATTCGTATTAAAACTAGCATATGAAATGTCAATAAATTATCCATAAACCATGAATGGTATAAAAATAACACATCTACAGTAAAAAATATCACAAAACCTTCAATACAATATGGATGTTTTGTATCATAATAAATCAACTTCAAATAAGCTTAAAATCCATCAAAATATGTTTTCATAGATGAAATCAAAACCTTTTTTATAGAAATATCTCTTTCTATTTTGAAATAATTTAAAAGTCATATAATTACAAAAGAAAACCTTTATTTTGAAAATATTATTATAATATTTTAAGGGAAGCTTCAATGATGTTATAATGGTGGAAAATAGCCGCACCCGCCATATGTTAAAACAACATTCTTACCTTAATTTTGTCGAAAAGGTCATAAAGTACCTTGTTTGGAAAACGATGGAAAGATTCATTTCAAACCATTTTTTAAAAATTAAAATAAGGGTATAAATTAATTTAACCTATACTCTAGTAAATAGTAAAAATGTTTGGGAATACATTTTTAAGAAACATGGATGTGGATGATAAAGTGGTCCCAGTAGATACTTACGTAAAAACAACCTTGGATAATAAAGAGATTGTGAAATTAACCCTTACCTTGTTCTTTTCCTTGGTCGAGGGTTGGTTAACCTCCTTTATAATGGTGAAATAATTGTTATTAATTTATACAAGAACCATATACATTAATATGATATCATATATGATCTTCTAATATTGCTTTGTTAATGATATTTCAGTAGTATCATCGTTTCAGGTGTTAACTGATTCATCTTCCTTTATATGCTTTGTTACGTAAGTAATGTTTGTTGTGGATATGATGTATCTTATTAATATTAAGAATGATATTAAGTATCTAAAAATTATATTTAATCATCAAATAAAAATAAGTCTTGAATAGATACGATGGGGAATGAATCTCATCACGTTCATGGAGACAGTAATCCGTACGTACGTACGAGCGACAATATCATTCTTTTGATATTAAAATAATATATAATTTGATGGTATATCATATATAAAGAATAATTATCATGTTATATTTATTATTTAAATCAATTATACATTATTATTATACCCATCCAAATAATAATGTATTGAATAACAACTACACCACGATGTGGAGACGGTAAGCCGTACATACGCCCGTATGGTGACATGTCATTAAAAGGATGGATAGAATAATGAATATAGTTGTACCATATTTAGAATAACATCACAGTATATAGAAGACACTGGATTTATTATTTTATAATGGAAAGTTCCCTTTTATATGAGGGGTGAGGGGCACCTTAGGAAAAGATTGAAATATTATTTTATAATAAACTTATTTTCGTTTTCAAATGGCTCAAAAATGATTTATTTCGAGGATAAGGTGGGTATGGGTAGAAAAACACACAACCAATAGGTTTTAGACAGGTTTGGTTCATTATATTAACCTTATCTTTTAGATTTAACACTTAGTTAATTAGTTTGACATTTACCATGTCTCTTTGTATTTTTATATTATATGGTTAATAAACATACTATAAACTTTCAATTGAACCTCAAGTGGTTCATTAATGACATATATAATATTATTTAAGACCTTTGGATGATCTTTAGATTGTTAGGAATAGAATATCAATTAATAATATAATATTTTTTTTAAAAACTCTTTTATGTCAATTCTGACACTATTTGCTATTTTGTTTTTGTAAAATTCATGAAAGCATTATTAATTAGAAAAAAATCATCTAATAAATCCTAACATGTCATATTAACCTAGAAAATTAGTGTAATTCATAAAAAGTCTTAAATTACATTTATTTGGATATTTATAATATCAATTATGTTAATATTTCATTAATTAGGTAATTACTGTATCATCATTGTATCATTAATAAATTAAATTATTTAATGTCTAAAAATTATAAATAAAATAAAATTATGTAGGAAATATTTTTTTATTTCTAATGAATATTTATAGTCAAATGTATCTTATGTGTAACCCTATATTAAAAATGGTTTAGTTATTAAACTTTGAATTTTACACTTTTAACTCTTCTTTGAATTAAATAATAATAAATGTCCAAATCTAATCCAAGTGGACCAAAGAGGTTCATATTTTATTCATAAGGGGTTTTTTGGTCGAATTATACTTATCCAATAGAATTAGGACATGTGTTAGGGTAATAATAATATCATTTTTACCCTTAATTACCCTATTTACTTTTAACTGTGGTAAATAAAAGTAAAACGTTACTATTCAAAAAAAATTATTTTCATCTTATGGAACCATATTTTACTTATGATATCAACCATGTCTCTCGGAATTTTTAAATTAAACTCACAGAAGTGGTAAAATTAAGTTTTATGTAAATTTTCAAATGCTCCTAGGAGGTGGGTAAAAGACGGTAAAAAGTTCAATAAAATTTTTATATATCTAAAATTATTATAAACTGACTCTAATAAATTAAATTGAACTTTGATAGGTATTATGTATCTATTTTGTCCTAAAATAAATTTAAATAAATAATTATATAAATAAAAATTCGGTTTTAAACTGTAACTCAGTGTTTTTCACTATTCATCAAAAATTGAATGTTTTTAGAAAAATACCAAAAATTAACCCTAAGATAATTTCAATATTCTGAATCCAAAAATGAAGTCCATTTTGAAATATAAAATTTATAAAATTTCAAAAAGTTGTTATTACTATTCATAACGGCTAATATTATTGGTTATGGTGTGTTAGAACTCAAATTTGCGTACAACACACGCTACTGCATTATTCCAAGAGAAACATACCATGGAATCTTGGGGTTTCACATTCTCTCTCCTTCAAATAATTTCGTCCTCGAAATTTCAAGAGTATTACAACGTAAAAATACTCGGGTGGTTCTTCATCATAAGTTCCTTGGGTTTCCACGTTGCCTCTTCCATCTTATGGTTTCTCCATAGAACTTTTACCAGACGAGTCATCTAGTTTCACAGCACTTGTTCTCTTGTATCAAGAATCTTGAAAGGCTCTTTGAAATAAGACATATTGGGTTCCATTTATAAATCCTCATAGGTGAGTACATGAGTTGGGCCAGACATGTATTTTCTCAACAGTGATACGTGGCACACATCGTGAACTTTGGAGAGACTTGGTGGCATTTCCAAATGGTAAGCTACAGCCCCAATTCATTTTAGAATTTCAAAAGGTATGATATACCTGGGACTCAATTTATCCTTCTTACCAAAACTTATAACACCCTTCCATGGATATACCTTCAATAAAACATGATCTCCTACATGAAATTCCAAATCCTTCCTTCAGTTATCAGCATATCTCTTCCGTCAACTTTGAGCTGCCTTGATGTGGTTTTGGATTACCTTTACATTTTCCATTGTTTCCTGCACAAGTTCTGGGCCTACGGGTTTTCTTTCACCAATATCATCTCAACAGGTTGGTGTGTGACATCTCTTTCCATATAACGCTTCATATAGTGCCATCTAAATACTTGAATGAAAGCTATTGTAATAATAAAATTCTACCAGAGGTAAATATTGATCCCACATACCTTGAAAGTCAAGTGATAATGATCACAACATGTCTTCTAAGGTTTGAATAGTCCATTATAATTGTCCATCAGTTTGGGGGTTGTAGGCAGTGCTCAAATGAAGTTCAGTATCCAGGGCATTCTGAAGACTTTTCCAGAATCTTGATGTAAAATGCGGATCACAATCAGAAACAATCGATAGGGGTACTCCATGAAGTCTCACATCTTCATTAATATATAGTCTTTCTAGACGTTCAAGTGTTAAATTTTCTCTTATAGCAAGAAAATGTGATGACTTGGTAAGATGATCAATAACGACCCATATTGCATCGTTCCTTCTAGGAGTCTTTGGTAGTCCCATTAAAAAGTCCATCGTAATATTATCCCATTTACCTCAGGTATGGGAATAGGTTGCATGACTCCTCCAGGCTACTGCCTTCCATCTTTCACTTGTGGACAAACCATACATCTTGACAAAAAATCATCAATCTCCCTCTTCATGTTGTCCCACAAAAAAATGTTCCTTCAAATCTCTATACATATTAGTGCTACCAGGGTGTATAGAGAAATTGGAACTATAAGCATCATATAACAATTCCCTTTTTAGATCAGGTATATCAGGGACACAAAGTCTCTTCCGAAATTTCAAAATTCCATCTTCACACACAAAGTCACTCAATCTCCCATCATTCTCAACTTTAATCTTCTTTTGATCTTCATCATCGGTCTAAGAACTATTTATCCTTTCCAGTAAAAATGGTTTGGAAACCATTTGAAAAAGTATTTATGTTTCACCTTCCATGGTGATTCCTATATCCATCATTACTAGATCCATGTATATAGGATCCTTTTCAACTCTCATATTGTTCAAAATTCCATGATCCTTTCTACTCAAAGCATCTTCAACCTTATTTGCCATCCCCGGGTGGTAGTGTATAGTGCAATAATAATCCTTTTGTAGTTCAATCCATATCCTTCGCCTCATGTCGAGTTCTTTCTGTGAAAAAATATACTTTAAACTATTGTGATCGGTATATATCTCACATTTTCACCGTAGAGATAGTGTCACCAAATCTTCAAAGCAAATATTACAGCTGCTAACTCAAGATCATGAGTAGGATAGTTTTTCTAATGAATTTTTAGCTACCATGATGCATATGCAATAACCCTATCATTCTGCATTAGGACACAACCAAACCCTTTCTTTGAAACATCACTATAAATAAAAAACCCATCATTCCCCGATGGTAGAGTCAATATAGGAGCATTGACTAATCTTCTCTTCAGTTCTTCAAAAAATTCTTCACACTCTTTTTTCCAAACAAATTTAACCCATTTTAGTTTGAACTTTGTTAATGGGTTATCCAACCAGGAAAAATTATGGACAAAACGTCAATAATAACCTGCTAAACCAATAAAACTACGTACCTCAGTGATACTCGTTGGTGCTGGACATTCTTGGATTGCCTTGGTCTTAGAAGGATCAACGGAGATTCCATCCTTAGCGATAATATGGACAAGAAAAGAAATATCCTGAAGCTAGAATTCACACTTGCTAAACTTTCTATATAATTCATGCCTTCTAAGAGTCTTCAGGATAATGCGCAAGTGATTTTCATGATCTTCGTAGCTTTTGGACTATACCAAGATATCATTAATAAATACCACTACAAAGTCATCAAGATATTCCTCGAAAACTCTATTCATTAGATTCATGAAGACAGAGGGTTCATTAGTCAGTCTAAAAGGCATTACTGTAAACTCATAATGCCCGTACTTGGTTTGAAATGCTGCCTTTGGAATGTCTTCCTTCTTCGCACACAACTGATGATATCTAGATGAAAGGTCAATCTTTGAAAAGTATTGAGCTCCATGTAGTTGGTCAAATAAATCATCAATGCGAGGTGGGGGATACTTGTTCTTTATTGTTATAACATTGATCTCCCTATATTCAATGCACAACCTCATAGATCCATCTTTTTTCTTAACAAAACGGATAGGGGCTCCCCATGGAGAAACACTAGGGTGAATAAATCCTTTATTACTAAATTACTCTAGTTATTTCTTTAGTTCCACTAATTCCACAGTGTCCATTCTATAAGGGGTCTTCGATATGGGCCTTGAACCAGGAATTAAATCAATGGAAAACTCAATTTCTCATTCTGGAGGATGTCCAGGTAAATCCTATGGAAACACATCAAAATATTCTTGCACAATAGGTACATCCTCTATTTGAAAATTCATTTCCTCACCCATAGTTATTTCATTATCTTCCTCCCCAATAATTGAATTTAGTTGAGTTACTGGGGGTGGATCTAGATAAGAATTAGGTGGTGATGTTTCTTCTCTAAATATAAGGTACTCTCTATCATCATAAAAAATTGTAACCTCCTTCTTCTTACAATAAATTTTCGCATCATGGTCCGAAATCCAATCCATACCGAGGATTATATCAAATTCAATCATGGGTATGACGATGAGATCAGAAGATAAAGAACATTTATATGCCCTAATGGGGACCGATTCACAAAACTTTGTTGCAATGATACTTCCCTTATGAGTTTTGACCGACAAATACCTTGTTAAATCAAATTGGAAATATCTAACTTTCTTAGCAAACTGGGAAGATATGAAACAATGCGATGGTCCAGAATCAAATAAATCATTTTCTAAACTTAAAGAAACCATTAAATTACCCGCCACCATGTCTTTCAGAGCATCAAACTTAGCAGTAGTGATAGCATAAGCTTGGCCTTTATCCCTTGGCCTTTTCTGAGGTATGTTCCCCTGACGATTAGTATATTCATTTGCATAATTCCCCCTTTCTCTAAAATTGTAGCTTTCAAAATCGACAACCTCTTTCTTCCCCTTGCAATCATGAGCATGGTGGCCTTTTTCACCACACATGTAATAGACTCCCATTCCCTTCAGGAAAGTACCAGGGTGTTTCTTCCCACATTTATTGTAGGATGGATATTCAACTTTTCCCTTATTCCCCTTATTTCTATTTCTAGAGGGTTCATCAGATCTCTTCTTCTATTGCTTTTCTTTAAAGTCGTAAGACATAGAGAATTATTTTTATGTCTTGATAGCACATGAGACAATATCTTCGTATGAAGAGAAGGATTGTGAGACTAATGCTTGACGGAGAAACAGTTTTAACCCATCAAAGAAATGATCAATCTTACTTCTTGGGTTACGTATATAATCTACAACATGCCTCACTAACCTTGTAAAGTTAGCTTCGTACTTTGCGACATTCTCATCCTCCTTTTTCCTCAGACTCATAAATTGTCTTTCCATATCCGCTCGATGGTCACGAGGAAAGTATTTTTCTAAGAAAATTTCTTTAAACTTCCTCCATTCCATATTTGATACTTCATCATCTTCCTTTGTGTTTTGAATCAATGACCACCATTGATCAGCATCTCCAGTGAGGCGGTAAACTGCCATGAAGACTTTTTCACTTTCGCTACTCCGCAAGGCGTGGAATATTTTCTCTAAGGAATTTATCCATTTCTCGGCTACTAGTGTATTTGTACCCCCATTTAATATTGGTGGTTGTTGCCTCATGAAGTGATCTAACATTGATCCTCCACACTGCGGATCAAGGTGCTCTATACGGGTAAGGTAATTATTCATAACCTGAGTGAGTTGTCCCAATATGGTGATAAGATGATCAGAACCAGTTGTTTCACCAGCTCCACTATAATTATCTTTATTAGGAGGGAAATCCCTATATGGATTACGTGCGTTGATACAATTTCCATTCCTTCCACTAGGCTCCATTTCTAAACAATGGCATAAACTAGAATAGTTTATGAATCGAAATACATAATTCCAAACTTGTAAAACACTTAACATAAACTGAACAGTTTATGAATATAATCCAAAATCATAAAAATGTTTTCTTTGAGTAAGTATATGCTTAAAAACCCTTCATAATTATTTTTAAAGAAAATGAGAATTATCATAAGCATAACCCCTGAGAGTGTCGTAACCAAGAGTGAAACAAGGACTTTTGTCCTTCACCAGTTCCAGGATATGATGTATATTATTAATATTCATAATTATATTAAGTCTTTAAAAATTATTTTTAATCATCTAATGAAAATTAGGCTTGAATGGATACGATGGGGAATGAATCTTATCACGTTCATGGAGATGGTAATCCGTACATACACACAAGTGACAATATCATTCTTTTGATATTAAAATAATATATAATTGGATGGTATATCATATATAAAGAATAATTATCATGATATATTTATTATTTATATCAATTATACATCATTATTATACTCATCCAAATAATAATGTATTGAATAACAACTACACCACGACGTGGAGACGGTAAGCCGTACATACGCACGTATGGTGACATGTCATTCAAAGGAAGGATAAAATAATTAATATGGTTGTACCATATTTTTAACAACACCACAGTATATAAAAGATATTGGAGTTATTATTTTAGAATGGAAACAACAAAGAAAGAGGAAGTGGAAGAAGAAAGGAACTTGAAAGAGGTGATGAAATATTTACCTCTTCTTCGGGTTCTTCCTTTTGATTTGATTAAAAGGGCTCCATAGGTTGGATTTATGACTAAAGGAAGGCCTCTAGGATTAAGGTAGGACAGTTGAGAGGGTATTTGGGTAGGGGTTTCCCGAGACAAAATTCTTTGAAGGTGTGAATTTGAGGGAAGGGGAAGTGCCCTTTTATAAGAGGGGTGAGAGGCACCTTATGAAATGATTGAAATATTATTTTATAATAAAATCATTTTCAGTTTCTAATGCCTCCAAAATGATTTATTTAGAGGATATAGTGGTGATGGTTCGAAAACCACCCAACTAATAGGTTTTAGAAAATTTTTGGTCACTATATTAACCTTATCTTTTAGATTTAACTCTTAGTTAATTAGTTTGACATTTACCATGTCTCTTTGTATTTTTATATTATATGGTTAATAAACTTACTATAAACTTACAAGTTAACCTCAAGAGGTTAATTAATGATATATATAATATTATTTAAGACATTTGGATGAACCTTAGTTTTTTAGGAATAGAATATCAATTAATAATATAATATGTTTTTTAAAAACTCTTTTATGTCAATTTTGACACTATTTTCTATTTTGTTTTTTTAAAATTCATAACAGCATTATTAATTAGAATAAAATTCCTTTAATCAACCCTAATATGTAATATTAACCTATAAAATTATTTTAATTTATAAAAAGTCTTAAATTACATTTATTTGGATATTTATAATATCAATTATTTTAATTTTTCATTAATAAGGTAATTTCTGCATCATCATTGTGTCATAAATAAATTAAATTATTTAATGTCTAAAAATTATAAATAAAATACCATTATGTAGGAAATATTTTTATCTTTATAATGAATATTTATATTCGAATTTATCTTATGTTTAACCCTATATTAAAAATACTTTTGTTATTAAACTTTGAATTTAACACTTTTTACTCTTCTTTGAATTAAATAATAATAAATGTCCTAATCTAATCCAAGTGGACCAAAGAGGTTTATATTTTATTACTAATTCTGTTTTTGGTCGAATTATACTTATACAATAGAATTAGGACATGTGTTAGGGTAATAATAATATCATTTTTACCCTTAATTACCCTATTTACTTTTAACTGTGGTAAATAAAAGTAAAAAGTTACTATTCACCAAAAATTATTTTCATCTTATTGAATCAAATTTTACTTAATGATATGAACTGTGTCTCTCGGATGTTTGAAATTCAAATCATAGAAGCGTTAAAATTATGTTTTATGTAAATTTGCAAATGCTCCTAGGAGGTGGGTAAAAGACAGTAAAAAATTCAATAAAATTTTTATATATATAAAATTATTATAAATTGACTCCAATGAATTAAATTAAACTTATATAGGTATTATATATCTATTTTTACCTAAAATAAATTTAAATAAATAATTATTTAAATAAAAATTTGGTTTTAAACTATAACTCAGTGTTTTCACTAGTCATCAAAAATAGAAAGTTTTCAGAAAAATACAAAAAATTCACCCTAAGATAATTTCTATATTCCGAATCCAAAAATGAAGTCCATTTTGAAATATAAAATTTATAAAATTTCAAAAAGTGGGTATTACTATTCATAACTACTAGTTTAATTGGTTGTGGTGCGTTAGAACTCGAAGCTGCGAACAACACACGCTACTGCATTATTCATAGAGAAGTATACCGTGGAATCTTGGGGTGTTACAGTTAACACATATTTAAATTGATTATCGATAAATTAAAAAGATCACTATCATGGAAAAGTTTCCTTTACTCTATATTGATGACTAATTTGATCAATTTTGTGAATTTCAATAATTTTTAAAGATTGAACATAATTTTGGATATCATAAATTAATGGTCAAGAATGAGGATATACCCAATACAACATTTTATATGATGTATGGTCATTATGAATTTTTAGAGATTCCATTTAGACTTACCAATTCCCCCACTATCTTCATGGATCTAATTAATATATTATTTAGAGATTACATTATTTAGTTTATGGTTGTGTTTATAGATGACATTCTTATATATTCAAAGAAAAAGGATAAGCTTGAATATTATTTTAGGATTGTGTAGAAGACCCTATTTTAGGATAATATATATTCCAAATTTACCAAGTGTGAATTTTGGATATAAAACATTTAATTCTAAGGTTATATAATATCATGTGTGGGTATATCATTTGATCCTTAAAAGATACAAGTTATTTAGTAACGACTCAATCCAACCATAGTGATCGAGATACATAGTTTTCTTGGTTTGGATGGATACTAGTGACATTTTGTGAGAGATTTATCTGGGATATCTAATCCAATAACCAAGTTTACATGGAAGGGTTCCAAGTTTATTTGGATATATTAATGTGATGAAAATTCCAAGGAGTTAATAAGAAGATTTTTCAGTGAACCTGTACTCACACTGAACTGCAATAGGGAAGGGTTTTTTTATCTATAGTAATGTATCAAAAAATGGTTGAGGATGTGTTATTATGTAGAATGTAATGGTAATAATGTATGCCTAATTCCAATTGAAGATCGAAGAGAAAAATTACCCAACTCATGATTTAGAGCTAGCAAAAATAATTTTTCATTGAAGTATGGAGGCATTATCTATATGATTAAATGTGTGATATATACACTGATTATAGTATATATTCATATATAAATAGTTGAATATGAACAAAAATATATGGTTATATTTGATTAAATATTATGACTGATCAATCCACTAGCACCCTAAGAAGGTGAAAAAGTTTAATAATTCTAAGATTTGGAAGGACCATACTATTTTGTACATGATGAGGATTGAAAGAGATCAAATACTTATGGATTTATAGAAGATAGATATTGAAATGATGATAAAAGGGATAGGTACAATATTTATTAGATTAATATTCTACCATCTATCTATGTGAGGATTAAATAGGTGTAGAAAGAGAATGTGGAACTAAAAAATATGGTGAGGGATATTCTTGAGTTCAACCATTACTGTGATGGAATGATAAAGTTTAATAATCATGTATGCGTTCATTTAAATACTATAATTGAAGAATGGGTTATTGGATAAAGATCATAATTCATCATTATCTATTCATTCTAAAAGTATAAAGATGTATAGAGATATAAAAGAGTATTTATAGCGAGACAACACGAAAAGGGATATTTTATATTATATACCTTGATGCCTGGTATTTCATCAAGTTAAGGTTTAATTTTAAAAGTATAAGGGGATGTTATAACCATTGACCATACTATAACGGAAATGATAAAAAATCACCATGGATTTCGTCATCAGACTCCCCAAGACATCTATAGGCCATAACACATTTTTAGTTGTAGTATATCACCTTATGAAGTCAGCACATCTTATTTATATTAGATAATATTTCTCTCTTGATCATATTTCTAGGATATAAATTAAGTAATTGTTAAGGTTTCTTGGAGTACCACATTCTATTGTTTTTTATCAAGATTTAAGGTTTAACTTGAAGTTATAGAGAATTATTATGTAATATTTGAATACAAGGTTGAAATTTAGTACTACATACCATCCTAAGATATATGGATAGTCTAAGAGGAAAATTCAGACCCAATAAGATATGGTGAGAGATTATTATATATATTTAAAATGTGGTTTGGATCAATAATTTCATATAGTTGAATTTCCCCCCAATAATATATTTTACTTGAGCATTCAAATGAATCCTTATGAAGCCTTATATTGTAGTATGTGAATAAATTCAATGTGTTGGGTTTAAGTTGGATAAATAAACCAAATATGACCTAAGATAGCAGAAGAAATTACATAAAATGTTAGATCTATTCAATAACACATCAGGTAAACTCAAAGTCGATATAAGAGTTATGCTAACAATCATCTATGAGATCTGTAGTTTAAAGTTAGTAATAAGGTATTACTATGAATGTATCATTGGAATAAGGTTATGTGATTAGAAAAAAAGTGAAAGTTGAGCCTTAGAAATATCATCCCCTTCTAAATTCTTGATTGTATCAGGATGGTTTCTTATCTCTGTCCACTTCCATTGAATATCTATCAAGTTCGTGATGAGTTCCATGTATTGATTTTAAGGATGTACCTACATGATACTTCATATATAGTTAATTCACCAATTTTTCTACTAAATAATGACATTTATTATGAGGAAAAACTAGTGGAGATTATGGATCAAATAGAGAGAGTTCTGCGGATCAAGACCACTCACTTGGTCAATTGTTTTTGTAGAGAATCCATAAATTTGAGTAAATTATGTAGGAAACTAAGGATGTGATGAGGCATAAGTATTCTCATTTGTTTTTATCATAGTAATATAATTTCTAGGGTGAATATATTATAATTGGTGTATAATGTAACACTTCAAGAATTTATAATATATTTTTTATTTTTTATTTTTTTTCAAAGTGTTCAATAGCTTACTTTATACACAACACTAAATTTAAACAAATCGTGACTGAAATATTATATTATATATTACTTAGTAATTGGATTGGAGGTATGAATATGACTAACCAAATTATGTAATATATGAATTAAATATTTCCTTAATAAAAATTTATTGAAAAGTGCCAAGGAAAATGAGTACTCAATTTGAAATGTTAAGAATAAAATCATTTAATATTAAAGTATCTATTTTTCAAGATATTGTATTTTTATATAATTTTTTTATGACGATCAAAAATTAAAATTTAATTTGATGAAATATATTGGTAATGAATGAATAATAATTCATACATTGGTTATCAATTTAATATAAATAACGATATAATCAGTTGAAGGTAAAAATGGATGTTTTTTTAGAAAAATGTTTTTAAGTGAACTATGTATTTCTATTTTAATAAATTAAAATAATATATATTTATGAATTATATTAATTTGTAGATTATACATTCAAAAAAATAAATTTATATTCATATAATTATGATTATTATGAAAATAATTATAATAAGATCATTTGTTTCTTGGAAAATGCATTTGTCTAAAAATTGTTTTCATCACGATTTATGAGTTTATTTTTTAATTAATTTCTACCACCTATAGGAATTTTATTTGATAAAATGTTTTCCATATTTTAAATCATTATATAAAAATGTGGTAAATAGTTCAATTTCAATTTTTTCCATAATGAATAGTACTGAGATAAAATTCATTACTACCGTAAAGGTAAAATGGGTTAACAAGGGATTAAACTAAATAGATAAGAATTAAAATAACAAAAAAACATGTATCAATACTATTATTTTATTATATTTATAACCTATATCATTTTTTATTCAAAATTGAACCAATTTGGAGGCACATGTCCATTAAATTGGCCTTATATTATTTTAAATCTTAGAATAATTACAAGTGTGCCACTCCTCTCACTTGTAAAATGAAACCTCTTATCCTCTCTTATTAACGCCCTCTTGATCCACTTATATTGACAAAAAATATACCTAAAAATATTATAAACTTCCCTATACACGTTCTAGACATACTGTTATTCTTAAAATACCAAACCAAGAGTCCTTAATAATAGATCCAAATGGGGGTTGTCAAAGAAGAGGAGGTTTGAACACACATGAAGCAAGACACGACTTGAGGTAAGGGTTTATGTTAGAATATATTTTATTTTTAGGATTTTCTATGTTAAATTTAAATTTTGGGAAATTATATGATCATTATATTTTAAACCCCACATATTTTCTTCTCTTATATTTATTTATGCATTTTCATGTCTTCATTACATTTTTATCTCTTTGGTACTTAAAATGAATAAGAAAATGTTTTTAAGAAAAATAAACCTTATTTATTAATTTTTGGGGTGGGAAGCTTTTTTCTCTATGTAACTATTAGTGAAAATGTTATATATATCTTTTTATATTTACTTAAATGTTTTAGAAATGTTATTTTTTTATTTCCTTTGAATTTATTTACTAATGATTATGAAGTATCATTTCAAATGTTTTTCGTATGACTCAATTTTAACCTTTATCAAAAGTATGATAAGAATTTTTTCTTTTAAAATATAAAACACCAATAAATTTTACTAATTTTATGTCATTTTATTTTTATTATAGTTTCCATTACAAGTTTTTATGGTTTTTTAGAGAAAAATATATTTCCATTATTTGGTAAATTTTCAGTTTTAAAAGTCACCAAAAGAAATGGATATTTTAACATGTTTTCAAATAATACTTTTAATTCTTTTAAAAAAGTTAATTTTCATATATATCAAAATATTTTAAGGATTTTTATAATTCATTAGGGATATGATTTTATGAAACCATTAACTTTATTTCTTTTGATAGATTATGATGATGATGTTTTAAGGATGATTATATAAAACCCATTACTTTCCTTTAAGTTAACTAAGTTATGATGATATGTTTATAAAAACCATTTATTTTACATGGAATATGATATTATAAATGTTTTTATCATATTATGGTACAATTATATATGGTTTTCATTACGTTATAGGTTGGACTAAAATTATATATCCCTCCAATGCATTGGGTAAATATTGATGTATCAGGAGATAATCTAAATTGGAATAAGGAGTGAACCTAGTCTAGTAAGGGACTCTATCCACTATGATAGTCTTAGCAGTGATCCTTGACTATGGAAATAATGGAATAGGAAGTGAATTCAATTAATTATGGGAATTTTTCTACTTTGATAGTCTTATTAGTGATCCTTAACTAAGGAAATGATTTTCTATGTTTTTATGTATGACAAAAAATTATGTATTATACTTATAATATGTTCTCATGCCTCATGATTGATTATTAATGATTCCAAAGTCTTATGAATTATTTCTATTATTATGAAAAAAATTATTCTATTACTCATAACTAATGATCCTTGACCGATTGGGCATGAATTTCATAAGTTATCATCATGTTATCATACCCTTATTCTTATATTATTCTCATATACAATCTTTGATTGATATCTCCTATGTTTTCCCTTACTGGGCATCTGAGCTCAAAATTTCTTATGTTTTTATTTCCCCAAGCTATAAATAAATTATTAAATAGGTATTTTCTAAGAAAGTCAATATATGAGAAGAAATTTGTGGGATATGTTGATGTTCTTTCATGAAATAAGTTGATTATGTATTTATTATCCAAAGAAACTAGACCTTTATATTTTTGGGGTATGTATTATTATGAGATGTATTGAATATTCATCTAAAATTATGTAATATTTATTTATATAATTCTTGGGTATCCTAAAGTTATTGGAAGTAGAATGCTCATATGGGACTCCTATTAGGTGTAAGCCTGAACCTATATTCCAAGGGTATCCCATGAATAAGACCCATATTTTCCCCATGAGGTCATATTCCCCATGTATACAATAACCATTATATCCAAACATCAATAAATAAGAAGTAGATTCTTATATGGGCCTCCTATTAGTTATAATACCTAACCTATATTCTAAGGGTTTCCCATGCATAATCCTCAAATTATTTCCCATGATTCCATATTTTTCATGGGTCCAGTAATTATTATATACAACTATTAATAGATAGGAATCATATACTTATGTGGTCCTCATTTGGGCTGTTTGATAACTTTTCACACTCATGGGGTCTAGGGAACCCTACCACTGTATCTAAGTTGAATGAGAAGTCATTCTGTATCGAGCTCACTTCCCAACAGGACTTCAACAAGGACTAGGCATCGTGTCCTAGATCCTTCAATAGGTGGTAGTTCTTTCTCCCACACTAGTTGATGGAAGTACACTAAGGCCAAGAAACCCCTTTCTTGGTGGTGTTGGTGAATCTCCTTTCTCTCTCTCTGCCTTTCTACAACTTAGCTTTCTTGGAGAAAATTGGGGGCTTACTTGGTGAGTTCTTGTGCATGGATGACCACTCCTTACGTCTCTGAGATTCATCATAAGATTGGATCCAAATCACCATTAATTATTATGCTCTTACTCCATAATAGATATTTTCAAAGTTGAAGGGTGAGAAAAATTGAGGCAACCCTTGATCTATCCCTCGACACCATGCTATTTTCCGGCCTGTCACCTCTATAGGCATTGATTGATAACGTACAGAAGGCAGGCATCCTATAATCCATCAATGCATTAGGAGACCACCCTAGTTAGAGAATTTAATTAATCATTGGATTTTTGGGATATTCATCTAGCTATCCCCATGTATTGGTTCCTAGTGAGGAGGGAGGAGACTCCTTAGACCCAAATTTAGATGTTTTCCCTCTCTCTTTATCCTCATATCAGCAGGTGTCTGCTCCCTCGGTATGCATGGAGCTTGTTCCATTTATCACAAGGCTTGCTTTTCCTCCCATGGACGTAGATAATCCGTTAAACTCCTCTCATCATTACAGAGTATAACACATGTGGAAAGAGTTTCGTTGTACAAATTCTCACCACCACTCCTCTTCCCCCAGGGAACATAGTGAGGTACCTCCAGTTTCGACCTCAAACAAGTATATCGTATTATTTTATGTGCATTAAATCTTCTTGTTTCCCCCCTTCAGCCACTACATGTGATATTTTGGCTCCCCATACCATCATGGAAGAGGTTTCATCCTCTCATTCTCATATTCCCCCTCCAAATGAATGTGCACCATGTCTTGCTCGAAAATTCCATGAGTCTTCTCAAATTATCAAGTTAAGGGGATTCCTATCCCTGGGGATAGTACAAGGCGCAATATATTTAAATTATCTTCATGATAATATATAATGAAAATGTATTGGTATCCAAGTTGAAAAAAAACTTCCTTGCTAACAAGGCATCTAATAATGGGGTGTCTCTAATTTTAGTTCTTAAACCAAAATAATTATCTTCAAAAACTGTAATCTTTGATAAAAGGATTAATATGAAGAACTTCGTTCAGGTGGATCTTGATAATAATCATATATAGGTATTATGGATGTCCTGTATCTCATTATATAGGGTAGAGGTCTCTGATTAATAGGTTACTATCAAAATTGAATTTGATAAGGTAGTTTGTCTCTTCTCTTTCCTTTATGAAAAATGCGATGCTAGGATAAGGGATTATCCCTAAAGAGAAATAGAATCCTTAAATATGGATGAATCCCATTGGATAGTGGGGGGGGGGGGTAGACATCAAAACTATATTATATGCATCAGAGAAGAAGGGAATGGGGCTTTACCCATGGAGGTATATATTTTATTTTTCATCATTTGCGTCTCATAAGGGACTTCTAGACTTGGGTTTTTTTGGGATATGTTTACCTAGTGAAACAGTTAGAGAGGGAATCTTTGAATATTTTTTTGGTTGGATCATTTCCTTACCAACTTGTATGCCATCTATGATTTTCCTAAAACTGATTTTATCCATTTATTTTAAGCAGTATCAGACCACTCACCCCTTCTTATCAATCCAAAAGGCATGAATAGTGGGGGAAAACACTTATTTTTCTCCTATAGGTGGCCTCTACCGCCCTCATATCACACATTGGTGCTAGTATCAGGGGAGAGGGTATCAAAAGGTAGACTCTATATAGGATTTCAGAACAAATTATAGTAGATCAAAAAATACCTAATAGCATGTGACACCTCTATTCCCCTGAACCGCCTCAACCTGGAGGAAATTAAATCTGAGATTGATCTCAAAGAGGTTATCATAAAAGAGTCTTGGAATGAGGAAACTTATTAATCCCTATGAATTATAAAGATTCAGTATAATGAGACGTTACTTGAGCATGAGAGGAACCTACGTTTGAGATCTAGAGCCAATTGGATCATAGAAGGGGACCACAACACTACTTATTTCCATGATTTCTTGAAAGAGAAATGGAGAGGTAGTGCTCCCAAAATCTGCATGGATGACAGTTCCATCTCCAGTAATCTAAAGAGGATTGGTGGTATGGTTGTGTCTCATTTAAACTCCCTTTTATGTAATCCTAATCCACAGATGTAGGATGGGTACCCTTCTGGCGATGCTGATATCTTTAGGTCTATTCTGAAAGTATTGGATTCACATATCAATGTTTTCCTAGAGTGCATACTGGATGAGGGGTAGATTTCATAGACCATAAAAACTATTAACTAGCAGAGTTCTCCTAAACCATATGGTTTTCTAGGGTCCTTTAATGTCAACTCCTGGAATGTTATCAAGAGTGACCTTATTGCGTCCATCCAAGATTTATTTTATGGATGGCCTCTACCTCGGGTTGATAGTGCAAACACTATGGTTTTAATTCCCAAAGTGAAATAACCCTCCTATATCAAGAAATTTAGACCTATCAGTATCTGTAACTTCCCATACAATGTTTCAGCCTCCATTACGAATAGAAGGATGTCTCAACATATCTAGAATTGGGTCTCGGATGAGTAACATGCATTTATAAAAGGCATATCCTTTCAAGGATCCATGGGTATAGCCAAATAGATGATAAAAGATTTTAGTAAAAAGGTGGTGGGGTATAATATTATTATTAAAGTTAGCATGGACAAGGAATATGGTCGTCTTGAGTGGAATGTTTTTCTTTGGGGGATGAGGCACATGGGATTCTTAGAATGGTTTATTGACATTCTCTTTAACTACTACAGCTCACTTTGGTTCTCTATTCTCTTCATGGGTTAGAAATGTGGATTTATCAAATCTGTAAGGGGGTTGTGTCAAGGTGGCCCCCTACCCCTACCATTTTCATCATGGCTTAGGATTCCCTCAGTAAACTCATTGCTTCCAAGGTGTAGCATGGTTCCATTCGGCCCTACCGCTGTAGAGATAACTTCAGTGGGGTTTATCATCTACTCTTTTCCAATGACATGGTATTATTTATTAATGGATGAAACTATTTCATCAGAAGTTTTAATAACACCATAGAAGATTACTCAAGATGGAGATGTGAAATCATCAATATAGACACAAGCTATGTCTTCCCCCCACATTCCTAGGTAGTAGAAGGAAAAGAGTTGAATCCATTCTTTTCATTCATAAGAATAACTTTACTATGGTCTACTTAGGAGAGTTTTTGGCCCCAAGTAGAGTCTATATTAGGTATTTTGAGGTATTTTTTGAAAAAATCACCAATCAAATACTGAATTAGAAAAACCGATTCCTATCCTTTATGGGGAGAATTACTCTGATCAATAGTGTACTATACTTTATACCCATACACATCATCTTTGTGGTCAAGTACCCCAAGGCCATTCTCAAATATATTGATAACTTATTATGATCATTCATATGGGATGATAAGGGAGAGGTAAGATGTCACTAGGGCTCATGGAAAATATTAGCTAGACCAGTGGAGGATAGAGACATTAATAAAAGGAATGTCACTAACGCAGTGAAATTTTCAAGGCAATATGGCATGGGATGTTATTGAAGGATACTCTCTTTGGAGTAGATTTATCACTAGGAAGTATGTGAAAAACCAGATTAATACAAGGGGCCACTCAAATCCCTTATATAACTCCCTCCAATCCCACTTATATGTGCTTTAGAACCACTCGATGGGGATTTTGGGGCATGGGGAAATCAAATTTTGGTAATTTAATTGGTTGGGTACAGTGTTGGGTTTCCCCTTTTGTCCTACGTTATGGGTTACTTTCTCCTAGTCCGGTCTATACCCCTCCTTTATTCGCACAATTTTGAACCCTCCCCAAAATAAGGCTTTTGATTACATCCATTTAGGGGATGCTGCTGATGAATGTAAGTACATGAGATCCCCATAATGGATCTTCTTATACATAGCCTATAGGAACAAGACTCACACATACTAGACCAGTTACGACTAGAGGATCATTATTTGGAGGAAAGAGATACAATCTAATTTTAGATTTCTAATATGGAGAATCCAGAACCGCATAATTCCTACTAATATGGAGGTCATAAGTAAGGGTGTAAGCCTGGTCTTCATCTACTATTACCAGATGGTTCAAAATAAAGAAACCATTGTGCACCACTTTTTTCATAGTTAATAGAAGACCATAGTGTAGAGGGTGATAGGATTCTTCATTGATGTTTATATTCTCACGGATCCCTTTGAGGATTTCCATATCTTTCTTCAATCATGGTTTAGTGGAGTTGGTAGTGATAAACAAGAGGAGGTGGCCCGAACTATCTTTCTTATGGTGGGATATTGATGTTTATGGGAGGCTAGAAATAAGGTACGCCACAATTCCCATGCCTAATCTTGTATTGCTTTAGTAGTGAGGACAAAATGCCTCACAATGAATCGAGCATGCCTTTTGAAACATTAAGAAAGGGACCCCTCTCTTGGGGGATACATGTCTAGGGACTCAACTCTATCCCTCCTCGTTCCATTGGTCATGGGAACTGGGTGATATATAATCCCCATCCTTGTTCTAAAACTTAATGTTTATGGATTGTGTAGTTAGGGGATTATAAATGAGGGAGGTTTCATGCATGATTCTATGGGTTTAGTGATCATTTCCTTCAATGGTTATTATGGGGTTGGAGACACTATTAGAGTATATGAAAATTCCATGTACCAGAGACTTATTTTATGCCACTCAAAGAACATATCCCTAACTACTATCAAAAATAACTCTAAGAAAATTTGGAGCTCTCTCAAAGGTCTCTCTTCCATTCCTTGGAATATCATCTACAATATCCACAAATGAAAGATCCTCATCACCAATGGGATTGATATTCTCCATACATGGAATAAAAGAAATATGGTGGTTGATTTTCTAGTGTCTAACGCCTCCCAATAGTGTCCTTTATTAGAGTTATCATGAACTTGATCCCTTCCCCTAGGAGGTGTTAGGATTATCATAGGTGATTATATCAGCCTCCACTTTTACATTCCCCTTGAATGTTCTCCTCATCTATCCTCCTCCATATTTTAAATAAAAATAAAAATATTTCTTAATCTCAATTGGAAAATGTTGTGTCTTTATGGGGAAAGAAAGAGTTATGGTGGGGAGAATTTTCAAAACTGGATTTTTATTTTCAACCTCTATTCCGATTCATATTTTTTTACCTTTAGTTTTTCTCTCTAGTATCATGTGTGATGGATTTAAATGTTGAGCTTTGAAATATTTTTCTTCACTTGTATGGTTTAGGTTCATGGTTAGAGGAAATCTTGCAACCTCCCCCAGGAAATCGTGTGAGCCCTGGGATGTCTCTATTAGAAGGCTCACAACTGATACATGGTTTGGAAAACCGTGTGGAAGGCATGAACATGTATCTACCATTTTTGACATAACCATGTTGCATGGTTGGTGCACAATTTACCAAACCATGCGGCCAAATCACGTGAGTTCCCTAGTCATTAAAAATGTGATTTTACCTTTCTACCCACTTTGGGATTTAACCCCAAATCACCCTATTCTCCCCCCATTTGGTTCATATAACCCTAGGATGATCTAAACGTATTCCTCACTCCTCCCACCTTCTTCTAAGGTGATTCAAAGTGGACTTATTCAAGTTTTAAGGGTGATTATTCAAGGTAATATCATCCTCTCTTCTTCCTCTTCCTCATTTTCTCGTGAATTCCTCTTATCCCTTTGTCATTTGGATCTAGGTTTTCTAATTTGTTGTGTTAATTTAGGGGTTTTGGGTGTTTAGGTTTCCTCTTGGTTGTTATTTTTTTCTTGTAACCCTTGTGAGTTTTTTGTGAGTGATTTATTAAAGCACCGTGAGTTTGAAGTAGGTCTCCATTTTAACTTTCATTAAATTTAAGAATCATTAGTTTCTTTATTTTTTCACCTTTATTATATGTGAAATAGTGATGTGTGATCTTTATAATAAATGTTTTATGTGAAAATAGGTGATTTATATCTTATTTTTAAGTAAATGGTAATATTTGTTATGCCATGCACACTAAGTGTTCGATAAAATGTTTGGTTGAATTTTGTGAGTGATTTGTGATTTTTAAAGCATGGTTTTGATTTGATAATGTATTTTTTGGCTTCTAAATTGGTGTTTTGGATTTACTAAATGGATTTATAAATGGTTTGGACTTGAAATTGGTGTGTGTTGGTTCTTTGAAAATGGTTTTACATGTGATGATGGTGTATGTACCATTTGGAATTTTTATGAAAGTGGATTTGGCTTGAAAATGTGGTGTGAGTGCTGAAATGGAATTTTATAAATGATTGTGAAATGAAAAATTGTGTGTTCGAACCTTTTTGGCAAATATGGATTTGTTTCTTTGAAAATGGGTGATTTCTCTAAGGGTGTTTGAGGCCTGTTTGACATTTTTGTGAATTTGGTTATCTTTAAAACTCTGCTTGGATAATCCTCTTGCCTTGGTTATGTTTGTTGTTGTGGGAGGCCCATGATGAGAGGTTCCCTTATGATTAGATGGTTTAACGGTAAGAGATTGTTACTTGGAGTGTCTCAGGGGTTACTTATTGTGTTAGTTTCTTATTTATGATATATATTCATGTGATTGGATGCTTGGTTTTAATTTTTGGCTCACCCACACTTTATTCTTGAAATGGGAACCTGAAATTACTAGAAAATTTTCAGTGAACGATGTCACATCATGCTAAAAAGTTCAGGAAATAAATTCACAACATGAAAACAATTTACTTCATGAATTTTATTCATGTCATGAATTGGGTTTATATATTCTACCTAGTGAATAATTCATTCCTTGAATCAACTTGACTACTAGAATTTGTCCTGAAGAAAACACCCAACCCACTTTCTTGCATAAGAGTCCCAAAAAGTACCTAAATCCCTCCGAACCTAAGAAACACACTCTTAAACAATAAAAATGGAGAATAACTTTAACTAGGATGTTACAATATCCCCACCATAGGAATTTCCATCCCTTTTAAAGTGTTTCAGAAGTAGGGTGCTCCAGAAAGAGGTAAGGCCACTACTCCCTCACCGACGATTCACATTCACAAGTCTTGTGAGAATCTGATCTATGTCGCCACAACACTTTGACCAAAATAATAGAATTCCCATGAAATAATTTTATCTGAGAGTCAATATTCTACACTATTTTTTCTCAAATTGAATCATCTATATCTAACTCAATATCTTCCCAACTCCGAACATGAGAGGTATCAAGATGGTACTTCATGAGTTGCGATATGCGGAAAACATCAAGGAAACCTATCAAATAAGATGGTATTGAAAATTTATAAGAAAATTTCATGATATTATTAGTGGTCTCAAATATTCAAACTTATCTTGAACTAAGATTCCCATATTTCCTAAGCTGATGGTGATCCAACTGAGGAGAAAATTTCAAAAAAACTCAGTCACCAATAGAAAAATTCAAAGGATAATGTTAATGATCTATATATAATTTATTCTAACTTTGAGATGTAAATATGTATCAAAATATATCCTAGATACTCATTAAAATATCCTGAATGAGATTTGGTCCCATAATAGAGGCCTCTCATATCTCTTCCAAGCAAACAGATGACTGACACAGATGACCATACAAAGCCCCAAATGATTCCATTCTGCTCTTTGACTAGAAATTATTATTATAAGAAAACTAAACCAGTACTAGATGGATATCCTATAATCCACAAAAATATAATGCACAATCATATATTATATCCTCTAGGATCTGAATAGAATACTCCATTTGACCATCCGTCTATAGATGGTACGTTGTACTCAATCTAACATGAGCCCCCATTACCTTCTATAGACTCTTCTATAATCTAAAAGTAAAATTGGTGTACCTATATGAGATAATAGTATAGGTAACCCCATGTAAACTCATGAGATCTTATGCATACAACTTACCTACATCATCAACTTTTGTGGTGTCCTTGATTGGAATAAAATGAGTTTATTTCATTAATAGATCAATCACCACCTAGATATTATTTTTCCCTCAGCGAGTATTTGGTAATCCAAAAATGAAGTCTATGAAAACCTTGTACAATTTCAAAACTAGAATTGGAATAATCTAGATAAAATTAGAATAATTTAGGTGCTCCACATTTATATTTTACAAGGTGTAATAGTAGAAAATGTAATTAGTAATGTTGTGCTTCATACCCATCCAACAGAAATTTCATCTCATATCATGATACATCTTCATAACACTAGAGTGAATATCTCATAAAGAAACATGATAGTACTAAAACACTAAACTACTCACAAATTATGGGATTACAAATTGATTACTATTTGGAGAATTCCATCAAAATGGAGAGACCAACTAGAAATGGCCTCCACACCATATAAGGTTTCCTTGATTCCTCTGAACTCACCATCCCGCTACTGACCCTGCAGGATTGACTCAAAGAGAGATGATGATAACTAAATACTATTCAAAATGACACATAAATCATCCTCCTATGAATTTATATAAAACTAAGAAAAAATACATATTAGGTTCCACTCCTCCTTCAATTTGAAAATAGGTTTTCGTGGAATTTTCCAATTGAGGGTGTTAGTGACTACATTCCCCTTACTTGGGGTGCAGTTAATGTCAAAGTCGAACGTTTGGAGGTATTTCATCAATTGCCTTTTCCTGATATTCATGACCTTTTGACAAAATATATTGTTGAAACTCTTATGATTAGAGAATGCTCTGAACCTCTCCCGAGGAAGATAATTTCACCAACACTTAAGAGCATGCATAACTATGGAAAGATATAAATCATGGGTGTGGTAATTATTCTCATGCATCTGGAGATGATGAGAAACATAGGACACAACATGTTTATATTGTATAATCACACAACTCATATCAGTATGAAAAGCATCAAAGTATACCACATAGTCTTTACCAGCCCCAAGAAAGATAAAAATAGGTGTTTATGTAAGAAGTCATTTTAACACATCAAAAGAAGTATGAAATTTAGTGTCCCAAGTGAATTTCACCCCTTTCTCGGTAATAGTAGTCAAAGGTGATGATAAATTTGAGTAATCCTTGATTAACTACCAATAATATCCTAAAAAACTGATGAAGCTTAATTTCTTTAAGAAATTTTGTGGATCCTACCACGAAAAGATAGCATTAATCTTTTTAGGATTGACTAAAATTCCATGTTTGAAAATCACATTCCCTAATAAATTCAATTATTAGATCCAATAATTTCATTTTGACTACTTCTCATAATGTCGATGAGTCCTCGGTATCTATAAAATCAGATCCAAATGTTGATCATGCTCATGCTCGAATCAAGAATAAACTAGGATATAATCTACAAACACTATGAAAAATGTTTCAAGATACTGATAGAATACCAATTTAATTAAATATATAAAAATTATAGGAGAATTATTTAGACCAAAAGGCATAACAATATATTCATAATGTCCATACCTTCTCCAGAAAGCGGTCTACAAAATATCATACTCCCAAAACTAGAGCTAATGATAACTCGACCAATGATAAATTTTTGAAAACCACTTCACACCATTTAAGTAATAAAAAAATTGATCTATAGGGGGTAAATTTTAATCTGTTTTAACAATAAATCAATTTAACTTTTGATAGGCTATTCACAATCGAAGTGAACTATTAACCTTTTTAGCCTAGATCATGGTGGATGACAATAGTAAAACACTAAGGTGAACAAAACCATTCTCTTTCAAATCATCCAACTGGATCTTTATCTCTTTTAGATTAGTAGGTTTCATAAAATAAGTATAAATTGTGATCAGTTGCATACTAGACACTAGATCAATCATGAACTCAAACTTCCTATATAGAAGAATATCAGCGAATTCATTTAGGAAAACATTAGGGAAGTCCTAGACAACCATGGGGAGATAAAAAAAAGGGGAATTGTTATTGATATCAACTAAAACTATAGAAAATAGACTCCCGAGCTCTGGGTGTGAAGTTCTTATAGGACTATAACTCAGATCCCACTCTCCCGGAAATACCTAAGAGCTCCTATAAATAAAAAATGAAGAAACGGATCAATGATGATAATCGATATGAACACAATGATAAAAAATACAATATAAACCGATGATGAAGTCAAATAGATCTATATCGATAACTAGGAAATCCAAGACTAAATTTACAACAACAACCAATACAGAACAAGACATACATCAAAATACCTTTTATTTCATCTTTCCAAAAGAATCCACCTCTAAGATCCCATCTTTTTTCAGGTACACACCTCTTTTATTTTTGCATTGAACCTATTTTTTTGGGGTTTTATTCTTCTTTTAACCTTGTTGGTTGAGTTCCTTTTTGGGAATGGATGGAATTTGAATGGGAAAATAACCAAAATTTTGGGGTTGTCTATTTGCTTGAATTAATGGAGTCCATGTATAAATATGTTAAAGGGGATTATGAGGGTTTTTTCATGAGGTTTGAAGGCTTCCGAGGTGGTTTGGTCTCTTTTTAAGAAAATGGGTGTAACACCCCAAGCTTCCACAGTACGTTTCCCTTTTAATAATTCAAAATCCTACATTGTACGCAACTTTGAGATTTTAACACAATGCGACCAATAAAACTAGCCATTATGAATAGTAATACCCGATTTTTGAAATTTTATAAATTTTATTTTTCAAAATGGACTTTATTTTTGAAATCGGAATATCAAAATTATCTTAGGGTAAGTTTTTGGTACTTTTCCGGAAACTTTCAATTTTTGATGAGTAGTGAAAAATACTAAATTTTAATTAAAAACAACATTTTTAATCGAAATAATTTATAGTGTTAAATTATAAATTTTAATGGTTTTAAGTATCATTAGATTATATTTTTATAATTTAATATAATTTAGGTAATTGGATGTAATCTCACTGTTAAACTAGATATAAACAAGTGTTAATCTTTTGATAGTTATTATTTCATAAAAACACGCTTTTTGTTTTGAAAATGGGAATTAATTTTAAATTAATTCCTACCACTTATGTGTTTTGAATTTGTAAAATTGGATTCCATATTTGGAATCAATAGATCCATATTGTGTAAATAGTTAACTTTTATTTTTAGACAATATGAATATTTACTTCAGTAAATATTTTATTTACCGTGGTTAAAGGGGTAAATACAGTAAATAAGATTTAAAAAATAATACTATAATAATATTAAATTACCCTAACATGTTTCCTAACCATATTTAATGATACATGTCCGAACATGGGAATCCTTGGGTCTATTTTGGGAACCCATGGAGCCACTTCGGAGTGTTAATGACATTTTACATTAAATAATCTAAAGTAACGACAAAAACAACAAAAGCAAATATCTTTTAGTAAAACAATTTTTATATGAGGTTATATAATTGATCTATTCAACTATAAATAGTCATTATAAATCTAAAAATATTTCATAAATCAGGATATTTTATTTATAATTTTTAGACATAAAATAAATATATTTATAAATGACACAATAATGATGCAGTATTTTCCTTATTAATGAAACAATCAAATAAATGACATTATAAATATTAAAATAAATATAATTTGAAAGTTTTGATGTCATAAAAGAATTTTATAGGTTAATATGACATGTTAGGGTTGATTAAATGATTTTTTTTTCGAATTAATCATGCTGTTATGACTTAAAAAAATACAAAATAGTGTCAAAATTGACATAAAAGAGTTTTAAAAACAAATATTATATTATTAATTGATATAATTTTTCAAAAAATATAAGTTTCGAAAAAAAGACTTATATAATGATATTTTTATCATTAATTAACCACTTGGGGTTATTTTTTAAGTTTATAGTACTATTATTAACCATATAATATAAAAATACAAAGAGACATGGTAAATGTCAAATTATTTAACTAAGAGTTAAATCTAAAAGATAAGGTTAACATGGTGACCTAAACCTGTCTAAAACCTATTGTATGAGAGATTTTAGACCCACCCCCACCTTATCCTCTAAATAAATAATTTTGGAGACATTATAAACTGAAAAAGATTTTATTATAAAATAATATTTCAAGCTTTTCCTAAAGTGACCCTCACCTCTCTTATAAAAGGGAACTTCCCCTTCTCTTAATTTAACACTTCCAAAGCCTTTTTTATCGGCAAACCCCTACCCAAATATCCTCCCAACTTTTCTCCCTTCATCCTATAGGCCTTACTTTGGTCAGAAATCCAACCTATGGATCCCTTTTGATCAAATCAAAAGGAAGAACCCGAAGAAGAGGTAAATATTTCATTACCGCTTTCAAGTTCTTTTCTTCTTCCACTTCCTATTTCTTTGTTGTTTCCATTATAAAATAATAAATCCAGTATATTATATATACTATGATGTTATTATAAAAAATTTACAATCATATTAATTATTCTATCCATCGTATGAATGACAAAGTCACCATATGTGCGTACGTACAACTTATCGTCTCCACATCGTGGTGTAGTTTGTTATTCAAAAACTTCATTATTTGGATGGGTATAATAATTATTATAAATGCTGTAAATAATAAATATAACATGTTAATGATTCTTTATATATGATATAACATCCAATTACAAACTATTTCACCATCAATATAATGATATTGTCGCTCATGTGTACGTACAAATTATCGTATCCACAAACGCGATGAGATTCATTCCCCATCGTAATCATTCAAGAATAATTTTCATTTTATGATTAAAAATAATGTTTAGGAACTTAATATAATTATGTATATTAATAAAATACATCCTATCCACAAAAACATGGCTTACGTAACCAAGCATATAAAGGAAAATGAATCAGTTAACACCCGAAATGATGATACTACTGAAATATTATTAACAAAGCAATATTAGAGGATCATATATGATATCATATTAATGTATGTAGGTATTTTATAATTTAATAACAATGTTTTAACTATTATACATGAGTTTAACATACCATCGACTATGGAAAAGTACAAGGTAATGGTAAATTTTACAACCTCTTTATTATCTAAGGTTGTTTTGACGTAAGTATCTACTGGGACCTCTTTATCATCCACATCCATGTTTTCTTAAAACTGTATTTCAAAACATTTTTACTATTTAATAGACTATGGGTTAAATTCATTTATACCTTTATTTAACCTTATATGTTTTTAAAGGAATCCTTCCGTCATTTTCTAAATAAGGTACTTTATGACCTTTTCGACAAAATTAAGGTAAGAATGTTTTTATAACTTATACAGTGGGTGAGGCTATTTTCAGCCGTTATAACATCATCGAAGCTTCCCTTACAATATTATAAGAATATTTTCAAAATAAATGTTTTATTTTATAATTATGTGACTCTTAAATGGTTTCAAAATATAAATCGGTATTTCTTTCAAATAGTTTTCATTTCATCTATGTCAACATCCTTTGATGGGTTTTAAACTTGTTTGAAGTTGATTTATTATGATACAAATCTTTCATATTGTATTGAAGATTTTGTGATAAGTTTGACTGTGGATGTGTTATTTTTATACCATTCTTGTTTTATGGTTAAAGTATTGGCATTTTGTATTCTAGTTTTAATATGAATTTTAATGTTATGTTTCAACATTTTCATATGAGGAATGTATTAAACTTAGTATGTGATGGGTGGAGCCCTCTATAGCTACTCGGTGAATCGGTAGGTCTCATGAGACAATTAGACATGGAATTAGCCGAGGCCTTTCCCAATTTTATATATGGTTTTGACCGAGGCCTTAATCATTTTTAGACGTCTTGGCCGAGGCCTTGAAAAAATGTTTCAGAATGTCCAGAATTATACATTAACTCATTAGGAAAGTAATATTGATGGTTCATGTGGTTATTTGACTAGTAGAATACCCATGACTATGTTTTATTATGGCATTATTTACTCAACTCATATTCCTACCATAAATTGTTCATGTTTTTGTAAGGGCATGTGTTTGTAATTATTCACCATGCCTATTGTTTATGTTATCTTCTGTTGTATTTATTACCCTTACTGTGCATTTGATCTCACCCCTTTTTTTATGCTTCATTTTCCCAGGATATGAAGAAGTTATTTTTGAGTGAATTGCAGGCATAATCTAGGAGGATTGGATGTTTCTAATGGAATAAAATAGTGTTGTATTTATTTTCAAGTTGTAATATTAAACTTATGTATGTATCTTGTTTCCAATAATAATAAACCGATCGGTATTTCGGGACATGATTCTTTGTATCATGACAATGTTATGTAATAAAGCACTGATTCTGGGTAACTGGGGTCAGGGCGTTACAATGGGATTTAAAATTCCTACAAAAAATTTAGACCTTGTCTATATATTACACGATGTATAACTATAATCAGGTTGATAATGTGAAATAGGTTCATGATGTGAAATGAATACACGCCCTGAAAATGGTTCACATTATGTAATGTTTGAGTAGGGTTATTTTAACTCTAGGTGACATGTTTTTCAGCATAACTCGTAATTAAGAAATAAAAGAAATGAAATGTTTACATTCCATGTATTTCCTAGGCTCAGTAGCTTTAAATCCTTGATGCATGTTGATTAATTATTCATTTCCATGCAGCCCTCCTCTCTTGAGACCTAGGTGACTCTATGTGACTTTGGAGTGCCTTCCTCCCTTATAGACATCCTGATAAAGTGTTCAACTTCCAATGAGTGGTTTTAATTTTCCCCCTCTCTTCTACTTGTTTCTCATTATTATGGTGTAATCTTTTGACCATTGTGAAAAAGGTTTTAATCTTGATCTTATGTGATTCTATTCTTCTTACGATATTCTATGCCTTCATTATTATTGGAGTTACCAGTTGGAAGTGTTTTCTTGATCACCAGATAAAGGTAGGTTGTTTGAAACCAAACCCTATGGTTTTCTTAAAGGTTAAAGTATTTTCAATATTTTGTGATTGCACCAACATGATGTGCACATTAGTTTATTAAATAACAGGTGATAATAAATCATGAATTGGATTACTCCTTGTATCCCTTTTGATTAAATGGTGTTGCAACATGGATTGCAGCTACCCATAGGGTGAGCCTACCCCTGAAAAATAATTAATTGTTTAGTGGATTAAAGTATGTTTTAGTATAAAATGATACCTCAGGTGCTTTTTTTTATAGATTCACTTTAGAAAATGGTTAAATTGATTATTGAAATTTCCATTGTTGATTTAATAATGATTGGGTGTAAAAACTGGCATGAAAATAGATTAAGATATAAGTTAATGAATAAATGGGTAATTGAAAGGAAATTGTATTTGGAGAATTAACCATTATGGAATATGTTTTGATGTTGTGATAATATTGTTGATATGATTTAGGTTCTTATTAATGAAGAAATCATTATATAGAGGGATTGAAATAGTAATGCTAAAATACTTATATAGATGGCTTGAACCAAATGCTAGAATTATTATATTGAGGGCTTGGCTCAGACATTGAAATGCTTATAAAGAGGCCTTGACCTAGTTGATGAAATGATTATATAGAGGGATTTTCCTAGTTATTGTGATTATTCCATGGTATGTGCTTATGGTTTTCATGGTTGTGATATATGATCAAAGATATTTTAGCATAGTGTTGAAGCAGGTTGACTATTGTATTATATTAATAGAGTAATTAATACACGTATTTATTGATTCATTATATACACTTATTACTAGAATAGTTTTGTTTATAAATGGTGGTCTTAACCTAATGAGTTTTAATCACACCCTCTTCGGGCTTCCATTTGGTACTTGAAAAGGCTACATGGATGTTGGTTTGGATAAGGGAAGGGGACCCTATTGTTGATTGTTTTTTTTGGATGGGTTGGATCAGGTAGGTGGGACCGACATGGGGTTCAGGACCAAGGTCTTTTATGTTTTTTTAAACATGGTATTTTATTTGTATTACTTTCAATTTGAAATTTGGATATATTCCATCTTGTTATTACATGGTTCACTATTACTTTATTTATTAGATCTTCATTTTCTTTCCAGTTGAATGTTATAGTGTTTCCACTATGTCTGTTACTCTAATATTTATTATTGGTTTTTTCTGTTTTAATGTAACTCCATAATAGGGGGTATAGTCTCCCCACTATATTCTTTATACTCCTGCTTCTAGTTAGAAACTGCTAGAATATGGTAAAGTTCACTTTAGGTTCAATGACTCTTGATTTACCCACATGAGAGAGTGACTGATTTGGGGATGTTTCAAAGTGGTATCAAAGGAGAAAGTTTTTATTTTTTTCTTTGGTATTTGGGAAAGGTAGAAATGAGACTAAGATGTTTTGGGACTTGCTAATGAGCTTTTCCATGAGAGTAGCGAACCCATATATGGGGGAAAATATGAGTACCTAGGGATGGGATTGTTGTTCATGATGTTCACTTATTACAATTGGTGTTATTTCACCTTTGGTGATTCACATGTTGTGTGATGTTATTATTTATTGATATTTTTTACTCATGGACTGATATGGTGTGGGATGAGTATTCATGCATCATGATATGCACATCAAGATATATCTTGACATGAATTATTCATTATAGGGACATATTTATTCCATGTCATATATCTCCCGAAATGAACTGTTAAATGAGACAACTGTTAAATCTGATAAATTAAAAGAAAAAACTGTTATGTCATGCTAAAACAGTTTATAATCCATGTTTAGAGAGACCTTGAGCCAGTGGTTCTCCGTCGTTGTCACCTATTGAGTTTGATCTTGTTGTTATCTAGTGTTATAATAAGTACATTTGTCTTGTAAAAAAATGCAACCTCATCATCTTTGAATTGAATTTTAGGAGTGTGTAAATTAGCATGCTCATAACGAAGATAAAATAGAGCTTCCTTTATCTACTAAGGATTAGATGGATGTTCATCTTCTCAATATTTTCTTGAGGGTCATGCGATCCATGGAAAGGGAGAGTGGTTTCACAATTCCTTCAATGTTTGAGCGGAAGACAGAGTTCGAGCTATAACAACTGATTACATTCACTAAGGAGGGAGGCCTCTATACATTCAAATTATGGATTGATTCAGTCTAGATGATTTTCAAGCACCTTGATACATTCAAAGATAGGAGGGTGAATCTTTCTGCATACATGATTCATGGACCATCCAAGCATTAGTGGGACATTCTAGAGAAAGCTGGGTAATAAAAGGAGTTATCTTGGAAGGACTTCAAGGTGATGTTTCTGATCCACTTATACCCAAAGATGTTGATAGATGAGAAGGACCATGAGTTCATGAACTGGATGGAGGAGGTAAAGTCGATGATGAACTATGCAGGATGTTTCACCAACTTATAGTGGTTTGGGATATCATCATCTGCTGATGATATCTCCAGGTTGATATGTTTCCAAGATGGTATTCTATATGATATTAGATCACATGAGAACATATTTCTCTTGAGTATATTTTTAGATTTGATGAATCAGATACTCATCACAGAGGTAAATCTAATAGAGGGCCCAAGAATTGGCTAGGATATTTCAGCATGGTGAATTGGGAGCTCTTATTTTGTTGGAAATAAGTGCGAATATGATAGTTATCACCAAGAAATCAGCGGGAAGAGAATCCAGGGAAGTGGTAATATATATCAGGACTCTGTTCCATTATAGTGCTATCAGTGTGGAAATTTTAGCCATAAGAATCCTTAGTGTTTTTACCATACTTTAGAGTGTCGTGATTATGGTAGGGTGTGTCACCTGTAGAGGTTTTTTATGTGTATATAACATAAGAGTAGTGGAAAATGATCAAGATTGGTACTCGAGTCTAGGAAGGATACAAATACCCCTCATGAGACTGATATATGGAGTTTCACTGGATGTTCAAGTTGAGGTAGGATATGTGGTACTCTAATAAAGGATCATCAGTACCATATAGAGAAAATATCCTAGGGGAGTTAGACTAAAGCCTAGGGAAGAGGGGCATGTTAGATGCATGATATGTAGTCTACCATGAGTAGTGTGGATGCATGAAATTTTACCGACATAGGTTTAATCCTTGTAAAATATACCCTTTCTTACATTTTTTAATATATGAGCATCACATTACTTTATATCTGATATTTTTTCAAATGGTTTTGACTTGGTTTTGAAAATATTGGATGTTGTTTTTTACCATATACACATTATTGGGAGTGAGTTCAAAGAATATTAACCATTGCAGCATGTTCTTTAGAAATTAGTGGTTATCATCTCTTTTAGGAACCATTTTCTATTTAAATGATAGGTTTTGATTTGATTATTAGTATTTATTGGATAGTTCTATACCAGGATCATATTGACAGTTACCAAAAAAGAGTTACCTTTTTTTTCTAGAAGGAGGTAGCTATTTTCACTAGGGTGAGTGGATTTTTAGGCTGTTCATATAGGACCAATTCAACACAAATTGGATTGTCTCATGACTCAGATAGAAAGCCTTACTCTAGATGATGATGGATTGTAATAGGATAATTTTACACCAGTGTTAGATCATTTTTAATATGTATTTCATAATGAGTTTTATGTATTACCACTTGAGTGAGATATAGAGTTCACGATCGAGTTAGTGCCAAGAGCAGAGACAATTTCTATACCACCTCATAAGATAGCACAAATAGAGATTCAGGAGTTGAAATTTCAGATGGAATATCTAGAAGTTAAAGGTTTCATATGTCGTAGAAAGTATCCATGGGGTTATATATATTTTTTGAAAAGAAGGATGAAGAGAATTTTTGTTTATGTGTAGATTATCAGTGATTGATACAGATGACAGTGAGGAATCAATATCTCCTTCCATGCATATATGATCTCTTTGACTAGTTTTGAGGTGATAAGATCTTCTAAAAGATTGATTTGAGATACTAATACCACAAGTTGAGGGTGAGACCATCAGACATACCTCATACAACTTTTATAAGGATGCATGACTTGTATGAGTTTGTAGTGATGTTGTTCGATCTGATTAACACACTTGTGGTATTCCAGGCCTGGATGAATATTATCTTTTATCCTTTATTAGATTAGTTTGTGGTTTTATTTTTCAACTATATCTTAGTGTACTCCCATTCAATAGAATATAATTCTTAATATATTGACATCATCTTGAGTACATTGAGGGAGTATTGATTTTATGCTAAGATAACCAAACACAGTTTCTATATTGATAAAGTGCACTTATTGGGACATGTCATTTAGAGGAATGAGTGTCAGTGGACCCAGAGAAGGTTACAGCCAGGGTATCTTGGTAGTATCTCAAGAATGTATTCAATATTTACAGCTTTCTAGGTTTAACAGGATATTATAGACATTTCATCCAGGACTTCTCCCATTTGATAACACCCCAATCTAAGATGACCAAGAAAGGGGTGAAGTTTGTTTGGTAAGATGATTACTACAGAGAGTTTTTGGAGATGAAGAGTAGACTGACCTCATTATTGATCCTCACCTTACCCGTGATGGGTAAGACATATATCTTGTGCTATGATGCCTCTGGAAATGGACTTAGAGAAGTTTTTATATAGGATGATGGAGATATTGCCTATGGCTCTAGAAAGTTGAGACAACATGAGAGAAATTACCATACTCATGATCTAGAGTTATCTGTAGTGGTTCATGCCCAAAGATTCTAGAGAGACTATATTTTAGGTGAGATGTTTCTGGTGTACAAGGACCATAGGATCCTCAAGGACATCTTTTCTTCATAGGATCTAAACCTTTAAAAGAGTATGTGGGTTGGGTATCTATAGTTTTTGACTTCAAGTTGGCTTATACATTGGGAAAGGGAAAATTTGTTTCCAATACACTGAGCTAGAATACATAGAAAAAGGTAGTGTAAGAGTCTTATGATGAGTGGTGTATGATGATGCTCTTTATAGAGATGCATCTAGATGTTTAGGATTCCTAGGGATGAGTATCTATGAGTTCAAAATCTATCATACCTATAATTTTTGATTGGATCAAGATAGAGAAGTTATCTAATCCAAAGTTATTAGTTATTAGAGACAACCTATATAGTTGGGATCCACTAGATGGAAGGGTCTCTTGGAAGTGGAAATTATCTTCTTTTCTATAGGTGAGTATGGGTTCTTATGGGCTTGTGCAAGGAGATGAAGATAGAGTTTCATGGTTTTATATGGTCAGTACATCCTGGTTTAACAAAGATGTATTGTGATATATGTAAACAGTAATAGTGTTTTGGAATAAAGAGAAGGTAGCAGGATTTGTGGTGAGATGTTTCACCTGTCAGCAGGTGAAGGTCGAGCATTAGAGGCCCACTAGGATGTTGCAGTCTCTTCCCATTCCGGAATTGAAATGGGTTGATGTCAATATGGATTTTGTGATAATATTACCCCATAAAACATATAATAATTATGAGTTATGGGTGTTCATAAATAGACTAATAAAGGTATCCCACTTCTTTCTTATTAGGGAGACCTTCCCCATGAATTATATTGGTGGTATTTACATGCATGAGATAATATGGTTTCATTGTTTTTTGAGTAGTATTGTTTCTGATAGAGATCCTCATTACACGTCTTGATTCCTATAGGGTCTTTATAAGGCTCTAGGATTGTAGGTTCATCTGAGAACAACCTATCCTCCATATATTGATGGTCAATATGAGTTAACTATCTAGATTCTGGTGGATATGTTATGAGCATATTTTTTGGATTCTAACGGTTCATGGGAGAAGAATTGGTGACTTGTGGATTTTACATATAATAAAGGCTTCTAGGCATTGATATTTAGATGGAACCTTTTCAAGGATTTATATGGAAGGTCACTCCATTCACCTCTATGTTGGTTGGATACAGTTGAGTCATCTCTTGTTAGACTTAGTCTAATGCAAGAAATTCCTGAGTAGGTTCAGTTGATCAAGAGGTTCTTTGTGATCACAAAAAGTAGGAATAAATCTTATGATGACCAGTGGAGATGAACTCTAAAGTTTGAGTTTGTTCATTGTGTTTTCTTTCAAGTTTCACCAAGGTTTCAGAAATGCTATATCATGAAATAGGGAATGCTAGAACCCAGGCTTGTTGGACCATTTGAGATAGTGGAAAGGGTATGTCCTAGGACATAACAATTATCCCTTCCATATTTCTAAAGTTCCATGAAAAACTTGTTTCAGGTGAAACATATTTATAGATATCATCCAGACATTATCATGTGGTAGATGTTAAGGATTTTGAGCATTTTTTTGATTCATCCTTCTAGGATCATCCGATGTGGATTGTGGACCATAGTGAGAAGTATCTATGGGGAAATTTTATACCTCTAGTTCTAGTGTTGTGGAAACATGGGCATGTTCAAGAGGAGACCTGGGAGAGGGAATCTTATATTCAATCACAATGGTCATAATTCTTCACTGAGACCTCATAGTGATTCTTGGAGAAGCTCAGGGACAAGATATTATATGATGTGGAGGTTGTAAGATACCATATTTTTCCTAGTATGTCTCTCTTTTAGTTTTTATTAAATATTTTTTATTAGATTTTTCTTCTTCTTTGAACATTTTTGGTTGATTCCATTTTTGGGAATAAAGAGCATTTTCTATGGAAAAAGACCAAAAGTTTTGCGATGAATGTTTTTTTAATTAATGGAGTTTGTGTATAAACATTCTAAAGAGACTTATGAGGGTTTCCCATGAGTTTGGGGGGATTTAGAGGTGGTTCAAGATTTTCTACAAAAAATGTGCTTAAAGATACCTATAGGACATTTACATGCCATGTATATGTTACACGATATGTAATTATCTCCAAGAATATGTCATGAAACATGTTCATGATGTGAAATAAATACACACTTTGAAAATGGTTTGTGTCATGAAAAGTTAATGTAGGGTTATTTTAACCTAATGTGACATGTTTTTCTTCATAACTAATAATTTGAGAAATATAAATTGTGAAAGGATTTCATGTCATGTATTTCTCAGGATCAGTGGCTTTAAATCCATGATGAATGTATGATTCATTATTTATTCACACGAATCCATCCTCTCTTGATCCCTAGGAGACTCATGGAAATTTTGGAGTGCCTTCCTTCCTTCTAGAAGCCTCGATCAAGCAATCAATATCTGGTGAGTGGTTTCTCTTTGTTTTTCTCCTCTCTTCCACTTGTTTCCCATTATCGTGGTGTAATAATTTGACCACCATAGAAACAAGTGTTTATGTTGATCTTGAGTGATCAGGTTCTTCTTAAAACCTTCCACACCTTCATTCTTGTTGGAATTATTAGTTGGAAACATTGTCTTGATCTCCAGATAAAAGTAGGTGTTCTAAAACCAAACCCTATGGCATGCTTAATTGTTAAACTAGGTTTAATATTGTGTGATTTCACTAATATAAAATGCACATTAATTTAATGAATAATGAGTGATGATAAATCATATGTTATATTTATCCTTGGATCCCTTTGGATTCAATGGTGTTTTGACATAGCTTGCGGATACCCATAGGGTGATCCTACCCTTGAACAATAATGAATTAGTTAATGGATTAAATTATGTTTTAGAATGACATGAGATCTTAGGTGACTGATTGTGACAGATTCACCTTCGTAAATGGTTAAATTGATTACTGAAATGGATGGTGTTGATTTGATAATGATTCAGTGTGAAAATTGGTATTCCAACAACTTAATATATAATTTAATGAATAAATGAATAATTAAAAGGAAAATGGTAATTGGAAGAATTTTCCATTTTGGAATATATTTTGATTTTGTGAAAATATTTCCATTATCATTTGGGTTTTGATTCGTGCTAAAATTATTATATTGAGGGCTTGGGATAGTTATCCTCAAATTCTTATATAGAGGGATAGACCTAGATACTGAAATGATTATATAGAGGGCATATACCAAATGCTAAAATGCTTATATAGAGGGCTTGGACCAGATGATGAAATTCTTATACAGTAGGATTTTCATAGTTATTGTGATTATTCCATGGTTTTTGGTTATGGTTGGCATGGTTGGGCTACATTCTTAGAGATATTCTATCATGGTGATGAAGCAGATTGATTATTGTATTTTATTAATTGATTAATTAATACACCTGATTATCATTTTATTAAATACACTTATTATTAGATTTTTTTGTTTATACATGATGGTGTTTACCTATTTAATTTTACTCACACCCTATTCGGGCATTCATTTGGTACTCGAGCAGATTACATGGATGTAGGTTTGGACAAGGTCAAGTGACCTTGTTGTTGATTGTTACTTATTGGATGGGTTTGTGCATGGAGGCAGGACCAACACGGGGTTAAATATTGGGGTATTTTGAGTTTATTTGTGTAATCATGGTATTTTATTTGTATTAATTTTAGTTTTACATTTTCATACATTCTATCCCATAATTACATGGTTCACTATTATTTGATTTATTGGGTTTTCCTTTAATTTCCAACTGTATGTTTTATTGTTTCTACTATATCTGTTACTTTTATTTTTATTATTTTTTATTTCCACTGTATTTTAACTTTATAACATGGGGTATATTATTCCCACTATATTCTTAACACACCCGCTGCTAGTTGGAATCCTCTGGCATACGAGGAGGTGCACTTGATGTTCAGTAACCTACTTAATTTGGCCACATGAGAGAGTTCCAAATAAGGGAAAATTACAAAGTGGTATCAAAGGAGAAGGTTTTTATTTTATAATTAATTAATATTGGGAAAAGTTAGAAAAGATATTAGGATGTGTTAAAACTTGGCAATGAGATTGTGCATGGGAGTATCCAACCCATGTGTGGGGGAAAATATGAGTACCCAGGGAAGGGATTACTGTTCATGATGTTTTCTTATTATGGATGATGTTATTTCACATTGGGTGGCTCACATGTTTTTTGATTTTATTATTTAATAAAATTTTTACTCGTGTCCTGGTATAGTGCGAGATGAGTATGCATGCATCATGATAGACATATAGTGATATATCTTGACATGAATTATTCATTACATGGACATATTTACTACATGTGATATATTTTCTTATATGAACTGTGAAATGAGATACCTGTTATATCTAATAAATGAAAATAACGAACTATTGTATCATGGTAAGATACTTATTAACCCAGGTTTAAAGAGTCCATGAGCTAGTGGATATCTTTAGTTTTTATCGGTTGAGGTTGACCTAATTGTTATCTAATGTTATAATATGTTCATTTGTATTTTAGAGTAAATGAATCATCATGATCTTCGAATTGAGTGTTAGGAGAGTGATAATCAGTATGTTCTAAAAACTCATGAACCAATGCTTCCTATATATCCTGAGAATCATATGCATGTTTGTCTTCATGAAAGATTCCTGAGGGTAATAAAATCCATGTAAAGGGATACTATTCACACCATGACTTTGATGTATGAGTTGATAAGAGAGTTACAACTATATAATACACTAATGTTTATTGGGGAGGGAGGTCCCCAAGAAGATGAGTTCAAGATTGAGTTAGTACATATGATTTTCAATCACCTCAAGACACCCATAGATAAGAGGGAAAATCTTTCTACATGTATGATTCGTGGACCAGTGAAGAATTTTTGGGAAATTCTAGGGTAAGATGAGAAGAAATAAGAGTTATCTTGAAAAGAATTTGAGAAAACATTTCCAACCCACTTCTATCTAGAGACATTGAGGGATGAGAAGGCTTGCGAGTTCATGCACATGACATAGTAGGGAATGTTGGTGGTGGACTAAACATGATGTTATATAAACCTATAGTTTTTTGAACCATATTTTCTTGCTAATGAGATCTATGGAGTTATACATTTATATGATGAGATTCAATTTGACATGAGATCATATGTGAACATATTTCTCTTGATTATCTTTTTAGATGTGATGAAATAGGAACTCATCATGATGGGAAATCTGAGAGAGGCCCCAAGCATCGACCAAGATATTTCAGCAAGGAGAAATGGGAGATATTCTTCTACTAGAAAGAAGAACTACTATAATAGTTATAGCCAATAAAATAATTAGAAGAGAAGTTAGGGAAGTGAAAATCCATCTCAATACTATGTTCCATTGTAGTGCTATCAATGTGTCATGTTTCTCCACAATTGGACTTAGTGTTCGTACACTAATTTGGAATTCCTTACTTACTGTAGGATAGGTCACTATTAAAGGTTTTTAGGGGAATACAGTAGTAGATTAGTGGTAGCGGATCTGGATAGGGACTAGAGTATGGGAAGGACACAACTACCCATCACCAGACTAGTAGCTGAAGTTCCACTAGACATTTAGGTCGATGTAATGGATGTGATACTTCAATGCAGAAGTGGAAATACTAGGTAAAGAAATATTCTAGGGGAGTCAAACTAGAGCCCAGGGTAGAGGGAAAAGTCGGCTACATGCTATGAATTCTACTCCAACTAGTAGGGATTAATGAACTTCTATTGCCAGAGGTATGAATATTATATCATATACTCTTTCTTGAATTTTTTTTGATAAATTAGAATCATATTCATTTATATCTTCTCTTTTTAAAAATGGGATTTTCTTGGTTGTGGAGATATTGGATGATGTGTTTACCATCAACACACAATTGGTAGTGTAGTCGAAGAATATTAATCATTACAAAGCATGTTCTATAGAAATTGGTGGTTAACATTTCTTTTGGGTATTTTTTTTGATTGAAATGATAAGTTTCAACTTGATTAATGGTACATATCGGCTAGTTCTATACCAGGATCATATCAAATGTTATCAAAGAATATTTACCTTTTTATATCCAGATGGAGGCATCTATTTTCACTAGGGTTAGTGGGATCTTTTGGCTGGTTATGCAAGACCAATTCAACACAGACTAGTTTGTATCATGGATTAGATAACGGGTCTTGATCTAGATGATGGTGGAATGCAACATGATACTTTTTCCACAAATGGAATACTATTTTCAAGATGTATTTCCCAATGATTTTTATAGCTTACCACCTGAGTAAGATATTCAGTTCAAGATCAAGTTGGTATTAGGAGAAAATCTAGTTTCTTTCCGGCCTTACAAGATAACACTAAAAGAGCTCAGAGAGTTTAAAATTTAGTTGTAATATATCTAATACAAAGGTTTCATACTACCTAGTATGTCTCCATGGGGTTCTCCTGTTCTTTTCATCAAGAAGTTTGATGGGAATTTACACTTATGTGTGGATTATCATATATTGAATTAGATAATGGTCATGAACTGGTATCCCCATACACACATCAATAATATCTTCAATCAGATGAGTGGTGATAATATCTTCTATAAGATATATTTAAGATCAAGATACCACCAATTGAGGGTGACACCATTAGAAATACATTGAATTTCATTTAGGAGTAGGAATGGCTTGTATGAGTTCCTAGTGATGTCATCCAGTCTGATGAATACACCAGTAATATTCATGGATTTGATGAATAAGGTATTTAATCATTTTATAGATCATATTGTGGTAATTTTTGTTGAAGATATATTAGTATAATCCCAATTAGCATAAAATCATCCCAATATCTGGAAATCATCTTGATTTCATTGGGATATCATCGGTTTTATGCCAAGCTAACCAAATAATTTTTTTTGATTGATAATGTGAACTTATTAGGCCATGTCATCTCTGAGGTAGGAGTGTTAGTGGGCCCAAAGGATGTTTCATCCCTGGTGTCTTAGAAATAACCCAAGAATGAAATCTATATTTTGAGCTTTCTAGGTCTATCATGTTATTATCAGTGTTTTATCCAGGACTTATGCTATTTGACAACACCAATGTTCGGGATGAATATGAAAGGGGTGAAGTACATTTGGTTGGATTCTTGTGAGAGTTATTTTCAAGAGAGTAAGAGAATACTAACCTCAACACTAATCCTTTCCTTACTTATGTGAGGTAAGACATATACCATTTACTGTGATGCATCCAGAGTTAGACCCAGAGCAGTTCTGAAGTAGGAGGACCAATTAGTTGCTTATGGATCCAGACAACTAATACCATATAAGAGGAGTGAACCTAATCTTGATATGGAGTTAGTTGTGATGGTATATTCCTGGAGATTCCAAATACACTATTTTAAGTGAGAGGTTTGTGGTTTAAACATAACGTAAGTGCCTCAAAATACATATTTTATCAGAGGGACTTGAACATTCGATTGAGGTAGTGGGTCGATTATCTGTAGTCTTTCAACTTTGAGTTGGGTTATACACCGGGAAATGAAAATGTCATTGAATATGCCTAGATCCAAAAGACGATGACATATGGAGTGTGGGAGTCTTGTGATGAGTGTCTATTAATGGAACTCTTTATAGTGATGTATCTAGATGTTTAGGAGTCATAGGGATGAGTATCTTTAAATTTGATATCTATCATACCCATGCTTATATTCCAGATCAAGAAAAAGTAGTTATCTCATCTGTAGGGCATAGTTCTGAGAGACAACCTATATGGTGATGACCCACTAGCTGGATGGTCTCCTAACAATGGAAGTTATCTTCTTTTTTATGGCTGAGTATGGGTTCCTATGGTCTTGTGTGAGGAGATGATGAGAGAGTTTTAGGATTTTATATGGGAAGTACATCCTGGTTTGAAAAATATGTATCATGATCACCATAAATAGTACTGGTGATAATGTGTGAAGAAAGAGGTAGTGAGATTTGTGTCAAGATGTGTCACCTATCAGTTGGTGAAGATAAACATCAGAGGCCCACTAGGCTATTGCAACCTCTGCGTATTCTAGAATGGAAATGGTATGATGTCACTATGGATTTTTTCGATATGATTACCCATGACACCTCACAAGAAATATATGATATGGGTTATTTTAGATCGACTAATGATGGTAGCACACATATTTCCAATCATGGAGACCTTCACCATTAATGATATGGTTTGTATTTACATGCTCAAGATAGTTTGGTTGCATGGTTTTCTAATGAATATCATGTTTGATAGTGATCCTCATTTCACATATCATTTATGGTAGGATCACTAAAAGGATCTAGGACTATAGGTTTATATGATCACAACCTATCATCAATAGAGTGAAAATAAATTTGAGTGGACTATTCAGATTTTGTAGGATATGTTACTAGCCTTTGTTTTGGATTTTAGTAGTTTTTGGGATCATCATTTGGCACTCGTGGAGTTTTTATATAATAACAACTTACAAGAATTGATCAAGATGGCATAGTTTTAAATATTTTTATGGAATTACATGCTATTTAACTCTTTTTTAGCTGGCAGTAGGTGATTTAGTGCTTGTTTGACCTAGTCTCATGTAGGAGATTTCTGAGTAGGTTCAATTGATGAGGAGGCAGTTGGTGGCCATGTAGAGCAAGAAAAAATCTTATAATTTCCAACATAGATAACCAATGAATTTTGAGGTTAGTCATCATGTTTTCCTTCAAGTGTCACCTAGGTTGGGGAAATTTCATATTAGAAAACAAGGAAAGATAATTCATAGGTTTTTAGTCCATTTGAGATAGTGGAAAGGTTTGATCTGGTGGCATACCAATTATCCCTTCCATAGAGATACTATGCCATGAACAATGTGTTTCACATGTCAAAAGTTCATAGATATCATCCAGAACCTTCTCATCTTTTAGATATTGAGGACATTGAGATTTTTGTAGATGTTTCCTTTAAGTAGCATCCAATTTTGATTGTGAACCATTGAAGGAAGTATCTATGGGGAAATACTACACCTCTAGTTTGAGTGTAGTGACAATATGAGAATATTCAAGAGACCTGGGAGAGGGAATATGAAATTTGAGAACAATGGATATACTTGTTCACTGATACCCCATAGTGACAGGGAGTACCTTTTTTGGACTATTGGGGGAATTTAAGATATTATATGATGGGGAGGTTTTAAGATCCCATATTTTTCTAGGTATTTCCCTCTTTGAGTTTTTTATTGAACCTATTTCATTGGTATTTTATTCTTCTTTAAACCTTTGTGGATGAGTCCCTTTTTTGGAATACAGATCATTTTATATGTAATATGACCTTAGTTTAGGTATGTATGTAGGTTTGAATTAAATTATTATAGGTATAAACATGTTAATGGGTATTATGAGGGTTTCCCATGTGTTTGAAGGCTTCATAGATTTTTCAAGATCTTCAATTGAATATGGGATTAAAGATGTCCATAAAAAATTTACAAACCATGTATATGTTACAAGACATGAAATTTTCTCTAAGAAAATTCCATGAAACAGGTTCATGATGTGAAATGAAAACACACTATGAAACCGGTTCATGTCATATAATGCTTAAGTAGGGTTATTTTAATATGTGTTGATCTATTTTTTAGAGTAACTCATAATTTGAGAAATACATGATGCGAAAGGTTTACATGCCATTTATTTATTAGGATTAGCAGTTTTAAATCCTGGATGCATGTATGATTCCTTCTTCATTTTCATAAATCCCTCCTCTCTTGATCCATGGGAGACTTTAGGAGATTTTGGAGTGCCTTCCTCCCTTTTGGGCGTCCTAATAAAGTGATCAATATCCAGGGAGTGGATTATTTTTGGTTGCCCCCTCTCTTCCACTATTTTCTAATTATCATTGTGTAATATTTTAACCTCCATGGAAATAGGTGCTGATCTTGATCTTGTGTGACATGGTTCTTCTTGTGATCTTCTGTGCCTTTATTCTTCTTGTCATTTTTGGTTGGAAGAATTGTCTTGATTACCAGAAAAATAATGGTGTGAAAATTAATTTATTTAATAATGGGTGATGATAAATCATGTGTTAGATTATATTTTTTATATGGAGTGTTTTTAATATCCTTAAAAATGGAAAAAATAGATGTTTTATTTTAATATTTACAGTATCAATTTATTTTCTTGCCACCATAACCATTATTGTATGGTTTGGATACATTTACATGCTTCCATATTTAATTAAATTAAAACCCCCAATTCCCTTTATTATGGGATTTTTAGTTTTGAATATTGGGTTTTAAAGGAAATAGATATATCAATATCCAAAAATGTTTTAATTTTGGGTTTAAAAAAGTCTTTTTATGATTTTGATGATGTAAATGAATGATATTATGTATTTCATGCATGTTATGGTCCTTGGATATTTTTTATGTTAATGGGTGATCCAAATATATCTTAGGATGATGGATGAACCTAATATAGCTCTCTAATACAGTGGGTAATGATTATTTTCTCTGGGGAATTATGTTTCATATCATCCATAATGTTTATTCCAATTGTAAGGGTTATTGTATGTTTTATATGAATATGATGTCCAAAGAAACCTATATAAATTTTCTATTCTAGTTAAGGAGTTTTCATAGACATCATTTGATTTAAAAATGTAATATAATGATCTTTTAAATGGAAGGAATATTTTATTTTAGGGTAAAAATGATTTTTTATGAAAATGTTTTTTATGGGTTCTCATGTTTTCTAAGGACCCCCCATGATTATGATTTTTTCCTTTATATTTTATTATAAAGTGTTTTATGAAAAAATTTGTGTAGTAAGATGATTTCATGTGTAAGAAAATTATTATTTAGTCTCAAATATTATTATGTCAAAGGTAAACTATTTTTAAGATTTCATGGTTTTAAAATGAAATAATGGGTTTATTTATTTCTTTTCATGTCCCTTACGGGAATTTTGGTTCTCATCCCACATTTTTAAATGGTTTTAATAGGTTTTAATAATGATTTAAAAAATAATAATTCCAGTTGAAATTAATAAAGATTTTTCATGAAAAGAAAACATTTTTCTTTTTAAAAGTTTTATTTTGTGGGAAAATGGATATCGATTAAAATTTTCTTCTTTGTAATATATGAGTTTTTTATGTAAGAGTAGGGAAAATATTATCTAAAATTATAAACTAGAAAAGATCTTTAGGGATGAAAGAAAATGAATTACAGAATAAAGGGACTAGATTATGTAATGTTTAAGGATTTATTCCTAATATATTTTTTAGGTTTTATGATGATAATGAGAAGAGAGTTGTGCTAGAAATAGATATTGATGAACAGTCTCATCAAGAGTTTGGACTAGAATCTGATACAAATCTGAGAGAAGAATTTGAGTACTTAAAATATAAAAATAATAATGTTTATTTTGTGATAATGGAAATGAAATTTTCATCTAAGAAAATTATATCACTTGTTGATGATGAAGGAAATGAATATTTTCCCATAGTTAATAAGGATAAAACTTATTTTGATTTTGATCCATAGGTTTAATGTTTTTCCATTGAGTTGTTTAATGAATTTTAATGTATCAAAGGGGACATGTTTTTATGTAATTTTAGATCTTAAGGAAACTAATATGGATTTGAAAATATTCAAAGAGAATTTATCTTTACAATATGATTTTAATTATATGAGAAGTTACATGATTTCTAAAACTCATTTTCTTGACCTAAAGGAAGAATTGAAAACTTAAAGGGAACATTTAGCATCTAAATCTTATTTTGATGAGGTAAAATAAATTATGACATGATAAGTACTCTTTAAAATGTCTAATCATACATATTATCTTTAATTTTAGTGGAAATTGTAGCTATTAGAGAAGAATTAAAGATTGATTTTGATTAGTTAAAGAAATAATGAAATCCTAATTTAAATTATTTAATGGAGTGATACCAGATCACGAAAAATTCTCTACTAATTTTTTCATATAAACTAAAGTAGTTAAGGATCATCTAAGGAATATTTCTTAAAGTGTGGTTGGGATGGATAGTAAAATCTATCTATTAAACTCTAATATAGTGCCTTTTTTTAGTAATTAAGAATAAAATTTCTAGCTGAAGAGAATTCTGATGTATTAATTGAAAGGGATAAAATTGAGAATATTGATTGAAATGTAATTCATATAGTTATATTCATTGAGAACACGTTATTCTCTTTTTAATTAATCCCTTGGTAAAATAAAAAATGTTTCTCAAAATTCATTTGAATTGATTAAGGATTTGATAAATTTATCATCTAAAGAAGAAGTTTATAAGGAACCCTACATTCAAAAAAATTCTTATAAAGGGAAAGAAATGGTTTTATTTAATTAAAACCCTTTTAATTCTATCTATACTATTATTATTTAGCATATTATTTCATAAATGGAATAAAAGTTATTAGAAATTCTGTTAACATTATTGTTCAAACTTGTTAAGGTATTTTGGTTCTAAATGGAATTTTTCAATATAGTGATAGAGTGACTAAGTATGATTTATTAAATATGAAATATTAATTTAGTTATTTTTTTAAATAGAGATTCACTGATTTTCTAGATTATTATGAATATTACCTTATTTCCACATTATATGTTTATGGAAGGGATTTATTTCAACTCTATGGTGGTAGAAGTCTTGGAGATGATCCTAAACTGTGTTATAGTTATATCAGGAAAAGGATATCAGATTTGTTTCATCGTCCACCATCTATTCGTGTTGAAACTATTGAGACTTTGGTTATTGTTCAAAAGGAAGCTTATAAAGCTCTAGAGAATAATTTTTTCAAATTCATATTTCCGTTTTCTAGTGATGTTATGTTTAATGAAAAAAGGGAAAAGAAATTCCATGATGATATTTTATTATTGTTGACAAGGAATACTAGAGGTTCCATTAGACATAGATTATATGTATTTGAATTGTATCAAACTTAACCTAACCTAGGGAACTTTCAACCAGGTATTTCCATTACTCAAACCCAATCTACACCTGTCCTAACTGAAAATAAAATTTTTTATCTAATTATTTAGTTATATTAATTTTTTTCCTTTGGTTTTTTTATTTTGATTTTATATTGGTGGGTTATTTATAAAACTAATTTCATCATTTTAATACAATTAGTGACTTATCCATATTCATTTAAAATTTATATTCACTCAATTTCTCATTTTAGTGTTATATATTGATGTGTTAAATTCCAATATAATTATTTTGACAGTAATATATATTTTTTACATGCTTGTATTAAGTAGAAATGGTGGCTACATATACCTAAATTTTTTCTAGAAGATAGTTCTTACAATGATGAAAGAGATGTTGTTGAGAGTATGGAGGAATCCCATTTTAAATCCCTTATCATAGGTACCAATCCCAGTATGAGTGAGGGGTATCCAGGGGGATCCTTTTACCTCCTTAAAGATGTTACTTCCTTGGTTTCCAACACTACAATTGATCTACTTGAAGTAGTCCCTGAGGATAAGGAAGTTAGCAATGCGATGAGGAGTCTCAACCTAGAAAGTGCACCTTGGCCTGATAGATTTCTAGGTGACTTCTACAGAATATCTTGAGATGAGGTTAGGCATGAAATGGTAATAGATATTCAAGATTTCCTTCAGGGATATTTTTTCCCATGTTACTTGTTCTACCTCTATCTTACTCATTCCCAAAGTTTAGGATCCCTACTCACTTAAACACTATAGACCCATTAGCTTGTGAAACTTCTTGTACAAGGTACTTTCCCGCATCATGAATCACAGAATCTCAGGCCATATCCCTAGTTGGATTTCTGAAGAACGACATGGTTTTGTGAAAGGAATAATGATCCAAGGTGCAATATCCTTGACTCAAGAACTAGTTAATAACATCAACAACAAGGTTCTTAGATCAAATATGATTATGAAGATAGATATGGATAAGTCTTATGATCAAGTTGAATGGAAATATATCATTAAGGTTTTGAGTAATATGGGTTTCTCATCATGGGTTGTTGATCACATTTTCAGATGCTTGAGATCCTCTAGGTTAGATATATCCTTCTTGGGGAGGAACTATAGTTATTTTAAAGAAACACATGGGCTAATGAAATGGGATACCTTATACCCACCTATTTTCATTTTATCCCAATATGTACTTGGAAGGAATACTAACAGATGCATTTATAGTGTAAATACTCTCCCCCATCGTTGTAGGAATTTTTCCATCATCATCTCCTATATCATGTTTGAAGATGATATAATCATATTCATGAATTCTAGAAAGAGGTTGGTTAGAGGTATGATATGGGTAATTGAAAACTACTACAAATGGAGTGGCCAAGTTATCATCCTATTAAATATAATCCTCTACATATCTGAAAAATTTCCAAACAATAGGATAAATACACTATATAATATCTTGGTCATTCAATGATTGAATTTTCCCATGATTTACATAGGGGCCTCAATTTCCTCATATAGGTTGTGAATACATAACTTTGATCATATTTTGGAGAGAATAATGAGACATATAATGAAATGAAAGAATCAATATTTATATTTTGGTGAGATAATAATGATGTTCAATAGTGTGCTTGTGTCTATCCCTATCCATGCACTATTGGCGATAAGAGTTCCGAAAAAAGTCATCTCAAATATTAATGGGATCCTAGTATCACTTATCTAGGATGCTAATGCTGATGAGAAGTATAATTGAGAATCCTGGAGGATATTGGTTAGATCCTCATATGATGGAGGTATTAATGTGAATAATATTTTGGATAATTTGCATGGAATGAATGCAAAACTTTTTTGGGACATGGTTGAGGGGAAATCTATCTGGGGGAAAGCTATGAAGGTTTATAGTCAAGGGGAGAGGGATACAGTGGGAGGGTCCATTTAAAAAGTAGTTGAGCCACAATTCTAGAATCTCAAATGTTTCACTTGTTAGATTTTTGGGATGATAGAAATAACATTCTATCACCATAACTAGGTTGGCTCTATGCTTGGTTTTCTACGATTTTTGACAACTGATATCAACTTCAGAAAAGAAAGTAATCATACGATATTAATTAACAAATTTATGGATAGAAACCAATGAGAAATATTTGAACTCATTGATTTCATTGAAGAAATGGATAAATTTATTTTTACGGAATTCATATAAAAAACTTTTTTTGTTAAGAATTATCATAGAATGTTGTCATCTTCAAGCCAATGAGATTAATGGGATGATCTCGTTTGGTGTGGGGAGGTTACAAAAAAAGTATAATTTTCTCATATGGAGGATAAGAAATGGATCTTTTCCCACTAATGAGAACATTAAAATAATCAGCATCTTCTTACCATCCAGATGCACATGCTACAAGGATTAGTGGGAGGAAAGTGAAGAATAATTTTTTTTGAAGGAGAATAGGCTCATATGGTCTGAAATTTCTTTACTAATTTCATGGGTTTCCATGACTATGATATTGCTCATATACCCTTTCTTAACTGACGGTTCCAGGGAGTAGACCAGTTGGGACTTGAGAGTAAATAAAGAGCTATTGTGTTGATTGTTGGTGTTCATGTCCATGTAAAGCTAGAAATAATGTTCATTTTGAAGGAAGAGTATACTTGTGTAAGGCGTTAGTGATTAGAAAAAAAACATACTTCTGGACTTGACCAGGATAATGAAGAATTGGAAAGACACTCACACTCTTAGACCTATTTAGGAAGGTATTCCCTTATTTCACTTAGCTTTTGGTACTTCTCAAGGGAACTAGGCATGTTAGAGTCTCCAGGTTTCAGGTAACAAACTCGAAACGGATAGATCATGCTCCATGGGTTTCATATGTGGAGGAGGAATGGTCCATGAACCTAGGGGAAATTTTAAGTTTGAATTTCGAGCATTTTTTTGGGCTGGTCACTCCCTCAAAGCCGAATCCACGAGGATGCTCATGGGCCTCCTCATATGTACACAATGAAATGTTAATGTAATGGAAGTGGAGTCAGATTCTTTAATCCTTTATGTCTCCCTAAAGTATAATTTTTAAGCTCTGTGGTCTGTTTATTATATTGGTAGAATGTACATGAGTCTTCTTTTCTACCAAATAGAGAGCTTATATACTTGGTGTGAAAGCAATAAGGTAGAAAACTATCTCACCTCCATTTAAAATCATGAGGATCACATTATATACTATCCATGTGTAATATTCCTTCCTCAAGAGGGGGTGAATCAAGTTAAGGGTGATTACCCCAGGCTCCATCACTACAGACCACCATAAGGAGCCTTACTTGTGTTCTTTTTATTGTTTTCTTTTCTGGCCTATGTTGTATTTTGTAACATTATTCTCATTTTTATAAATAAATGATGATGATGATGATGATTCTTTAAATCCATATTTCTCACATTCTTTTTGATATCATAAAACAGGGGAGAAAGAAATAGAAAAAACAATTACTATATTTTATTCCTTATAATAGATTACTAATATTTATATTATCTATATGTTGTTAATTTTATTAATGTTAAATCTATTAAATTTTATATTGAAATTTTATGGGTTTTGTGATCATTAAAAAATGGAATATTTTCAGACATACTAATATTGATTCTATATATCCAATTATATCATAATTTTTTAATCTAATAAAAACAATGTTTATTTTACTAATGAATCTATTTTAGTGTGTTTAATAGGTTCATATAATGTTTTTATATATACTTTTAAATTTGGAGTTTCTTCTATTTTTGAGTGAAAAAATTCTTAAGGAAAATATCATATGAAGATAGAAATATCTTATGAGATTAAAAAATTATTACAAAATTCAAAACATTTTAAAAATAAATATTGTACAATAAAGTAATATCATATAAAGAATAAACATCTTATAAAGTGACAAACATCTTATATGGAAGTAATATCTTATGGGAATCATGAATATTTATGAAAATATTGAAGTCCAATGATAATAAAAAAAGTATTATAAAGATATAAAAGTCTTATAATCTAAATAAAAATTCTTAAAAACCTATAAATTCAAAATTAAGATATTTTTGATAAATTTATTATAGTTTCTATTTTTATGTAAAAGCATGTTGTTACATTTATTTTATCGAAGTTTGAGTTTGTTAAATAAGTAATGGGTAATTATTTTAAATTTGTTGACTCTGAGGAATTATATATGATTTAATGGTAAAATATTTGTCTATTTATATAGATAAGATTAAGGATAGTGTTAAAAGTGATAAAAACCATGGATTTATGAAATAGACTATGAAAAAATATTTAGATTTTATAAGTATAAGTCACGCACCCATAAATAATATAACACTCACGAATTGATACTATAATTATTCAAATTAGTTTAATATTTTGTTACAATTTGAAGAAGAAGAAGAAAAAATAGATTATTTTTTGTGTACTTTCATAGATATATATATAGTAAACGATCTCACATCAAATCTGAATTTTTAGCCTTTAAAATATATAAAGGAAGATTGTTTTTATTTTTAGTTACTGCTCACAACTATGTGCATATTTATATTAATTTTCTAAATAATTTCATTAAATTTATATGAGAACACTCTTTGTATTGAATTTGGAGTGAAGTTTATGGATATGTATTGTTAATTGAGAACCTAGTAAAATATCTTGGCACCTTTGTACCAGGTGGAAACTACTTGTACTCAATTGTGCAGCTCCTAAGAAATGGGATGGAATAAAAATCACCAAGATCACCTTAAGCATTCGAAAAATGGATTAAGGGAATTAATTATTCACCTAAAATAATATAAAAATATATTGTATCCTACCCTTTATTTTATTTTATATTCCAATTCATATATGATTTGGAAGGTAACACAAAAATTAAAATAGTTTTAAAGTGGGTGGTTTTATTTCGAAATAATTTAAAGAACTTAATTCATCCCTATCTATGGTTATTGTTCAACATAAATGGGATAACAATATACATACTACTTCTCATAATTTTTAAAATGAAATTCCTCTACATCTTAGGTAGTTTCATATTATAACCAATGACATTGTGTTTATGTTCATCTTGTTCATTGACATCATATTTTCATAACATTCTCTTCCTTGAACAAAAGTTCTTAGGATTTGTTCCTTGAAGAACATTTCATAGGATTTACTTCATACTTTTGATATATTTCTTAATCATTTTATTCTATTTTCAAATATCCATCATATCAGCACAAATTTTTTTCCCTCATTCTTGATGTAGTGTTCCTCATCTTTTCATTCTCTTGAGAAAAAACCTTATTTTCTCAACAAGTTTATTTTTTTACTTACATTATGTTCCTTATAGAACTCATAGATGCTAATAATATTTCTTTAAAATTTTTCAATATTTTCATTCATCTCATTAATAATATGTTTACAATAAAAAAATTCAATATTAGAATCAAATTTAAAAAATATAAACCAAAATCACTAACCTTATTCATAGTTTTTATAAATCACAAGTTAGTAAATTAGTTCTCAATTTCAGATTATTCACATGAATCAAAATATTTAATTCAAATCTATACAGTAAGAAATTATATTTTCTCTAACTTATTGAACATTGTAATTTCTTTCATTATTTGGTCTTGGATAGTCAGTTTTTTATGTGACAATTTTTTGCACTCATAACAGGTGAGATCTTATATATTAAAATTATAATTAGAACTACATTTCTTATTTCATATGCGATCATCTCTTTGATATTCCAAAACATTATTTATTTTTATCTCATTGAATAATCCTCGAACAAATTTGAATTACTTTATCTTTTTCACTTATTAGTATCTCAAAATCATTATAGTTAGATGAAATAACATTTACAAATTTTGAATGTTACACCTTTCTTTTTAGTTGTCTCTTATTTATCTTTTTTATTTAACTACAATTCTTATTTTTGAATTGAACCGATCAATTCATAAATTTTGTACTTCTTGAATTTTTTTATTTTATAAATGGATACCTTCTTGGAATGAAACTTCTTTGGTATTGATCAGAGAACTCTATCGACCATGATAATTTTGTCCAAAGTTTCACTAAGTGTTTCCATTCCATTCACAATACTTATGACCCTATGAAACATCTAATTGATAGAATTGATTTCTCCCATTTTTAATTATCATTAATTATCTTACACTATTCCAAGGTTGTTTATTTTCAATTTATTTATACCATAATGTGTAACTTGTTAAATTTAGTGAATATCATGATAAGTTTTATAAGAAGAATTATGAATAAAAAAATATTGGATAATAGAACAATAAAAAATATTCATGATATTATAATGTAGAATATAATAAGTTTCATCCTTACCTATAATATCTTAGTTAAAGGTGATCTATTTTTTTAATAGTGGGTTTCTTAGATTAGAAGAGAAATAAGGACTTTCTGGGAGTCTTTTTACAAAAAACAAAGATGTGAGTTGTCTAAAAGAAAAATTTACTTCCTGAAAATGATTCATGACATGAATCCGTCACTTGGATGAATCCCAAACCTAGTTCATGATGTGAAAAAAATTCATAAATTTAATCGGGTTCATTTCATAAATTTATTGCTTGATCTTTTTTAACCCGAGGTGATCCATTTTTTCAGCATACATGTAACATGAGATATTCATGTCATGAGTCAAGGATTAATGACACAAATCCTTCAATCCCAATAGATTTTATTGCACTATAACCCCAAATCCTAACACATTCTGTGGGATATATCTCCCTCAAATACTAGGGATACTCTAGGAAATATTGGTTGATTACATCCCTTATGGACCACGTTGTTTGGTTCTTTGATATCCAACACAGTTTTTTGCCTCTCCTTTGGTAAGTGTGTTGTTCTATCTTTAAATTTATCTTAATTTATCTCAGTTTGATAGTGGTATGTGATTTATTTTTTGGAAGCTAATTATTGGGAAGAAATCACAATCAATCCGTTTTATTTTTTATTCATGCCTTGTATTTTGGAGGGCGACCCTTGTATTAGTTACGGTGCAGCATGCGAGTTCCTTGAGGTATGTGTTGATATAACCTCTCTAATGACCATTTTGTATATGGAATTTGATTATGATATGTGGGAATCAATGATAGGGCCTCCATCTATTGATATAGGTTCATTTCCTTCCACCCTTGGTGTGTGGATCCAGTTACGGGTGTTGTGCAACCCATGTTTGAGGTAGGTGGGTTCTTCTCTAGCCTATGTTAGATGAACCCATTATTTCTCCATGTTTTATAAATTATTTTATAAATGATTTGGTATGATTTGGTATTGGATAATTTATGTGTGTAAATGGTTTTTTAAGAAAATACGGTTTCCCCCTCATTTCGGTAAAAGAAATGTGATTTTCAGAGCATTGTGAAAGGGATTGAAAAATGGGGTTTTGAGACTAGTTTTGATGAAAAGGGGTTGTTTTTAATTGAATTTTGAAATGTGATAAAACCATTCAAAATGATTTTAAATTAATCATATGGGAGCCTTGGGTACTTTGTTAGAAGGTGTAGTATTAGGGATCATCCTTTGGTATTGTATGGAAGTCCACTTTCTCTTTTGTTCTTATATTATGAGATCAAGATAAATTTTGATATAGGACATGATTGACTTAGTTATAGGGTTCACTTTATTGGGTTTTCCTCTATTACCTAGACCTTTATATATGTTTCTTAGGGACTTTTAGGAAAAAAATAGTCAAAATTTTATTTATGAGTGACCTATCTAGACAGATTGTGAGTATTCCTTGGGGTGTTTTACCCTTGTGCTTTGGTTTTGGACAATTTTAGATTTCATATAGATGTTTTGATAAATGTAACTATTTTATTGGAATTATTATTTGTAACTATTTTACCTAGTTTGGTTTGGAACTATGGAAAAAGTGGAACAGTTTACCATAATTTTGATATAAAAATGTTTAATTTCTTATCATTCCACTTTTTTCTTAAAATTGATAATATTGTGATTATTATAGAGATACCTAATATGGAAAACCTGGGTGGGATTATATGGAGATTTTTTAGATCACACCCTACACATTTCCTCAAGAACTTAGAGACCTTGTATTTTTTTGATGCAAGAAAAGTCAAGGCACCATAGTGAGGCGATGAGGTTTATGTTAGCTGTGTATGGGTAGCTAGCAGTGAGATGGTGAGGTGTTTCCCACATATCACTTAGATTATTTGCTTTCATTTTATTATAATTGGACATGTACCTGGAAATTTTAACTTTTCTTGATTTAGATCACCATTTTTGGATTTTTTTGTTTATATAATATATCTTTTTAGTTATTCTTTTCATTATGTATGTATATGATATGTATATCATTTTATGTTCCCCGAAAACACCATGATTTTTTTGAATGGAAGAAATCGCTCGGTCTAGGGAATCAAAGAGGTGATTGATGAGTATTATAAATGGAGTGGTTAGTTGGTGAGTATCAAAAAAGCTGTGTTCTTCTTCCATACCGATTACTAAAAATAAGACTTAAATCCAATTAATCTGTCCTAGGTTTTAAGATAAGGGGTTTCCCGACGGAGTACCTCGGTGCTCCTCTTTCTCTGGGCATTTCCGCATGAATTACATTGATAATATATTGGGAAAATTCATCAAAAGTATAGGAGAATGGAACAGTCACTTTCTCTCATTTGGAGGGAGGCTAACTCTAGTGAACAACGTTTTATCCTCTATCCACATGCATGTCCTGTCCACCTCTAGAGTACCCAAGTTGGTTATCTCTCAGTTGGAGAAAATTATGGACAATTTCATCTGGGATTACCACATGGAGGGAAAGAACCATTGGGATACTTGGGGTAGGTTGGATTGTCTGGTTTGGTAAGGTTGAGTTGGTGTTAGAAGAATGTCGAAAATGATGCAGGGATTTCATGGAAAGCTAGCATGGGAGGTTCTAGTTGGCGAGTCCCTCTGGGGTTGTTTTGTGGGTTGGAAATATAAGGATGTGGATGAGCCTCCCCAGGGTCGTCCTTCTATCCTCTGATGTTCTGTATAGCTCCATGTCCCAATTGTGGAAACCAATTCACATTGGATCGTCGAACATGGTGTGATTAGCTTCTGGTTCTCTAACTGGGTAGTTTTCAAGCATGGATTTCCTGCTTGCCTCACTCCGGAACTATCCTTATGTCAAGCTTTCAACAACCTGACACTGATCTAAGCTATTTTGAATAGGATATAAGAAATGGCATTCAATATCATTGATCTCTTGGACTCCCTTGATTTTTGTGCCTTCATAGGAGCTACGTTCGGAGATTTTTCAGTTAAATATTACTGAAAAATTTTATGTGGCCCTAATGGTTTTGTGGAATGGAGTGAGGTGGCATGGTGCAAGGATATCCCTGCTAAGTATAATTTACTTGTTTAGAGCATTTGGAATAAGTCCCTTCCCACTGGTGAGATTATTATGGGATTCGGTATTTACATGGGGTCATGGTGCAGCTGTTGCAAGAACTTTCAGGAAGAATCCATTCGACACTTATTTTTTGAGGGGCAATGGGTGAGCTGGGTTTGGTCTTCCCTCGGTGTCCTTTTTTGGATAGCTTCCTCTCAGGCTGATGGGGTCACGTTTCCTTGAGTACTAGTTCCAAGGGGTGTGGAGGAACAACACAGATCTTATAGAGCGTTCAACCATTCTCTCAGCTGGTAGCTGGTGCTTATGGAAAGCGAGGAATACGACAAGGTTTGAGGGTAAATCCTCCTCCAGAATAGCCATTGTTGCCAACACATAGTTGTTGGTTTATTACTTTTCCTTCCTCATTACCAATTGGGATTCCACAGCCTCTTTTCATGTTGTTATTTGTCCCTATTAGAGCTATCCTACAAACACTATCTCCTCTTATAACTGGTGGATCAGTTGGAACCTGGCCAGTCGGGGGATAAAACTTAATACTGATGGTTCGTGTTCCATGGGTGTTATACGAGGTGGTGGTTTGGTTAGGGATCCCCTCATCTTCGTGACCATTGTATTCTCAGCTTTCATTATGAATTTCACCTCTCTTCAAGCTGAATCTTTCACTATATTGGCTGGCCTTGAGTTTTGTAGAAGGGCTAAAATTTCCATTGGTGTCTTGGAGACATAATCTCAGATCCTTCACAAGTCTATACTGGGTACTACCTTGTCACGACCTCCTCCCACCAAAGATGCCCCTCCTGAGATGGAAATTATGAAAGGGAGATAATGACCCCCAAGTCCCGCCTCCAGTAGGCCCCGGGGTGGCGACTAGCACCAAGGGTATGATTTTTCACAAATATGGGAGGCATTACCCTTTTTATTATTTAGGATCGGGAAATAGGACAAGTCAACCACCAAAAAGGAAAAGAACAAGTATATAAAAATAAACCCAAACCAATCCCACATGCATGTTTAAACAATTTTATAACAAGGTACAAGTAAAAGAAAGATCAAAAGTACAATACCAAAATAAAACAAGAGTAAAACAACTGCAACAACTCCAACTGTCCGACTAGTAGGGTCCCGCACGACCATGGTAGTCCTCCTAGAAATCTGAAAGTAAATGTAGGGTGAGAAATCAAGTATACTCAGCAGGGAAAACTAAAGCTCTCATGCACAAGTGGGGATACATCCTAATGTCCCGTGAGAACAACAGAAGAAAACTAGCAAGGAATTCTATCCACCCAACCTCACCATCCACACTCACAAAAAACACAATCACAATTGGTATTAGTATATAAGATACAAGAGTATTGGGTACCCCGCACCATTTCCCAGCAGTTAGCTGCTCTTCCTAATGACGAACGTCCTGACACTGCCACACTCTCCCCGCCCGCACACACCTGGGCCTCACAAACCACACATCCCGCCCGCACACACCTGGGCCTCACAACCACGTATCCCGACCGCACACACCTAGGACTCACAACCGTGTATCACACCCGTACACACCAAGGCATCACAACCACGTATCCTGCCCGCACAAACCTGGGCCTCACAACCACGTATCCCACCCGCACACACCTGGGCCTCATCCTAAAGATTCTTGGGAAACAGTAGAACCTGCCTGAAGAGTCTTGGGCTAAAACCACCCCAATCGAAACCTACCCTAAGAGTATTAGGTGTAAGGTCACCTCAAGCCATCACAGCCTAGGGGAGAAAGAGCAGGAAGGAGCTAGTAACTAAGGGAAAACACCCTCTCCCATGAAATGGGAGTGTTCGACACTAAGTTCTCAACATGGGTGAGGTGCGATAAAACACAAAAGATACAGATATATATATATGTATAAAAACCACATAGCCCAACCTATGGCTTCTAAATAAAGAAACTGAGCACGTGCCTCGACACTACTACTAATAAGCATGCATACAAAAAACAACCCCAACCCCATTTAGTTTTTCACGTTTCAGCAGAATTAGTTTATTTAGTTCCTTAACTACTGGGAAACTATCCACAACCAACCACATCAATTGTTCGTAAAACATAACCCTGCCATCCATAAATCAAGTTAGGAAAACACAAGCAACACAACCAAGTCCTTCTTATCAACCAACAAACCTATTGATTATTAATCCCATTCCATTACCATGACCCACCATTCATTAACTCTTCCACATTTATTTATTATTCACAACCCACTGTTCATTGACATTCAAGCTTATCCCTGCAGCCCCGCTGTCAAACATCATAACCACAACCACACCATACATCATTATCCCTTTAATACCATTTATCGCAGCCCCGCTTCCCGTCACCAACATAATATTCACACCAACCCATTACCAAGTCAACTGCAGCCCCACTGCTCACCCTATCCAAAAAAACCCACAAAACACCTCCATCACATGCCACGTATCCAACCCAACACCCACATGTTCATTATTCCATTTTGTTCAACCGGGGTGATCATACAAGGGTTCCAGATTTTCATTTAATAAGCCAACTTTACGTGATTAACCAATTTCCACATTTAACAAAGTTTCAATCCACAAAAATGGTCTATAAAGATAGGGAGACATTTAATTACGCAAGAAAAGGCCCCCAACTACCGTGATTTTCATTAGGCATAAACCTATTCAATTCAAATCATAATATCATAGGATATAAAGTAACGGCAATCAAAAACTTCCCAACCCCGTTATATAAGCCAGTTATTATCTTTATTAAACAGGTTAAAAAGTGTTTCACGTAAACAAGACAACACCCACCCCGCATGATGCACAAATTAGAGAGATAAAGGTAAGATCCCTACCTCAACAGGTTCCGATCACAACGCTCCCCCGGATCAACCTTAGAAGATGTCCGTCGGCGTCCGTCACTTCTGTAGGGTCCCAGAAAAACCTCCTCGGGTGGAAGTCGGAAAGGAAAGGCCGATGGAAAGACAACAGATCCATGTTCTGAAGTTCCGACTCATTGTTATGATCTTGTGACCACTGACGGATCATAAATCAGATCTCAGAAGAAGAAGTTATGGAAGAAAGATCCTTTGAGTCTCTTGGGAGAACTTTGCTCAGAGGAAAGGGGAGGAGAGGTGTGAGTTGAAAAGTAAGAGGGGACCCCTCCTTTTATAGGCGAGAAAAGCAAAAGAACACGGCATGTACTTTATGGTACACGACGTGTACTAGGTTATTTCACATGGCTTCCAACACGGCTCTGCGGCCGTTGACTGGTCAACACATGGTTTGAGGGTAACGCATACGCGGGGAAGGACTACACGATGTGTAGTTTGGACACATGGCATGTACCCATTTATTTCACACGGCTCCAACACGGCACACATCCATTGACTGGTCAACACATGGTAACACGTACGCAGGGAGAGATTACATGGTGTGTAGTATTGGATACACAATGTGTACCCATTTATTTCACACGACAAGGACACAAACTTCAACACGGGGTATACCTGGAAAGGGGGTACACGGTGTGTACTCAAACTACACGGCGTGTAGTTTCAAAATTCTGGAAAATGTGGGAAAAGTCCATTTTACCCTCCAGAACACTTCGTGGCCTTCTTTTTGACAAAGGAATGGGCTGGAGAGGTCCGGGCCATTACATCAGATACCTCTTAAAACATTATCGTCCCCAAGAATTCAAAACCAAACCAGAGGAACCCAACAAGATACCTCTTAGGGCTCTCATTATAACAGGAATCCAACCAACAACTCTAATCATATGTGATAAGAATTCCTTCTCCTATGTAGATATATTATCCACTTTAGGCGGCACTGAATCGCCTGCACGGGTTTAATCGCATCCTCATTAATGCGTCTCGATTAAGAATTGGGTCTTCCCACTTTCATACATTAGGATTTTTCGACTAACACTACCCCTAACACCGTACAACCCACACATTTCCCGAACACGTGGTTTGGGGAAAAATTCCTTCTTCTATGTCGAGATATTATCCACTTTAGGCAGCACTAACTCGCCCGCACGGGTTCAATCGCATCCTTATTAATGCATCTCGATTAAGAGTCAGGTTTTTTCCTTTCCCCACACATCCAATTATGCTACACACTTCTAGAGAACAAGGAAACAAAAGGTCTCACAACCGACAAGCCAAGAATTCCATATATCAAAGGTACAGAGTATAACATCAACATAATGCCCATAAGAACAAGGGAAAACACAAGTCAAAACAACTCCAGGTACTAAGCATGCATCTGGGTCTCCCGCTCCCAAGTGATCTCCTCAAGGCCGCCATGCCTCCACAACACACGAACCAACAGAATGGTTCATCCACAGAGCACCTTCTCTTTACAATCCTCGATTCTGACTGGTAGTTCCTCGAAGGTCGCGTCGTCTCCCATATCTAACTCTCCGCAATCAATAACGTGGGAGTCATTGTGTAAGTACCGACGAAGCTGGGAGACGTGGAAGACGTCATGAACCTTCTCCAACTGAGGTGGTAGGGCCAGCTGATATTCCACCTTGCCGACTCGCCTCAGCATCTCAAAAGGTCCGATGAACCTAGGTGATAGCTTGCTCCCTTTCCCAAACCTCCGCTTCCCCCGTCGAGGGGAAACATTCAAGAACACATGATCCCCCACCTTGAACTCTAAGGGCCTCCTCCGACGATCAGTATAAGACTTCTGTCGGTCCTGAGCTGCTTTTATCCTCTCATGTACAAGATGGAATTTCTCTGTGGTGCTCTGCACTACCTCTGGCCCAAGATCACCTGTCTCACCAACCTCTTCCTAGAAAATGGGTGAATGAAATGGTCTTCCATAAAAATCCTCAAATGGTGCCATGCCAATAGTAGAGTGGAAGATGTTGTTGTAGGCGAACTCTACTGAAGGTAAGTGTCGTACCCATTATCCTCCGAAATCTAGAACGCATGCTCGCAACATGTCCTCCATCGTCTGGATAGTCCGCTCTGTCTGCCCATCAGTCTGGGGGTGGAAAGAAATGCTAAGGTGTAGCTGGGTGCCAAAATCATGTTGTAACCCCCTCCAGACTTGTGAGATAAATCGAGTATCCCGATCTGAGATGATAGTCTTTGGGACTCCATGAAACCACACAACCTCGTCTATGTACCTCTGTGCTAAGGTACTCACTGGGCCTGACTCCTTAATTTCTAAGAAGTGAGATGATTTCGTCAGTCGATCCACCACTACCCAGATAACATCATAACCACCCTGAGCTCTGGGTAGTCCTGTGATGAATTCCATTGAGATGTCATCCCACTTTTACTCGGTGACATCTAAAGGATGCAACAACCCACTGGGAACACGGTGTTCAACCTTCACTTGCTGACACACTAGGAATTTAGCCACGAACTCAACCACTTCCCATTTCACCCCGGGCCACCAAAACTGTTCCCTCAGGCCTTGGTACATTTTTGAAATTCCTGGATGTACCACCAAGGATGAGCTATGGAACTCACAGACAACTCCCTCATGCATTGTCTCCGGGAAAAACAACCTTCCATGGAAAAGAATCCAATGTCGGCTATCCTATGACCATCCTTCCGGAGCATTTCCCTAATCGACACGATCCCGCATCACTTCCACCTCGGATTCCCCCCACTGAGACTCTTCCACCTTATACAACAAGGAAGACTGCACCGTCATTTGAAACAAACAGCCTCTAACACCTTCTACCCTGGCATCCAAGTGCAAGGCAGCCAACTCTCCCATCGCCTTCCAAGCATCAGTGGATTCCCGAACCACTTCCTTATGCGACTTCCTACTCAGGGCATCAACTACAACGTTGCCCTTACCTTCAGTGTAAGATATCTCAAATTCATAGTCTTAGAGAAACTCGACCCATCTCCGCTGCCGTAAGTTCAGGTCACACTGGGAGAAGATATAATGCAGGCTCTTGTGATCTGAGAAAACCACAAAGCACTCCCCAAAGAGGTAATGTCACCACAAATTTAGTTTTAACACTACTGCTACAAGCTCTAGGTCATGGGTGGCATAGTTACACTCGTGAGAGAATAACTGTCTAGACCCATAATAGATCACTTCATTCTTCTTCATCAGCACACACCCTAGACCAAGGCCAAAAGCATCAAAAAACACCTCATACAACAACCCTTACTCTAGAAACCTGAGTACGGTAGCACTGACCAACTTCTACTTCAGGTAGTTGAAAGAATGCTGGCATTGCTCGCTTCATAGGAAGGCCTGGTTCTTCCTAGTCAAAGTCATCAATGGAGCAGCAACTCGAGAGAAGTCCGAAACGAACCTCCGATAGTAACCTGCTAACCCCAGGAAACTACGAACTTCTGCCACGCTCTTGGGTTCTACCCAAGAAAAAAATGCCTCCACCTTCGACGGGTCCACTGACACTCCATGTTGAGACAATACGTGCCCAAGGAAGTGTACTTCTTGCATCAAGAAATTACACTTTGACAATTTCCCGTAAAACTGGTGGTGTTGAAGGACTTCCAAGACTGCCTTGAGATGCTCAATGTTCTCCTCCTCTAATCTTGAGTAGATTAGGATGTCATCGATAAACACAATGATGAACCAGTCCAGAATCTCTTGGAAGACAAAGTTCATAAGTCCCATGAACACATCCAGTGCATTTGTAACTCCAAACGACATCACTACAAACTCGAAGTACCCATACATGCACCTGAAAGCTGTCTTCGAGATGTCACTATCCTTTACCCTCAGCTTATGGTATCCAGATCGTAGATCAATCTTGGAAAACCAACCTTCTCCCCTCAGTTGGTCGAAGAGATCATCTATCCTTGGAAGGGGGTAGTGGTTCTTGACCGTTACCTGGTTCAACCTTCGGTAGTCTATGCATAGCCTGAGACCACTATCTACCTTCTTCACGAACAAAACTGGAGCACCCCATAGCGATACGCTGGGTCAAACAAAACCCTTCTCCATCAGATCATCAATCTGAATCCGCAACTTCCACAACTCCGAAGGTTCCATCCGATAAGGGGCCATCAAAATCAGACAGGCACCGGGCTGTAAGTCTATCCCAAACTCAATGTCACGTCGGGGGGGGGGGGGGGGTAGAGTCACAACCTCTTCTGGAAAAACATCTAGGAACTCCCCAATAACCTCCGGGACATCCATCATCTCTGTATCAGCTGGAACCACTGATAACCCGAATAACAAGGAAAGGAGAGGCTTCACATGCCGACTTCCAACCGGATAGCTCCTCTCACCAAAAAAAGATACACGCTACCCATCCACGTCGGAGAACACGACTCTTCTCCGGAAGCAGTCGATAACGGAACTAACAGAAAAAAACCAGTCGATTCCTAGGATGACATCGTATGGCTGCATCTGTAACAGAAGAAGGTCCCCACTAGATCGATGTGGTCCCAACGTCAGCCCACATCCCCGGCAAACACAAGATACGTTGTTCTGGCCTCCAACTGGTGTACTCAAAACCAGTGGTACGGAAAGTCTCTCTATGTCTAGTCCCAAATAATGGGCTAGACCAGGTGAAATAAATGAGTGTGAAGCTCCCGAATCGAACAAAGCAGAAAAAAGAGTGCTGAACAAACAAATAGTACCTCGCACTACCTCTGGTCCTACTGGGACTGTCAACTCTGCTGCGTGCAACTGTCCACACCCATCTCCTCTGCCTCTCTGATGTCGTCCACCTCCCTGACCACTCCCTGGTCGAGGTCCATGAGGAGCACCCTGAGGTCGGCCTCCTCCTGCAAAGTCTTCCCTCAGAGGAGCATGGTCCTGCTGCTACTGGAAGGGCCTCACTGGAAACTGGTGCTGCTAAGGTGGGTGCTGAACCTTCCCAACTCCACCGTACTGAGCTCGGGTCGGGCACCAACTCTGAATGTGCCCGAAACCTCCACAAGAAAAACACTTCGGTCCTGGGCTCATGAAAAAGGGACGAGGACCTGAAGATCTGAACTGGAACTGTTGGGGCCTGCTCCCCACTGGCCTGAACCTGGAAGGTCCTGTCACAGGAGACCTGCTGCTGAATTCCTTCCCCTTCGACGAGCCCGACTGGATCCCCTCTCGTGGTGCACCTCATAGTGAGTGTATCCTCTCTACAACATCTTCCTTATTCTATACCGCCAGGTACGTCAGAAGGGTGAAGGGGGTAACATCATACTGGAGAGAAGGACGAAGCGCCTCCTCCAAACGTCTCACCCAAGACTCTTCATCCGGAAAGAGATTCAGAGCAAAGCGCAGAATATCCTTGAGCTTGATTCCCAAATCTCATACCGACATACTCCCCTACTGAAGGGAGAGTAACTCCTGCCAATTCTATGCCTTGATCATGGAAGAAAGGAATTACTCTCGGAATTCCTTCTCAATGTCAGCCCATGGAACCTCTGCCTCTATCCTCTCTCCAAGGTAGAGCATCCACCACTGTCGTGTCGCACCTCTCAGCTGACTAACTGCTAGGGAAACCCAATACTCCCTCGGAGCACGGATCAAGGTAAAAGCGATCCATGGCTCCTTAATCCACCCCTCTGTCTCCGTATCCAAAGTATTACCCTCGTACTTCTTGAGGGTCTTTCACTGAAAAGAACAGAGAGTCTTCTGCCACTGGCTATCTTCCTCCTCTCGGTCAATCCTCAACTGATCGACCGCCTGAATCTGCTGGGCCTCGTCCGTCTGAGCCACCCAGGGACGACGTCTAGGTGCCATAGCTGTAAGGTAAACAAGGACCGCCTAAGCCCAAGTAGTAAGGAAAAGCTCAAGGTTTTATTTTATCATTTTATTTCAATTTCTTTCCCAGAACACCCAAATCAAGAAAAACAAAATCATGATGATGCATGTACCTTACCTAGGGTCTCTACCCTAAAATCAATTTAGTCTCACTTGGTCGTTCAGTAGGCTCAGAGTCCTTAAATCAGATCACGGGGGGCCCTAAAATCTCGTGTCCTAGCCGGTCTTCCCTGGCCTATGTCACACACCAAGATTAACTAACATTGTTGCCCTACCATCCCATTCAATCCTCATTGTGCCTAACTCCAGACTCCATCCTATCTCTCAACCATCACCTTTGATACCATTCTGTCATGACCCCCTCCCACCAAAGATGCACCTCCTGAGCTGGAAATGGTGAAAGGGAGATAATGACCCCTGAGTCCCGCCTCCAGTAGGCCCCGAGGTGGCAAATAGAACCAAGGGTATGAGTTTTCACAAATATGGGAGGCATTAACCTTTTTATTATTTAGGATCGGGAAATAGGACAAGTCAACAACCAAAAAGGAAAAGAACAAATGTATATAAATAAACCCAAACCAATCCCACATGCATGTTTAAACAATTTTATAACAAGGTACAAGTAAAAGAAATCTCAAAAGTACAATACCAAAAGAAAACAAGAGTACAAAAACTACAACAACTCCAACTGTACGACTAGTAGGGTCCTGCACGGCCCTGGTAGTCCTCCTGGAAACCTGAAAGTAAATGTAGGGTGAACATACATGTATAATCAGCAAGGAAACCTAAAGATCTCGTGCACAAGTGAGGAGACATCCTAATGTCCCATGAGAACAATAGAAGAAACCCATCAAGGAATTCTATCCACCCAACCTCACCAGCCACACTCACCAAAAACACAATCACAATAGGTAGTAGTATATAAGAAACAAGAGTATTGGGTACCCCGCACCATTTCCCAGTAGTTAGCTTCTCTTCCTAATGGCGAACATCCTAACACTGCCACACTCTCCCTACCCACACACACATGGGCCTCACAAACCACACATCCCGCCCGCACACACCTGGGCCTCACAACCACATATCCCGCCCGCACACACATGGGCCTCACAACTGCGTATCCCTCCCGCACACACCTAGGCCTCACAACCACGTATCCTGCCGGACACACCTGGGACTCACAACCACATATCCTGCCCGCACACACCTGGGCCTCATCCCGAAGATTCTTGGGAAATAGTAGAACCTTCCCGAAGAGTCTTGGGCTAAAACGACCCCAATCGAAACCTACCTGAAGAGTCTTAGGTGTAAGGTCGCCTAAAGACATCACAGCCTAGGGGAGAAGGAGCAGGAAGGAGATAGTAACTAAGGGAAAAACACCCTCTCCCATGAAATGGGAGTGTCCGACACTTAGTGCTTAACATGGGTGAGGTGCGATAAAACACAAAAGATACAGATATATATATGTATAAAAACCACACAACCTAACCTATGGATTCTAAACAGAGAAACTGAGCATGTGCCTCGACACTGCTACTACGAAGCATGCATACAACAAACAACCCCAACCCCATTTAGTTTTTCACGTTTCAGCAGAATTAGTTTATTTAGTTCCTTAACTACTGGGAAACTATCTATAACCAACCACATCGATCGTTCGTAAAACATATCTCTGCCATCCACAAATCAAGTTAGGAAAACAAAAGAAACACAACCAAGTCCTTCTTATCAACCAACAAACCCATTGATTATTAATCCCGTTCCATTACCATTACCCACCATTCATTAACTCATCCACTTTTATTTATTATTTACAACCCACTGTTCATTCACATTCAAGCCCATCCCTGCAGCCCCGGTGCCCAACATCATAACCACAACTGCACCATACATCATTATCCCTTTAATACCATTTATCGTATCCCCGCTGCCCGTCACCAACATAATATTCACGCCAACCCACAACCAAGTCAACTGCAGCCCCGCTGCTCACCCGATCCATAACAACCCACAAAACACCCCCATCACATGCCACGTATCCAAGACAACACCCACATGTTCATTATTCCATTTTGTTCAACCGGGGTGATCACACAAGGGTTCCGGATTTTCATTTAATAAGCCAACTTTATGTGATTAACCAATTTCCACATTTAACAAAGTTTCCATCCACAAAAATAGTCTAGAAAGATAGGGAGACATTTAATTGCACAAGCAAAGGCCCCCAACGACCATGATTTTCAGTAGGCATAAGCCTATTCAATTCACAACATAATATCACAGGATATAAAGTAACATCAATCAAAAACTTCCCAACCCCATTATATAAGACAATTATTATCTTTATTAAACCGGTTCAAAAGTGTTTCATGTAAACAATAGAACACCCACCCCGGATGATGCACAAATTAGAGAGATGAAGGTAAGATCCCTACCTCAACAGGTTCCGATCGCAACTCTCCCACAAATCAACCTTAGAAGACATCCATCGGCGTCTGTCACTTCTGTCAGGTCCTGGAAAAACCTCCTTGGGTGGAAGTCGGAAAGGAAAGGCTGAAGGAAAGACAACAAATCTAAGCTAGGAAGTTCCGGCTCGTCGTTACGATCTCGTGGCCACTGACGGATCGTAAATCGGAGCTCGGACGAAGAAGTTATGGAAGAAAGAGCCTTTGAGTCTCTTGGGAGAACTCTGCTCAGAGGAAAGGGGAGGAGAGGGGTGAGTTGAAAAGGAGGAGGGGACCCCTCCTTTTATAGGCAAGAAAATAAAAAGTACACAGCGTGTACTTTATGGTACACGGCGTGTACTCGGTCATTTTACACGGTCTCCATGTGGCTTCCAACACGGCTCCGCGGCCGTTGACTGGTCAACACACAGTTTGAGGGTAATGCATACGCGGGGAAGGACTACAAGGCATGTAGTTTGGACACATGGTGTGTACCCATTTATTTCACACAACTCCAACACGGCACACGACCGTTGACTGGTCAACACACGGTAATGCGTACGCGGGGAGAGACTACACGGCGTGTAGTATTGGATACACGGCGTGTACCCATTTATTTCACACAGCAAGGACCAGGCCTTCAGCACGGGGTATACCCGGCAAGGGGGTACACGACGTGTACTCAAACTACACGGCATGTAGTTTAAAAATTCTGGAAAGTGGGAAAAGTCCATTTTACCCTCCAGAACACTTTGTGGCCTTCTTTTTGACAAAGGAATGGGCCGGAGAGGTCCAGACCATTTCATACGTCTACTCCATGGTCTATCATGTATCATGCCAGGAAAATCAAGAGGTTTATTCGCAGTGGCCTAGAGATTTCCCACACTTGGCATGGGGTCAATAGAGCGGCCGACTAACAAGATTCTCAGGATCATCTTAATGACTCTTTCACTTGTTTTTCTAGCCTAGGGTCACTTCACTCCAAGGGGTTTCCATTATTCTTAGGGATTCCCTTGGGATTCATTTCTTTAGGCCCTATTAGTTTCTTGTTCATCCATTCAAGGGTCCTTTTTAATTTAATAAATAAATTATTATGGTCCATGTGAACTAGATACATACTTGAATTTCACATTTACATTTGAAATCATAAAATTTAATATAGTCTTTTCTTCATGAACATCGTTGTCCCTTTTAGAATATAAATGTATATTAATCATAAAATAATTCTTGGTGTCCTAGAAAGAAGAAACATAATAAAGTGGTGATATCATATGATCATTAAGGGTATGTGTATAGGAGAAGCAAAATAAGGCATGGATAATATGGCAGGAAATAAATGACAATCAAATAATGTCGTATAAAAAATCAAATGAACTAAAACTTATCCATGGATATAAAAACTACTAAAATAATCACATGGAAATCAAGAAATGAGTTTATAAGGATATAATTCATAATTCTAGACAACTAAAATTTACTGTTGAGGCCTCATTCCAAGACATATTAAACAAACTTTCAAGGCCTTTTTCCAAGACATCTTACATAAATGGGTATGACATCAGCTAAAAACCTAAAATAGTTTGTCTCATGATAACTTTTGATGCATCAAAGGGATATTTAATTTTGGTCCCCAACTATAACTTAATAGGTCTAATGCATTCCTTATATGAATAAATAACCCAACAAAATTAACTGCCTTAAAATTTAACCATTTACTAAGGTGAATCTATCACAAACAATCACCCAAGGTCTCATGTCTTAGTAAAAAAGACTTTAATCCATTAACTAATTCATTATTGTTAAATGGTAGGAACACCTAACATGTAGCTATAAGCTACGTCACAACACCATTGAATCCAAATGGATCGAAGGAGTAATTTAACACATGCTATAATGGCTGGTTTTATAAAACCAAACCCTTTGGTATGATTAATTGGTAAAGTATGTGCAATATTGTGTGATTACACAGATATGATGTGAAACTTAATTTATTGAATAATGGATGATGATAAATCATGCGTTAGATTAATCCTTCTATCCCTTTGGATTCAATGGTGTTGTTACCTAGCCTGTAGCTACCTATAGGGTGTTGCTACCATTGAACAATAATGAATTAGTTAATGGATTAACGTGTTTTTTAGCATGACATGAGAGATCATGTGTTTGTTTGTTATCGATTCACCATGGTAAATGGTTAAATTTATTATTGAAATGGATGGTGTTGATTTTATGATGATTGGGTATAAAAATAGGTATGGAAACGAATTAAGATATAAGTTAATGAATAAATGGGTAATTGAAAGGAAAATGGTAGTTGGCAGAATTAACCATTGTGGAATATGTTTTGATGTTCTGGTAATATTTCCATTATGATTTGGGTTTTGATTCCTACTGAAATGATTATATGGAGGGATTGACCCAATTATGTTGAAGTGATTATATAGAGGTCTTGGCCTAGATTCTGAAATGATTATATAGAGGGCTTGGCCTGAATGCTGAAATGATTATATTGAGGGCTTGGTCTGGATACTGAAATGATTATATAGAGGGATTGAACCAAAAACTGAAATGATTACATAGTTGTATTTTCCCTATTATTGTGATTATGTAATGGTTTGTGGTTATAGTTGGCATGGTTTTACTACATTCTCACAGATATTCGGGCATAATGCCGAAGTAGGTTGATTGTTGTATTATATTAATTGATTAATTAATACACCTATTTGTCGCTTTATTGCATACACTTATTATCAGATAGGTTTTGTTTAGACATGGTGGTGTTGACCTACTAATTTTTACTAACACCCTATATGGGCCTATATTTGGTACTTGAGAAGATTAATTGGATGTATGTTTAGATAAGGGAAAGGTACCTTGTTTTTTATTTTTGTTTTCTAGATGGATTGGGGCATGGAAGTGGGACTAACATGGGGTTTGGGATTGAGGTATTTTGAGTTTATTTTTGTTAACATGGTCTTTTATTTGTGTTAATTTCTGTTTTACATTTAGATATATTCCATCCTTCCATTAAATGGTTCACTATTATTTGATTTATTATTTCTTCACTTACATTCCAGTTGTATGTTGTACTATTTCTATTATATCTATTACTATGATATTTATTATTATTTATTTTCTCTATATTGTAACTTTGTACTTGGGGGTATAGTCTCCCCACTATATTCCTTACACCTATTCTATTAGTCAGTGGCCTCTAGAACCTGGGGAGGTACACTTGAGGTTTAGTAACCAACCTGATTTGGCCTTATGAGAGAGTACCAGATCAGGGGATGTTACACTACTATCTCCATAAAAAAGATCATGAGGTACATTTAAAATTTTAACACATAAAAACTGGTATATATAGACATGTGTGATACACCTGTCTCAAATAGAGAATTTCTTATATAATATGAAACAAATATGGTACCTCTCACTATAGTTGGGCCTCTATCAACCTCCACTAGAAAATAATTCACTGCATGATGGTTCTTCACTCCTAAGATAAGTGGCTAGATCCCTATAGAATATGAAGCATCTGAATACCCTAGAATGTCCTTGGGACCTGATGATACCTAACCATTATAGGATATAAACATAGTCTAGAATAACCTCTAAATATGGCCTTAATGGCTATAAGTAGTGCATATTGTCACAGGTGTGGGAGAAGTATGTCAGTTGTGCCCCACCTTTCCACACTGATATCAAGTTAGGGGCACACTACTGAATATTCCTGATGGTACAGATGGAGTCCAATGCTAAGAACCACCTCAACCGCCCATGATACTATTATGTTATTTCATCTTCTTTACCTGTGTGCCACTGAAACTTCTATTGGGTGACATAGAAAAGCTAGTGAAGCTAAGATAGCTCGTCATATCCATTTATTCCATCATAGACCTATCAACCACCTCCATATAAGTTGAAAGATTTAATATTTATAACTATGATTGGATATCTAGTCATAATCCTTATAGGTATTTCTGAAATTTCAGATAATCATTCACCATCACCTCTAGAGAAAAGTGAACCAACTTCACAAATCGATGGGTTTACTCTGACACAGAGTACTCTCCCTACGACAAAGAGAGAAAATCCAGAGATTTTTCTATCATTAGTTAATATGGTCATAATTTCTAAAATAACAGGGTCTTAAAACCATTCTAATCTAAGAAAACATGTTTTTTTCCCGAAACATGGAATCCCACCATCACTTGTTGGGACCCTCGAGTCTGAATGTTGGGTATTTCACCTTGATAGCCTCAGGTGTACCCAGGAAGTCAAAGAGAAGATACATCTTATCTAGATATTCCTATACCACTTTCAGTTTATTAATACCCCTAAAGTTCAAGTAATTGTCATTTATAAAATATCATGATCTGTATCTATCTCCCCCCACTTATGGTTGTGCCTCAACAGTTGAGTTTTGAGCTCGTGGTGAAATCCGATCTACAACATGAACTGACCAAATTATTTCCTCTAAAACATTTTAATTCAAAAGAGGATTAACTTGAGGATAATATCTTGTGTAACCCTCCTATAGAAAATTCTGAAGACAACCTGGAGGGATGATAAAACATACCAGAAACATAATAAAATGATTATACAACATGATAATCTCAGTTTAAACCAGAAAACCATAAGAAAAAACTAAGATAAATGAAAACATTTAACACATAAGACACACATCCAAAAATACCATGGATAATTGAGGCACATACCTATAATAAATGAATAGTTACTCAACACAACCTTATTCTCAAGTCCTAAAAATCCTATCTCTATTCTACCAGACGTCCAAAGACAAAGACTCTTGAGGATAAACCTCTTCTAATACCAATTTGTAAAGAATGGACCTGGGATAAAATCCAAACGGGAACCGAAATTGATTCTATAAATAATTTAAGGGAATTTCAAATCCTCCCTATAACACCATGATGTTTTAAAAGAAGAAAATTAGATTCGATAGCGTATACGACACACAACACCGACGAACCATAAAATATTATTATTTAAAAATGACTGTTCTAACCTAGATATTGAATTAGAGAGTAAGAATAGTATTAAAAAAATTATGAAATATATATAAAGGACCCACACAATACATATTAATTGATTAATTCTTATGAAATAAGTACTCAATTTTTAGTAAAGTTATTTTATGCATTACAAATATGTCTTCTTCACAAATGACTTTTATTATTTTTATGAGAAAATATTTTAATTAGTTTTTGGAACATCTAAAAATTTTATTTTAAGAAAAAATAATAATATTTTTTAAATAATAATATAAAAATGATCTTAGGATGATTTTTTTTATTTTTCTGAAATGTTTGATTTTTGAATGAATAGTGAAAAATACTTCTTTTTATTGAAAACTGTATTTTTGTTTCAAGAATGTAAAAAGTAAAATTTTATTTTTAAATGGTTTAAAATTAAAATTTGTTGTATTATATTATTAATAATTCAATTAGGTTCATTTTAATCAATTTTATAATTGAATTTAGTATTAAAACATATTTACACATAAAATGCATTTATCTGAAATGCTTCTTTTCGTTGCATTATTCGTTTAAATTTTAAATTAAATTGTGCCACTTATAGGTTTTTAATTTTAAAAAATTGATTCTATATTTTTAATTATGAGGTTCAAATTTAAAAAATAGACCCATTTTTTATTTTTGGTTAATGTGAATAGTAACTGTTGTAAAATTTATAACCTCGATAAAGGTTAAATCCGATTAATCTGGGTTAAAACTAAGTGATAAGGTCATAATTATTCATCCTAATTATTATTTTATGAATTTAATTAAACCCATATCACATTATTCTAGAAATTTATATGTTTAACGGATAATTTTCCATGAAAATGACCAATTTAATATTTAAATCAAAGAAAGTTACAAAATGTTACTATCTCAGTTTTAAATACCTATTATGTGTCCACATAGGAAAAAGAAAGTTATGAATAAATATTAATATAAGTTTTATGAAAAATTAATGTATCTTCATGATGATAATTATTTTTAATTTTTTTGTGATTATATAATTACCTTAAATGCTTGCGTGATTCTAATACAATATTTATTCAATTAATATAAAAATAAATTAAAACATATTAAAAATATTAAAAGTGATATAATTTGACTTATTTATAGTATTTCACAAATTTTATATATTAATATGAAATATTATTGTGTGTAAATGAATTATACTCAAAATAAAACTTTGTACTAATGTATTTGAAGTTAAATTAAATGAATAGTGATGAAATTGTAATTAATCACAATTTATTAAAATACTATTTTATAAAAATATTTAAAAATAATCAAAATATTGAAAGAGTACAAGGTGGATAATATATGGTCTAAAATTTTATCCCTTGACCATTTATGATCCATTTTTCAAATTATATGTAAAATTATAGACTTGTAACTGTGAAAAATATGTTACCGTGATTAATGTTAAAATAGGTTAACTAGGATCTTAAACCAAATGAAAAGTTTTAAAACACCACAAAACATATCCAATTTTTATTTTTTAGTTATATTAAACCATATCTTACCATAGGTTTTAATTCCTTTCCATTTTGATGAATTTTTATTAACAATGACTTTATTATAATTTTATCCTTTAAGAAATTCCAAAAGTCCCACTGACATAAATTATAAAAGAGAACATATTCCTTAAATTATGTACGTAACTTTGATCCATATAACTTAAAAAACACTAAAATTAATATTATCAATATCCTTATCTAAATTCTAGAGGTTTTGGTTATTCCAAAAGACCTAGTCTAAGTCCCTTAAGAAGAGATCTAAAGGAAGTCTACCGAAGAAGAGGTAATCATCTTTACCGACTTCTTCAAGTTTATTTCTTCTTATAATACCTATTAAAGTGTTGTAACCATACTAAGATAGTATATCCAATATCATCAATATACTGATATGTTATTATGACTATGGTACAACAATATTCCATCTCTGTTCCGTCCTATGAAAAGCAAAAACATCGCTCATGAATACATACAACTTACCATCTCCACATAGCAGTGTAATTATTTTTTCATAACCATTTCACTTAGATTGTTATAAAGATAAAAATAATTAATATATATGATATTTATGACATAAATATTCTTATATAATTAAAATATCAAATATAAGTTCTTACTTTCCAATCTGTTGGAAAACAATAACATCGCATGTGCTTACGTGTGGAGTATCACCTCCACGAAGCGATGCGATTTGTTTTTCATTTAAAAATTGAATGGATGGTAATAAGTATGTATTTGATGAATATATATAATTTAATAATTATTAATGAAATTATAATTATTATTTAACTTTCTTTCATTCCATCTATCGAAAAATAAAAAACAACATTCATGCGTACGTATGACCTATCGTCTCCATGAATTGTGTAATTCATTTTTCTATATATAACCATTAAGTATGACCATTAATATGTATATAATTAATATAAATGATAATTATATCATTATTAACATTATTTATATGACCAATGTATAAAGAACAAAACTACCAAACCAAAACATACCTGAAAAACGAAGGAGTTATCACACAGAACTGTGATTTGAAGAAAGAATTATTAATAGATGGGTGATAAAAGGTTATAAGTAAATCATATATGGTATTATATATATGAGTATGGTTTTTTAATATTTTTATAATAAATATATACTTATTATTTATTAGGATCAAACATGTATGAAGGAAATCAAACCAAAGGTAAGGGTTTCTCATCTCACTTTTACTTATGTGCAACATATGCCATTTTGAACACTTATTTCTTTTGTACAGTGTATATACCCATTTTATATATTATATAATTAAATTTTTTTTTCTTATTATTTTAATTTTTATTTAAATTTTTTTATTTCATGGGACTTACAATTCAAAAGATACCCATGTGGTAAGGGTTTATTTCACAATCTCATCATTATTCAGGATTGTTTGTGTTTATGTCCCCACTAGGAAAATATTTTTCTTCCATATACATGTTTTCTAAAAATATTTTCATAAATTTTTTAAACATTATCCAAATTATTTATTAAAGAAATTTTTATCCATGTTTTACTTTTTAATTTTTTTCGAAAGGAATCTTCTTATCATTTTCCAAACGATGTACTTTTTTGAAAATTTTATAAAAGTTTGAAATGGATGTTTTTTAACTTTTACAGAAAGAAAATATTTTACCACAATCTTGAATAATATTTTCTTTGATGATTCCTTTAAAAATTTTCAAGTTTCATTTCAAATAAAATGTTTTTATTATTATTTTTGAAGTCTTTAAATACATTATTTCAAAGTGAAAAGGATATTTTCCTCAAGAATTTTCCAATGATATTTTTAAATTATTATCATCTATGTAAACATCCATTACTGAATATTGTGATTTACTGAGGTTATTTTATTATTTCACTATACACTATATTTTTATAGATGGTTTATGATCAGTTTGACTATGGAATGTATTAGTATTTTGTATGATAGTTCTTCCAAATTGAAAAATTATTAATTTTTCAACCAGTTGATTTTGTTGGGTTATTTATTACTATAAGAAATTAATTATAATTATTAATTTATGGATGGAGACTAAAATTACACATCCCTCGATGCATCAATAGGTATAATGAGAAAACTATTTTAGGTTTTTAGTAGATTCCATACCCATTTATGTAAGATTTCTTGGAAAGAGGCCTTGAGAATTTGTTTTAGATGTCTTGGAATGAGGCCTCAAAAGTAAGTTTTAAATGTATAAAATTATGAATTACATAATTATAAAATAATTTATTGATATATATGTTATTATTTGAATAGTTTTTATATCAATGGATAAGTTCTAGTTCATTTTATATTTATACAATATTATTTGATTTTCATTTATTTGCTGGCATATTATTCATGCCACATTTTTCTTCCACTATATGCATACCCTTAATGAGAATATTATAACACCAATTTATTATGTTTATTTTCCTCAAGATACTAGGAAGTGTTTTATCATTAATATATAGGGATATTATAAAGGGTATAGTTATTTTCATGAATAAAATATTATATTGTATTTTAGGTTTTCAAATGTAAATGTGAAATTCAAGTATATATCTAGTTCACAATTACTACTAAACTATTTGATACTTTGGGATGTGATTACTTGTATCTAGTACCAATGTAATAAATTAAACTCTAGTTATAGGCTACTTGGGTCAATACCTTTACACCCAAAGGCTCACGACTGGCACCCAAGCATTAGACAATAACCAGAAGAACATTTTCATCCAACCTAAAATGTGATACATAGCATATACAAACACAACTAAAAGAATAACTAAAAAGTTATATTATATAAACAAAAAAATCCAATAGTGGTGATATAAATCAATAAAAGGTAAAAACCCTAGGTAAATTTACAACAATAAAAAAAGTAAATCAACTACTCTAAGTGATATATGGGAAATGACCCACCATCTCACCACCAGCTACCCATACCTAGCTGACATAAAACTCACCACCTCACTATGGTGCGTTTCCTTTTCATACATAAAAGAAATAAAATATCTAAAAGTTCCTGAGTAAATTTGTAGGGTGTGATCTAAATAGTCTCTATAGACACCAACCATGGTGTTCCATATCAATTCTCTATACAATAATCCCAATATGCTCATTTTTGAGAAAAACATGGAATAATAAATAGTTAAACATTTTTATATCAAAATTATGGTATAAAATTCTCCATTTTCCAGAGTTCCAAATAAAACCATGTGAAATAGTTTCAAATAATAATTCCAATAAAAAATTTACATTTATCAAAACATTTACATCAAATAAAAAATTGTCCAAAACAAAATTAAAATGGTAAAACACCCCAAAGAATACTCACGGTCGTACTAGATAGGTCACTTGTATATAAAAGTTTGACTATTGTTCACTAAGAGTCCCTATAACCCATGCATCAATTTCTAGGGAATTGAGGAAAACCCTATAAATTTAACCCTCCTACTAAGTAAATCAAGTCCTAGAGACAAATTCATCTCGATCTAGGAACAAAGGATGATCCCTAATACCAAAGAATGACCCCTAATACTAAATATTCCACCTAAGTACCCAAGGATCACATATTATTCATTAAAAGTTTTTTAAAAAGGGTTTATCACATTTCAAAATACAATTCCAAATAACCCCTTTTTATCAAAACCCATCTAAAAAACCCATTTTTTCAATCCCTCTCACAATGCTATGAAAATCACATTTCTTTTACCAAAATAAGGGGAAAACCATATTTTCCTAAAAAAATCATTTATACACATAAATTATCCAATAAAAAATCTCTCTGAATCATTTATAAAATAATTAAGAAAACCAATATAAATTATGGTTCATCCAACATAGACTAGAAATGGAAATGCCTACCTCAAACTTAGGTTGCACACCATTCGTAACTTGATCCACACACCAAGGGTGGAAGGAAAGGAACATAGATCTATAAATGGAGTCCCTATAATTGATTCACACATATCAAAATAAGATTCCTTAAATGAAAGGGTCAATAAAGAAGTTATATTAACACATACCTTAAGTAACTCGCATGTTGAACCACAACTAGCACAAGGGTCGACCTTTAGAATACAACAGATGAAGGAACAATATAAAGGATTGATTGAGATTACACCCCAATCATTAGATTCTAAAAAATGAATCACATACTACTGACTAAATGAGATAAATGAAGATAAATTTGAATATATAATGGAAAAAGTACCAAATTATAAGTAAACAACCACATCGTAGATTAAAGAACCAATCAAAGCGATCGAGAAGGGATGAAATCCCCCAAAAATCACCTAGAGTATCTATAGGTTTTGAGGGAGAGATATACCACCAAATTAGTTAGTATTTTGGGTTACAATGTATGAAAACCTATTGGTATTGGAGGATTCATGTCATTAATACTTGATTTGTGACATGAATATCCCACGTTGCATGTATAGAAAAAAGGCATCACCTATTGTTAAAAAGCCCCAGCAACGAATTCAAAAAATGAACCTGATTCACTTCATGAATATTTTTCACATCATGAATTGGGTTTAGGGATTATTCCGTGTGATGGATTCATGTTTTGAATCAACTTCATGAATTGAATTTTTATTGTAGACAACTCACATCCCAGTTTCCTATAAAGGACCCCCAGAAAGTCCTCATCACCCTTCAAATCCAAGAAAACCACTCTTAAAAACTAAAAATATAACACACCTTTAACCAAGATATTACATGTAATTATGAAACATACTATATTCTAAATTATATGATCATGAATATATTTTATTGGCCTATTATCCAGATTTTTTTATCCATAATTTTGATTGTAAAACTGATCATGATATTCAGTGAATTTTACAAGTTACACATTATGGTATAATGAATTTGAAAAGAACCAACCTTGGAATGATATAAGATAAGTAATGAGACTTAAAAATGGTAGAAATCAAGTCTATCAATTAGATGTTACATAGGTTTAAAAGCATTGTGAATGGAATGGGCACACTTGGTTAAACTTTTGAAAAAATTATCATGGTCGATAGAGTTCTCAGATCAATACCAAATAAGTTTCATTCCAAGAAGGTATCCATTTATGAAATAAAAAATTTCAATTAGTTCATAATTTATTAATTGATTGGTTCAGTTCAAAAATATGAATTGGAGTTGAAGAACATAGCTAAATAAGAGACAACTAATAATAAAGGTTTAACATTCAATGTTTGTAAATGTTGTTTCATCTTACTCAATTGATTTTGAGATACAAATAAGTAAAAAGGATAAAGTAATTAAAAATTTTAAAGTATTCTTCAGTGATATGAAAATAAATTATTGTCTTTACTATCAAAGAGATTATCAAAAAGGTAATAATGAAGGTAGTTTTAATTGTAATTTTAATATTTAAGATCTCACCTGTTATGAGTGTTGAGAAAAATGTCACATAAAAACAGACTATCCAAGACCAAATAATGAAAGAAATTACAATGTTAAATAATGGAGAAAAAATATAATTTCATAATGGATAGAGTTTCATTGAAGATTATGACTCATGTAAAGAATATAGAATTGAGAAGTAATTTACTAACTTGTGATTTATGGAAATTATGAATAAGGTTAGTGATTTTGGTCTATATATTTTTAATTTCACTATAATGTTGAATATTTTTATAATAAACCTATTATTAATGAGTTGAATGAAAATATTGAAATTTTTAAAGAAATATTATTAGAATATATGAGTTTTTTAAGAAACATAAAGTAATTAAAAATAAAACTTGTTGAGAAAGGAAGGTTTTTTCTCAAGAGAATGAATAGATGAAGAACAATGATTCCAGTATGATTGAAAATATTTTTTTTATGATTTGGTGGATATTTAGAAAGAGAATAACATTCTTAATAAATATATCAAAAGTATGAAGCAAATCATGGGAACTTTTGTTCAAGAAATATAAATTTATAAAAATATGATGGCAATAAACAAGATGACTAGAAAAAATAATGGTGTTGGTTACAATAGGAAATTACCTTAGATGTGGAGTAATTTTATTATAAAAATTATGATAAGTGATATCTATACTATTGTCATAGTTATGATGAACAATAAATTAAGAGTGTGGGGGTGAATTAATTAATTCAAATTCTTTCCAAATAAAACCTCCTTATTTAAAACTGTTTGAATTTTTGTGTTACCTTTTAAATCATATATTTAGTTGAATATAAAAAAAATGAAGGTTAGTATATAATATATTTTTATATAAGTTTAGGGAAATAATAAATTCCCCTAATCCACTTTTCCAATGCTCAGTTTGATCTTGGTGATTTTTATTCCAACCCTTTTCTTAGGGGCTGCACAATTGTGTGAAAGTAGTTGCTACTTAGTAAAAAATTATCAAGAGATTTTAATAGGTTATACATTAACAATACCTATCAATAAACTTAACTCCAAACTTAGGTAAAGGAGTATTCTCTTTTATATGTAATGAAATTATTTAGAAAATGAATATAGTTATACACATAGTTGAGAAGAAACTAAAAAAAACTTCTTTTATAGATTTCACAAGATTCAAATACAACTCTGATGTGTAATAATTTACTATATATATATCCATTAAAGTAAAAAAAAATTTATCTATTTTTTTACTTCTTCTTCAAAATGAAACAAAATCTTGAACTAGTTGGATGAATTATAACAGCATTTCATGAGTGTGGGATTATTTAGGGGTGTGTGACTTATACTTATAAAATCTAAATAATTTTTCACAATTCATTTCATAAATCCATGGTTTGTATCAATTTAAAAACTATCCTAAATATTATCTATATAAATAGATAAATATTTTACCATTAAATCATATAGTCTTCCTCAAAGTCAAAAAATTCAAAAAAATTACCCATTCCTTCTTTAAATAACTCAAACTCTAATAAAAGGAAAGAAACAACATGATTTTACATAAAATTAGAATTTTTAATAGATTTATAAAAAATATTTGAATTTCGAATCTATAGGTTTTTAATACTTTTAATTAATATTTTAATAATTTTCAATATTTATAATACTTTATTGATTATCATTAGACTTCAATATTTTCATAAATATTCTATATTTTTATAAGATATTACTTCCACATAAGATGTTTCTAACTTTGTAATATGTTTATTATTTGTACGATATAACTTTTTTACAACATTACTTTGTTATTTGTTTATAATTTTGTGAGAATTTTTGAATCTCAAAAGATATTTCTATCTTCATATGATATTTTTCTTAAGAAACTTTTCACTCCAAAATTGAAGAATCTATAATTGTAAAAGTATATATAAATACTTTATATGAACCTATTAAACACACTCAAATAGATTCATTAGTAAAATAAACTTGTTTTTTATGAGAATAAAAAATTATGATAAAATTAGATATGTAGGATCAATATAAGTATGTTTGGAAATCGTTTTTCTAATGATCACAAAACCCATAAAATTTAAATATAAAATTTTCTGGATTTAACATTAATAAAATTAACAAAAAATCGATAATATAAATACTATTAATCTATAATAAGAAATAAAACATAGTAAACTTTTGTGATTTTGATTGCCTTATACCCCATTTTATGATATCAAAAAGAATGTTAGAGAGGTCTATCTAACACATCATCATCATCATTATCATAATAATTTATTTATAAAAAGGATAATAATGTTTCAAAATACAAGATAGTCTAAAAAATAAAACAAGAAAAAGAACACATGAAATCCCTTTAAGGTAGTCTGTAGTGATAGAGCCCAAGGGAATCACCTTTAACCAGATTCACCCCCTCAAGAGGAAGGAATATCACACAAAAATAGTATATAATGTCATCCTTATAAATAAAATTGGAGGCGATATAGTTTGATACCTTATTTACTTTGTACCAAGTATGTATGATATCTATTTAGTTGCAATGAAGACTCATGATACTTCTAACAATATAAGTAGTAGACAACAGAGAATAATAGTTATTATTCAGGGAGTTGAAAAGGATTAAAGAATCTGAATCCACTACCATTACATTAACATTTAGTTGTGTAACGCCCTGACCCCAGTTACCTAGAGTCCATGCATTATTACAAAACATTGGAATGATCAAAAAGATAAAGTCTTGAAGGACCGATTAGTTTAGTATCCTTGGAAGTACTAGATACATTAATAAGGTTTACATTACATCATAAAATGGAAAACTACAACAAATATTTTTTCATAGACAACATTGAGATCCCATAGACTATCCCTGCAGGTCAGTCATAATATAATTATTCATATCCTGGGAAAAATAAAACATAGAAAGGGGTGAGTTCAGATGCTCAATATTGATAACAATAGAGCAGAAACTTTCATAAATGAGCATAAACATTTAAGTAAATATTTAAAATAAAATCCTTTTCAACATAAAATTCATCATAATATGGAAAATATAAATCAAAATAATGCCATTTACTTACTCACATGGATATTATACTAGTCGAATAATCACATGCAATATCAATAGCCACTTTATAATGATGGAATGCATAATGCCAGACTTTAATAACCATGTAGTCAAGACCTTGTGTCAAGAATACAAATAAGATTTTGTCAAGGCCTTATGCCAAGACACTAGTTTATCTCATGAGACCTACTGATGCATCAAGGAGCTATAGCAGGCTCCACCTGTCACATAGTAAGTCCAATGCATTCCTCATATGAAAAGGTTTAAAAATGTCAAAACATTGTCCATAAACCATGAATGGTATAAAAATAACACATCCATAGTCAAACATATCACAAAACCTTCAATACAATATGGAAGTTTTGTATCATAATAAATCAACTACAAATAAATTTAAAATCCATCAAAGGATGTTGACATAGATGAAATCAAAACGTTTTTTAGAGAAATATCACTTTCTATTTTGAAATCATTTAAAATTCATATAATTATAAAAGAAAACTTTTATTTTTGGATATATTCTTATAATCTTGTAAGGTAATCTTTGATGATGTTATAACGGCGTAAAATAACCGCACCTGCCGTATAAGTTAAAAAAAATTCTTACCTTAATTTTGTCAAAAATGTCAAAAAGTAACTTGTTTAGAAAATGACGGAAAGATTCCTTTCAGAACATATAAGGTCAAATAATGGTATAAATGACTTTAACATATTGTCTAGTAAATATTAATTTTTTTTGAAATAAATTTTTGAAAATCATGGATGTGGATGTTAAAGAGATCCTCGTAGATAATTACGTATAAACAACCTCAGATAATGAAGATATTGTGAAATTAACCCTTACCTTGTACTTTTCCTTGGTCGAGGGTAGGTTAATCTCCTATATAATGGTGAAATATTTTTTATTAAATTATACAAGAATCATATACATTAATATTATATCATATATGATCTTTTAACATTTCTTTGTTAATAATATCTTAGTAGTATCATCATTTCGGTTGTTAACTGATTCCTCTCCTTTTGAGATTTGTTACGTAAGTAATGTTTTTTGTGGATATGATCTATATTATTTATATTCAGAATAATATTAAGTCTTTAAAAATTATTTTTAATCATAAAATGAAAATTATTCTTGAATGGATACGATGGGGAATGAATCTCATCGCATTCGTGGAGACGGTAATCCGTACGTATGTACGAGCGAAAATATCATTCTTTTTTATTTTAAAATAATACATAATTGGATGGTATATCATATATACAGAATCATTATCATGTTATATTTATTTTTTACATCAATTACACATCATTATTATACCCATCCAAATAATAATTTATTGAATAACAATTACACCACGACGTGGAGACGGTAAGCCATACGTATACACGTATGGTGACATGTCATTCAAAGGATGGATAGAATAATGAATATGGTTGTAACATATTTAGAATAAAATAAAACTATATAGAAGATACTAGAGTTGTTATTTTATAATATAAACAATAAATAAAGAGGAAGTGGAAGAAGAAAGAAACTGGAAAGAGGTGATGAAATATTTACCTCTTCTTCAGATTCTTCCTTTTGATTTGATGAAAGTGTCTCCATAGGTTGGCTTTATGACTAAAGGAAGGACTCTAGGATAAAGGTAGGATAGTTGAGAGGGTATTTGGGCAGGGTTTGGCCGAGACAAATGGCTTTGAATGTGTGAATTAGAGAGAAGGGTAGTGCCCTTTTATAAGAGGGGTGAGGGGTACCTTAGGAAAAGATAGAAATAATATTTTATAATAAAATAATTTTCTGTTTATAATGGTTAAAAAATAAATTATTTAAAGGATAAGGTGGGGATGGGTCAAAATCCACTCAACCAATAGGTTTTATACAGGTTTGGGTCACTATATTAACCTTATCTTTTAGATTTAACTCTTAGTTAAATAGTTTGACATTTACCATGTCTCTTTGTAGTTTTATATTATATGGTTAATAAACTTACTATATACATCCAATAGAACCCAAAGTGGTTAATTAATGTTAAAACTATAATTATATAAGTCTTTTAGAAGAACCTTATATTTTTAGGAATATAATATCAATTAATAATATAATATTTGTTTTAAAAACTCTTTTATGTCAATTCTGACACTATTTGGTATTTTATTTTTTCTAAATTCATAAAAGCATTATTACTTAGAAAACAATTTATCTAACCAACTCTAACATGTCATATTAACCTATAAAATTACTTTAATTCATAAAAAGTCTCAAATTACATTTATTTGGATATTTATAATATCAATTATTTTAATATTTCATTAATTAGGTAATTACTGCATCATCATTGTGTCATAAATAAATTAACTTATTTAATGTCTAAAAATTATAAATAAAATACCATTATGTAGTAAATATTTTTATAATTATAATTAATATTAATAGTCGATTTTATCTTATTTGTAACCCTATATTAAAAATGTTTTAGTTATTAAACTTTGATTTTAACTCTTTTAACTCTTCTTTAAATAAAATAATAATAAGTGTCCTAATCTAATCCAAGTGGACCTAAAGGATCATATTTTATTAATAAGGGTTTTTTGGTCGAATTAAACTTATCCAAAAAAATTATGACATGTTTTAGGGTAATAATAAAATCATTTTTACCCTTAATTACCCAATTTACTTTTAACTGTGGTAAATAAAATTAAAAAGTTACTATTTACCAAAAATAATTTTCATCTTATTGAACCACATTTTACATACTGATATCAACCATGTCTCTAATATTTTTTAAATTAAACTCACATAAGTGGTAAAATTACGTTTTATGTAAATTTTCAAATGCTCCTAGGAGGTGGGTAAAAGACGGTAAAAAGATCAATAAAATTTTTATATATCAAAACTTATTATAAAATGACTCCAATGAATTACATTAAACATATATAGGTATTATGTATCTATTATGACCTAAAATAAATTTTAATAAAATAAATATTTATTTAAATAAAAATTTGGTTTTAAACTATAACTCAGTGTTTTTCACTATTCATTAAAAATTGAAAGTTTTCAGAAAAATACCAAAAATTAATCCTAAGTTAATTTCGATACTCTGAATCCAAAAATGAATTCCATTTTGAAAGATAAAATTTATAAAATTTCAAAAAGTGGGTATTACTACTCACAACATCTAGTTTGATTGGTTTTGGTGTGTTAGAACTCGAAGTTGCGTACCACAGACGCTATTGTATTATTCAAAGAGAAGCATATCATGGAATCTTGGGGTGTTACATGTTGTCTACATATGAGGAGGTCCATGATAATCACCATGGATTCATATTTTAGGGAGTTACCATCCCCAAAAAACATTGAGAATGAAAACATAAAATTTTCCTTGGGGTCACGGACTCGTCCTCCACCATGCAAGAAACCCCGAGAGCACGACCTGTTAATGTTGAGTTTATTCCCTGAGACATGTGGAATCTAGCAGACCTAGTACCCTTAAGAAATTAAAAAAGTTTTGTGGGAAGAGGGCATACATTCCTGAAGAGGTCTAAGAGTGGGAGTTTCTTTCCAATTCTTCCAAAGCCGTGTCAAGTCCAAAAGTAGGTTTTCTATTTAGATCACAAGTGTCTTACCTAAGAATACACTTCCTTCAAAACGAACATTATTTATAGATTTCAATAGACACCCACACCTAGAAATCAGCACAAAAACTCTTTACTTTTTCTTAGGAATTTGATAGTATTCTCCCTATTACAAGAGATTAATAAAGGGCATACCCATACTATCATGTGCATAGATACCCGTGAAATCACCAAAGAAATTATAGACCATATGAGCCCATTATCTATACAAAAATAAGTGTTTTTCAATTTCCTTCCACCGATCCTTGCATCATGTACATGTAGATGATAAGAAGATGATGATTCATTTAATGTTATCATCAGTGGGAAAATCTACATTTCTTATCCTCAATACAATGAAATTATACTTATTTGGAACCTCAATACACCAAAGGAGATCATCCCACTAATCCTATTGGCTCAAAGACGACAAAATTATGTTATAATTATTAATATAAAAAGTCCTTAATAAAAATTACATAAAAAGAAACTTATCTAGTGCATCATTGAAATCAATGAGATCAAATATTTCTCATTATATTTTATCCAAAAATGCATTAATGGAAACCAGATGATTACTCACCCGCCTAAAGGTGATATCAGTTACTGGGCATCCTGGAAAACTGATCATGAAGCCAGCATAGTTATGGTGATTTAATGTTATTTCTACCATCCCAAAAATCCAATGAGTGTATAATTTGAGATTCAAGAAGTGAGGATTGAATGAATGACAGATAGACCCTCCCACTGAATCCCTATACCCCCGACTATAAGCCTCCATAGCTTTCCCCTAGATATATTTCCCCTCAAACACATCCCATGAATATTTTTATGAATTCTATTCAAAGTATCCAAAATATTCTTCACATTAATACCTCAATATTGCAATAATATATACAATCTATTCTAAATATTCCCAATGATAATTCCAATCATAATTATCATCCTATATAAATAATGCTAGAATCCCATAGATATTTGAGATGACTACTTTCAGAACTCTTATCATGGATAATGAATGGATATGGATAGATGTAAGAACAATGTGGACCAGTGCTATGATCCCACAAAAAGATAAATATCAATTTTTTCAATCTGTTATATAGATCGTTATACTCTCAAAAATCTGATCAAAGTGTTGTATGCACATCCTTCATGAGGAAATAGGGGCCCCTATGTAAATTATGGCCAAATTATTATAGTGAATACCCATACTCTTACACAATGTAGTTATCCTTCTTTTTAGACATTTGTGAGATATGTAGAGGTTTCTCTTCAATCTGTTGATAAATTGGCCAATCTATTTTTAATATTTTTCAAGAACCATGCTCATACCTCTAATCAACCTCTTACTATAATTCGTGAATATGATTGTATCATCAAAAAACATGATATGAGAGAAGCTGATGGGAAAACTTATGCAATGATAGGGGGAGTATTTCCCCTGGAAATACTTCTATTAATATTCCTATTATCAAAATATTGGGATAAAATTAAAATAGTTGGGTATATGGGATCCCCTTAACTTAGCCTCTATATTGCTTTAATAAATTCATAGTTCTTCACTATGAAAAACATGGCCAACCAAGAGGAGCTAAAGTATCTGAAAATGAGATCAACAAACCATGATGAGAAACCCTTCTTTCTCAAACCCCTAATGATATAGTTCCTTTCAATTTGATCATAATACTTATCCATGTCTATCTTGATAGTCATGTTTGATCAAAGAAACTTATTGATGATGTTATTAACCAATTCCTAAGTCAAGGATATTACACATTTCATCATTATTCCTTTTACAAACTTGTGTTGTTCTTCAGAACTCCAACTAGGGAGATGGTCTGAGAGTCTGCGATTAATGATTCTATCAAGCACCTTTTACATGAATTTGTACAAGATAATGGGTATATAGTGTTAAATAGAGTTTGTATCATTTAATTTGGGAGTGAGGATGAGAGTGGTAGCACAAAAAATGTTGGGCAAAACTACCTCCCCGAAAGAAATCATGAATATCCATTACCATGTCATGGTTAACCACATCTCAATAGATTCTTTAGAAGTCACCCAGAAATCCATCAGGCCCAGGTGCACTTTCCATATTGAGACTTCTCATCGCATTACTAACTTCCTCATCCTGTGGACTGCTTCATGTAGATCACTTTCAGCATTGGAAACCATGAAAGGAACCACTTTAAGGAGGTCAGAGGATCCCCTGGATACCCCTCACTGATACTAGGATTGGTACTTGTGATAAGGGATTTAAAATGGGATTACTCCATACTCTCAACAATATCCTGATAATAATTATAAGAACCATTTTCTAGAAAATTGTATGGTCTTTTTAGCCATCATTTATCCTTTATAAAATCTTGGAAAAAAATCCTTATTACTATTGAAATAATTATATTATAATTTAACACATCAATATATCACAATAAAATGAGAAACATAGTGAATATAAATTTTAAAGGAATATGTATAAGTCACAAATTTCATTAAAATGATGAAATTATTTATTTAAAGAATCCACAAACATAAAATAAAAATAAAAATAACCAAAGGAAAAATGAATATAACTAAATAATTAGATAAAAGTTTGTATTTTCAGTTAGGTTAAGTGTAGATTGTGTTTGAGTATTGGAAAGACCTCCTTGAAAGTTTACTAGGTTAGGTTAAGCTTGATACAGTTCAAATACATATACTTTATGTCCAATTAAACCTTTATTAGTCCTCTTAAATACAAACATAATATCATCATGAAATTTATTTTCACTTTTTTCATCAAACTTATCATAAAAAAAAGGAAATCTTAATTTGGAAAAATTATTCTCTAGAGCAGTATAAGATTCATTTTGAACAATATCCAAAGTATTAATAGTTTTAGCATGAATAAATCATGAAGGATGAGACAACTATGATATCCTTTTCATGATATAACCATTACAGAGTAGAGGATTATCTCTAAGACTTATGCCACCTCATAGTTGAAATAAATCCATTTCATACATATCTAATGTCGAAATAAGGGAATATTCATAATAATCTAAAAAATTATGGAAGCTTGGTTTATGAAAATAAACAAAGTAGTATTTCATATTTAACAAATCATCCTTAGTCACTCTATTACCATCTTCCAAAATATCATTTATAACCTAAATCCCCTGGGGAGTTTGAACAAGAATGTAAAATAAGTTTCTAATAACTTGTTTCCATTTCATGAAATAAAAGGATAAAAAATAGTAGTAGATATAGAGATAAAAGGGTTGTACTTATAGAAAACCATTTCTTTCCCTTTATAAGAAATGTTTTGAATGTTAGGGTCCTCCTAAACTTCTTCTTTAAAAGATGAATCTATCAAATCCTTAATTGATTCCAATGAATTTTGAGAAATTTTTGATATTTTACCAAGATATTAATTCAAAGTGGCTAACATGTACTAAATGAATATAACCATATGAATATAATTTCTATTAATATTTTTATTTTTATCCCCTTTAATTAATACATCATAATTCTCATCATCTAAAAATTGTATTCTTAAATACCTATTTTTTAAAGTAATGTATTAGAGTTTAATAGCTTGATTTCACTATCCATATCAGTCATACTTGAAGAAATATTCTATAGATAATACTTAACTACTTTAGTTTCTATGAAAAAATAAGTAGAGAATTTTTCCTGATCCGGTCTGACTCATTTTAAAAATTTAAACTTTTATTTAAATATGTTCTTTAAATAATCAAAATTAGTATTTAATTCATCTCTAATAGCTTCAGTTTCCACTAAAACTGAAGATGATATACATTAATGTACACGATGAAGATTACTTATCATTTTATCATTTATTCCAGCTCATTAAAATAATATTTAGACACTAAATTGTCCCTCTAGGTTTTCAATTCTTTATTTTAGTAAAGAAAAAGAGTGTTAGAAATCATAAGACTTCTCATATCATCAAAATCATATTGGGAAACAAAATTCTCTTTCATGATTTTAAATTATATTTTAGTTTCCTTAAGATATAAAATTAGATAGAAAATTCCCCCTTTTATACTTAAAAATTCATTAAACAAATCAATAGAAAAACTTTAAACATGTGGCTCAAAATAAAAATGATCTTAATCATTATTAATAAAGATAATATCTTCATTTCCCTCATCATCAATAAGAGAGGGAATTTTCTTAGAATTTTTTTTTATTTCTATTCTCACAAAATTAACTTTATCATTTTCAGCTTTTAAGTCCTCAAATTATTCTCTCAGAGTTGTATTAGATTCTAGTCTAAACTCTTTATGAGACCGTTCAATAATATCTTTTTCAAATATAACTCTCTTATGATTTTCATCATCAACACCTCAAAAAAATATTAGGATCCAATCCTTAAACATAACATAATGAAGATCCTTAAGAGTATAACTGACTTTATTTCATCCCCAAAGATCTTTCCTGGTTTAGAGTTTTAGAGAATTTTATCACAAATCTTACATAAAAACCCCATATATTACAAAGAGGAAACTTTTACTTAGTATCCATTTTTCCCACAAAATAATTTTTTTTAAAAGAGACATGTTTTATTATCTTTAAAAATCATCACAACTTTAAACTTGAATTATAATTTGTTCTTAATCATCATTAAAAACTGCTAAAAACATTAAAAAATATGGGATAAGCACAAAAATTTCAGTAAGGGGCATAAAAGGAAATAAAGACACAAATCATTCCATTTTAAAACCATGAAATATTAAAATTATTTAACCTTTGAAATAATAAAATTTGAACCCAAATAATTATTTACTTACACATGAAATCATATTACTACACAAAATTTATCATAGAACACTTTATAACATAACATAAAGGAAATACAATAATCATGAGGGTTCCTTAGAAAACATGAGAACCCATGAATGTTTTTTCTTAAAAAAACCTTTTTACCCTAAAACAAAATAACACTTCCATTCAAAAGATCATCAGCTTATATTTTGAAATCAAACAATTTCCATATGAACACATTAACAATCTTAGAAAAGTCATAAACGTTTCTTGGGACATTATCTTCATATAAACCTTAAAAGAACCCTTATAATTAGAATAAACATTATAGATGATATATAGACGAATTCCCCAGAGAATATAATAATTACCCAATTTATTCAAGATCTATATCAGGATCACCCATCATCATGAGCTATATTTGGATTACCTGTCAACATAAACAATATCTAAGGACCATAACATGCATGAAATATAAAAAATATTGCATTTCCATAATCAAAATCAAAAAAAAATAATATTCATTTAAACCCCTAAGTAAAACATTTTTGGATATTGGTATATCTATTTCCTTTAAAACACAATTTTCAAAACTAAAATTTCAATAATAAAGGGAAGTAGGGGTTTTACTTGAAGAAAACATGGAAGCATATAAAGGAATACAAAACATAAAATAATGGCTATAGTGGAGATACAAGCCATTGATGCTTTCAATGTTAATATAAAACATTACTTTTTTCAATTTTTAAATAAATTCAAAACATTATGTATAAAATATATAAAAATAATTCTTTTGAAAACCATAGAAAAAAAGTTAAAAGTGGCATAAAATGATTTTATAATTCATTTATGTCCATATAAAGACATATAAAAATTATTTTATAGAATATGGACATTGAATAGATTTTTTTTAGAAAAAACAATCTTTAAAGTATTTAAAATGAGGTTATAATGTAATGTTCACCTAACCTTGAGTACTAATCATCTCACAGATTATTTATCTTTCTCTTTATAAAACCTCTTTAGATTTACACCCAAAACCCTCATAGGGTGATTTTATGATCAAAACAGGGCCACTAGGATGCAAAGAAGGTTATAAAGAAGGGATTTGGGTAAGGATTGGTAGATATAGGGTGCCTAAAAGGTGTGTGTAAGAGAGTAGTAGAAGTTCCCTTTTATAAGTGAGGGTATGAGCTTTTTTGGAATTTCTCAAAATATTAAATAATATATATATATATATATATAATCATATAAAGTGGAACCATTGCACCCCAAATTTAAAGATAAGTTATAATAAGGTCTAAATAAATTACACCATTTTTATTTAGAGATTTTTTTGTAAAAGTTTATGCCTTATATCCTAGTTAAAACACTTTAAAATAATTTTAACCAAAACATTATAACTTAACTTTTTACCATGATAACATAATTATATGACCAACAATAAAATCTCACCTTAGACCAAAATGGAATATGATGATTCTAAATATGGAATCAATTTTTTTCAGGTTTAAATTCTATAGGTTGAAGAAATTAGTTTTAATATAAGAACACAAAACACAAGAAAAACAATCTTTAAGAAAATACTCGATTTATGTGTAAAAATAATTTTACATTGAAATAAAGCAATTAATTGATTTATATGAATTTTTATTGGTTAAATAATATTTTCTTTTAATTTTTGGATCAAGAAAAAACAAAATTTCATTTTTCAACAATTCCATTAAATGAAAAGACACAAAAAATTGTTTTTAACTTGAATATAATATAACTTATTTTCTCAAAAGTCAAATTTGGGTTCAAAAATTAAAAGTAATATTTAAAAATATATAATTTATTGCCTTAAAAAATACTTGGTTTAAAAAACTAATAAAATATGATAAATGAAACCATTTATGTAATTTTAACCCTTATCTCTTTATTTTAATCCTTTGCTAAACCTATTTAAACCTTAACTATGATAATAAAGTTTTATTATTTTTACTATTAATTATGATAAAACATTAAGATAAAACTTTTAAATTATATTAATTATGATGATTAAAAATATGGAGTTAATTTTATAAAATTACAATCAAAAATGTAAAAAAATTTAATAAAAATCTAAACCCACAAAACGTGATAAAATTCTGTTTTTACAGAAAATGCCTATTTTATGTATAAAAATGTTTTTAGGCCAAATTAAAGTACAAAGTTGATTAAAATGAAATGAATTGGATTATTTTTAATAAAAATTTTCTTATTAAATTTTAAAACTAATCCAAAATATAATTTTCCCTTATAAATACATGAAAAAAGTACAATTTTCAATAAAAATTAGTATTTTTTGTATTCATTGAAAAATAAAACTACATAGAAAATTATAAAAAATTTATCCTATGTTAATTTTGATATTATTATTTAAAAAATTAAAATCATTTTATCAAATTCATGTTAAATGTTTTTGAACCCATTCTTTTAAATAACACCATATATTGCCTAAAACCCCAATTTGGTTAAAAATAAAATCTTTTCCTTTTTACTGAAAAATTACCAAATATTTTTAAAATAAATATAAATATATAAAATATAATTAATGGATTTTAATAATACCTGAAAATTATTTATCTTAACATCAATTTGTTTTTTATATTTTCTCCTCTTTTAGAAATTACATTGTTGCAATTTTATTCATTACTTAAATAACTTGGGAAAATTTTTTCCTGCATAGAATTTTATGATTACCATGTTTCTTATTAAATAATATGGTTTTAAAATAGTAAATTATCATAGTGAATCAACTTATTTCATAACACCTTGTCTTTAGGGTTAAAAATCTTAATAGTTTGTTCCTCATATGAATGGTTTTCATCTAATTGAACTACTTCAGGGATCAAAACATGATATGCATTTGGAAAATATTATCTTCACAAAAAAAAACATGAAATACATCATGTAACTATGATAAAATATGAGGAAATGCCACTTTATAGGAAACTAATACAAGTTAATTTAGGATTTCATATGGTCTAATAATCCCTAGCCTTAAATTATATTTTTTATGAAAACACACAACACTTTTCTGTGGAGAAACTTTAAGGAAAATATGATAAAAAATATTGAAAGAAAGATCATTCATCATATTATTTACACAATCTTTATACCTACTTTGAGTCTTCATTATATTTTTACAAATAATATTCACCTACTTATCAATTTATTCTATTAATTTTGGTCATAAAAAATTCATTTCCCCTACTTCATCCCAAAAAAATGCAGTCAGACACAACTTTCAATATATATCTTTAAAAGGTGCCATCTATATACTAGAATTTAAACTGTTATAATAAAAAAATATATAATAATCCAAAATTCCCTAAAAATCCATTGAACAAGTAAAAATCATGCCTTCGAAGGTCCGAATCATACACTCAGACAATCCATTAGATTGAGGATGAAAAGTTATACTAAAATTTAATTTAGTACTCAATAACTTTTTAAGTCCTTTAAAAAAGTAAAAGTAAATTTTGGATCATGGTCAGATACAATGTAGAGAGTAACTTCATAAAACATGACTATCTCCTTGATTTATAGTCAAGAAAGCTGATATAAAGACATTATATCTCAAAAGAGAATTAAATTCATAGATTTAGTTAATAAATCAATAATAAAACAAAACACAATATTACATAGAGATGTATTTGGAAATCCCACAACAAAATCCATAGATATATTTTCCCATTTCCACTCTATCACTGGTAAAGGATGAAGAATCCTCTTTGGTAATTTTCATTCTACTTTAACTTGTTGACATGTCAAAATTTTTGTGGTAAATTCATTAATGTCTCTTTTTATTCCATCCCTCCAAAAATGTTCCTAAAGGTTAGTATATATCTTAGTGCTGCAAATATAGATAGAAAATAGATAACTAAGAGCTTCACTCATCAATTACCTCTTCATATTTAAATCACAAGGAACACACAACCTCTTTCCAAATCTGATAACACCTTCTTCATCAATATTAAATTCTAGAAACTTATGCTTCTTAACATATTGTACCTTTTCCCATAAAATACCATCTTTATTATGATCTTGCTTATTCTTTTTTGAAAAATATTATTATACTGACACTTGAAACAAAATATAGGGAGTTATTGCATGAAAAATTTCTAAGAAAACATTCATAAAAACATTAACCAAAGTATCATGTTCAAGGCTTGTCAAATTTAATGATGTATTATTTTTCTGACTCAAAGAATTAGTTACTCTCTTTTTATTTCTAGGATTGAAATGAATCATGAAATCATAATCCATTATTAATTCCATTAATCTCTTTTATCTCATGTTTAAATCTTTCTAAGTGAATATATATTTCAAACTTTTATGGTCTGTATATATTTCACACTTTACTACATATAAATGATGCCTCCAATTTTTTAATGAATAAACTACAACAGTTAATTATATATCATGGGTATGATGATTAAACTAATGGGGTTTTAATTAATGTGAATCATAAGAAATTACCGGATCATTTTTCATTAGAACACAACCAAGTACCTTAAATAAAGTATCACTCTAGATGAAACATTCACTATTTCTTGAGGGTAGGGACAGAATTGGAGCATTCACCAATATTATTTCTATTTCTTGGAAGGAATCATCACACTCTTTCATCCAAATGAATTTCACTACTTTTTGAGTTATATAAGTTAGTAAGATAGATAACAGAGAAACATTTTCAATATACCACTAGTAGTAACCCACTACTATAATAAAACTACAAATATCCATGACATTTATTAGTCTTATAAACTTTTTTAAAACTTTAGTTTTAGTAGGTTCAATATTTTATACCATCTTTAGAAATAATGTTTCCAAGGAAATAAATTTATTGCAACCAAAATTCATAGTTAATAAATTTTATATATAGATTATTTTATTTTAAGGTTTATAAAGAAATATTCATATATATTTCATGATTCGAACGAATTTTAGAATATACTAATATATATTCAACAAGAAAAACAAAAATCTTATCTAAAAATTCAGGGAAAACTCTATTCATGAGATCCATAAATATGACTCCTGCATTAGAAAATACAAAGGGTATATCTTCCTCCTTTACTATAAAATGATGGTATCCAAACCTAAGATCAATCTTAAAAAAAATACTATGCACCCTAACAACACATTGATAAGTGGTCCAACTTCAGCCTAATTAGTTGAAAAGGATTTAGCCGCACATTTCTATTTGTTATATCGATGACTTCCATCCTTCATTCATATCTTTGGAAAAGTACTCATTTAATGAACCATAAAATTATAATTAATTAATATTATCATCAACTTTTCATTATTTTTTGATAAATTTATTTGAATTAATGAGCCACATGTCCAAAATTTCCACATCAGAATCACTTCCAATAATTTATAATACATTATTGAGGGTGAGTTTTACCACACTTATAATAAGATATAAACTTTACCTCCATATTTATTTGATGTATGTTTCCCAATTTTCTTTCATATGGAAATTTTATTCTATATGTTATCATGGAATACATGATCATTAGTAAACTCCATTCCCACTTTCTCAAAACATCAAACAAGTTTCTAATAACATTTGAATTCATTAGAATCCAACTCCATTCAAAATATTGGCCTCAATCCTGAGTAAAACCAATTAATTTTAATATCAATAACCCAAATAAAATTTAGTGCATACCTTTCCAAAAAGGTTAATTTTTCTTCACTTACATCCAATAAATATTCCTCCGTCTATCTCAATTAAAATAATTTTTTTCCATCCTTATTCAAGAAGTCTTTTAAAAATATTTCCCAAGGAAAATATTCTTAAATTCATCCCATTCCAAGTAATTAGTCTCTCTTATTTGTTTATTATTATTAACTATTGACCACTGATGGTTTAATTCACCTTAAAAATAGTAAATAATAAGAGTTAGATTTTGATGATCTAAACAACCCATGAATTAAAATATCTTATATATAGATTTAATCCATCCATAAATGTCCTTTGGTAATTAGATCTTCTAAATGCTAAAGGGTTTTGTTTCATTAAATTCTCCACTATATACTTTTCCCTTTGCAGTAAATATAGTTTCTCTTTCACATGTATTCCACCACCATTTATATCCTATGTTAAAAAAACCATCACAGTGATAAATTGATCAATTTTAATTCCAACCATTCCAAGTTTCTGATTTGGAAGGATATCATCCTCTTGTTTCCTTTATACTTTAACTTCCCTATTTCATTTATAAAAAACCATTATAAATATAAATAGTTTATATGAATCAATATGATAATATTCAAATGATATATCATTATAACCATAAATTAAAATATCCTAAGAGTATTTACTTAAATTATCATAATCTATAAAATTATCTAAAACTTTTCTATAATACCAACTATAAGGACCTGATCCTTAAACATTACATAATCTAGTTACTTTATAATATAATTAAAATTATATCATTCCTAAATATCTTTTTGGTTTATAGTTTTATAGAATTTGGCCATAAATATTATATAACGTAGCCATATATTATAAAGGGGACATCTACACTGAGTATACATTTTTCATACAATATAATGTTTTTTAAAAGAAACATGTTTTATTTTTATAAACAAATCTTCATGAATTTTAAATTGACCTATTCTTTATTCTAAATCATATGTAAACCCTGTTAAATAAATTTAAAATTAAATATGAAAAAAAATCTCATTACGGGATATAAAAATAAAAAAACAAACTCGTTTGTCCTTTTTAAAACTGTGATATCATAAATAGAGTTTTCCTATAATATAAAAAATTTTAATCTCAAATAATCATTTACTTAAACATGAAATAATATTTACTACTTAGAGTTCTTGATAAATCACTTTATAAGAAAATATAAAGGCAAAATCATAATCATGATGGTTTCTTAGAAAACATGAGACCTGATGATTTTTTTTCTTGAAAACACACCTTCCTACCCTAAAGGGGAATAATCCTTCCTTTAAAAATATCATTAGATTAAATTTTTAAATCAAACAATTTCCTTGAAAACTCATTAGAAAGAAAAGAAAAATAATATAGGTGACTTGGGAAATTTTATTTATAGAACCCTGACATGAACCCTTAAAATTTGAATAACCATTACTGTTAACTTCCAACATAATTCCTTAGAGAACATAATCAATACCCAATACATTGAACAAAGATATTGGGCTCACCTATCATTATGATCTATATCGGTCTCAACCATTATCTTAAACAATGTACAATAAACATAACATGAATGAAATAGATAAAATATAACATATACATCATTAAACTTATAAAAATATCATTTTAAACCCATAAGTAAAATATTTTCAGATATTAATATATCCTTTTCCTTTAAAATCGAATTTTTAAAGCTAAAATTCCTAGAACAATGGGGAGGAGAGTTTTTCTTTGAAAAAAATGAAATATAATAAAAGAAGTTGAAACATAAAATAATGGTTATGATGGACAAAAAATACATCAATTCCATATATGTTAATATAGAACATTCCTTTTTTCATTTTGTAAATAAAGTCAAAACATTCCATATAAAATACCTAAAAAATTCCTTTTGAAAACCTTTGAAAAAAATCCAAAAGAGGCATAAATTGTCTATTATAAATCATTTATGACCATATAAATACATATAAAAAGTGTTTTTAGAATATGGAAATAGAATAAAATTATTTAGAAAATAAATATTTAAAATATTTATAACAAGGGTTTTAAAGTAAAGTGTCCCTTACCTTGATTCTGAATATTCTGGTACGTTCTTTATCATCCTCTTCTTTAGAAAACCTATTTAAGTTTACAATAAAAGACTTCCTAAGTTGGTTTTAGGATAAAAAAGTCCTCTAAGACATGGGGTGGGATTTAAGGAATGGATTTGAGTATGTATTGGCTGAGCTAGAGGTCTCAAAAGGTGTGTAGGTTCCCATTTATAAGTGAGGGAGATGCATCCTTAGAATTTATCAAAAGATTAAATAATATATATATATATATATATATATATATATATATATAGACACACAGTATAATAATGTCATTCAGTACCAAGGAACCCAAAATTTTAATATAAGGTGTGATATGGTTGAAATAAATTCAACTAATTACATTTATAAAAGTGTTGTTTACATTTTAAGCCTTATCTCCATGTTAAACCACTTTAAACTCATTTTAACCATAACCGTTTTAAATTAAATTTTTACCGTGATAAAATAATTATATGAAAAAAATTAAAGGCCCCTTATGAAAAAAAAATTAATATTATGATTATAAATTTAGAATCATATTTTTCATGTTCAAATTCTATAGAATTGAATAAATTAATTTTAATTTATGAATACAAAACTCATTAAAATCAATTTTTATAAAAATACATTATGTGTATAAAAAAATAATTTCCCATGAAATAAAGTAATAATTTGGTTTCCAATTTTTTTGGTAAATTAAAAAAAAGTATTTTTTTATAATTTTTGGGAAATAAAAAACCAAATATAATCTTCCAACCATGACATTAAATGTAGATATAGAAATTGTTTTTTAATTTGAAAAAAATATAACTTATCATTTGAAAAGTCATGATTGGGTTTTAAAAATCAAATTAATATTTCAAAATAAATTATTTAACACCTTAAATAGATAATGTATCTAAAAATAATCATCCTATAGGATAATTAAAGTTTTTAGGTAGTTTTAACCATCATCACTTTAGTTTAACTTTTCTATAAACTTTTTATAACCTTAACCATGGTAATAGGTTTATACTATTTTTACTATTCATTATGACAAAATATTAAGTTGGACCTATTAAATTATATTAATTATTTTTATTACAAATATGGAATCTATTTTATTAAAACAAATTCATATAAGTTTTGGAAATTAATTTAATATTAAACCCACAAACACGGTAAAAAGTAGTTTTGTATAAAAATATTCTTTTTAGGAATAAAAATGTTTTTATACCACATTAAAGTATAAAATTGATTACAATGAATTTTATTGGATTAATTTTAATTAAAAGTAACTCATTAAATTTTAATATTACTCCAAAATATAAATTTTCCTTGAAAAATTTGAAATAAGAGACAATTTTTCATTCAAAAATCTGTATTTTTTTCTATTCATTTAAAAATAAAACATCTCAAAAACATCTCAAAATTTAATCCAAATATATTTTTTTATATTATGATTTAAAAAATGAAATTCATTATTTCAAATTAAATTTCTAAAATTTGGAAATAATTCTTTTTAATAAAACCATATATAGAATGAAAACCCAATTTGGTTAAAAATAACGTTTTTTCCTTTTTGACTAAAAAATTTCATTATATTCATTTATTTAATATAAATATATAAAATATAAATAATTAATATTAATAATAAATAAAATTTATTTTTCTTAATATTACCTATTTTCTAACCAGACAACCCATAACATCAATAAAATCTTACCTCTCATGCTTAGATAAATTTCTTTTAGAAATAAGAAATTTACCAATTATTATTTGAAAAGGCTCTCTAAAAAATGATTCTTCAATAGAAGAATCCATAGGTTTTTCAGGATGACCAGGTAGATTTGACTCATTACTGTTCAGCTCCCCCTCAATAGGAGAATGGTTTTCCTCATTATTAAAAGAATCTTATTGACCACCTCCTTCTCCAAGAGGTACAAGTTTCTTCAAAGAGACATTATGAGAGTATCCAATATTTTTAAAACTCTAGATCCCTATTTAATAAATATATGAAATTTAACAGTCAACAGTTTATTAAAATTCACATTATTTTTATAAAAAATAAGTGTTAAAATCCTTCTAAAAGGTTAGAACCCCATTTTAAGATTTTTATAGTGATTAAAATATCTCAATATGTATTGATGAAGATTAATTTTAAATTCATTAAATAGAATTTTAAAAATATATAAATGTTAAAAAAATATCTTCTGAAACTACAGACCCCTATGGGAAATATTAGTTTGAATTAATTTTTTAAGAACCTTTTGATTAGGTTCAAAATCCAGGATTTTATTCTTCTGTATTATCGAGGTTCTAAAAATATAGGATGTAACATTACTGGGGATTAATCTATTAATACTAACCAAATATTAATTGAAGTTAAAAATACCTTCATATATAAAATTAAGAGATTAAAAAATTTATACAGAAGAAATAGAGAGGTCCTTTGTATTTTTAATTGAGATTACAAAATATCCATTTTATACAAACTCAAATATAAAATTATTATAAAAATAACAAACTTCCTTATGAAATAATGCCTTTATATTTTTCTCATAAAAAATTAAATACCTTCCTTGAAATATGAACACTTTCTTCAAAATAATATCTTTGTTATTTGTCCAGCTAAGATTGATAACCTTTTTATGAAGTACTAGATGCTGAAAACTAAAGGTTTTATCCTTTTTCGAACTACCAGAGGCTCCTTCCTTAGATATCTTGTCTTTAACATACTTGAAAAAGGATTAAAGATTCAAAATATGGTTTAGGGTTAAGAATACCTATATAAATTTTCTCAATTGGGTGGTTTGTTTTGAGCCAATAGATTGAACATGAAACAATTAAGGAAAGAATAATACAGTGCTCAAGAAATAGTGAAATATAATAATGAAATATTTTAATAAAATGATTTAATTTAAATAAGGATATTAAGTATAGATAAATAAATATTATATATAAAATCAATTTAAATAAAATAATCAAAATAAATATTAAAAAATAAAATAAATAAAAACAAAATTTATTTAAACTCAAATAAACCTAACAAATCTTTAATAAAATAAAATATTTCAGCCAAGAGATTTTTTTTAAATATATCAGTAAAAAAATTCTTAGTATTAATGAATTATAGAGAAACTCCACCTTTTTAGTGAGATCTCTTAAGAAATTATGCCTTAAATCAATATTATTAGTTCTATAATTACTTATTGGATTCTTTGAAAATTTGACTATACTAGTGTTATCACATTTTATTGACACATGATCAGTATTGAATACAAAGTCTATCAAGGTTTGCTTCATTCACAACATCTATGCACAATAACAACCAACTACTATGTATTTTACTTCAACAGTTGTTAATCAATTTTTTTTCTTTTTATTAGACCCGGAAACTAGATATATTACTAGGAATTATAAGTTTGGTAATATAATTTTTTTATCTAGTCTACATACTCCAAAATTAGAATCAAAATATGATATTCAATCAAATTTATATGTTTTAGGAAAGAGTAAACAAAGAGATATAGTTGTTTTAAAATATCTCAAAATCTCTTTGGCAACTTTAAAATTAGATTCTTTAGAATTTACTTGAAATTAAGTACATAAAAATAAATAAAACTTAATATATGATCTATTATAACATTGATACAATAGGCTCAAAATTATCCCTTTATATTTATTACTTTCCACTAATTTACCAACTTCATCCAAGTAAATGTTTATATTAAAACACAGAGGATTTTCATATATCTGATTATTTTCACCTATAATCTTATTAATAAATTTATGAATATATTTAATTAAATTTAAAATATTTCCAAAATCTTTTTGAAATGTTTTAAAAAATATTAAGAAATTAAACTAACCCATCATACTCATCACAATTTTTTTTCATTATGTGTGAAAATTCATTACATATTTTCTAATTTTTTGAACAAAAAATAACATCATCAAAATAAATCTAAATAATTAAATTATATGAAGATGAATTTTTATTAAATATAGTAGGGTCTTTTAAGCCTACAAAAAAAACATTTTACAAAAGAAATGATCTATTTCTTTGATACTATTTTTTTGGTGTGTGTTTAAGACCATAAAGATAATTAGTGAGTGTAAAATAGAATTTAGAAAATGAATATTTCAAAATTCATGAGGTTGTTAAACATAATCATAACCTACAAGGAAACAATTTAAATTTTTTGATTTAATATCCATATATAAAATTTTAAAGTTCATATATGATGAATAAGATAAAAAGATCCTGGTAGATTATGATTAATTAAGTATAACATATGTTTCTTTATAATCTATCATTTCTTTTTGAGTATACCCCTTATTAATTAATATATATTTATTTATAATTATTATACAATGATCTTATGGTTTATTTATAAAGGCCAATTTAGTTACTATGACAAGGTAGTCTAATTTCCTAGAAACTAATTTCCAAACATTTTTCTGTTTGAACTGGTTTAACTCCTCTTAGATAAAAAATCCCAGATCTCATCACTCAAGGATTCATCTATAGCTTTGAATTTAAGTCAAGATTAGAATGAATAAAATTTATCAAGGTTTCCAACACTTCTTTTACTCATAAATCTCTCATATATGTTTCATTTTAAGAATATTTTTAAGATTTAGACTCAGATTCATGACCACATAAATAAAAGTATTGAAACTCTATTTGGATATGGAGAATGTGTTTTCCTTTTGATTTCACAAATCATTCTATGAATAAAACATGATTTATCACTGGATTATTTGGAATAATACATGTTGATTTCATATCCTTATTTTAATTCTTCTCATTATATAATTTTCTTTTAAACATATTATTAGATTTATTATTCTATTTAATCATTAGAATATAATTTTTGATGTGTCTATGATTTTTTTACTCATAGAACCTTACCTATTTTTAATTTTACCTAAAATTCTTGTACTTGTTAAATGAATTTTTGAATCCTTTTTTTATAAACCACTTATTGATCTTTCTTTCTAACTAGAATATTTTATTAATTGAATCCAAAATTCTTGAATCTACTTTATTGGATGAGTTAGATAATAAAATCTCTTTATATTTCTTCTCATCCTTTGAAGTGTAAATTTTAAGTGTAGAATTTTTCTTTTTGATCAAATTGTTATCATCTTCGTCAAATTTTGTTTCGTCCTTATAAAACATAAGGATTCCAATTATATATTTCATTTTTAAATTCTTATAAATAGTGTAATACCTGATAGTTAGAGAAATCCCATTTCATTTTGAAGGTAAGAATCTAAGTACTTTTATAACATGATTTATTTTAGGAATAATAGTCCTCAAATCAGAAATATTATTTAAAATATCTATGAGGATTATATTAATTTGTGTAATGTTTCACCATAGAGATTTATAAAGGTTTAAAATTTTAGTTTGACAATGTTTTACCATAAATTTCAGAAATTATTTGTCCCTTTATATGAAATAATGACTGTTTCCCACATATCACGAGTTGTAGTGAATTATGAGACCCTGTTAAACTCATTAAAACATAATCTACAGATAATAAAATTGATATATTTATAATTCAAGTCTTAATCAGTCTCTTGATCAAAAATCCATATTTATGGTTCTCTAATATTAATATTATAAGTTTTAATAACCTTAATATATATTTTTAGACTAAGATTATTGAGATAGATTACTATTCTAGAATTCCATTATACATAATTTTCTCCATGGAAGTAGGGATCCTTGACTATATTCATTACTTATCTCATATGATATATTACAGTAAATTATAAATTGATCTTTAAAATTCAACTGGTATAAGTTGAGAACTCAAAATCCCTTGGTCTAATACCAAGAAATATTCTTATTCATAAAAAATAAAAAACCCACTCTTTAAAATATGTTTAATCTATCTATTATATTTTAAATCAGATATGATGTAAATTATAAAAGAAAATAAATATAAGGACATGAAAGTTTTTATAGTGGTTCAAAACAATAACAATTCCCCTAATCCACTCCACAAATTCTCAATGTGAGCTTGATAATTTTTATTCAAATCCTTTTCCTAAGGACTTCACAACTGAGTGAAATCTATATACTACTTAGTATAAAGGTGCCAAAATATTTTTTTGGGATCTCTTATCATAAAATTTTTCCATTAATTTCACTCTATACTCTAAACAAATAGTGCGGGGTTACAGTAAAAAAGAAATAATATAGAAAAGGTATATAGATATTCACATAGTTGTGAGAAATAACTGATAATAGATTGAGCTTCCTTTAGAGAATTTATAGAATTTAAATGTAGTTCTAATGTGAGATCGGTTGCTGCATATATATCCTTGAAATTACATAGTAACTTTACACTATTTTTTTTAAATTCTTCATCTAAATGAAATTTAATTTTGAACAAGTAGAAAGAATAAAAATAGAAGTCCATGAGTGTTAGATTATTTCAAGGCATGCAACTTATACTTGTAAAATCTGAATATTTTTTCATAGTTCCATTCATAAATACATTCGTTGCATCATTTACAATACTATCCCTAATCTTATCTATTGAAATATTAGATATTTAGTAAGATCATATAGTCTTCTTCATATTTAGTAACTTTAAACAAATCACCCATTCCTTCTTTAACCAATAAAAATATGATAAAAAGAAAGTAATAACATGTTTTCTATAAAAACAAAAATGATAATCAATTCCTAAAAAATATTTTAATTTCTGATATGTACATTTTTATAAATTCTACTTCGAATCATAAGACTTATCCATCTTTGTAATACTTATATGATTCTCTTCCGACATCAATATTTTCAAAAGTCTCCATGATTTTCATAAGGAATTCCTTCAATGAATGATATTTTTTACTTCATAAGATATTTCTTCTTTATATGACATTAATTCCTCACACAATATTACTATTTAATATGTTTATACTTCTTTAATAATTTTTGACTCTTGTAAGATATTTCTTACTTCATATGATATTTCTATTAAGAAAATATTCACTCAAAAATAGAATAAACAATAATAATAAAAGGTTGTATAAGAACTTTATATGAACCTTTTAAACACACTCCAAGAGATTCATTAGTAAAATAAATTGGGTTTTTGTGAGAATAAAAAATTATAATAGAATTTGATATATTGGATAAACATTAATATGCCCAAAATCTACTGATATTTGTTTTAGATACTGGATACAAGGATACTATGCTAGTGAATTTTTCTTTAGACATCAAAAATATTTAGTAAACGCTAAATAATATATCCCTAAATCATTATATTACAAGGTTACTATTAATACTTGTTTAAAATCTATGTGGGTATCAATGAATATCTAACTAATCCCATTGGACCTAAATTTTCATTGGTACCAAAATTGTGTACTATTTGATTTCTTAGGAAATATTCCTTGTATTTATTAGAAAAGATATATGGTACATGGATAGTGTATGCATTACACATATGACTAGAGACCCATAAAATATAATTTATTACAATATATGTGATTGAGGAATTTTCACTTTTATAGATAATTCCAAGGGAAAGGTAAAGGGGTTTTGTGAGGTTGGTATATATAATTATTCTATTATTATAAATGTTCTCTATGTAAATGGATTATAAGATAACATGATCAATATATCTCAATTATGTGATGATGAAATGAATGTTAAAATTTAGAATGATAAATTCCTTATTAATAAAGATGATTATATATTATTTTATACTAAGAATAAGGGGAATATTAATTCTATTGTCCTTGTTGAGTTGAAAATATGGAATGAAAAGTGTTTAAATTCTATATAGATAGATATTATCCTATATAATAGGAGGCTCGAGAATATAAACTTCATGACATTTTTAAAGATTTGAAAGAATCAAAGTGTATTGTAATTTCCGTAACTTAAGGTGGAAATTATCATGTTTGTAATCTATACATGAAGTGAAAAAAATCAAAAGTAGTAGTTTGGTCAGATCAAGTAATTGAAAACTATCATACCACTCTAGTTGGTTCATCGTGATTTATTTAAAAATATTTTAATATCTAGGTTTAGAAGAAATAAGTATTAATTTGTTATTATAGAAGACTATGATAGGTTTACTTGGGTATATTTTCTGACTTACAAGATAAAAACTTTATCTTTGTTTTCTAATTATTACAATTTATTTCAGAATGATAAAATTATATGGTTATCAGTATTAAAAGTGATATAGGAAGAAAATTTCATAACCTAGAGTTTAAAAATTATATGAAAATAATGGTTATTCTCATACATTTTATGCTCCAGGGACCCCATAAAAATTGAGTAGTGGATAGAAAGAATATGATACTTCGAGTAATAGAAAGGACCAAACTAAGTGAGTATGAGTTTCTAAGATATTTTTCTGAGAAAGTTCTTTATATAACCTTCTATGACCCAAATCAAATTCTTTTGAGACCTATTCTCAAGAAGACTCCCTATAGTATTGGGTAAGATAAGAAACTAAAGGTTTGTTATTTCAAAATTTTTGGATGTAAAGTTTTTATTCTCAACATTAATGATATTTTGGATAAATTCAATGTTGAATATAATTAAATTAATTTTTAGGATATTATATTATAAATAAAGCTTATAGAGTTTATTATAAAAGGAGCATGATTGTTTAAGAATCATTTCATATAAAGTTTTGACGAAAAGGATTATAAGGATAAGTTTATTGAAAATATAAGTTAATATAGAATTTATAGAATTCAATTTTAGAGATCTTATATATTTTGAAAATTATACTAGTGTGGCAGATACTCCTATTTAGGGGGAGCACTAAAAAGACCAATAAGAGATTTGTAAGTTACATAGAGATCACCCTATTGAATGAATGATTGATAATGTTTATTAATGAGTTTAAATTGGAAGTATGGTAAGGTATTTTTGTGAAAACTATGACATTATTTTGAATTTTGTTCTAAAGTTACGTCACATAAGAATTGGAAGAACCAAATTTGGGTATGTCCATGCAAGATGAGATAAATCAGTTTTCAAATAATGAAAGTTGAGAATTAGTAAATCCACCCAAATATTATAAAGTGAATGTATCTAATTGGATTGGTAAGAATAAACTTTATGAATATTGATATATTGTAAATAATAAGTCTATAATACATTCTCAAGGTTATAGTAAATAAGAATTAATTGAATAAGGTGATACTTTTACACTAGTTAAAAGATTGGAAGCTGTTCCGATTTTATTATATTATGCAGTTAATCTAGGTTTTAAGATATATAAAATGGATGTAAAAAGTAAATTTATTTATATATTAATCGAAAAGAGTGTATTTGAAAGATAGGAACTAGTATTTGATCATGAGAAAAATATATATAATGTGTTTAATATTTCTAAATATCGTTACTTATTGGTATAAAATCCTGTAATTATTTCTTTTGAAGAATGATTATTTTAAAGAAAAAGTTATTAGTAATCTATTTATTAAAATGTATTCTAATCATATTCAGATCTATATAGATGTTATTATATTTGGTTCATCCAATGAATTTATTTTTATGGAATTTATATATTTTATGACTTATGAATTTTATTTGAGTCTCATTGGAGATTTCAAGTTCTTTTTATGATTTTTGATTTATCTATGTTATGATGGAATTTTTATGAATCTAAATAAGTATGAAAATGAATTGGTGAAGTGTTTGGAATTTGATTCATATAAAAGTATAAATAATCCTATGATCACTTCAAGTAGAGTTGATGAATATTATACTAGTAAAATTTTGATCATAAAACATTTAGAGATTGATTGGATGTTTGTTATATTTAACAGATAGTGGACCTAGTTTGATTCACAACATTTGTTTGTGTGTAAGAGTTTAGGTTGACTCAAAAGAAATCCATTTTTCTATATCAAATAAAATTATTAAGTATGTTAAAGGTACTATTAACCTTGTTTTATTATTTTTAGACAAAATATATTTTGATTTATTGAGTTATTTAGATTAAAACTTTGGAGGTTGTAATATTGATTGGAAGATAATTCATGTCATGTATCATTTTATCAATAAAATTTTGGTTTTATCAAGTTCAAAGAAGAATATTTCAATTAAATTATCAATGGAAAAAAGTTGAGTATATCACAACAGCAAGCTGGTGTGCACAAACTCTCTATATCGAGCCTAGTTTTTCATATTTTTATATTCATTTATAAAGGATTCTAGTTATGTGTTATAATTCATCATCCATATCCATTTCAATGAACCATATTCAACATTCAAAAACAAAACATATTGATGTATTGTATAAATTTATAAAGACCATGTTTAGAAAGGTGATATTAGTTTATAATTAGTTTTTAATTAACCATACCAAGTTAACCTGACATGTCACCTAGACCGGTCCTCTGTAATGCCCAAAGCGCATTCCTAATTTCCATGGGATGAAAAAAACCATTAAGGGTATCAAAATAAAATCATTTTGGAATTATTTTACCCTATAGATAAACAAACAATAAAACTAATTCTAATTGATAATCTAACATGAAGTAATCAGATATTAAATACTCATGAACAACTAAATGATCAATTTTTAAATATCATCCAACTATCCAACGCATAATAAGAATGATTACATAAAACTCTAAAAAATACATTTCCAAAAAATGAAAACTCTTTTAATTTGTTTAAAATAATCAATGAAATAAAATAATATAAGTTGAATGTAGAGTCTGATGCACAATAATCCCAAAACCAGACCCAAGGATCTTGACATACCAACCAAGATATCAATGTTTTACTCCATGTCACCATCAAAGATCCACATACCCTTAGATTCATAAGGAAGTATGGAATAAACCCAAAATGGAATCAATAACCTATATACCTACATAAAACATGAAGTATAAATACACACCAAGGTTATTATGTAGGGTGTGAGATAAATCCTCCTAATATAAAAAAAATAATCCATTAGAGGCATTTTATAAGAGAAACGAGAATGGTTATTTGAAAATAAAGAGTATCAAGTAGTTTTGTTTTACATTTACATAATTATAAAACAAAAAGAAAATCAAAATTTACATTATAAAATAATTTCACCCTTAATAAAAACAAATCCATGTTCTATTTTTTACATTTTAAAGCCCAACTTTTAAAACAAAGTCACTAAAAAGGGTATAAGATGAGTTTAAATGATATTTCATCAAAACTATAGAGTTCGGAATAAAATATCCCCTTTTTGTTCTGAAAAAATATATATAGTTTTCAAAACAATATCAAGTGATGATGAAAAAACATAAAATAAACATCAATAACAATCAATAATAATTGATAGTAAATAATGAAAAACACAGCCTTTTAACACTACACTAAACCATAAATTACTAATCACATCAATAGTATACATAAACTGATAAAATCATTAAATCACATTATAAATAAGGCACAAATATTTAATAAACAATCCTCATCATGGGGAATAATCGTGGGACTAACGATACAATACTAGATGTTCCTAGGTGGAAATAAATTTTTGTAGGTCTTATATCCCTACACTCTCTACTCTAATCGCTCTCAACTAGCCTCATCAGGGGAACATCCCAATAGCCAGGAAAACCTAAACTATGGGAAACTATTTAGTTTATTACATCAACTAGAACAAAACCCAAACATTGATTTCCCACTTAGTTACCTGAAGTTTCTCTATGAAATTATCTAATTTTTGTGGCCACATTTATCATCCAAAAAACACTAACATTAATGAAACAAAAAACAATGAAACACAACAACAATAGTCCATACCACCTCTAAAACCACTTTAATTAGTGGTTCTTCCCATATTACCAATAATCAATCAATAATAATACTATATCCAAAAATGCACAAACATAAAAAATAGATAAACAATTGGGGTCTTTATGGGTAAAAATCATGACCTCTGAAATCTATTTTTAGGTAAAATTCCAAACAAGTCTTCAATTTTAAGTTAGTAACTATACACATTTTTTTGAAAATCACCTTGAACAAAATATAAAATCTAAAGAACAAAAAAGTAACATGAAAAAAAATCCAAAATCAATTAATAAATTCGTAAATAATTTTCATATATCAAACATATCTCTTAAAAATGTGGAAAAATTACTAAACTATGAAACACACAACTTTATAATTCATGTTATATTTAAAACACCATATATAAATTAGTGCCTTTTAGAAAATCCCTCATAGATATTTTATCAAACACAAAGAGGGAATCAATTTATTCATAGGATGAAGAGATGCCTAAATTATAAAACCCCTAATTTAAGTAAAAATAAATCAGTTGAAACAATGCAGGTTCTTGATGAAACCATTATAGGTATATTATATTTTATTCCTCTAGCTAAGGAAATCTAATTCTCAAATTACACACATTAAGGAAATACTAAATAAAAGGAACAAAATAGAAACAACAACCTAAATCAATGAAATATTGTCACATATAATGAATTCCAACACCCATCATCCATAAAAACGATGAAAAAAGACACAAATTATTCTTATGATCTCACCTAATAGAAATCCCAAATGGACCACTTCACCCCAAAAAATGAAAGCGATAGGAAACAATATAAAATATAATGACACCAGATAAATTAATCTTCTATCCATTATATGATAAAGGAAAATGGGGTTTATATTTGGTACAAATTAAGTTTCATAAAAATGCTAAAGAGGTTATCCTAAAAACATGGTCTAACCTCTATATACACAAATAGAAATACCACCTCAAAATACAACCCATATTTAAGTTGTGTACAAGGATTATTCTTTTTTTACCTGTTAAACTTTAAAGAACCTAGATTACCATGTTAATGTTATTTCCTTGGTTTTGTCCAATAATAGGGCTTAGGGTGCCTAGAGTTTCCATGATAAACATATACCAATGGATCCATTTTGATTTGAGTAGTGGAAATTTGTTGGGAAGACATTTCTGAACTGTTATCACCGCATTTCTTAGACTTCATAATCTTATGATCATATCTGGATGGGTTTCCCTCATCGATACCCATTGGAATTAAAGCATTACATACCATAGTGTGACATAATAAAATCACCTAACGAATGATGGTCTTATTAATATTTTTTATTTATGCAGTCAAGACAAACAGAAACAATACAGAACTAAGATTTGGATGAAGGCCTCATAAAAATAACGAAGACTTATTTAAATTACTTGTGTTTAGTTTATAGAAAAGGAATCAGTTTAGTGAAAAATTCAAAATACCCCTTCACTAATTGATCAACTTGATGAATACCCAAAAGTTCTAACTCCTACTCCACTCTCACCTCCTTAGGATAATAACTTTGGATAAAGGTGGCCTTGAAATACTACCAATACATACCTTAAAATTATTGTTCATGAATAATGAACTTCTAAATTTCTAGGACTAACCCTTAGAATAACGATATGGTAAATTTCATTGGATAGGTTTCAATGGTTCCTAGTGATCAAAGACTTATTTCACCTTATCCTTCAACTTCTTTGCCTCTTGGGTTCCTTCAACACCACAAAAGACAGGTGGAAACTGAATTAAAAACGCTTATACATGATCTATGAGTTGATATGAACTTGTCCCAACCACTACAATGAGATTTTGGGTATAGTCAGAGATAAATAATACCACAATGGGGTTATTAGAATGGCTACCTGAATAACCTTTGTGGTGATTTATTTTAACCATGTTTTATATTTATTGAAAACTAACCTTTTTGTATAAGAATGTTTTTGTTATCCAGTCATCGAATCCAGTCCATCATAATGAGAATTTTTAAGAAAGTCACAAGTTTCTGAAAGAATCAAATCTATCTGCAACGTTTTCAGATAATCAGATCCAAAATAATCAGATCTAGAAACTGTTGTTCATTGGAAATTTTCCTTTTTCATAATCAAAGAAAAAATGAAGTTGTTGAGTGAAGAAGTCATTTTTTTACCGAAGTGTTTTGAAAGAATATTTTTAAGTGAGGAGTCATAAAGTTTTCATAATTTCTAAACCAAATCAAACAATACTTTTCTGGTCATAAAGTTCTCACAAATCATGAAAAATCTCATGATAAAAGATTTTGAAGAAATAGTCGAGTGGTTTGATGTTTTTTAGAGATGAAGAATGATAATTACATCATAAGGGTAATTCCATCGTAATGGGATTTCTATCATAATGATATTTACATTAGAATGGGAAATTCTATCGTAATGGGATTTACATTGTAATGGGATTTCCATCGAAATGGGACAATCCATTTTAATGAGGAAATCCATCGTAATGATAATTCCTTCATAATCACTGAGAGGGAAATAGAATTTGTAATCACTAAGAAGGATACAAAATTCATAATCACTGATAAGGAAACATAATTCATAATGAGATGATAAAGAAACAAGATTCTTAATAAGTTAAAGAGGAAAAATAAATTGTAATGAGTTGGAGATGAAACAAAAATCATAATAATTTGAATAGGAAATAGATTCTTAATGAGCTGAGAAGGAAACTGATTCATAATGAGTTTATTATAAAGATGACTCAATTAAAATATTCCAGAAGTTTTATAATTATTTTAAGTGGTCAAACATGAAATTAAAATTTTCATAAATCTCAAAAAAAATATAAGGAGGTTTGAATAAGTCAAAGTTGAAGTTTAAATACAAGATATTTTCATAGATTTTGAAATTTGAGGAAGTGGGTAATGTTTTAAAGTTTCCCACTTTTTCTTTTTTATTCACCTATAAATACTTTCTTATATAATTTATTCAGAAGGTATTTTTTTCACCCAAGTAGAAAAGGTGGAGTGATGAAGAAATCATATGAAAGTCATCGATGGATAGAGATCTCCTGAGGATGATTAGACAGTTGAATATTTTTTTACCAGATTGAGCATGATCATATTGAGAAGATCATGTTGAATCCATTGGAATGAGAAAGATCATATTGAGAATTTGTGTAGAGTTTGAGTTTTGCAGATTGAGAATGGGTTCATCATATTGAGTCTATCTTATTGAGAGAATCAGATCCAGACTCATGATATTGAGAGAATCAGATCTAGACTCATCGTATTGATAGAATCAGATCTAGACCCATTATATTGAGAAAATATGATCCAACCAAATTGGACCAAGGATTTAGACTGAACAATTGTGGATCTATTTAAACAAATTCTTTACTCTTTTTTTTGGCCCAATTGTTTTATAATAAAACATTGTAAACTGAAAAGATTCAATATAATATTTCTTATCGAGATATAGAAGGTTTATAATGAGATTTTTCATAAGTTTTATTGAATTATTCATAATAGTGAATTTCTATAGACCCACGAGAGTATCTATGGAAAGGATAAAGGTTCTCACACTAAGGCCAAACCTTATAAATATTATGTGCTTTAATTTATTTCATACTTTTTAATACATGAGTGTTAACTAAAAATTGATAAGTAAATAAATCTTAAAAGGTTTCAAGGGTTATGTTTCTAACAGTTTTGAAACACATAAAAAGACATCAACTGATTCAACCCCCCATTCTTAGTTGTTATTATAACATTTGGAAATTCAATTGGTATCAGAGCCAAAGTTACCTTGTTAAATCTTTATCATGGATAATATCAATTCTATCAATAGTAAAAGAATTATTACACTTGATAGAAAAAAATATTATGGATGGAAGAATAGGATGATTCCTTATCTCCTATATCTTGGCATGGATGTTGTTGATACTACTACTATTGGTTTTCCACCTATTAAGAAAGAAGATCCAATAACATTTTATGATAATAGATATATAGAATTTTATTAAAATAATAAAAATGAAATCCTTATGTCCTTATGAGAGGGTGTTTATCAGAAGTTGATGGATCTCAATACTTCAAAAAGTATGTCGTATAATATGGAAAGTTTTTTCCAAGGAAATATTAATGTTAAGGAAGAAAAGCTAAAAATATATTCTATTAAGTATGAGGAAATCATAATAAGAGGTGAATAAACAATTGATGAATACTTCACCAGATTAAATAAAATTATTTACAACATTAAAGGATCCGGAGATATCATGGAATATTCTACTATTGTGAAGAAACTTATGAGAAACTTTCCGAATAGGTTTGATTCTAAAATTTAATCTTTAGATGATAAGGACGATTTATCTCTTAAGGAATTTCATAACTTTGTTATTTATTATGAAATAAGAAAATATCCAATGTTTAAAAATAATATGAAAGAAGAAATTGATTTTAAAGATATGGGAATGATGAAAATACAAGATATTGAAGAATTTGATCCTTCTGAATCTTAAGATAAAGAGGATGATGAGTTTAATGAAAAACTAATGTCTCTTATATCCAATAACTATGAAAGAGGAAGAGGAAAATATGGAGGTAAACTTCCTCTAAAATGTTTTTAGGGTAGTATAATCAAACAATTTTCTATGAATTTCCCCATGAAGAAAGTTGGAGAATTTCAAGTTGATTATTTTGAAATATATTATTAGAATAAGTGGAAAAAAATGATAAAGAAGAAAAGTATTCTAACAAATATAAGAAGAAGTTTAATTGAAATAAAAGAAGTATGTTGAGTAAGAAAGTTGAATCACACTCAACTAAAAAACAATTATTCTAAAGATAAAGGTTTAGAAAAATTCAAAACCTTCATTTCAAAAGTTGAGAAAACAAAATATTCCTTAGATAGTGAAGAAGTTGATGGAGAATATTCTAGAGAGTATCAACTCTAAACAGAACTCATTTAATCTCTTGAGAAAAATAGAAATATCAAAAATGAAAATAGATGTATGAATAAATATTGTGAATAATTTCTTGATGGAATAAAATATTTTATCAAGCAGGAGGAATATTACATCAAGGAGATTTTAAGTTAGAAACTTAGAATTTATGAACATGGAAAGATGATCGAAGACCTTTGTAAGATGTTGGAATCTAAGGAAGAAAAAGTCAACAAGTTTCTATCAAAACATCTTGAGTCCAAAATTACCATGAGTAAGATTAATGAAAACTTAAACAAAATATTCAGAAGTAAAAGTTTAAACTTCTAAAGTTGCTAAGAATGATTAATATGATAATTAGGTGAAATATTATCTTAAAAAATTAATGTCTCATCTAATTATTATAACATTTTAGGTTTTGGAATTTTTTTTGGAAAGCTTGGGTGGAGAAATGATATGAGATACCTATCAAATCTATAAAACTAGAAAGCTCACTCAAAATAAAAGATGATCCATGTCCTTAGTATGTTAGAGGTGAAAGAAGTTACCAACCTCAATAAGGTTTCCACAATGAAGGATCTTTCTTAAATATAAAATCAATATTTGATGTCCATTGCTGGTGTTGTCGAATCTATGGGCATAGGGAAAATAAGTTTTCATACAAATTATTTCTACCTAGAAGAATATTTCAGAAAAGTGGAATCAATAGTGGAGTAGAATGAGTAACTTGCTTAGGTTACAGAAAGTTGAAAAAGTGAATTCTCAAGATGTTAGAAACTATGGAACAAAATATAAATTTGAGTATTCAGAAGAAGTTTTTGGAATTTTTTACCAAACTGATCATCATGTCGAAATATGTATGACACTCCTTCCAAAACATGTTTTTTATGATAGAAAAGAAAAGAAATATGAAAAGAAGAAAGATGAGGAAAGATATTTTGTTGCTAAGATATATTTAAAAGAAAGTAAAAAGAACAAACCATGGATACTTTATAGTTATTTTTCTTCACATATGATAGGGGATATAAATAACTTGAAACATGTTGAAATTCATGAAGGATGAGTAGTTACCTTTGGTAACGATAGTTCCTTAAAAATCAGAGGAATCAGAATAGCTGAGATTGGAGTCAAAAATTTGAAATATAATGAAGTTTTATTTGTTGATGGGATAAAACATAACTTACTTTGTAGATTTCAACATTAGGATTATGGAAAAGAAGTTGTTTTTATAAATTCATTTTATATCATCAAAAGTGTGAAATATGTAAAAGTTATTACAAAAGGAGAAAGAACCAGTGGGAATCTATTTCAGATAGGAGAATTCAATAACTCATATTATTTGAGTGATGAAGATGAAAAGAAATTATGGCACCAAAGTCTTAGACACCTTGGATATAAAAAAATGAATAAACATTCTAAATTTGATAATGTATGGAATTTTCCAGAGTTTAAAAGAAGAGATGAATATGTTTGTATTACTTTCTCGAAAGGAAATATGACTAACAATAGTCATAAGATAATTGAGACACAATCTACCAGACCTCTTGAAATTATTCCTTCTGATTTATGTGGGTCAATGATACATCAATCAAAAAAAGAGATTTATACCTTCTAACTTTTATTGGTTATTTCAATCAGATGAAAAACATCATGTTTATTAAGAACAAGTTAGAGGCTATTGAAATGTTCAGATTCTTCAAAAAATATATTGAGAAATAAATGGGGGTTTCCAAAAAAAGGTCAAAAACAAATAATTGATTCGAATTAAAAATCAATACTTCTGAAACCTATCTCAGAAATCATGGTATCATACATTAGTATATTTCTCCCTATACTCCATAACAAATTGGATTAACAGAAAGAAAGAATATAAGTTTGGTGGAATTGAGAATAGGTATGTTGTAGAATAAAAACGTTCAAATTTATATTGAAGAGAACCTATGAGTATTGTTGTACATTCTCAAAATAGATTTTTATTGAGACCTAAAACTAACATAACTCCTTGTGAAATGTGGTATAAAGAAACTTCATTGAAATACATAAAATAATTTGGAAGTCTATGTTTTCTCAAAACCAAAAATATGGATTTGGGAAAGTTTGATGAGAAAGATTAGGAAAAAACATTTATGGGCTATTCGCCAAATTAAAGAAGTTAAAAATGTTAGAAAAAATATTTACAAAAGTTTTTGGACTCATAGGATGTGAAGGTAATTGAAAATCAACGTTTCTTAATTTTTTTTTTGAGAATGATAATGAGGATAAACTGGAGATTTCAAATAACAGTAAAAGAAAGTCAAATCATCCTTATCAAGATTCATAAAATTCATGTGATGAGGAAATTTCAGAAGGGAAATAAACTTTTAAATTTACTAAATTACAAAAAACCTTTTTAATTCGAAAATAGTATTTGAAATTAGAAGGCTCTAGTTCAGATAAGAAGAAACTTAATATTTGAAAATCAAACTTCACTTATCACAAATGTTGAATATGAATTAGTTTCAGAATCTGTTCAACATAATGAAAGGTTGGATTTTATGAATGAATAGTTAGATAAAATTGAGAAGAATGAATCATGGGAACTTGTTTCAAAACCAAAAAATAAAAATATTATCGGAACAAAGTGGGTTTATAGAAACAAATTGAATGAGCACATATATGTTTCAAGAAACAAATAAAGACTTATTTATAAAGGACATGAATAGGTGGAAGGTGTCTATTTTGATTAATCCTTTTCCCATATTTCAAGGATGGAAACTATCCGAATGTTTCTTGTAGTGGAAGTTCATTAGAGTTAAAAAGGTTATCAGATGGATGTAAAGTTAGAATTCTTAAATGGTGATATTGAGGAAGCAGTTTTCATTGAAAACATTATGGGTTTCTACTTGATGAGGATGAATGAAATGTTTTTAAACTTAATAAATATTTTTATATGATGAAACAATCTCCACATTCTTGTTATTCAAAATATGACAATTGTTTGAGTATATTGAAATTTTATAAAGGAAAAGTTGGTAGAAACATATATGTAAAAGATGTTGACTTTAGATCTCTAATTGTGATTGGTTATATGGATGATATAATTTTTTCTGGGGATAGATAATATGTTTGTAATACATTTTTTGAAGAAATGAAGAAGAATTTTAAAATGTCAATTTTGGTATAATTAACTTTCTTCCTTGTCTTAGAAGTTCAAAAAAAAAATACATTTTCTTATCTCAAGAAAAGTATTTTAGGGAATTTTTAATAATGTTTGGGATGAAAAAATACAAAGAAGTTTCTACTCCTATTTTAGTGAGAATAATGTTGCGTAAAGATGAATCCAAAAAATAGTGTGAATTAGAATGGCTTTTGGAAGCTGATAGGAAGTATTATTTACCTTACAACCTCAAGTCCAAATATTTTTTATGTTATAACTTTGTATACCATTTATCAAAGTAATATTAAAGAATCATGTATATTGGAAACAAATTATATTCTAAGATATGTCAAAGGAACAACTGGACATGGGTTATTATACAAAATAAATAGTGAGATGAAGTTTCATGGTTAAAATAATACTGACTAGAATGAAGATTGTAATGATATAAAATAAACCTCAGGAGAAAAGTTTTTATTGGTTGAATGTTCTGTGATTTGGTATAGTAATAAACAATGTTCAATAAATTTGAGCATAGCTAAATCAATCTTTCAGCTACTTAGAATTGTACTCAAATGTTGTGGATGAATGTTTATCTAGAATATTTGAAAGTAAAAGTTACTAAACCATTGAAGATACTTTGTGTTAACCAGAGTGAAATTGATCTTTCTAAGAATCCTATCCAACATTCAAGTTAAAAAAATGGATATAAAGGTTCACTTTATAAAATAGAAAGTTTCTTTTGGATATGTTTTGCTGGAATACATTTCAACAAAGTATCAGATTACTGATATCTTTACAAAAGCAGTTCCAAAAGAAAGGTTTATAGAATTGAGGTTGTAATTTCATATTTATCCTCCTCCCATGACTTCTTAATCCTTATAAAGACGAACCCCCATCATGTTTTGGATTATTTTTACAAAGGGGGAGAGAATTTAACAACTTATTTACTTTTATGATGTTTTTACTTATCTTTATTTTATGAATATAAAGTTGTGGTTATCATAAAATGGGGGAGAGAAAATTAAAACTGATAGAGGGTAAAATAAAACAGAGGAAATATTATCTTTACATGTCCAAAAAACTTTCTTTCCACTGAGGGATAAAATTTGATCAAAATATTACTTTATCCAGTAGTGTGGTTTCATGACACTCTCTTTTGAGAAAGGTTATGTTTTGATAAAAGTCAAAATACATCAATTGTTTACAGAATTTGATTTGTGAAAAAATTATAAGAGTTTGAAAATTTGTTAACAAGGGTTTTCAAAAAATAAAAAGGGTTATATTAAAGAACCTTTGTGGTGTTTTGTTTTAACAAAGTTTTGTATTTTTTAATAACTAACATTTTTTCATAAGAATTTTTTTGTTATCTAGGAATCAGATCCATTCTATCGTAATTATATTTTGTAAGAATGTTGGAAGTTGATGAAAGAATCAGATCCATATGAATCATATTTAGATCATCAGATCCAAAGGAATTAGATGAAGAAATTATTGATCACTGGAAGTTTTCCTTTGTCGTAATCAATGAAATAATGAAGTTATTGAGTGAAGAATTTATTTTTGGATGATGCGTTTTGAAAGAATATTGTCAAGTGAGGTGTTAGAAAGTTTTTATACATTATAAAACAAATTAGATGATGCTCTACTAGTCATAAAGTTGTCACAAATCATGGAAAATATCATGGTAAATGATTTTGAATGAATAGTGGAGATGTTTGATTTTTTTTAGAGTTTCATAATGGGAATTCCATCATAATGGGAATTCCATTGTAATGAGATTTCCATCTTAATTATATTTCCATCAGAATGGGAAATTCCATCACAATGGGATTTCCATAATAATGATATTTCCATTGGAATGTGGAAATCCATCATAATGGGAAATTCCATCATATTGAGAATTCCTCCGTAATCACTGAGAAGGAAATGAAATTCATAATCACTAAGAAGGATAAAAAATTCATAATAACTAATAAGAAAATAGAATTCATAATGGCCTAATTTAGAAACAAGATTCCTAATGAACTAAATAGGAAATAGAAATCATAATGAGCTGAAGAGGAAACAAAAATCATAATGATTTGATAGAGAAACAAATTTGTAATGAGATGAGAAGGAAATAGATTCAGAATGATCTGATTACGAAGAATAATGAAAAAGAAAAGTATAGAAGTTTTATAATGATTTAAAGAGGTCAAACTTGAAATTCAATTTTACATAAATCATGAAGAAATCTATGGAGGTTTGAAGAAGTAAAAGTTGAATTTTAAACATGAGATATTTTCATATATTTAGAAATTTGAGTAAGCATAAAAAGTTTTCAAGTTTCATACTTTTTTTTGGAGTTTCCTATAAATACTTTATCAGATCATTCTTTAAGAAGTTATTTTTTTTCACTCAAGTGGAAAAGGAAGAGTACTAAAAAAATCAAATGAATTTCATTGCTTTCTATAGATCTCATGAGAAAGATCAGACAACTGAATGTTTGTTTACCAAATTGAGAAATAAAATATTGAGAATATCGTATTGACTCAATCAGATAGAGAAGGATCATATTGAGAATTTGAGTAGAGTTTGTGTTTTACAGGATGAGAATGGTTTCATCATATTGAGTCCATCGTATTGAGAGAATCAGATCCAAACTCATCAAATTGAGATAATCAGATCCATACTGATCATATTGATAGAATCATATGTAGACTCATCATATTGATAACATCGAATTAAGCCAAATCGTATTGAGAATTCATAAAAATCAATTGTGGATCAGTTTCAAATGAGTCTTTATTTTTATTTTGGATCAATTTTTTTATAATAAAACATTGAAAACTAATGGGATTCAGTATAATATTACAAATAAAAAGATAAAAGGTATTTAATGGGAGTTCGAACAAGTTGTATTCACTTCTTCATAATAGCTAATTTCCATATACCCATGGGAGTGGCTATAGAAATGATTTAGGTTCTCACACCAAGGTCGAACCTTGTAAATCTTGTGTTCTTTACATTATTTCATACTTTTTCATGCATGAGTATTTAATAAAAGTTGATAAGGATATAAATCTTAATAGTTTATAGGGCTTAAGTTTCTAAAAGTTTTGAAACTCATAAAAAGAGAACAACTGATTCAACCACCCTTCTTAGATGTTATTCGATCCTTTTGAACTTCATTGACTAGTATGTTTATATTTGGATCATTCCATTATTGAATTGTCAATACATTTGGGGGTCATATTATAAAATATCACAAACCAAAAAATTAAATAAAAAAATTTCAAATACTAAAATAAAAGAATAATAATCATAATTCAGAAAATAAAAACTAATAAAACATTCTTTATATTTCACTTTATAATATTTTTGAAACACCCCATGATGCATATAAAAAAACTTACCATAAGGAACCAATTTCCAAAAATCTTGGTAAATATATAAATCAAATATTTACTTAAAAACATAAAATATGAATTCTATTTTATTCCAAAATACCATACATGGAAATAAAATATTGTTTATAATAACAATATATTTCACTAAAATGATGAATTTCATTATTAAAAAATTTCCAATATACTTTGAAATCACCTTTTTTCATTTTAGAAATAATAAAAAAAATAATTTAAAGATAAAACACCCAAAATTATTTTTATTTGACTCAAAATATTTACAATAAAATTTAGTGACTTCTCATGAGAACTCTCTACAACACATAAAACATGGTTTTTGAAAAACAAATCCAAATACTAAGTCATAATATATAACATTAAATATTGGAAAAATAACATTAATAACAAATAAAACCCATTCAATTAATCATAAAAAGTAATAAAATTTTTAATAATAATTTGAAATACCAAAGGGGTGAAAATAATATAGTTTCCAAATTTTCACCTCTATGATTGGTTTGGTCACATGGTTTGTCATACTATGAAAGTTCTATAAAAATTTACCTAGAATGGGTCACATGGATTATTGATGATTTAATAGACCCTTCACCCTAAAAATGCCCCCATTTCCTTACATTTTCACCCTAAAACTTGTAATTCCCCAAATTCACTCATGATATCCCCCTAAAACTCATAGCAGAAACAAATATTTGAAAATGAATAAAAAATTACCAATTATAAAACCTAAATTTAAAATAAAACTCCCAACCACAAATGGAATCTTGAAAATCAACATGAAGAAGAGTTACAAAAACACTCCCCTATACCTACCTCTTGAGATATGACAGTCCTATCCTCAATCTACCTTTACTCCCAGAAATAACCAAGGGTGATCTGATAATATTTTTAAAGGAATCAGCCCGAGTCAACCTAACACATCACCCAAACCACTCTACCACAAGGCCCAAAACTTGTTCCATATCACCAAAGGTTGGGGATAAGTGGTGAGGGTATCAAAATATACCATTTCGGAACTATTTCACCATATATAACAATAAACAAAAAAATATATTTCAACCAAGAATTTGGAAAAAATATTTATATATTGAACACTCATGATAAACTAAATAATCAATTCTTAAATACCATCCAACTAAAAAGGGAAAAATAAGAAAAATCCAACAAATAAATTACCAAAAAAAGGAAAAATCCTTTAAACAAATTTTAAAAGATATAAAAAACTAATTGTATACAAGATAGACAAAGAGTAAAATACATAATAAGTCCCAAAATAAGCAAATGATCCCAAAATACCAATAAATCTATTATTGTATTGTTTCCGACACTTTCTCTAGGGCGCGCGCATCCGTCTGTCCGTGGAGGAGGACGCGCTGCACTGTTTCCCCGCATTCCCGCTTTCCAAAGGCAGGTGGAGTTCGCTCCTTATTCAGAGACGTCTTCTCCTTGATCGAAACGGGATGATTGGATGTCAGTTCTTCCTTCTACGGATTCCTCCTCAGAACTCATCACCTAGTCCGGGTCTCCCTCATAGATTTAATACATTGTTTGTGAAACTCGTCCCAGTTCCATGTTTCCATGGACACCGGTTAATTACACTGCTTCTGTCGGGACATTCCAAAGGGTCCGGTCAAGGCATCAACCTTCAGTCGAGGGAGTAGTCACGTTGAGGCATCAGTAGCGTGTCTGGATGCTGGGGAATCGGCATGTCTGTCTATTATCCCTGGTCATAGGGCTTCTCGAGGGCGTGGAATCCCAAGGCATCCCACATCGAGCGCGGGGAATTATATTCCATAGACACATATATGAGGTTTTCCTTAGCTTCCTGTGTTTAACAACGGTTATGCCGCGAGTTTAACGTCCAGCGGAGACGGATCAGCCCGATCAGAGCATTAGCTAGAATGGATCGGATTGAGGGATTTCCCTTGAGGGGGTACCGATACCAGGACCAGCCTATGGACGACTGTGAAGAGGAGCAGACTGACATGGTCTCACCGGGATATGACGGTCCAGGCGAGAATCAGGGTGGATGATGGATGGATGAATGAATTGGAGGGGGGAATGGAAAGGGACCATCGCAAGGGAGACAATGAAGTTGGGCTTGAGCCTCGAAGAGACCTCCTACGTATCCTCGTGGTAGGGAATCAAAGTCCACGTAGTTTATAATGGTGTCGGCGAGCCGACGTGAAGGTGGACCTTGGCCCGATGGATGTCGTCAGCGAAACAACGTAAAGGTGGACCTTGGTCCGATGCGTCAACGAACTGACGTGAAGGTGGACCTTGGTCCGATGCGTCAGCGAACCGATGTGAAGGTGGACCTTGGTCCGATGCATCAGCGAACCGACATGAAGAAGTTCGAAGTGACCAACAGGTGGTGGGATTGAACCTCTGAGAGGCTTCCTACGTACCATTCCGTGACATGGATCAAAGACCACGTAGTTCAGGTTGGACATCGGAAGGCCGACGTGAATGAGGAGGACCAGGAGGGTCCTAGTGGTGGTGGGCTTGGACCTCGTGAAGGCTTCCTACGTACCATGTCGTGACATGGATCAAAGACCATGTAGTTCAGAGGGGCTTCGTCGGCGAACCGACGTGAAGGTAGACCTTGGTCCGATGGGTGGTGGGCTTGAACCTCTGGAAGGCTTCCTACGTACCATTCCTTGATATGGATCAAAGACCTCGTAGTTCAAATGATGGAATTCGTCAGTGAACCGACGTGAAGGTGGACCTTGGTCCAATGAGAGATGGGCTTGAACCTCAGGGAGGCTTCCTACGTACCATGCCTTTAAATAGATCAAAGACCTCGTAGTTCAAAGGGTTTCATTGGTGAACCGACGTGAAAGTAGACCCAGGGGTCCACTAGTGGTGGGCTTGAACCTCTTGAAGGCTTCCTACGTACCATTCCATGACATGGATCAAAGTTCTCACAGTTCGGATTGGTCACATCGGCTTGCCGTCGGACTGGAATACAGTTTAATGTCATGCTGGATGAGAGTGAACCCTGAAATGAATAAATGATGGGCGGTGGGCTTGAACATCATGGAGGCTTCCTACATACCATGCCTTTACATGGATCAAAGTCCCCGTAGTTCGGAGGGGCTTCGTCTGCGAACCGACGTGAAGGTGAACCCGGGGGTCCACTTGTGGTGGGTGTCGGCGAACCGACATGAAAAAGGGACCTTGGTCCGATGAGAGATGGGGTTGAACCTTAGGGAGGCTTCCTACATACCGTGCCTTGACATGGATCAAAGTCTTCGTAGTTCAGGTGGTCACAACGGTTTCCATCAGACTGAAATGCAGTTTAACTTCATGTTGGACGCAAATGAAACTCGATGTGAATTAGATGATGGGTGGGCTTGAACCTCATGGAGGATTCCTATGTACCATGCATTGACATGGATCAAAGACCTCGTAGTTCAAATGGGTGTGCAGTTTAATGTCATACGGGACAAGGGCATAAAGTTTAACGTCATGTTGGATGAGGGCATGAAGTTTAACGTCATGTTGGACGAGGTATTGCCATAGCCAATGCCGACTCTAAGCCCACGTGAGTCATGCTCTGTGTGAGAAAGAAGAGACAGCAAGGACCTGACGATCACGCCGCGAAGGGTGCGTCCATGAGAAGCGAAGAGGGGCTTACACGTTAGGTGGCCCATTAGTGCTGGGACTTACTCCAGGATGGAGGCCCAAAGTGCGGCAAAGCGCAGCGAAAGAGGGATTTGGGACCAATGATGGGAGGTGCCTCGTTCCCTATCACGCCCTCCACTGACCTTGGTAGTGGGGAAGTAAGGAGATGCAGGGGTGCAGCCATCCATTGGGGAACTAGGGTCGCCCTTCTCCTGAGAACATACGCCACTCCAATAAGGAGGATATTATCCCTTATGGAGGGGTGATTCCACTCCCGTGGAGACGAGTGGCGTAAAAAATGTTCGAGCTGGGTGGACCCTTTGTGCAAGGCACGAGGTCAGGTCATAGTTTAACGTCATGTGTTGAGGACGTTGTGCTTGGCAGTTTAACGTCCTGCAGCTCGGACGAGGCGGGTTCACTCCACACCCCTAGGACTTACATAACTGGTACCCTTTGCTCCTTGGGGGAGGGAAGGTACCAGTAAGGCTGTGGTCAAGGGGGGTTGTGGAGCAAACCATCGAGGGGTCTACGTTAGCGTGGATATGCGAAGAAGCAATAGCCGTTAGCACGCCTATGAGAAGAAGCATTAGGCGAAGCAACGCTACGAGTAGTATTGTCCGTGGGACTTTGAAATCACATCGTGCAAACTTGGAGGGTCGCACGGGGAGCGGAATTGCCAAGCAAAGGAGTGTGCTTCGCGAAGCGGAGTGCCTTGGCCTTAGCATGGGGCATAGGTGTGAGTGGAGTGTGCTTCGCGAAGTAGAACAGTATTCGCGGAGCACTGCCTCGCAAAGATGAGGTGCCTCGAGAAGCAGGGTGCTGCGAAGCAGTGTGCTTCGCGATGTGTAGCGATCCTGCCTTAGCATAGGGATCACTAGTACAGGTTGGGTGTTTCACGAAGCATAAACGCTCCGCGGCTGCCCGAGTTCCCTTGGGAATCCCCCTCCTTCGCGAATGCCCTTGAGCTTCATGAAGGGCATCCCTCTCAGAAGAGGGGCTCAAAACGAGATGAAGCGAAGGTGTCACGCGAAGTAGAAGTACCTCTCGGAGCTCATGATTCCCGGGGGAAAAGAGTGCTTCGCGATTCGGGAGAGGAGAAGCCGAAAGGTCGGATTGTCCGTCCCTGAGACTCAGGGGGAGCCCAGTATTTATAGGCAAGGTGCGCCGTGAAGAAGAACTCCCATGCCACCTCAGATGCTTCATGGAGCGCTCACGAATGTCAAACTCGTTCGCGGAGAGGTACAACCTCCGGAGCTTCGCGGCGGGCTCGCGAACGTCAAACTCGTTCACGGAGAGGTACCGCCTCCGGAGCTTTGCGGCGCGCTCGCGAACGTCAAAGTCGTTCGCAGAGAGGTACCGCCTCCGGAGCTTCGCGGCACGCTCGCGAACATCAAAATCATTCGCGAAGAGGTACCGCCTCTGGAGCTTCGCTGGACCACGATGCTCGGGTGCTTCGCGTCGGTGCTTCGCGAGGCAGCATGCGGGACGTCTTTTTCGTCCCTTCCTTTAGTGCAATATTTTGGCGCCAACAAATTCCCCCCCTCAGACTTGGAGCCGCGGAGGGTGAATGGTCGAAGTCTGAGGGAAAATCGCCAAAATTGTCGGCGGTTCGCAATGCGACTTCGCGAAGGGGTCCCGCGGTGCTGACCGGGGCCACGGATCCGGATGTCCTGCGATGCTCCGTGCGGGCGGGGCACGCCTCGATGCTCCGGGGTCGCTGCCTATAAATAGGGGGGTCGACCTCTTTTGTATTCACACGATTTTTCTTGTCTTTTTGTGCTCTCGATTTCGCGAAGCTCCGTGTACTCCACGCCTGCTCTCCGCGAATCGAGCTTCACGGCGAACCACGGGTCTCCGACTCCACGACCGCGCCAAGAAAACTTCTGCTTTCCGACCTAGGTCAGACTCTGCGGCTTGGTTTCGCGACTGACCTTCGCGAGCCAGCTTCGCGATCCAGCTTCGCGATTCCTTCTGAAAAAATTCTTTTCTGAGTGTCGGAACTGAAATGGCCCATCGAGAAGCTGTATTGGGGGTGCTTGCAGATGCCGCCTGTCGGGATGAGATGCCCAGCTGTCCAGGACTTGGGGAGATGGTCCGAAGCCACTCGGACCATGCTTCTTTGATAGATCTGCTATCAAAGGGTCAGAAGAATTATCTGCAGTGTAAGAAGCTGCCATTGTACGGCTTCGGGTTGAGGGATGACGTCTTCATCCCTGAGGCGAGTAGGGACGAACAAGCTTGTTGGTTCAGGAGCACACCATGTCAGCACTAATGGTTCAGGGCGGCCGATGGTCATGCGCAGGAGGACTTCACACCCATCACCGATGACTGTCTCTACAACCATGTGAATGATATTGACGGGAATCCACTGCAACCGGAGATGTCCCCTCCTCTCTATTGTAGCATGCTGAAGGCGGCTTTGTAGGATTCGAAGAAGGGATGGTCCGATGAGTGGGACCTGCGCCAGGGCGGCAACTTTACTGATGACTGGGCCTGGGCGTACTGGGTAGGCGCCTCATGCGAGGAGTTTGGGGATGAGATGAGGAGAGTGGGGTTATATGAGGCGACATGGGCCTCCCAATTCCAAATTTACCAACCGAAACAACTGATGCCAGAATTACTGAGCAGATGGTCGTCTAGGACCAATACCTTTCACCTGCATCACAGAGAGGTGGGCATCAGCTTGTGGGATGTCCACCAGATTTCTGGGGTTCCGATCTGGGGGGCTATGTATGATGAGTTCCTCCCCGTCATGAGCGCGTGGGAGGATACAGAGAAAATGTCGTGACTGGCGTCAGTGCTGATGACACTCGTCCCTGGAGAGGACAAGGAGGCAGTGAGGGATGTCCACTTTAAGAGATGGTTCAAGTGCTTCATGAATTTCCCAGAGAATCGAGAGTTCCCTCCGAGGCCTCGAACTTGTCCGAGGGTGGCCCAATAGGGTAAGGGGAACTTTTATTGGTGGGTCTTGGAGGACAGCCAATGTAAGACTTGGGGTTTCAGTGTCAGCACTGAACAATAGCCGATAGTCAGGCTGGCGGCGTTCATCGTGGCTCTCATATGCGGTTGGATCCTACTGGTGAGGGATACAAGCATGGGGGTGCGGCCCAGCTCGTTTATTATGGCATCCATGTTGGCCATGGGGCAGCGGGTCAATCTGGGGATTCCAATGCTCACCAAGGTGTACAGAATACTGTGGCACATTAGCAAAGGCAGGAAGTCGCCAAGGATATGCAGGCCCTTCCACCTTCTATATGGGTGGATCGCAGCGCACATCAGGGGGATCTATGAGTATCCAAACCCTATTTCGCCGCCGGGATCAAACTTCTGCCCCTCCATCCTGAATGTGGTCGGGAGATTCCCGTTCAAACTAACTGTGCCGATGGTGCTGAATCGGGTGTGGAGGGCGGATGAGTTTAATTTACACCCCTTCCCATTGCCGACGGGGATACTTACTGACGACGGGCGGGGAACAGAAGAACATCGGGCTTACCTCCTGGCCTTTAGAGGTGGATTTTTGGTGGCACGAGTAGATCGTGAGCCACTCTACAGACCTTACACCCCACATCGGTTTGCAAGGTAGTTCTGATGCCTCCAGCGGCTGACCCCGCATGTCTATTGGGAGGTGCGTCACGAGGAGCACTCGTGCGTGATGAGGAAGTTGTGGCTCATGTTCACACGGGAAGATGAGAAGATGCGAATTGCATTGCCTCCATCCACCGCCGCTTTCGGATTGGTGAGGGAGTATGCCATTAGTTGGGAAGTTGCTTACCCAGGGGAGATGCTGAAACAACCAACTATTCGGGTCAGTGACGGTGGGCATCTTCTATCTCGAGGTCGGGGTCGGAGGGAAGCTAGGGCCTCTCGCGGTGGCGGGGCTGCCATGGCAGCGAGACCTGTATCGTCCGAGGGTGTGGCACTAGCGGCATATCAAGTGATTCCGGAAGAGTAGGGCCATCCGGAGGGGTGACCACCGAAGGGATTTCGTAGGATATCCACTCAGGCCCCGGGGAACCGGCTGCGTCATATCGACATGGCAGAGGATGCCATCTTCCCGGAAGCCTGGGACATTTGGGATGTCAACTGGCAATTCCTCAGCCCACCCAAGATATGGGCCCACCTAAATCGCCTTGGGATGGAATTACCGGGCATAGGCCCAGTCCGGGATGGTTTCATGGCGTCTCCGGTGGAGGCAGAGCAATACTTGGACGAGCTGGAGGATTATGTTCACTCCAGTGGTGTCCCTCACCCAATGACATACCGGGTGAGGGTACTGCTGAATCGAATGGACCCCCCACAGTTTTCAGCCACCGATCTGAGGGAGTGCTTCCCCCTACTGGAAGAGTCAGAGGACTCCTCTCGGGAGGACGAGGATGGAGGAGTGAGCCCGTTGGAGGAGGGAGAGGTTGGAGATCAAGGCTCATATTCCGAAGATTTCACAGAGGCTCTCGAGGTATAATTCTGAGCTTCCTTCCTCATGGTCCGTTCTTGGGTCATTATGAACTTCTAACCGATGTTTGAGACATGCAGGAGGAACTTTTTCGTAGGCCTTGTTCTCGCCCCTCGGTGGGTGATGGTGCAGGACCTTTAAAACCCGCGCCTATGGCTACGTTCAGTTCCGCGTCTGGTGGGACCAAAGCACCCGAGGTGGCTCCTCTGGAATCTCTAGACCTTCCAACAGTATACGGAGGGCCTCGCCTCGGGGTCCCGTCAGTACCGGCTCAAGAGCGGCACCAGGAGGTCGATCTCCGTATGTTTCCTCTACCGTTTTCCTTGTCGTCATATGTAGACTATGCCAACTAACGTTTATGTCCCTCTCTGTCATACAGTTCTTCGACTGGCGTGGGCTGCTGCGGCAAGACTAGTCGGGATGTCTGGTGGCGTCCCTCCTAGGGGCATGCCGGTGATGGTGGCTATAGTCCCCCCATCTCCCCAAGCTGCAACATGTCACGACCCGTCCTCGGGGCCCGTGCCGTGACTACCCCAAGCCCGCCTTCCATAGGCCAGGGGCTGGCGACTAGCACCAAGGCGTAATTCTCAGTAAGAAGGGAAGGCATTGCCTTTGTAAAGTAAACAAGAACCACAGAGTAAGCAAGCGGAAAAGTAAACACTAAGTAAAAACAGAGTACAACTATAAGTGCGGAAAAGTAAATGGGCCAGTATACAAACCCAAACTGAAAGTAAAGTACAATTCGAAAGGGAAAACAACAACTGTAAAGTAAAATCCGCTACACCGAGCTATCCACTGGAGATCCCACCTGAAGGGTGGGTACTGATAGCTCCACTGCTCCATGGGTCCCGCCGTCCGCTCCGAGTACGTCCCGCCCAATGGTCCACCTCCAGGTACCATCCTATTCTGCACGCCTCAACCATGATCAACGCTGTCCGTCGTCTGCAACCAACACAACGTAGTGTGGGCATAGCCCATGCAGGGGTGAGTATAAGCTACTCAGTAGGGACCCCGAGACCCCCGAAGGTCTCCCAAAATCCACAAAGGATAAACCACAAAGGAAAGATACAATCATGAAGTAACAACCGACACTGCTTAGGTATATGCCCATACATATACCTAAGTCATCAATTCTAATACGCTCCAACCACCAAGCCCAAGTACAACTCAGTCCACACAGGAAAGTATACGTATTCCACACAGGAAAGCAAAACGTAATCCACACAGGATAGCACAACACAATCCACACAGGAAGGTAACAGGATTTAGCTCACACAGGTATACTTCTTCGAAAGACGATAGAGATGATCACTGATCCATCTAAGTCGTCAGACCTACAAAGGATCGATAGGTACTAACCCCCGCAAAGACCCGCACAGGATCGGACCCACATAGGATCTGTAGGCGCTGGTTCACACAGGACCACTGAGCGCTGACCCACACATGATCGGACCCACACATGATCGGTAGCACTGATCCACACAGGATCGCTGAGTGCTGTAGTCGTCGTCGTCGAATCCACTGAGGATCTCTGCACAGTTGTCGTCGCAGTCATAGTAGCAGTCGCAGCCAGCTCTAGGGTTCCCGCACACAGCAAGCTCGTTCGGGAGGGTCCGCTCCACGAGCCGAGAGTCTGATACATCAACTGTCACAAAGTCTAGAGTTGATGTATCCAAAAGTTCCGTACCGTCAACAGGAACTCAACCCAACATACGGCGCGTCAATCAGACGCCCGGTCTGAGAGTTATTGGCTTTTTCGTCCCAGGGGCCCGGTTGGTTTTTAAGGAAAAACCAACCCGACCGTACTCCACCTACGTCCAAACCTCAGGCGGAGTATGCCAAAAGATCCGTCTCACTAAGAGGAACTCAACAAAGCTGACGGCACGTCAATCGGATGTCTGTAGCTCAAGATATTAGCGTTTCTGCTCCGAGGGCCCGGTTGGTTTCATGTACGAACCAACCTGGCCGAACTCAAAGTATTCTGAAACCTTGAGTGCGATATACCAAAACGACCATCTCGATCCAAGAATTGCATCTCCGTTGACAACGCGTCGTTTGGAGGTCCGTAGCCCGAGTTATGGGAATTTGAACCCAAACAGTTCAGTATCGGGGGTTTCGGGCCCGGGCCGACCCGACCCGAGACCCCCCGGCTGGCCCGAACCGGGTCGACCCGCCCCGGAAAGGGTCGTCCCAGCCCGGCCCGGCTGGGCATTGCCCGACCCTACTGGGCTCGGCCCGACCTGGCAGACCGGCCAGGTGCCGGTCCAGCTCAGCGCAGCGCGCTGGGCGCGCTACAAGCTCAGCTTCGGCCGAGCTGATTGAAAAAAACGGGGGGCGCCTCTCCCCCTTTGTAACCGCGGCCCCCCTCATTATGGGGGGCCGTTCATCTGGACGGGGGAATTTAATTCCCCTTGGTTTCTTCTTTCCGTCCGGCCCGACCTGGCCGGCCGACTCCTCCTCAACGGGACCGGCAGTGGCCGGTCCCTTTCCGGCTCCGACACCGGCGGCCCGGCTGGCCGCCGGTCACCATGCTCCGCCGCGGCCCGAAACCGGCCGCGGTCCTTGTCGTCCGGCACGGTGTGACGACACCGCGCCCCTCCGCCGCGGCCCCGCTCCGGCCGCGGCGTCTTTGATTTCCTTTGACGCGGTGCGACGGCGTCGCGTTCTTGAATTTCTTTCCACGGCGCGGCGCGACGACGCCGCACAATACTTGCCGTGTGAATCCCGCGTGGTGCGACGGCACCACGCCATCCCGTTCCATCCACAAGGAAACAAACATGAACATAGGAGGGGGGGGGGGGGTTCGGCCGTGTTTGTGCGGTCTGATCCCCCTCTTGTTAAACGATAAAATTTAGTCGTTTATCCTCGAAGTTCGACATGCTAAAATCAAGAACGGAAAAATTAAATAAAATAACAATAATCCCCTACCTCGGTTTCAAGAGCGGCGCACGTCAACAAACCGCGGAAGACAAGCGTCGCGGTGGTTGGGCGTCGCGGTAATCGTACGTCGATTCCGTTGACGTCGAGGTGCGTCCGAAGAGGTACGTCGCTGGAGAAGCTTCGTAAGCTGACGGAGAAAGCCTGAGGAGGAAGCGGTGTGTCCTTTCGTTGACACGGGAAGAAGATCGAAGAAGCGGTGTCGTAGATCTTCGGAAACACACCGACTGCGAGGAAGAGAAGAGACGGCACGATCTTTCTCTTCTATGGTGACGGGGTTCTTCGTTGGATCCTAAGTGTTCTTCACGTTCTTCGTTGTGGTTTGAAGAAGAAGAAGAAAGCTTCCCAATACTCTCAAGGTGGCAAAAGAAACTAACCAAAATAAAATAAGTCTAAGGCTTATTTTATTTACACAACTAAACCACTTTGAATTTCAAAAGTTTGAAATTAAATAACTCATCTCAATTAATAAGACAAGTTGTCAAAATTAAAAAGAAGAGGATTTATTGGGAGTTTTAAGGGGACTTTAAGAGTTTGGGTTCGTGTGGGCCCCACCACACTTAATCCTCTCAAGGGAGGTTAAATGGATGTGGGTCCCACCTCTAACTCCCTTTGGTAGGACATAACCTACATGGATAAAAATAAATTGTGTTTCCACAATTTATTTAACTTCATTTAATTTCCCCCAAAACTAACTCTCAACCCGCATAAAACACAACCTCGAAAAAGTTCTCCTTAAGCGAATATCGGCACTGCGAGTTCATCGGTGCCCTCAGAATTCGATTCCGGGCACCAGTTCAAAATTTAGAAATTCCCGCTCGTTCGTTCACTGAACATACCCGAGCCAAACTTCGGAAAATGATTCCGGGCACACCGGGCCTCGGAATCAGGTGCCGTCAGAAACCGCGCTCTTGTAAATTTCCAAAGAAAATTAAGAAAAATTTTCCCTTGAATTTTACAGGACTTTACATAACTCCCACCTCAGGGCTTTACGTCCCTGTAAAGATACATCAAAACTAGGGAAACAAAAGAGGGTACTGAGCACGCATCTGAGCCTCCCTCTCCCAAGTGCTCTCCTAGAGATTCCCGTGTTTCCACCTGATGCGCACTAGAGGAATCGACCATCCACGTAGGACCCGCTCCTGTCGATCCTTGATCTCCACCAGGACCTCCGTAAAAGTCTCCCCATCGTCAACGTCAAGCTCCCCATGGTCAATGATGTGTGTCGGGTCGTGCACGTATCACCTCAGCTGAGACACATGGAAGACGTCGTGCAGCCGGTGCAACTGAGGTGGTAGAGCCAGGCGATAAGCCACCTCGCCAATCCTGCTGAGGACCTGGAAGGGTCCGATTAAGCACAGAGATAACTTTCCGCCTCGGCCAAATCTCTGTATACCACGTCGAGGTGAGACCTGCAAGAAGACATGGTCGCCATCCTCAAACTCTAGTGGCCTCCGCCTCCTGTCAGCGTATGACTTATGCTGGCTCTGAGATGTCCTCATCCACTCCTGGATGACCTGAACCTTCTCTGTCATGGCCTGGACCATCTCCGGTCCCACAAGTGCTGACTCCCCAGGGTCTGTCCAGCACAAAGGAGATCTACAAGGTCGGCCGTACAACACCTCGTACGGTGCCATCCCGATGGTGGAGTGGTAGCTGTTGTTGTACGCAAACTCCACCAAGGGTAGGTGGTCCTCCCAGCTATGACCAAAGTCGAGGACACATGCGCGGAGCATGTCCTCGAGAGTCTGAATGGTACTCTCCGTCTTACCATCCGTCTGAGGATGAAAGGCTGTGCTCAAATGTAGTTGCATCCCAAAAGCCTCCTACAATCCCTTCCAAAGCCAGGAAGTAAAACGAGCGACCCGATCGGAGACGATAGACGATGGCACACCGTGAAGTCGTACAATCTCCTGAACGTAGAGATGTCCCAAGCTCTCCACTGAGCCCTGCTCTCTGATGGGTAAGAAGTGATCCGACTTGGTGAGTCGGTCGACAATCACCCAGATGGAGTCGTGACCTCTGGAAGTGCGTGGAAGTCCAGTCACGAAGTCCATAGATATCCCATCCCACTTCCACTCTGGGACCTCCAAGGGCTGTACCAAGCCTGATGGCACCTGGTCCTCAGCCTTCACCTGCTGGCAGGTGAGGCATCAAGAAACAAACTGTGCCACAACCTTCTTCATGCCCGGCCACCAGTGCTGTCGTCTGATATCCTGGTACATCTTCGCCACTCCAGGATGTACCGCCAAAGGAGAAGTGTGAAACTCTCTCAGCACCTCCTCTCTCAAAGCGACTGGTACCATGGTACGTCCTCTAAAAAGGATGTCGTGCTCTTCTCCAAAGGAAAAACCATGAGGTGCCTGTCCTGAGGATATCTGTGCACGCCACATCTCACAGTCAGCGTCCCCACACTGTGCCTCTCTGACTCACTGTAGTAGTGGAGGAGTGACTGTGAGAGACTGAAGGAAGGCTGCTCCATCTCTATCCACGAAGGATATCTGCAAAGAGGATAACTGCTCCGTCTCCTCCTCAAGTAGTTGAATGCCCGTCCTTCTGCTGAGGGCATCGGCTACTACGTTCCCCTCCCCAGGAGTATAGACTATCTCAAAGTCATAGTCTTGGAGGAACTCGAGCCATCGCCGCTGTCTCAGGTTCAGTTCCTTCTGCGAGAAGATGTACCTGAGACTCTGATGATCAGAAAAGACTGTAAAGCGTTTGCCCATCAGATAGTGTCGCCATGTCTTCAGAGCGAAGACCACTGCTGCTAACTCTAGGTCATGGGTAGCGTAGTTCTGCTCATGTGGCCTCAACTGACGTGATCCATAGGCGATCACTGCCTGCTCCTGCATCAGGACACATCCAAGCCTGGTCCTGGATGCATCGCAGTAGACTACGTACCCTACTCCCTCCTCAGGAAACCTCAAGATAGGGGTGCTGGTTAATCTCTATCTCAACTCCTGGAAGCTCTGCTGACATCTGTCTGACCAGACGAAGGGTTTCCCCTTCTTCGTCAAAGCTGAGAGTGGTTCCGCAACTCTAGAGAAGTATGGAACGAATCTCCAATAGTATCCAGCTAGACCCAAGAAACTCTGCACCTCCGTCACGCTCCTAGGTGGCTCCCAAGATAACACTGCCTCGATCTTCGCAGGATCCACTGCAAATCCCGCCTCAGAGATGACGTGCCCCAAGAAGTGGACCTCACATATCCAGAACTGGCACTTCGAGAGATTACCATAAAGCTGGTTCTCTCGAAGTGTGTCTAGTACAACCCGTAAGTGGTAGGCGTGCTCCTCCTCAGTCGTCGAGTAAATCAAAATGTCGTCGAGGAAGACCACGACAAATCGATCGAGGTATGTCTGAAAGATCCTGTTCATGAGGTCCATGAACACTTCTGGAGCATTGGTTACACCGAAAGGCATAACCAAGAACTCATAGTGGCCATACCGACATCTGAAGGCCGTCTTTTGCACGTCCTCGTCTCGAACTCTGAGCTGATGATAGCCTGACCTGAGGTCTATCTTCGAGAACCACCATGCTCCCTTGAGCTGATCAAAGAGGTCATCAATCCTCGGTAGCGGATACTTGTTCCTCACTGTCACCTAGTTCAGGCGACGATAGTCAACACAAAGTCACAGGCTCCCGTCCGCCTTCTTGGCGAACAATATCGGGGAAGCCCAGGGTGAAACACTGGGTCAGATGAACCCCTTGCCCTGCAAGTCCTCCAACTATACCCATAGCTCTCGAAGCTCGGCGGGGGCCATCCGATATGCTGGAGTCGATATCGGGGCTGTCCCAGGGTATAGGACAATATAAAAGTCTACCTCTCTGCGAGGAGGTAACCCTGGAACGTCGTCGGGAAAAACGTCCGCAAACTGATCCACCACTGCAGGAAAACCAGGACTCCGCACGTCAACTGCTCCTAGGATGAGGCTAGTCAAATGATGAGTGATGGGCTGTCCTCTCCTCCGCGGAAGTCCATCCTGTGCTACAAAGGCTCCCTTCTCGCCGGTGAAGGTGAACATGCTCCCGTCGGTGCGTACACATCGCACCTTGCACCTAAAACAGTCAATCTGTGAATGGACCATAGATAACCAATCCATACCCATGATGACATCGTAAGGCCTCGACGTTGCTACAAGAAGATCCCAGCCGAATCTCTTGCCTCCTAGAGTAAGCTCACACTGCCGGCACCAGTGCCAAATCGTCGAGTCTGCTCCTGTAGGAGTCTCTAGCCGTAAGGATCGAGCCAACGGCTCTGTCAGAATCTCCGAGCTCCGAACAAGGGCAGCGGCTATGAAAGAGTGACTCGCTCCTGTGTCTATAAGTACTGCAGCAAGGGTGGAATAGACACATATAGTACCTCGAATCATCTCTGGCGCGCCGTGGTCGTAGGCCTCTGCTGCCTGGAGCTGTGCCTGTCTCTGCCCGCCAGCTCCCCGTGGTCGGGGTGGATCTCCTAGTGGTGGTAGTGGTAGAGCCTCAAAGCGTCTCCCACCACCTGCTACTCAGCCAGCTCCTCTGCCTCGTCCGCCTCCTCCCTGCGGACCGCCACGGTCGACCCTCTACCTCTTCCTCGGTGGTCCCTCAACCGTCTGCTGCTCCTCGGCACGACGAGTCGGGCAGTCATGAGCCATGTGTCCCTGCCCGCCGCACAAGTAGCACTGCCTGCCCCTCGAAAGACTGGATCCGCGCTGTGTGCCCCGCACTGCTGAGCCAGTGTCCTGAGGTCGTCTGCCTGAAGGTCTGGTCTTCCTGGACCCCTGAGTCATCCGTCGACTGCCTGCTGCAGAAGACTCTTCTACGTGCCTCCCTGTGGTGGGTCTCGGTGCTGGTGTAGACTCAGCAAGAAAGCTCTCGATCAAAAGGGCCTGCTCCAGTACTCCTGTCTGAGTCGGTATGCTGAGGGAGATCAGCGATGCCCTGATCTCGTGTCTAAATCCCTGCTCGAAGGTCCAGGCCCGGAAGAATGGGTCCCGTACCATGTCGGTCGAGTAGCGCGAGAGATCGGTAAATCTCGCCGAGTACTAAGCGACCGTCATGCTGCCCTACCGCAACTGAAGAAGCTCCTGAATGCGCACCGCACGGAGGGTGGCTGGGACGAACTCCGAGCGGAAGAGGCTCTCAAAATCCGTCCAAAGTAGAGATGCCTCATCGTGCACCTGGAGCATCAAGATCCACCATCGGCCCACTGCTGCGTGCAGTAGGCTCACAGCAAGGATCACCATGAGGTCTGCTGGTGTCCTCACTAGCCTGAAAACTCATACGACTGCCTCCAGCCAGTCCTCGGCTGCCTGGGGGTCTGTCTCCCCACGAAACCTGGGCGGTCGCTGGCGCTGAAACTCATGCAGTGCGCTGAGGCGATGTGTATCATCAGCGGCTGGTGCTGGAAGTATCGGTGGCTCGGCGGGTAGTGCTACCGCCGGTGCCACTGCTGACAAAGGGCCCTACACCGAGGCCTCATCGCTCGGTGGGCTGTTGTCACGCTCGACTCTCGGAACCCTAGATGGCTGCCATCGTGGGGCCATCCTAAAAAGGAAACAGGTGCGCCACGGTCAGAACAGTATACCTGGTGAGCTGATACAAAGTAATCACAAAGAATAATTGAAACACACACACAATCAATGTTTTCATGCATTAGGTCGGAAATCAGAAGTCAGGGTCCTGGTGTACGGATACGTCGGCCGCCGCACCATCACTTGACTCCCTGGACTGATAACCACACTCAATACGCAAAACACTATTGCTTCACATAGAAAAGATCAGAGTTCGTGGTAGAACCGAACTCCTCTGATACCAATTTGTCACGACCCGTCCTCGGGGCCCGTGCCGTGACTACCCCAAGCCCGCCTTCCATAGGCCAGGGGCTAGCGACTAGCACCAAGGTGAAATTCCCGGTAAGAAGGGAAGGCATTGCCTTTGTAAAGTAAACAAGCACCACAGAGTAAGCAAGTAGAAAAGTAAACACTAAGTAAAAACAGAGTACAACTATAAGTGCGGAAAAGTAAATGGGCCAGTATACAAACCCAAACTGAAAGTAAAGTACAACTCAAAAGGGAAAACATCAACTGTAAAGTAAAAGCCGCTACACCGGGATGTCCACTGGAGATCCCACCTAAAGGGTGGGTACTGATAGATCCACTGCTCCATGGGTCCCGCCGTCCGCTCTGAGTATGCCCCGCCCAGTGGTCCACCTCCAGGTACTGTCCTGTTCTGCACGCCTCAACCACGATCAATGATGTCTGTCGTCTGCAACCAACACAACGTAGTGCGGGCATAGCCCGTGCAGGGGTGAGTATAAGCTACTCAGTAGGGACCCCGAGACCCCCGAAGGTCTCCCAAAATCCACAAAGGATAAACCACAAAGGAAATATACAATCACAAAGTAACAACCGACACTGCTTAGGTATATGCCCATACATATACCTAAGTCATCAATTCCAATACGCTCCAACCTCCGAGCCCAAGTACAACTCAGTCCACACAGGAAAGTATACGTATTCCACACAGGAAAGAAAAACGTAATCCACACAGGATAGCACAACACAATCCACACAGGAAGGTAACAGGATTCAGCTCACACAAGTATACTTCTTCGAAAGACGATAGAGATGATCACTGATCCATCTAAGTCGTCAGACCCACAAAGGATCGATAGGTACTAACTCCCGCAAAGACCCACACAGGATTGGACCCACACAGGATCTGTAGGCGCTGGTTCACACAGGACCGCTGAGCGCTGACCCACACAGGATCGGACCCACACAGGATCGGTAGCACTGATCCACACATGATCGCTGAGTGCTGTAGTCGTCGTTGTCGAATCCACTGAGGATCTCTGCACAGTCGTCGTCGCAGTCACAGTAGCAGTCGCAGTAGCAGTCGCAGCCAGCTCTAGGGTTCCCGCACACAGCAAGCTCGTTCGGGAGGGTCCGCTCCACGAGCCGAGAGGCTGTTACATCAGCTGTCACAAATTCTAGAGTTGATGTATCCAAAAGTTCCGTACCGTCAACAGGAACTCAACACAACAGACGACGCGTCAATCGGACGCCCGGTCTGAGAGTTATTGGCTTTTTCGTCCCAGGGGCCCGGTTGGTTTTTAAGGCAAAACCAACCCGACCGTACTCCACCTACGTCCAAACCTCGGGCAGAGTATTCCAAAAGATCCGTCTCACTAAGAGAAACTCAACAAAGCTGACGACACGTCAATCGGACGTCCGTAGCTCAAGATATGAGCGTTTCCGCTCCGATGGCCCGGTTGGTTTCGTGTACGAACCAACCCGGCCGAACTAAAAGTATTCCAAAACCTTGAGTGCGATATACTGAAACGACCATCTCGATCAAAGGATCGCATTTCCGCTGACGGCACGTCATTTGGAGGTTCGTAGCCCGAGTTATGGGCATTTGAACCCAAACAGTTCAGTATCGGGGGTTTCGGGCCCGGGCCGACCCGGCCCGAGACCCCCCGGCTGGCCCGAACCGGGTCGACCCACCCCGGACAGGGTCGGCCCGGCTAGGCCTGGCTGGGCGCGGCCCAGCTGGGCTCGGCCCGGCCTGGCAGACCGGCCAGGCGCCGGTCCGGCTCAGCGCAGCGCACTGGGCGCGCTGCCAGCTCGGCTTCGGCCTAGCTGATTGAAAAAAATGGGGGGCGCCTACCCCCCTTTGTAACAACGCCCCCCCTCATTATGGGGGGCCATTCATCTGGCCGGGGAAATTTAATTCTCCTGGGTTTCTTCTTTCCGGCCGGCCCGACCTGGCCGGCCTGCTCCTCCTCAACGGGACCGGCAGTGGCCGGTCCCTTTCCGGCTCCGACACCGGTGGCCCGGTTGGCCGCCGGTCACCAAGCTCCGCCGCGGCCCGAAACCGGCCGCGACCCTTGTCGTCCGGCGCGGTGCGACGGCACAGCGCCCCTCCTCCGCGGCCCCGCTCCGGCCGCGACGCCTTTGATTTCCTTTGACGCGGAGTGACGGCGTCACGTTCTTGAATTTCTTTCCACGGCGCGGCGCGACGGCGCCGCGCAATACTTGCCGTGCGATTCCCGCGTGGTGCGAAGACACCACGCCATCCCGTTCCATCCGCAAGGAAACAAACATGAACATAGGAGGGGGGGGGGGTTCGTCCATGTTTGTGCGGTCCGGCCCCCCTCTCGTTAAACGATAACATTTAGTCGTTTATCCTCGAAGTTCGACATGCTAGAATCAAGAACGGAAAAATTAAATAAAATAACAATAATCCCCTATCTCGGTTTCAAGAGCGGCGCACGTCAACAAACCTCGGAAGACAAGCGTCGCAGAGGTCGGGCGTCGCGGTAATCATACGTCGATTCCATTGACGTCGAGGTGCATCTGAAGAGGTACGTTGCTGGAGAAGATTCGTAAGCTGACGGAGAAAGCCCGAGGAGGAAGCGACGTCTCCTTTCGTTGACACGGGAAGAAGATCGAAGAAGCGATGTCGTCGATCTTCAGAAACACACCGGCTGCGAGGAAGAGAAGAGATGACACGATCTTTCTCTTCTATGGTGACGACGTTCTTCGTCGGAGCCTAAGTGTTCTTCACGTTCTTCGTCGTGGTTTGAAGAAGAAGAAGAAAGCTTCCCAATCCTCTCAAGGTGGCAAAAGAAACTAACCAAAATAAAATAAGTCTAAGGCTTGATTTATTTACACAACTAAACCACTTTGAATTTCAAAAGTTTGAAATTAAATAACTCATCTCAATTAATAAGACAAGTTGTCAAAATTAAAAAGAAGAGGAGTTATTGGGAGTTTTAAGGGGAGTTGAAGAGTTAGGGTTCATGTGGGCCCCACCACACTTAATCCTCTCAAGGGAGGTTAAGTGGATGTGGGTCCCACCCCTAACTCCCTTTGGCAGGACATAACCAACATGGATAAAAATAAATTGTGTTTCCACAATTTATTTAACTTCATTTAATTTCCCCCAAAACTAACTCTCAACCCGCATAAAACGCAACCTCGGAAAAGGTCTACTTAAGCGAATATCGGCGATGCAAGTTCATCGGTGCCCTCAGAATTCGATTCTGGGCAGCAGATCAAAAGTTAGAAATTCTTGCTCGTTCGTTCACTGAACGTACCCGAGCCAAACTTCAGAAAATTATTCCGGGCACACCGGGCCTCAGAATCAGGTGCCATCAGAAACCGCGCTCTTGTAAATTTCCAAAGAAAATTAAGAAAAAATTTCCCTTGAATTTTACGGGTCTTTACACAACACACATCATCACCGGAGGGACCACCAGCAGGGTCTTGCCTAAGTTCACTGAGGTGGACTCCGATGAAGAGGATCGGCCGGCCGGTCCTACTCCTGTCACGCCCTCTTTGGCGCCAGATGTCGCGCCAGATTCAACGCCAGATGAAGATCCCGTTAAGGACTTCCTGTAGGCGTATCCTGCGTACGAGCCTGCCAATCACGCAGACTCGGATGAAACGGCCTCCGACGAGGAAGACAGCAGCATAGTTTGCCGCCTGTCGTGGAAGCTAATCCCCCGCTTCATCAAGGACACCCCCAAGCGCTATGGCTGGCCGAAATGGATAGATTCCGCTTGCGGTTGCGCGAACTGTGTGCCGGGGGAGTGGATGCCCAAAATTCTCACGCGCTCATCCGAGATCTTATGGCTGAGAAGATCCGGGAGCATGATCGTGGTCTCAGCGTGGGATGGCAGCGGAGGAAGGCGACAAACATCACGAAGCTCCGGGAGGCTGAAAGCGAGGTCCAAAAGATGTAGACCCAGGTGGATGAGCACTCAGCCTCTCTTAATGCGCAATCTGAGCTGATCTCCCGGTTGAAGGCCCAGCTGGCAGAGGCAGAGGAGCTTATGAGGCGGGCTTCTGAAAAGATGGCTACCATTCAGGCTGAGGTAGAGAGAGCCAGAGCCAAGGCTGACGAACTGCGCCCCGCCGCTGCTGAGGAGGAGCGAGCTGAGTTAGCGGCAGAAAGCCTTGTATGCCACAAGCCAATGGGTGGCGGAGCTGCAATGCTCTTTTGATGGGGTCAACCCTTCTATGGGGGGAGTCGACCCCCAGGTATTGTAACAAACCAAAAACCTTTTATTGGTACTTTCATTCTTCAATTTCTTCTTTCTTTGTTTTGAATGCCATAGCGCGAACAATTTACACTGTTTGAATCGCCTCGTTACATCCCTACAATGTTTGCGGGATGTTCGGCGATAATTCCCCAAGCCCACGTAGGTCGAGCCCGATGTGAGAAATAGGAGATAGTTGCCTTCTCGTCCCACCTAACATAGGAGTGGAGACCATGCTCCGGGCATCCGAGATTTGGATTACCAGTCCGGATTTCCGAAAGATGGGAGAGGCCTGACCAGAGAAGGAACTTTTTAGAACAGCTGAATTACCTTTTCTTCAGCGTGCCTTCATGCACGAACGGTGCAACACCAGGGACACTGGAATCAGTCTGAACAGACAGAAACAGGAAGCGTGAATTATGATGCCCAAGATTCGGAGCACTGTGGGGATGGCATGAAAATAAAGGACAACCGTTAACCATGGTGGAGAAGCGGTATCCTTACTACGTTAGCCTATAATGGGGACAAAAATGAGGGTAACCCATTGACCATGTTCGAAACACGGGACCATGTCACAAATATTGTCGGCCAATCTTTCGGGACATTGACCCAGGACAGTTGGCAGACTGTAGGTCAAACATCCATACTGTTAGGGGGTCCTTCCAAACATGACCAGTCTTCCGGAATGTTGGCCCAGGATGGTAGGTGAGCTGATCCGGCATGAGACCAGGCCGTTAGGGGGTCCCGTCAGACATGAAAGGGGACAAGGGTCTGAATAAGGGGCATGCAAAGCATGGAATATGGAGTGATGGTTTGTCCGAACAGAATCCAACACTTAGGTAGTTACACCACCATGGTGGGAGTATGCCATATGGGCGCGTTGGCTTGGTCATGGATCCTTCCTTCTTTGGGATAGGGCCTCTCTAGCGAGGGGTCCGACCGGGGGGATGGAAAGGGGAAGGATGGGATTAATGATTTCTATGGGCTGGACCCTAGGAAAAATACCAAGGTGTCTCTACGTATCCCATGAGGATGGGAATCAATCCATACGTAGTTCTGGAAGCGTAGTTTATCGCCATGCAGGACGATGAGAAGCCTGGTCGTGTTGGCACACATCCCGCCAAAACTACTAAGCCCACGTGAGTCATGCTCGGTGTGGGAAACAAGAAGTAGTGGTGGGACTTTCCCAACACAGAAAAGGGGCAGGTTAGGGCAGAGGGATGCTCGGTGAATACCGACCCAATGACACTAACACGATCATGTAGTGCACCTAGATGCACGAAGAGAAAGAGCCGAGTATGATGGGATTTCACTTGAACATGAGGAAGTAGAAATGTGTGAATCATGGCGCTCAGGATTCAGATCACGATGATGGATGTGTGAAGATAAAAGATAACTGTTGATCGTGGTGGAAACCCAGAATCCATATCGCGTTAGCCTAGAATGGGGATAGACAAATGAGGGTCGACCGTTGACCATGTTCGAAACACTGGACTATGTCACAAATGTTGTCAGAGATCCGTAGGGACGTTGGCCCAAAATGATTGGAGGGCCCTTAGGTCCAGCATTCATGGAGCACCCTTAAGCCTAGTATCCATGTCGTCCGAGGGTCCTTTTGGATTTGGAAGAGGATGAGGATCCAAATAGAGAGCTCACGAAGCTTGGTCATGGGACAAAGGGAATGTCCCCACGAAAATTCCACACTTTGGGCTTTGTCAAAACACATCTGAGTATGACAATGAGACGTATTAGATAGAGGGAGGAAACATAATAGGCACATGGTGGAGTAACTCAAACACCTGGCATGAATGGGAATAGGGGGTGTGTGCGGTGCGGTGAACAACCCGACGCGAATGAGGACACAATCCCGAGTGTTCTTCATAGAAACCATCCTTCTAAAATCCATGGTGGAGAAGACATCCAAGGAAGGAGTAAACACAAATTTATCTTGCTCTGATTGGAGTTCGAAGGATTCAAAGAGGTCCTATTTTCCCCATCCCAGAAAGCCTTTGTAAATCTTGGGAAGTGTCTCTGTTCCTTCACCCTGATCAGGGGGTGTAGGGCAGCCAGGGTAAGAGAGAACAGATCCCACCTAGTTTCATCTCCAGAAGGAAATATCCCCCGTGCCAACCAGCCAGTAGGAATTCTTTTGGAGAGTCGGAAATAGAGGGAAATTGATTGACCAGAAAGGATAAGTATACCCTATCACATTATCTATAGTGCCTCCACATATATTAGACCTAGACTTACCCTAGAAAGTGTGCTCCTCCAGAATCTCCCATGCAAGCTTGGCATGCATGCAATGGAGCATGCATTAAAGACTCCTCACATTGATCCCCCCATGATGAAACAATCTCTCCAACCTATCCCAAAAGGACCAATGCCTCTTGCCTTCAGACATTTCATCCTAGATAAAACTCAAAAGAACCTTATCAATAATTTGAATAACTCTACGTGGTACATAGTAAGAATCCATCGCATGGACAAGGATTGCAGACAAGACAATATTAACAAGAGCGATACCACCCCCAAATAGTAGGAAGAGGTTCTTATAGTTAAGGAAGCAGCTCATAATCCTGTTAAAAATTTGATCGAAGTCATGAACATGAAACCTACGTAAGGAAATAGGAAAACCCATGTACTTCATGGGGAAAATGCCATTCTTCATCTCGAAGTGGCTGCACATGGAGGAAACCTACCTGGAAGCACATATGTGAGAGATAAATAAGTGATTCATTGAATTGATGATAACTTTCCCGCTCCAGAAACAATAATCATCCATTATTTCCTTGATGCCTCATATAGATCTCCTTTCTCCATTTGTGAAGATGACTGTATCATCCACGAACATTAGGTGGGAGATAGATGGAAAGTTTATCTTCCTTTTATAGGGTGGGGTATCTCCATTGGATAAGCCTGAGTTGATAAGGTGGATGATTATGTCCTGAGCTAGGATGAAGATACTAGGTGAGATCAGGTACCCCTGCTGAAGGCCCCTCACAGACTTAAAGAAACTATGATTGTCTCCCAAGAAAGGTACCGTTATCCATGAATAATTAAAGCTCTTGAAAAAGAGATCCACTGCCCTAGATGAGAACCCTAAAGCTGTAAGAACTCTATTGATAAAAATCAATTCAATCTGATCATAAGATTTATTCATGTATAATTTGATCACCATATTAGAACCGCAAGTCGTTAGGTTAGTATCCCACATCACCTCCTAAGATAGTGCAATATCTCCGTGTATGAAATGCTCACGAATGAACTTGTGTTGCTCAATGGATATACATTGAGGGAGAAGTTTAGATAGTCTTTGGTTGATCATTCTCACTAGGATCTTGTAGGGGAAATTACATAAACTCACTAGTCTATAGTGAAAAATAGAATAAGGTTCCTTGATCTTAGGGATGAGAATCATAGTGGTAGAACTATAAACACGGGGCAAGATCCCTCCACGAAAATAGTCATGAATAGCCTCAATTATATCCCCCTTAACCGTATCCCACACCCCTATAAAAAGAGCATGGGAAACTATCCGGGCTAGGTGCACTCTCGGGGTTGAGTTTCATCATCTTCAAGTGATTTTCTTCCTCATCCGGGATCACCTCCATGCTACCATTGTCCAGGCTAGACACCACTATGGGAATCACCTCCTAGAGAGCAGCATTTCCACTAAGGGTATCCACATTCCCTCCTCGATCTATGTTTTTCCAAGAGATCCCTAAAGAGAGAATGCTCCATGTTTCCAAAAATATATCAATCCTTAGTGTAAGTTCCACCATTGAGATAAATATTGGGTTTGTTCATGCATCTCCTCTCGCTGATACAGGCATAAAAAATGCTTTGTTTTATCCCCCTCATGTAGCCATCTCACCCAGGATCTCGCATGAGCTAGTCTCTCCTGTTTCACGATTAGTTCTTCCAAAAAAACCTTCTTTCCAACTAACTCCTCAAAGGAAGAGTTTCTCTAAGCCTCCTCTAGACTGGACTCTAGGTTCTTAATACTCTGTTTCTAGTTCGCCATATCCTGATCGAAGGCAGGAAGCCCCCTGGCCCACTCCTAAATCCTGATCTCCAGTTTCTGGAGTTTCTGGTGAAGCGCTACCCAGGTATGCCCATTACTCAGCTCACCCCACAACTTCCTCATGATCTAAAGGTATCCAGGGCTTCGAGACCACTGATGATAAAACCTAAAGGATTATGAGAAATCCTGCCTAGAAGGAAGAGAAACTAGTAGTGGTGAGTGGTCATATATACCTCAGACAAGATGATTCACCTTAGTTTAATGAAACATGTTGACATCATTGGTGTTTTCCAGACACCAGTCGATCCTGCTCTAGCTACACCTACCTTTCTTCTGATTGTTTCACCAAGTGTAACGATCCCCCAAGTACCCCAGATCAAGAAGTACCTTACCCTCCATGAAACTTGCGAAGTCCAAGATGGACTATTGAGGGAAAGTAACACTTCCTTTCCTCTCCCGAGGGTCGAGGATAATATTGAAGTCCCCCGCCACCAGACATAGGAGGTCCTCCAAATCAAAGGAACTGAGCTTAGACCACAGACTATTTCTGGATTGAGCATTGCAGCTACTAAACAAAAAGGAAACTAAGAGACACTCAGAATCTTTCATGACTTTTGAAGTGATTCATTGGTCACCCACTCTAATAAAATCAACAGAAACCTCCTTCTTCCAAAAGATCCAGATATGACGGTTGATCATGTCCGCTAGCATGGATCCATGCCTTATAATTTTGCGATAGAAATCCCAGAGCTTAGCCGAGTTCTATTTATGTTCGAGTTGTGTAACAATAGAAACCATGTGTTTCTTAACATCCAAAGCAATGAAGTTGGACTTCATCCATGCACCCAGGCCATGGGAATTCCAAATGAGCATAGATAACATTTAAACAAGGGGATCCCGGATTTGGCCCCAAGATGAGTAGTCTTCTTGGCGAGGGAAGAAGAACCTTCCCTTAACTGTCTCATCCTTTCATGAGTACATATTCATTGGCTATGAGAAGAGGATATTGTGACTAAGAGAGTCACCAGAGAGGGAGCCTAAGTTAAACCTCCACTAATCTCCCCCAAACAGGATAAAGAGGATAAATAAACCATAGCCGGAACTAGAGTAACATAGCCTCCCAAAACATAAACTGAGACGTTGCTGTAAACATCCTTTAGGCAGTCCTCAAGAATAATAGGAGAACATGGCTTCCCACCTACATCCACCAACTCATCGCATGCGGCAGGAAGGTCCTCCAAAAGATGCGGAAAAAACACCCTATGATCCAAAGTTGATAGATGGAAATCCATAATCCTATCCCACATCCAACATACTACAGGAAACAGAAGAGGAATAAGAATGGATGCAGTGAGGGCTGAAAAACTCAGGGAGGAATCACTAGGATTGAAAGCAATAAGGTCCATGTTATAAAGACCTAGAAATTCAATGGAATATTTTTCGTAAATTCATGGGAATTTTACGAGTCCGCAGTTTCTGACGGTGCTTGATTCTGAGTCCCAGTATGCCTAGAATCAATTTCTGAAGATTTGTTCGGGTATGTTCAGTAAACGTACGCATGAGATTTTATAACTTTTGAACCGGTGCTCGGAACTGAAATCTAAGGGAACTGATGAAATCGCAGTGCCGGTGATTGCTAAGTGAGACCTTCACCACAGTTGCATTCCGACGAGAATGGAAGATAGTTTTGGGGTTTTTAAAATTAAATTAAATAAATATAAGGTGTGATTATTTTTATTTTGTTGGTGGTTAAAACCTCTAAGTGAAGGTTGAATGTGGGTCCCACACACACATAACCTCCCTTGGGAGGATATTATTAGGTGGGGCCCACCCGAGCCCTTTATCTCATCTAACCCCCCATTAAACCCCTTGAACTCTCCATTATGGGGGAAACACTTGAACTTCCCCATAATGGTGCCAATTCACCTAAATATTAATTAATGGCTTCAATTAATTAATTTTTAAAATCTTTCGAAATCTTCTGAATTCTTTTGAATTCATGCCAACAATAAAATAATAGGCAAACCTATTATTTCATTTTTGGTTGGGCATTATTCTCTGGGTGGGACTTTGAGAGAGGAGCCTTGGAAGAACTTGAACTTTATTCTCCCAATGAAGAACGCCCCTCTCCAACGAAGAACGATGGAAATATCTTTCTCCCTCTTCAACCGGGGAAAGAAGAGGAAACATCGCCGTCCTTGAAGAATTCCAACGACGTCAACTTTTTCGTCTCCTTCGGACATCAACGAAATGACGTTTGCCTTGCCGCGAATTCGTCAATGAATATAGATATACAAGGTAGGGGGATTTGAATTATTTTTATACCCATTCTATTTCATAGAATTTATGTTTTGAGAACCGAACGATATCACCATAATGAGGAGGGTTCAGACCGCACAAACATGGCCCGACCCTCCCATTTTATTTGTTTCTATTTGATGACGACGGAGGCAGAGCGAAAGGGAAATAGCGGCACAAGGGACACCGGGCCGCCAGAGAAGTGTGACGCCATCAAACCGCAAAAGAAACCAAGTTGCGGCTAGGTGGGCCGTGGTAGAGCCGGAGGGGTGTGGTGTCGTCGCACCGCACCAGAGAGGAACCGCGGCTAGGAGGCTGCGGCAGATGGAAGAGGTGCAGTGCCGTCGCGCCGTGCAGAGGCCGTCAGAACCGTGGGGTCATCATGCCACGTTGGAGGAACCTAGGCGGCCGACTGAGCCATCTGCCGGTGCGCGCTAGAGGCGGGACCCCTCGGGTCCCGCGGTTCACCGAATCGGTGCTTAGCACCGGTTCCTTCGGAAGCCCCCCCCCCCACGGCATGGATTTCCTGGCCATGTGGGTCGGCCAGTCAGGCCACGCGGGCCAGCCAGCCGACTAGGCTGCCCACAGCCGGGCCGCCCACGGCCGGGCCGCCCTCTGCTGGGCCGCCCACGGTTGGGCCGCCGTCTGGCCGGGCAGCCCCTTCCGGCCAGGCCGCCCCTTCGGGCTTGGCCTCCCCCTCCGGCCGGACCACCTCCTCGGGCCGGGCCACCTCCTCAGACCGGGTCACACCCTCAGACAGGGTCGTACCCCGGTCCGGACTGGGTTGGGCCAGGTCGCTCCGATTGGGTCGGACCAGACCCGAACCCGCTATGGCCAGTTTTCACCTTTCCGCCCATATTTTGGGCTACGGATGTCCGAACGACGAACCATCTACGGAGAAAGAAGGATTAGAGCAGGACAGTTCTTTTGGAATACCCAAATTGAGGCTTGGACATAGATGGGGTATGATCGGGTTGGTTTTAACCTAAAAACCAACCGGGCCCCTGGAACGGAAATGCCAATAACTCATAGACCGGGAGTCCGATTGACGCACTGTCTGTCGCGTTGGGTTCCTTATTATGAGACGGAACTACGAGAAACATGAACTCGAGACTTTGTTATAGTTGATGTATTGACACTTGGATCGAGGAGTAGACCCTCCCAAAATCGAGCGTGCTGTGTGCGGGAACCCTATGGATGGCTGCGGTTGAGATGATAAGATCATACATTGACCTACTACTATACCAGGATCCTCTGTGGGTTCGACAATGTCGATACTGTACCAGGATCCTCCGTGGGTTCGAAAACGATGAATTCTGTACCGGGATCCTCCGTGGGTTCGATAACAATGACTTCAGTACCAGGATCCTCTGTGGGTTCGACGCCGATGACTTCTGTACCGGGATCCTCCGTGGGTTCGACATCACTGATACTATTCCAGGATCCTATGTGGGTTCAACAGAGGAAATGATTCAGTGGCTACATATAATCATCTCTACCCCTCTACATGAGTTGTATACCTGTGTGAGCTGAGTCTTGACTTTCAGTTGTTATCATCGAGATGATTGACTTTACTTCCTTTGTGGAATGTGTTGTGCTTATGCTCGAGTGTTAGAGCCGGATGGTGATTGGTAACTTATGTATATGTATGGGAATGTACCTAAGTAGGGATGATTGATACTTCATGATTGTATCTTACTAATGTGGATTATCCTTAGTGGATTCTGGGAGACCTTCGGGGGTCTCGGGGTCCCCTACTAAGTATTGTTATACTCACCCCTGCACGGGCTTCGCCCGCACCTTGTTGTGTTCTATGCAGATGACGGTCAGTGGTGATCGAGGCTGTGGGTGATGGATGAGAGGCTGCTCAAAGCTGGACTAGATGGGGCATACCTCATGGATGAGTTATTCGAGATCTATACCTATTCTTCAAGTAGGATTTCCCGGTGGATGATCCAGGAGCTATTTCCATTTTTTACTTATACTTGTACTTGTTGTTCAGTTGGGGTTGTAGACTGGCACACTTACTTTCAGCACAACTTTCATTTCTATATTAGTACTTGTTTCTTCTACTACTTGTGTTCAGACTGTGTGTGTTACAGGTTTAAAGGCAATGCCTTCCCTTTTTATTAGGGATTCGCCTTTGGTGTTAGTCGCCTGCCCCTGGCCTATGGAAGGCAGGCTTGGAGTAGTCACGGCATGGGCCTCGAGGACGGGTCGTGATACATGTAGGGAGAAAAATCACTAACAGAATAGCTAGAGGCCAGGTCTACGTGCTTTGGATCACATAGGGGAGCCTGAACATCCCCCGTCTGTAAAAAAAGAAAATTGAGAAGAATCATACTTGAAGCACCCCAACATGGGGGAAGAAGATGCTCCACCCAGAGGGGCCTTATGAGCTTTATGAGGGCCACCATTCTTTTGGTTCCTGCACAAATTTTTGGACTATCCCTAGAGGCAGAAAGCGGAACATAACTGGGGAAAAACCGTGAACAGAATTTCTTGTTCCCAAGACACTGCATCCTGCTCCTTTCAAGAAATATTTTCAATAATTGGATGGGAAAGGACCAAATCCACTCACAATCGAGGAACCATGATGTATTTGTAGGAAAGGTTTCGATTTTCTATGCACAGAAATCCCCCAAGATAATCCCAAATGACCTTTAGAAATGCTTTATTTTGGAAATGCAGGAGAAGACTAGGGAGTCCCAACAAAACCACAACTATGGGACTTTCCTTGACCTCATGTGCTTCCAGAGACCACAAGGACAAGACGAACCTCCACCAACCAAAGGATCTAGGAATGTTTCACCAGACGTGGACAAAATCAACCTTCGAATTCACCAATAAACAGAAGGAATACTGTTGAATCAAAGAAATCTAAACCTAACCACTTAAACCCCAGGAAGCCGCAAACCTCTTTAAAACCTGTAAGGGAGGCTTTTCCACTCTGAAATGATCCACAAGCATAGAATTAAGGAAGGATATGACCTCCTTGAACACTGTAGGGAGAACATCCACCGAGATATAAGATATAGCCCGAGACACCACCAGAGAGACCAGACGCACTTTTAAGAAACAGAACTTCTGGGAGCAATATGACAGGACACACAAAGCATCATGAGAGGAAATATTAGGAGGAAGAGACCAAAGGGGACATCCAGGGGTCTCCTGAGGACGAGGGGTCTCAACGCCAATAGAGACACTAGTTCAAAGGTTTTCGTGACCAGAAATTCCCCTTGAGCACCACTGGCTGGGGAAGAAACGACCGCGAAGATTTGAAAAATGTATGGAGCATGTGGCACGTTCTTTTGAGCTGAAGAATACATTTCCAAAGAAAATTATTTAACAAATCCATTTTATGGGAAATTGAAATTCCAACGATCATGAGTATCTTAAATGAAGGATTATAAATTCAAAAGTAGTTCTTTATTAAATGGTATGAAATAAATTGGGGATTTATGAATGATATTTTAGGAAATGAATTTCTAAATGATTATGATGAATTCAATATGATTATTGGAAGATATATATTTAAATAGAGATTTAGAAAAACCTGATACAAAACTCAAATAATCCGCAGTCATCTTTAATAATATATTTATAATATACTTATTGTGTGAACTTAATCATTCTGGTATTCCTTGTCAAGTGTGACCATGTAGCTACATCTCTTCAAGATTCATTCATCTAATTATATATTTTTTGGGTATGTATTGTGTTCTCATTATCTATTCCATTATTGTATTATTATAATTGGTTTATGCATTTCATCAAAAAATAATTTTATGTTTAGTTATATCCCCATAAAAGGTATGCATATATAATTAGTGTCCTAGTTGTACTTATATTATAAAATTAACGTTGTGTGGGTTATGAACCCCTTAAAATTAAGGATGATTTAGTATGTACTATAACTATCGAGGATTAGATTGGGGTGAAGAGTTGGTGTAGAATAATTTTTTTATCCAAGATATTATAAAAATTTACCATATTTTTAATTACCTATTAATTTTTTTTAAATATTAATTTCATTCAATTCACCCCTATTAACTATCGACCATCTCTTCATTGGAGAAAATAAGATAATCAGTAAGGGGTGTACATAAGGTATATCAATTTAAGATCACAAGTGAGAATAAGATAAAACTTTAGGTATGAGAACATAGTCGATGTACTTGATCATAACATAAAGAAATCATACCTAATAAAACATGGATAATAAATCATGAATCATGGAATGAGTCTTTCAACATAATATACAAAATGAGGTCTAAAAATTTGGAATCATTAAAAAATTATCATAATCCATGGAAACATAACATATTAATGTGTCATGATATATAAATATTCTATAATAATGTGTCATTTATGTAATAATATAAAATAATTTCTTACATCAGGGTGCACTGTTAATACCATCATCATATAGTGGATAAAGTCTCATAGTTGATTTGGTTAACTCCCTATTCCCATAAACATTATGGATTTTTTCACTCCTAAATATTATATATATTCCATATCATGAGATATAATTATTTAAATTACACATTTAAGGTTTATAAAATTTCAGGGCCATCTGTCATATAATGTTAAACCATACATATGGGTTCCAAATGAACATGAAATAATTCATAATTCCATAATATCTTAATTAATCCATGAGAAAGTAATAGGTTTCATAAATATTTATATAATAAATTATCATAATTAATTCATAAAAAGAATTTGGATGATATCATTAGATAATATCCCATGTAAATCATAAGAAACATTAAAGTATGTTTACATATATGTAAAACACTTTGGAAGAAAATTATAAAAATGTTTAGAAATATGAAGAATTATCCTTTATATTTTTAATAAAATTTATTTTAAAAAATAAATTAATTGGTAATAAATGGTTTTATAAAAGGAATAATAAATTTTTTAAAAAACTTTTACGAACCATTTAAACATGGAAAAGAAGTTTCTTAAATAAAACTGAAGAAAGTAGAGGAAGAATGAGACTATGTGAAAGATATAAAAAAATATCCATTTAACACTTCCATAAAGAAAGTAAAAAAATTATTATAAAATTAACTTATAAAATTATATAAGTATGGATAATGTCATCTATAAAATCATATGAAAAAAATATATACGTTGAAGAGAAATATTCTTGACAAAACAGAAGAGATAAGATCCTCTTCAGTTACATGCATCATTTCCGTTGAGTTGTAAAAAAAGGGTGGTGAAATGTTAATGAGATATTTAAACCCCATAAATAAACATTGGAAAATAAAATAGATTATTTTTTGTATATAAAGTTAAAAAAAACCACTAATGAATATTTATTCTCATATAATATCGATTTCAAAGTGATATTAGATAAGAAACCTTTTCCTTTACTCTAGATAACCCTGAATGAACTTTAACCTCTGGTATAATAAAAATAACCATAGTAATAACTTATTTTATAACATCATTCTTATCTATTACTATTTATAATCTTATATTATAATCATTTATTTCACAAATATTAGTTAGTTAATATTTATTTTAATCATCAGATGTTAATATTTTTGATAACTTCATGCGGGTTTCATAATGGAGATATTTTTCCTTATTCTTTGATAATAAGTTCATCATTATTACATTATTAAATGTCATGCAATAATTTTTTTAATAATTTATCTAGTCCCCATGTGATGCCCTAGACATATTTATATTTTTAATAATTATATTTTGTTTAATATTGGTGCTGTCTAAAATAATTGATTACAGAATAGAATAATTCATGTTTTATTCAATAGAAAAACTAAAACATTATATTAAAATAATGTCAAAAGACCATAACTACCATAGAATACCTAATAAAATTCCTATCAGGATCATTGGAAGACCACCAGGAATAATAACTATACCAATTATGTAGTGAACATCCTTTAAGTCTATCATAATGAAAAATATTATGGAAAGTACTATGGGAAATGTACTAAGTCTCAAAGGTATGTAGAGAACAATCATCTTAGAATAATAAATGACTATGATCCTTGTATTACCTTGAACAAGTATTTATATGTCTAAGTAGCCATTGGTTTATTAGGATGACCATTGTTTTTAATATGACCATTGGTTTTGGTAATGATCATAAAATTTTATAACTGTTATGTATTTTTACTATTTTAAGTACTATAAATATTTAAGTAATTTAATAATTTCAAATGTTTTAAAATTATTTAAATATTTTAAATTTATATATTTAGTTAAATTATGACATCGTTTTAATTGAAGTTGTATTGTATATTTAGATTTTTAAATTATAATGTTTTAAAACGCAAAATGAAAAAAAATTTATGAAAATAATAACTTTTAGATTTTTGATTAAATATGAGAAATCATGTTTTCATATAAGGAAATTAGTATATATGTTATGTTTTCTTAACTATTTGTATTTAATAAATGTTTGATAAAAACTTGGGGCAATGTTTGATAAAGATTTCGTGAGCACCCTATCTGACTGAGGAAAACCTTCTAGGCCAAGCCCTCAACGTCAGAGGGTATCTCAGAAAGGCATGCATGATGCATGCTGAGTCATGAGAGCTGTGTATGGTGAGGGATAAGCACGCCCAATACCCATGTATAGGGCCTGGACATGCACAAGAAGAGTGTGAGCCAAGTCATGCACCGACATGGGTGATGGTGGGCCAAGTCCTACAGGTGGGGTACCAAGTATAAGGACCTTATTGTGCATGTTTGTGTCGTCAGAGTGAAGGAAACAACATTGAGTACTAGAAGGCAGTCCAGAAACTCTCTCCATTTCGATACGGGACGCAGATTTTTCCACAGAATACAATCTAATCAATTCAATCTCGATGCATGAGATCCTCACCATCTGAACCAATCTTGCCTTCAAACCCCCATCACTACGGTTTCATTGCCATGATTTTATTAGCTATTAGATTGGGAAACACTCGATCTTGACCGCACAACCTATTTAAAACTCATGGATCCACCATGGTCATTCGATCAATCCACAATCTAATCACATCCAGTCATCTCTTTTTAAATCGAGCGGAGTAACCACAGTCGTCCGATCTTATTGGGACAATCACAACCTTCCATTTCTTTTCCTATATTCTTCTTCTTATTATTCTTCCTTGCACCACACTGTTCAACGTCACCTCTCCTCCACTGCTCCTCCCTATCTCGTGAGTCCCCCTATCACTCTCCTCAGACCCAACCATTTCATTTTTTCATTAGTCCACCTTGGGACACAATATTTTATTACAAAACCCCATTGGATTCCGATGCAAGTTTCCCATATTATATATATATAACAACCATTTTTTTTGAGTTTACCTTGATTAGAATTTTTTTCTTGTTGGTAATAGTTAGATTCAGATTTATTCAAGTTTCTTTGTTTATTTTTTATGTTTGAATTGTAGTGTATAAAAATAAATATATAAACAGCTTATATAAACCTTTATTTTCAAACTTAACCCTATGTGTTTCCTTCCTCCCCACTCCCCATCGACCTCTACTCGACTCAACCTCACCCTTGAGGTCAGATAAGGGTTAATTTACCCTTGTTTTTGATATTCAAAACCCTTATATACACTTTTGTGTATATATAGTTTTATACAACCACAAATACTAATCTGTTTTGGGTTTTTCAATTGATGATTATCAGTATTTTATTGATTATTTTTATGCATATATTACCTATAAATGTTTACTAAGAGTTTTTTTTGAATTTACTAATCTCATAAACACACACACACACACATAGATATATATGTACATATAGTTATATATATATATATGTGTGTGCGTGTCTATACGGTTATATATATATATATATATAGTTTTTAATCGTAACCAGATCTATGTTTTTATACAATTAATATCAGTGTTCGACTAATGATTTTGAAGTTTAAAATACTTGTAAGGATTTATTAAACTTTTTTTAGTTATGAAAATCCCATATATACACTTTGTGTAAATACAGTTATATAAAAATTTTAATACTAAACTGTCTTAGGTTTTCTAAATGTTTATTTCGAGTATATAATTGATGGTTATGATGTGTACAACACTTGAAAAGGTTTTCAAAGTGATGTTTTTAGAATTTTCTCAACTCATATATTTATATTTCGTATATACAATTTTGTATAAATGGAACACTCAACCTATTTTAAGTCACTTTTAAAGTATGAACAATTATTTTAAAAAGGGTTCTTCCCTACCCATATATTTTAAAAAATATTTTTTTGATTCTCTATTTATGAAAAACCAATATATATATATATATACACAAAATTATGCACAATTTCATAAATATACATTAATATTGTTTTCATTTAAATAAGTTTTAATGGTATTAGATTCGCTATGATTTTTTATATTATGATTGATTAGTTCAAAACTAAAATTTATGATTAGGCATAAATACATAGGTATAAACATATTTATACTCACCTTTTGACACGTTTTACATTTTTAAGTCAATCCATGAATTTAATGTTTTCAATTACATGGACCAATTTTGTGTGTGATCATGAATACTAGTTTATGATTGAAAACAATAAAAAATCCTCATTTTGTTACTTTGAGCGCACAATTTTAAAAGGAATCATTACCTTGTTATCATTATATGCATACATTCCAAATTTATTATTTTAGGATAAATGGTTTGAATTATCTTTTGTTTAATGCATATATACATACACATAGATAAATACATATAGTGAAGCGTGTTTAATTATTTTCTTATGCATCAATATATCCCAAGAAATGAATTTTTTACATTTATAAATATTATATTTTAATTTATGATGAATCTTCCACAATGAATACTATTAGTTATTAAAGTTTATGATTTAATTTTTTTACACTCTCATCTATCAGTGTATGTTTTAAACATGAATGATAAGTATATTATATTCCAAAACATGTATTTTTGTATATAAAATATTTTATTTCATGAAACAAGGGTTTGGAATTTAAGATTCATTAATTTATATGACATACCTTCACAATCTATCATTTTATGTGCACCAATCATCATCACTTGTGAAAAAGCGTGTCTGGTAGTCCATTATTGTAATTGATAATTTGATATAGCCATAGCCTAAAGTATAAATAAAAAACCATAAAGTTTTCAGATTAATGTTTACATTTAATTCATGATTCACTTTATTTATGAATATAGACAGTAATTTCAAAAAATGAAATTTATATCTTATAATAACTTATAGATTAAGAATTTAATTATTCAAAGTGGTAAGAGAAACTTTTAATAAGATAAATTTTATTTTTCAAAGTGGTATGAGACAATTTGAATAAGATACATTTAATAAATGAAAGTGGTATGCGACACATTAATTTTAAGACATATTTGAAATATGAGGAATGCATAGGACATATTATGTGATGGGTGAGGCCTTCTATAGCATCTCGATGCATCGGTAGGTCTCATGAGACATACTAGGTTATCGAACAAGGCCTTTATAGAATGATTATGTATGGTCTTGGCACAATGACTTGACAGAATGTTTATAATGGTCCTACATTATGCATTCCCTCATTATGTGATTAGTATTTAACCAACCATGTGATTATTCGACAAGTAGAATATCCTTGGTTAAGAATTATTTTACTTATTATTATGGTAATAAATGCACATGTCATAACAATGAAAGCACTTAGCATATCATTTGTAAATAAAGTTTAGAATCTATTTCTACAACGTTAATGTAAAAGTAAGAAATTTATCGGTTATTTCATGAATTTCATTTTATGTGATAAGTGATTTATGATATTGTTTCTTGTGCAATGATAAGAAAGTATTATTTCATGTGATAATTTGTACCTGCAACCTTTCATATCACCATTAAACTAGTTTGGTCAACTCTTCACTTATATGCATCATTCCATGCATTTTTGTAGAAGCATGAATATTTTAAAATGTGTTTTATTTTTAGCCTTTAAATAAATATATAAATTTTTGTGTGTGATATTTCCCAATAAATGATTTCATGTAACCTTTTAAAAATGATGATGACGTATTATAAGAAATATTTTTTCCTTTTAAGAAAATGTTTTATGTATGTATAATTATTTTAAAGGGATGTTTATAAAAATGATTTTTATTAATTATTATTTTTTAAAACCCCATACTTATCATTTTAAATTCTCACACTACATTTTAATTTCATTTTATATGATTATCAGATTTGTTAGCTTTGAGTTATTCTATGTGGTGGCATCACTATGAAGTTTATCTTGTTCAGTTTTGAAGAAAATTATCACTTGTATCTGGTTTTTTAGAACCTAGACCAGAAATATCCTTTGTCATGAGATGCGATGTGTAATTTTATCAACATATTTTTTAGAAATAAAAGAAATTACACACCATGTTTTAGGTACCAACTTCTATCTTTTGGGTTCAGGGTATTAAAATTGGTATCAGAGGAACGGTCTAGACAATTCTAGAAAATGAGAACAAAACTAAAAATGTAGCTATGCTTTATTGAGTAGAACTTTTCTTAAAATTTTTAGATAGAAGATGAGAGAACACCAAAAAATATTTTTTTCTCTTCCTACTTAGGAACTATAAACCATAATTTTAAAATCATGTTTAGATATCTTTTTTCATTTTAGAAACATTCATTTGACCTACAAACACCTTTACCATATATCTAACACTCCTAGTATGTTTCACCTCTATCAAGGATCATACATTTTTTATTTCCTCATGGTGCATGCTCAACTCTCATTCTATGAAAGTTAAGGAAATTACATTGAGGGCCTATTTAAGTGTTTTAACATAGACTATAGTTTTCTATATATGGGGTATTTCCAAGATTCTTCAAGTGAGGGTGACCTCCGTGTGACATATCTATGTCAAATCTTGTTCTATGGTCTATATGGTAGAGTTAGAGACTTTAAAATTTTAGATGTCAATCCTTTTTGTTTGTTTTATAGACATCAAGTCCATACCTATGACTCCCTACTATACACCCCTCATGACACTCTCTTGAGATACTATAGTTATTTACTTGAGTTTGACATGAGTTTCTCATGCTGTATCTAGACCAGAGAAATCATGGAATTTGAAACTGTACTGGAAATTCGTTTAATCGGAAGGAATTGGGAAAATCTCCAACACTGATGGAACCGGTGAAGGTATAAATTAGTTTTTACCCTTTTTCAATTAATAATATATAAGATGGTTATGTAGGGGCATCAAGGGGGATTTAATAAGATCAATACATGGAAGACTGCAAGAGTATAATCAAATTGAGAGGAAGAAATTCTTTTGAGGGGGAAATAATGTGATTCCCCAGACATATTTATATTTTAAATAATAATATTTTGTTTAAGCCTATCATAATAAAAACTCATTTTTCACACTTAACCCTATGAATTTTCTTCCTTCCCTCTCCCCATCGACCTATGCTCCACTCAACCACACCATTGAAGTCAGGTAAGGGTTAATTTAGCCTTGTTTTTTATATGAAGAACCCTTATATACACTTATGTGTATATATGGTTTTATACAACCTCAAATTTGAATCTATTTTTGTTTTTTCAAGTGATTATTATCAGTATTTTACTAATGTTTTTATGCATATATTACCCGTAAAGGTTTACTAAGATATTTTTTTTGAATTTTCTAGACTCATATATATATATATATATATGTAGTTTTAACCAAAATTTGATCTAGGTTTTCATACAATTGATATTAGTGATTAAATACTGTTTTTGAAGTATATAATACTTGTAAGGATTTATTAAACTCATTTTTAGTTATACGAATCCCACATATACACTTTTTGTATATACAGTTTTATAAAACTTTCAATCCTAAACTATTTTAGGTGTTCTAAATTTTGATTTCTAGTATTTAATTGATGGTTATGATGTGTATAACACTTTCAAAAGTTTTCTAAGTGATGTTTTTGGAATTTTCTAAAATCATATATTTATATTTCATATATACCATTATATATAAATGGCACACTTAACCTATTTTAAGACCCTTTAAAAGGATAAAGAATTATTTTAAAAAAGGGTGCTTCCCTACCCACCTATTTTACATAACGTTTCTTAAGATTTTCTATTTATGAAAAACCAATATATATATAAGCATGTACAATTTCATAAATATATGTCAATATTGTTTTCATTTAAAGAAGTTTTAATGATATTATATATAATATGATTTTATGTTTTTCCATTGATTAGTTAAAAAATAAAATTTATGACAAGGAATAAATACATATGTATAAACATATTTATACTCACCTTTTGACACATTTTACATTTGTAAGTCAATCCATGAATTTAATGTTTTCAATTACATGGACTAATTAAATGTGTGATCATGAATACTAGTTTATGATGGAAAATAATAACAAAACCTTGTTTTGTTATTTTATGCCCAAAATTCTAAAGGAATCATTACCTTGTTATCATTACATTCAAACATTCCAAATTTTTAATTTTAGGATAAATGGTTGGAATTATATTTTGTTTAATGCATATATATACACATGAATAAATACATATAGTGAAGTGTGTTTAATTATTTTCTTATACAACAATATCTCATATGGAATGAATGTCTTACATTTATAAATATTATATTTTAATTCATGCTGAATCTTCCATGATGAATCCTATTAGTTATTAATGTTTATGATTTAATTTTTTTATACTCTTATCTATCAACGTATGGTTTAAACATGAATGATAAGTATTTTAAATTAAAAAACATTTATTTTTGTATAAAAATGATTAATTTCATGAAACAAGGGTTTTGAATTTAAGATTCATTATTTTATGTGACATACCTAAACAATCTATCATTTTATGTACTCTAGTTATCATCACATGAGAAAATGCGTGTCTGGTTGTCCATTCATGTAATTGATAATTTGATATAGCTATAGCCTAATGTATAACTAAAAAACCATGCAGTCTTCATATTAATGTTTATATTTAATCCATGACTCACTTTATTTATAAATATGAACATTAAATGAAAATAATGAATTTTATCTCTTATAATAACTTATGGATTACGAATTTAATTATTCATAGTGGTATGGGACAATTTGAATAAGAGACATTTAATTATTCATAGTGGCATGAAAAAATTTGATTTAAAGACATATTAGACATATGATGAATGCATAAGACATATTATGTGATGAGTGAGGCCCTCTATATCCTCTATATTAATCAGTAGGTCTCATGAGACAAACTAGGTCATGACAGGTGGCCTTAATAAAATGATTATATACGGTCTTGGAACAAGGACATAACAGAATGTTTATGATGGTCATGAATTATGTATTCCCTCATTATGTGATTAGTATTTAACCAACCATGTGATTATTCTACTAGTAGAATATCCATAGTTAAGAATTCTTTTACTTATGATTATGGTAATAAATACACATGGAATAACGATATAAGTACATAGCATGTCATTTATAAATAAAGTTTGGCATATATTTCCATAACTTTAATACCAATGTTAGAATTTCATCTGTTATTTCATGAATTTAATTTTATGTGATAAGTGATTTATGAAATAATTTCTTTTGAAATTCTAAGCAAGTATTATTTCATGTGCTAATTTGTACCTGTACCCTTTCATATGACCCTTAAACTAGTTTGATCAACTCTCGTCTTATATACAGCATTCGATGCATTTTTCTACAAGTATGCATATTATAAAATGTGTTTTATTTGTAGCCTTTAAATAAATATATAAATTCTTGTGTGTGAGATTTACCTAAAAATTATTTCAAGTAGACTTTGAAAAATGATGATGGCGTACTATAAGAAATATTGTATCCTTTTAAGAAAATGTTTTATGTATGTATAATTATTTTAAAGGGATGTTTATAAACACATTTTTTATTAATAATTGTTTAAAACACCTTACTGAGATTTTGAAATTCTCACCCTACGTTATTAATTTATTTTTACAGGATTAGTAGATTTGTCAGCTTTGAGTTATTCTATGAGGTGGTAGCATTATGGAGTTTATCTTGTTCAGTTTTGAAGAAAAGTACCAGTTGTATCTAGTTTTCTAGAACCTAGACCAGGAAGATCCTTTGTGATGAGATGTGATGTGTAATTTTATCAGTGTCTTTTTATATAAAAAAATTACACACCTTGTTTTAGGCACCATTTATTGGATTATGGGGTCAAGGCGTTACACCCCTATTTTGACACCCACTTTTCACTATAGTGTTTAATTTTTTTTATCTTATCTTGGGACATTTTGAGTTTCAGTGGTTTTCAGGCGAGAATTTTGGAGGCTTTTTGGGTGATTCATAGTTTGAACACATGATTAGGGGTAAAGTTGAAATTACCATGAAGAGGGTGATTTCCTTGGGATAGATTCATATTTCATGGATTCCGCATACTTTTTATACCATTCATAGCTCCCTAGATACCATACAAATGGTCTCTGAATGGGGAGAGTTTAATGCAAGGTTGGAACATAGTATGATAAAACTTATAGAAACCCCATTTTACCTACCTAGAATAAATTAAAATATGATTTTAAAAATATTTAGACTTAAAATTAAAAGGGTTTTCACCACTTTATTCCCCCAAAAACATCGACAGATTCTTGGGAGCCTAAGGTGGAGCTCTAACCTTCTTCCCCTTCAATTCTCGGTCATTATTTGGTGATTTTCGAGAGGTTCTATGGTAAATATTCATATTTTTAATAAGTTTTTACTTTATTCCCACTTCCCTCTTGGTTTTGGATTATCTTATAAATCCTAGAACTCATTTTAATGATTTTAGGGGTTCAAGAGGAACTAATGTTGTGATTTTGGTGTCTAGGGTTTGTAGAAGTTGTCTCTATCCTTGATTGGGTGCTCTCAATTGAAAGAGACAAGTTATGATGGGTTTTATGTCAATTCAAAACTATTTAAGGTATGAATTTCATGGAAATTATTTCATTTTTTAATTAAAAGTGTGGTTTCACTTTCAGAATATCTTTTTACTAAATGTATGACTATATGTGATATCTATGTGATGATTTGAAACTATTTAAATGAATTTTAAGATTAAAATAAAGGTTTTATCTTTTTAAATTCCATGTTTTCATATTTTAAATGGAATATTTTTATGTATTAATAAGTAGTTAAATGACTATGAGGATTTTTTTTGAAAAGGTTTTAATAGTGCATGTTGGATTTTTATCTGGTTTTGGTTTTCAATGAGTGAAAACAAATTTTTGAAGTGGAAATTATTTTAAATTGAATTTTTGACCTAAAAATAATTATTATAGGTGTTTTTAGTGAATTTAAAATGTTTTTTTGAAATGAATGTGTGTTTTAACTTTTGTGAGAAATTCTTTAATGGATATTTTAAATGCGTTATATGGAAATGAGGGAATTTAGGCTTGTTTTCAGATTTCAAAGTGTAAAAATATATATTAAAACATGGATTTGATATTTTTTAATGGTGTCTCTGATCTAAATGGAAATTTAATGATTCATAAAGAATTTTTTTGAAATATAAAAGGTATTAGAATTCCAATCCATGTTTTGTAACAAAGGAATAGTTTTGAATTTTTATTATATGTTTGGTTGAGAAAGACCCCTATTGATTGCACATTGAGTTTTTTAACCCTTGTGTGAGTTTTCTATCACTATGTGATGTTTTTTTCTCCCCTTTTGTAGGAATGTGATTGTTTATTCTACCAATGTTTGGAATATATAGTTATTTTCATTGTGAAGGTTTTGGGGGAAAGGGAAATTTATTTCATGTGACTTGCATGTTAATCTTAGCTTTCATATTCAATTTTCTCTATTATTAATTGGTCATGGGAACCTAAGTAAAATGTTGGTGGTACATGATTATGTTATGAAAATTGGTTCACCTATATCTAGTGGATATCCTTCCATTCTAGGAACTAGGTTTAGGGGAGAAGTATCTTCACAATGAGGATTGTGTGGGATAATTGGATGACTTGTGGTTTGGACTTAGAATATGAAAAACATTGGTCAATAAGTAAAATAAATTAACGAAGTTAAACAATTATGGATTTAGGGATCCCAGGGTAGATCCCATGTACATTCATTTTCTAGATTTAGAGTTGAAATTATGTGAATTTGATCTAGTGATTTATTATATCATTTCTACTGGTTATATTGTTCAGGAACCTATATATCTATATCATTTATTGTATGCCTCAGGACTATGGTGCCTGATTTTTTTTGCATGAACCATGTGTGTTGGGTTATTCCCATTTGAAAATAGTTTTCAAAGATGTTTGGAAAAAAATATTTGGAATTTAAAGAAACATGTGTGGGTTTTTGAGAAGTATTTCAAAATGGGTGTTTTAGTTTAAAAGGAATATTATGCTAGTAAAATGTTTATGAAAATATTGTTTAAATTTAAACAAAACAAGTGGTTGGGAAGTATTTGGGGCTTTGGTTTAAAAAAGGATTAGTTTGATAGATTGTTTTTAAAGTGTATGATTTCATTCTAATAGAAAAATTAGATCATTTTTAAAAAGTGATTATGTAATCAATAATTGTTTTCTCATGTTCAAATTGGATACACTATTTTATAATTGTATGTTCAAACTAAAATTTAATTATTTCCTTATGAAATGAATTGCATAGTCTGAAAGGGTTACAACCTACAAGGATATTTAACTCACACCTATATATTTCAGGTTCTAGGTTTATAGCTGGATTTAATGTTTTGTTCCTTGAGGCCGATGTGGGGTGATTTGGGGGGTGGTGAGAAACTAGAGGTTTCACAAATATGGTTTTAGAAATGGATCTAGTTTTTTAGGATTGATTGATTTTTATTTTCATATAATTTTATCGACTAAAATGTCTTTTATTGTAGCTTCTTTCAATTGTTTTTTCTATACCTATTTATGTCTTATTGTATCCTTTTTATTTTGGATGTTGTTCTATATTTATGAAAATGGGTTTGATTAGTGCTGTTGGTTTTGAATCTTTTGACATGTTTATTTATTTTTTATTCATATATGTTTTATTTTTCATAGATTCCCTACTTAAGTATGGTCTATACCAGACTATCAGTTGAAATTTCACTATTTTTTATCTTTGACTTAGGTAAAAATCATTTACAAATGGATTTCTATGATTCATAGGAACTACAATCCCACTCATGGGGATCAGGAATTCCCTTTAATATTTATAGTGAAACAGGTTGGGTAATACATGGATGGTATCCTAGGTTGGTTTACTAAAAAATGGTATTATAGATTTTGTTTATTTGGTGAGAGCCTAATCTTATTGATTATCACTCATGTTATTTAAGGATGTATGGGTATAAAGGAGATTAAGGTTATCAGGGTGGGGAGAGTCCAATAATCTCTTTCTCATCTTGAACCAATCTATGATGGTAAGTTGGGTTTACAATTGTGAATTCTGATTTGTTTCTAGTTTTTTCTGATGAATTATTATGTGGTTAGATGTTTTTTGATCCCCTTTGAGAATGTAAGTCATTTCAGTGGAAGTTTCTTTTGTTTTATTGTGAAAATTGGGTAGAGATTGAGCTTCAGGGTTAGCTCACATGGCTTGGTAAACTATGCGATGCTCATTTGGTTTGGGTCTACTCTCTTACAGATCCTGTTTTATGGTTGGTGCATATTTTCCCAGCCCACATGTCCAAACCGTGCATAGCCTCATTCCTTCTTTAGGTATTATATTCTGATCCTCTTAGTACGAAAAAACTTATAATGTTATTTTCACTTATTAGGGATGGGATGAGGTGTGTTTTGATGCTTTTGGATGTGGTTCTTGTGAACCTTTTTTTGAATATTTGTGTGGTGAAATATTTATTCCTGGTTTTAAAGCCTTTTATTGGAAAATTAGGGGATTTTATGGAAAATTTTTATTTCAACATTTTATTTATGAATTTTTGGAAAGATAAAATCCACTTAGTTTTCATGAAATGTTTTTTTTAAAATGGTTATTTCCATTTTGGTGTTTGAAAAATATCTAGAGGGAAAATTTTGTTACAAATTTATTTTTAATTATTCCATAAAGTAATTGATTTAAAAAGGGAGTTTTGAAAGTGTTTTTTAATTAAAAAAAGTGTTTTTTAAAAGAAAATATTGAAAGTTTTTTTAAAAAATTAAATTAAATTTTATTATGAATTTATTATATTATATAGTTTTTAAAATCCAAAGGGAATTTTGAAAAGTATTTTATGACATTCTTGTTTGGGTGTTGTGTGTTCCACCAAGGCTGGGTGGTTTTCAAAGAGCAGGCTTTCCTTGGTTTTCAAGTGTGTACCTCAGTGGAGGTTGATTTCAATATTCCTTGGCGAAGGTTGGTAATTTAAAAATAAATGTTTCTTTTCTTGATGTAAAATTCGCGTTCCATTATTAGTGTCTTGTTATTTCAGTTTTGGTCCCTAGGTAATGATGGGATAATTTGGTCTAGGTTTTAATATATGAATTGATGTTTTTAATGTCTTAGATTGTTTATTTTATGACTCCCTAAATGGTCAAGAGAGTTCATTCAATTACACATCCTACCTAGTGTCTAAATGGAGTGGTGGACATAGAACTTTATTTTCACTTAGATATCATCTTGTAATTCTTAAATTAGCATCCGCCTTCTTTCTATAGTGATCAAGGGTTGGTGGAAGCAGTAAGGTGGTTGGAAATTATTAAGGTGATCCTCAATTATCTAAGAACAGTCGAATATTTATGGTTAATAGTAGTTGTGAGCTTTCTTATTGGTTCTAGTTAAGTTTGGTGGGATTCTACAGTACCTCCTTATATGTGTGATGGTATGAATTGGAAGTTTTTTGATATGGAGTTTCTCTAGTGATTCATTCCCAAGGCTTTAATGGTGGAAAAATTTATTGAGCATGTGAGTCTTCATCATGGTGATCGATCAGTGGGGGAGTACATTGATCAATTCTTAGAGTTGTTCATCTTTTCCCTAAGGATGGTTATCAGTGATTCTGAGAAATATTTTTTATTCAGAGATAGTCTTCACCTAGATTTTGGTTTAGATATACTCATGTCTATCTTAACATCTCTTCATGAGGTTATCAATAATCCCATTTGGGCAGAAGTTGTCCAGTATAAGAAACTAGTGGTGGGTGATACCTTGGTTCCATATGATGGAAATTATGGTAACTCAATGGGAGAGAAGCATAAGTGGGAATAGCCAATGCTAGAAGTAAAGGGAACTTCTCATGAGAAGAAAATATCTCATTTGTTCTTCTAGTGTGGAGTTCTAGGTTACTCTAAGACCTCATGTTTTAATGCACCGATAGTCTTTTTTGTGTGTCCATTTGGGTCATATTCATAAGATTTGTATGTTGGGTTTTTAGAAGAGGTCTTCCGTATGATCCTTTTGTTGATGGGTTATTATAGGACCTTTTGTTTAATGGTTTTGATTTGGGTTATGATTTTTTATCTTCAACACTTGTTTATTTGGGATATTCTAGTTGATTCATTTTTGGAATGTTTCTTGTGGATGGATTTGAATTTATTTTTCTAGTATAAGTTTTTCTTTGGTGAAATATACCTATTTTATGAATTTTAATGTTTCTATTCTAGTTTTCCTCACTCTTTTGGGGATATTTGTTATTGTAGTTTTTTTTGTGCCTCATCATTTGGGTGATCCTTTCTTTGGACAGTTGGTGTAATCCCATTTTTGGTGTTTATATTTTGATTTTTTCATTAGTTGTGTATGAGAAATTCCTTGGGAGAATTACTGGACAACTAGGGTGGGTGATCCACCAGTTGGTATTTCATACTAGCTGTGTTTGGATTTGTCCATTTTGAATCCACTATATGATTTTATCCAGTTTATTTCCCTATGTTGTCCTTGTGTGTTGTGGCCCATGTTTATAACTCATGTTGTTTTGGTTTGGATGTTCTCTTTGATTTGAGAGTGATTTTCTCACATGGATTTCGATTTTTTATTTAGGGTTTTTATATCCGTAATTTTATTTAGATCCACCATGTTAAAGGAATTATAAATGGAGGTAGACCTTTTCAGGAATCCCTTTATTCCTTAGGACTCCTGGACTGATGTACTTATTTCAGTTATGTTTGAATATTTTTTTAAAATCTTCATAATGCCCATTTCAATCATTTTTGAGGATTTTATTATGCTAGCTTTGAGGTTAGTTTTTATTGGGTGGTTCTTCTGGTTAGGTACTCTTTGGATCCTCTTTTATCTACCTCCTTCTATTTCAACATAGACTTTCAGGGAGAAGAAATTTGTATGGTGGGGAGAATTGTGACAACTACATGTCACTATAATGTTTAATTTTTTACTATATCTTATCTTGGGTCATTCATTATTTCAGTGGTTTTACAGATGATTTTTTTAGTTTTAGAGTCTTTTTGGGTGTTTCACGTTTTTCACACACAGATAGGGTTAATTATGTGGTTACCATGTAGAGGGGACTATCCCAAGGATATTTCCATTTTTATAGTGTTCATACAGGTTTTCAAACCACGTGGATCTTCCCAGATACCATGCGAGTGGTTTGGGCATAGGTAGTGGAAAATACATGGTTTGGTATACCGTGCGGCCAAACCATTTTAACTACCTAGAATTACATAAAGTACGATTTTATAAAAAAATTCTTTTCAAATTAAAATACATTTCACTACTTTATCCCCCCGTATGCATCGGTTGACTCTTGGGAAACAAAGGAGGAGCTCTAAACTCCTTCCCTTTTTATTATTTTTCATTGTTTGGTAATTTTCAATAGGTTCCAAGGTAAATCTTTTTACCTTTCCCTCTTTATCCCATTATTCCCCTTTTCATTTTTTTGGCTTCTCCCTTGAACCCTAAAAACATTGTGGCCAATTTTAAGGTTCCAAGAGGAAATAATTTTGGGTTTTTTGTGTATAGGGTTTTAGTTTTTATCTCTATCCTTATTTGGTAACTCTCTATTTAAGGTGACACATTCAAATGGGGTTTGACTTAATTTAAACCTTTTTAAGGTAGATGTTTCTATGTAATTATTTAATTTTGAATTCAAAATTTGATTGTTATTTCTAATCACCTTTTTACTGAAATCATGAATATATATGATATCCATGTGATGATTTGAAACCATTTCAATGTGTTTTAAGCTTTGAATAAAGGGTTTATATTTTTTTCATGTTTTTATAAATTTAATTTTTTTGTATGCTATGAATTTTTAAAATTCCTATGATTATTTTTGAAATGGTTTTAATAGTGTGCATTTTATTTTTATTTGGTTTTTGTTTTTAGTGATTGAAAAGTATGTTTTAAATAGGTTTTTTATGTAAGGTGTTTAAATAAAAACAATGATTGAAGGGGTTCTTGAATAAATTAAAAGTTCTGGTTTATAATGAGTTTTTTTACCCTTTGTGATAAATTCATTAATAGATCTTCTAATTGAATTTTATTCAAATGAGAGACTTTATACTTCTTTTTGGTTTTCAAAGAGTAAGAGACATGTTTTAAAGGGTGGATCTGAAATGTTTTAATGGTGTGTGGAATTTCAATGGATATTTTAGATTCAATAAATTAGTGTCTCATGAAATGTGAAAGGTCTTGGAATATAGATTCGTTTTTATGATAAATGCCTAGTTGGAACATTGTTTTTAGAAGGTTGGTTGAGAAATATTCCTCTTGATTTCCCTTGGAGTTGTTTAACCCTTGTGTTGGTTGTTTATGACTATGTGGTGTTTTTTTCTCCCCTTTCATGTAAAATTTATTGTTTTTGACACAAATTAGTAGGACATATTGGGATTTTCATTGTGAGGGTGTTGGGGGTGGGGGAGAGTTATTTATTGTGCCTTTAATGTTAATATTAGCTTACATATTCACTTGAGTCACCTATTTATTGTTTTTGAGAACCTATATACTAATTGGGAGTTCTATGATTATGTTAAACTCATTGGTTTACACACTACTAGTGGTCCTCTAGTCATTATAGGAATTAGGTTTAGGTGGGGTGATTCATTGTAATGAGGCTTGTGTGAGATAATTTGATGAATTTTGTTTTAGAATCAACATATGACAAAATTTGGTCTATTAGAGAAATAAATTATTAATGTTATACAAAAATCACATTATGGATCCTAGGATATATACCATGACACATTAATTTATGTTATTAAGAGTTGATATTGGGGGACTTGATGTAGTTCTAGATTGTATCATTTCCCTTGGTCATATTATTCAGGCACTAATATCTTTCATTCATTTATTGTATGTATTGTGATTGTGGTGCCTACATTATTATGCTCTACCTATGTGTGTTAGGTAATTCCATTTGGAAAATGGGTTTCAATAATATTTGTAAAAGATATATTTTGAATTTAAATAATCATGTGTGGGTTTTTAAGGTGCATTTGAAAATGTGTGTTTTGGTTTCAAAGTAGTATTTATCTAGTTAAATGTTTATGAAATGATTATTTCTCTTTAAAGAAAAAATGTGGTTTATTTTGGGAAGTTTTTTTGTAGTTTCTTTTAAAAACGTATCAGGCAAATAGATTGTTTTTAAAGTGTATGTCTTCATTCTATGAAAACAAATTTTAACATTTTTTAAAATTGATTATGAGATCATCAATTGATTTCACACTTGTACATTAGATAACCTATATTCTAGTTTTATATTTAAAATAGAACTTATGAATTTAATTATCAAATGAATCTAATAGTATCGATGAGTGGTGACCTACTGTTTTGTTTATACAGCCCTATATATTCCAGGTTCTAGGTTTCTAGTTGGATTCATGTTTTGTTCCTTGAGGTCGATGTGGGGTGAGTTGGGTGGTGGTGAGAAACCAGAGGTTTCATGAAGATGGTTTTAGGAATGGACTGAGTTTTTTGAGGTCTTATTATTTTTTTGGTTATAATTTTATTGGCCATGATGACCTTTCTTGTAGATCCTATTAATTGTTATCAATGTATCTATTTATGTATTGTTTTATATTTTTACTTTGGATTTTGTTGTATATTTATGGAAATGGGTTGTATTAGTTTTGTTGGTTATGAACCATTTGTATGGTTTTTTTAATTTTTCTTATTATATTTTTGATATTAAATATATCTAAAATATAATAGTGTCCCTTGTGAGACTCTCAATTGATATTCCATTGTCTTTTATCTTTGGTTTAGGGTGAAATAGTTCACAAAGGGATTCCTGTGATGCCCAATCACTAGTTTCCAACCTATAGGGATCGAGAATACCTTTATGGACTTTTGGATAATCGACTTAAGTGACAAGTGGATGATATATTTTATAGTTTACTACACATGTCCATTTTATGGAAGGCATGTGTATGGTTTGTGGGAATGAAATCAATGATGAGCATGTTTTGAGTAATTTAATGAAAACAATAAGTTAATTTATAATGAACATTAATTTTTTTTCATCCTTATAGAACCATATTAATAACACAAATTAATCTTTCATATAAATTATTATAATTATTAATACAATTATATCCATCCTTTTTGAAAATGATGGTGTTGGTATAACATCATTCATGTTGGTGGTTGAACTGAACAAAAAAAACATACTATACTAATGAATGAAAAAGAGTATAAAGTTATATAATGGTAATATTATTATCACAAAAACACAATGATATTAATATAATTTCATTATAGTGGACAATAATAGTTTAAAATAGTTTTTATGAGACTATAACTAAAAAATATGTTGAAAAACCAGATACTTTAATGAATTAGTTCCTTCATCAAAATTTTTACATAAGAATAAAGGATATAGGAATCTTTATTATAACTAGAGTGTAACACACCATGGTTTCATAGTATTTTATCTATTTAAAGTAATTCAATAGCTTGCGCTACACGCAACACCGAGTTCAAGCGCATCACGACCTATCAAACTAGACATTTAAAAAGAAATTATGAATAGTATTAACAAAATTTTGAATTATATATATCCTATATAATTTTAACATTAATATTTTTTGTTTCTTAGACATAATATAAGGACAAATTCAATTTTTCAGATAAATGAAGTATTCTTTAAAAAATATAGTTTCTCAACCTTTTAATGGAGAACTCTTTTGAAATCAAATATTTGACACTTTTGTATATTAAATTTAATGAAATTAAACTCTTATTTATAATTGGGATATAAAAATTTAGTTTGAATAAATTTTTGGTACTTTTCTGATAACTTTCATATTTTGATGAATAGTAAAAAATACTAAATTTTAATTGAAAACAATTTTTTTAATCAAAATAATTGATACTGTAAAATTATGAATTTGAGTGGTTTAAAATTATAATTAGTTTATATTTTTATCATTTAATATAAATTAGGTCACAGTAAGTAATTTCACATTTAAATTGGACATAAACAGATGTCAATATTTTGATAGTTTTTACTTCTTAAAAACCCGTTTTCTGGTTTTGACAACATGAATTAATTTGAAATTAATTAATGAAAATTATATGTTTAAAATTTGGTAAAACAGATATCATTTTTGAATTTGGAATATCAAAATTATCTTAGGGTGATTTTTTGGTATTTTTTCTGAAAACTTTCAATTTTTGATGAATAGTGAAAAACACTATGTTATTGTTTAAGACAAGATTTTTATTTAAATAACTATTATATTAATTTAAATTTATTTCAAAGTCCAAATAGATACATAATACCTATATTAGTCCAATTTAATTCATCTAAGTCATTTCATAATAAGATTATATATATAAAATGTTATTGAACTTTTTAACGTCTTTTACCCACCTTCTAGGCACATTTACAAATTTTCATAAAATGTAATTTTACCGTTTCTGTGAATTGAATTTCATAAATCCAAGAGACATGTTTTAAATAAGGTTTTAAAATGTGTTTCAATAGGATGAAAATAATTTGTGGTGAATAGTAACTTTTGAATTTTATTTACCATAATTAAAAGTAAATTGGGTAATTGGAGGTAAAAATGATTTTATAATTACCTAACTCGTCCTAATTCTATTAGATAAGTTTATTTCCTCAAAAATCAACCTTAGGACAAAAAATATGATCATTTTTTATCCACTTGGATTAGATTAGGACATTTATTATATTTTATTTAAAGAATAGTAAAAAGTGTTAAATTCAAATTTTAATAACTATTTTTTTAATACAGGGTAATACATAAGATAAATTCGACTATAAATATTAATTTGAATGCTAAAAAGATTTAATAAATCATGGTATTTTATTTATTATTTTTATACATTAAATAATTGAATTTATTTATGACACAATTATGATGTAGAAATTACATTATTAATCAAATATTAAAATAATTGATATTATAAATATTAAAGTAATTTTAAGTTGATAATTTTGATGCATTAACCTAATTTTATAGGTTACTATGACATGTTAGGTTTGATTCAATGAAATTTTTTCTTAGTAATCATGTTGTTATGACTTTCAAAAAACCCAAATACAAAATAGTGTAAAAATTGACATATATGAGTTATTAAAACAAATATTATTTTATTAATGTAACACCCCGAGATTTTATGAAAAATATTCTTTTTCATTTCATTAATGTCTTATGTTGTACGCTACACCAAAATAATCTTGCACAACACGCATCCTTGACTTTCCTTGCATTACACGCAATCACGACCTTCCTCGATAGCGTGTGTAGTACGCAATACCGAGTTTCACTAAACAACGATATGCATTTAAAATATTATTAAAACTAGCCGTTATGAATAGTAATAACCAATTTTTGAAATTTTGTAAATTTTATTTTTCAAAATGGACTTCATTTTTGGATTCGGAATTTCGAAATTAGCTTAGGGAGAAATTTTGGTACTTTTCGGATAACTTTCATATTTTGATGAATAGTGAAAATTACTAAATTGTAATTAAAAACAACTTTTTCAATCGAAATAATTAATAGTGATAAATTATTAATTTTAGTGGTTTTAAAATATATTTAGAATATATTTTTACAATTTAATAAAATTTTGGTCATTGGATGCAATTTCACATTTAAACCAGACAAAAACAAGTGTCAATCTTTTGATAGTTATTATCTCTTAAAAACATTCTATTTGTTTTGACGACGAGATTAAATTTTGAAATTATTTAATGCAACTGATATGTTTTGAATTTGGTAAAATGGACATCATTTTTGAATTCATAATATCAAATACAACTTAGGCCTAATTTTTGGTATTTTTCTGGAAACTTTCATTTTTTGATGAATAGTGAAACCACTAAGTGGCAGTAAAAAAAAAATGAATTTTTCATAAAACTTAATTTTACCGCTTATGTGAGTGGAATTTCAAAAATCCGAGAGACACGGTTGATGTCAGTAAGTAAAATGCGGTTCAATGAGATGAAAATAATTTTTGGTGAATAGTAACTTTTTACTTTTTTTTTACCACGGTTAAAAGTAAATAGGGTAATTAAGGGTAAAAATGATATTATTATTACCCTAAAACATGTCATAATTCTATTGGATAAGTGTAATTAGACCAAAAACAACCTTAGGAATACAATATGACCATTTAGGCCCACTTGGATTAGATTAGGACATTTATTATTATTTAATTCAAATAAGAGTTAAAAGAGTTAAAATCAAAGTTTATTTACTAAAACATTTTTAATATAGGGTTATACATAAGATAAATTCGATTGTAAATATTCATTATAAATATAATAAGATTTAATACATAATGATATTTTATTTATAATTTTTAGACATTAAATAATTTAATTTATTTATGACACAATGATGATGCAGTAATTACCATAATAGTAAACAATTAGAATAATTAATATTATAAATACCCAAATAAATATAATTTGAGACTTTTTATGAATTAAACTAATTTTCTAGGTTAATATGACATGTTAGTATTGATTTAATTAACCTTTTTCGAACTAATCATTCTGTTAGGATTTTCACAAAAATCAATTACCAAATACTGTCAAAATTGACATAAAATAGTGTTTAAAACAAATATTATATTATTAATTGTTATTTTATTCCTAAAAATATAAGGTTCGACCAAATGACTTAGATAAGGTTATATAGATTAATAATAAACAACTTGGGGTTAGTTTTTCTTGTTATAGTAAGTTTATTATCCTTATAGTGTAAGAACACAAGAAGACACAGTAAAAGTAAAATTATTTAACTTAATGTTAAATCTAAATGATAAGGTTAAAATAGGAACCTAAACTTCTCTAAATTCTATTGGATGAGATTATTTCGATCCATCCCCACCTTATCTTAGAAATAAATCAATTTGGAGCTATTTAAAACCGAATATGACTTTATAATAAAATAATATTTTTAGTTTTCCAAAGGAGCCCCTCTCCTCCCTTATAAAAGGGAACATCCTACCTCTCTTCCTCAAACCACTTTGAGCCTTCAAGCTCGGCCAATCCCTGACAAATTCTCTTCTCCACTTCCCTAGAAACATCCTAGAGGTTCTGTTATTCCTCAAAGACCAATTTTAGTGCCCTAAAAGGAGATCTCAAAGAGGCGCTTCAAAGAAGAGGTAATTTCCGTTACCGATTCTTTCAACTTTATTTCTTCTTCCACTTCTTCTTATTAGGTTGTTTCATTATGAAGTAATAACATTAGTATCACTAATATACTGATATGTTATTATAAGTATGAAACAACCTCATTTCACCATCTATCCATCCTACGGAAAATGAAATCACCGCGCATGCGTATGTACGGAATACCGTCTCCACACCGTGGTGAAATCTATTTTCCACCACCACCTTACTTGGATGGGTATAATGGTGTAAATAATGACTATATATGACTATTATAAAGTGATATTGATTCTGAAATAGTATACATACACTCCAATACAATTCCACGATCATAGGAACGATATCATCACTCGTGCATACATACGGAATACCGTCTCCACGATGTGATGCGACTCGTTCTACATGATCTTCATTTCATAATGATTATATAAATGAATTGAATGAATGAATATGATATATATTACACTAATACCATTCTGGAAATGTGGTATCTATAACCTAAAGAGAAGAATAAGAATTTATTCGACAAAACACGCATAAGAATAAAAAGTAATAAACACCCGAATAACAAGTAGTAATGAAATCTTACTAATAAGAAGCTAAGAATATGACCATATATGATATCAAATCAATAAGTATGATTATAGAATAATTAAATAACATTATTTAAATCATTATACATGAGTTTTGGACACTTACGAAGCAAATTAGACCTAAGGTAAGGGAAATATCACAATCTCACTTTTATCCGAGATTGTTTATACTTTGGAATTTACTGGGGTGTATTTTATCATCCACATAAATGTTTCCTCAATATGTAATATTTGTATCCTTATACAATAGTTTATATTCAATTTTACCCTTCGGTGAGTTTTTATTAAAAGATATGAAAGGAATCTTTTGTCCTTTTTTTCATACGAGGTACTTTTTGACTTTTCCGACAAAAGTACGAGAAGATTTTTTTTTTAACTTATACGACATGAATGGATTTTTAAAACATTATTTCCAAAAAGATTCCTTTACAAGTTTTCATGTTTATTTTTAATCAAATTCTTTTAGTTTAAAATTGAATAGCATGTTAAGAAAGGAAAATGTTTTTGAAGTAGAAAGGATATTTTCCTCAAGAATGGAGTTCAAGTGTTTTATCAAAATTATTTTCTATCTAATATAATAAAGGGTTCTGTTTCTATCCCTATTATTACATTGATTTGATTATGTTGTGATGGAATTATTTTTATGAATTATTTTATCTTATATGAATTGTTTAATGATGTTACGATGTTTAAGATTCCCATTTTTATTTCATGGGTTATGCTATGATGTATGGTTTATGATTTTGTGGCACACATAATAATGGTATCATTATGTGATGGGTGGAACCTATATCTACCTCCAATGAATTGGGTAAAGATTTTATATCTCATGAGATAGACATGGCTGGAACGGTAGGTTATATCGGTTCAATGAAATAGGACTGAAACGAGGAGTGAACTCGGTTCAGAAAGGGACTTTGTCCACTAACATAGTCTTGGAAATGAGTCTTGAATAATAAAGAAATGATTCTCTATGATTATGTGTGTATGCCACAAAGTTTCATATTTTAAGTTATGATTATTGAGATTACATTTCACTACTATGATTTATCCCATGTTATGAAATTATGATCTCTTTTGTAGGTTAAGATTTCCAAAAGATATGTTCTTATGAATATGATGTGATTGATATTTCTTTTGTTTACCCTTACTGAGAATTTGAGCTCACCGTTTTATGTTTTCTTTTCCCCAGGATATAAAGAAAGGATTTAGGTTTAAAAAAAGAAGATCTTTAAGGGAGATGTTGAAGATCTTTCACCACGATTAGTAGATTATATTCTGAGTTTCCAAAGACACTAAACTATTACGGTCCTTGTGTGTGTGTTTTTGTTATGTATTAAGTATTCCGAAAAAGTAATGTAATGTTCATGTACGTCAGGCTTCGGGTCTCTACAGTTGGTATCAGAGGAAAGGTTTAGTCAACCTTTGGAAACTAGGATGCGAAAATGTTAGTGAGATCCCTAGAGATATTTCTAAGGTATGTCTAGGGATTCCCCTAAGGATAAGTATACGTATAGGATATAGTCCTAGAACTATGGTAACGATCTTAGAATTTAACCTAAGATGTTAGATATTGAAGTTACTCCCAATTTATTATGATTTTTTCCTCTAACACTATTCTTTTTGGGTTTTAGAAAATGGCTGGAAACAAGATGATTCATGATAATGGAGGATATTATGGACAATGGAATGATATTCTTCATGAGAAACCAAATGAAATGGGATTTGTAAGTCCAACCATCATTATTATGCCGAATCAACAATCTCATAATATGATCAATAAACTCAAATTTGGTAAGTTTCCTGACTCCGCTAATAAGAGAAAGATGGAGTTTCATGATGATCATAGAGGAAAGAAAGTTCAATTTCCCCTATGTAAATCATGTGGGAAGAGGCATCAAGGAGAATGTTTCAAAGGAACTGGAAGATGCTTTGGGTGTGGAAAAGAAGGACACAAAGCTAGTAAGTGAAAAGGAAAAGGTTCAGTTAACACCAGGGATGAGGATAATGGTATTGCTACGACATCAACAATGGTTAAATGTTTTAAATGTGGAATGCACGGGCATTATGAAAACCAATGCCCTAAGGTAAAGTCTCATGAAGAGAATCAGTATGGTCATATGGGTAATATTTATATTGATGATGATGAAGAGACTACAAATGATATGTGAGATGAAAGAATTGTTGAAGCTCGGTCAATGGTTTAAGAAGGTAGTGGAATGATTACATGTTTATCAAGTGTAATGTTGTATAAGTAATCTCATGGTACTATGGAATAAAGAGACTTCTAAGGATTGTTACACTGTTGTCTTTCCTTGAGTTTTGAAAGTGTATAATTAATGGTACCAGTATCCATGAAAGGTTATTCAGATATTTTTGGAATGTAGATGATATGCGCATAATGAAGGGATAAGGAGAAAAAGAAATGTCTGACAGCATTCATGAGATCATGTAAGGACTAAGTGATATCATGGTTTGAGTATAAAGAATTTTGAGGATTTTGGTTTGTGGAAAGTGTTAACTTTTAACTGCATTCATGTTTTCACTAAGGTTCAATGGGTATTCATTCTTCAAGAGAATACATTATTAAGGTATTCACGTGTTTGTAATTTGACCAACAAGATATATCTTATGATATATGGGGGATAAATGATGGAATTCACGTGATTGTTATGTGAAATTTCAAGTAATCGTTTTCTTTATACTATGAGCTTGGACCGAAGTATTTTAGATAAGCCTAAAGATTGGAATGTATTATGTTAATCATAAGTTAGTATTGTTTAAGGATAGAACTTTTTTTTGATATTATTTATGTAATGTAGTTTTAGAAAAAGGACAACCTGCAGGACTGGTGACAGCCCATCGCGTCGGACAGGGCCGTGGGAATCGAACCCACAACCGAAGTGCGACTGGCCTTTATCGCCTACCACTGGCCTACAGGAAGTCCCTGTTTAGTAGAAACTAGTTTTATTATATTAAGCAGTATGATATATGAAGTATAAGTCCATTTTAGGTACCATATATCATTAATCTCACTATAGATGGAGTTATGTATTTTTTGATAACTTTTCTAACCTTTTGTTTGAGATAGATGGAATGACCCATCATTCTATCACATGATCTGCTAACACATCACGAATGAAAAATTCAACTTCATTTCTTTAAGATATGAAGTGGAAATTGTCCAAAGAATGAACAACGGTGAGACTATAATGAAATCATGAAAGTATTTCTTCTAATTCCAATTTCATTAACTTTAGGGAAACGATCTTGAAAACCAAAAAAGTTGTCCTAGTGCTCTTATATCTGATAAATCAGATGGTACCTTAGATCATCACAAATTTATGGCTTTGTGATTGCTGGATTTTCCATAGCCATGTTCTCTACCACTCTCCATCAGAACATGATGGTTATATTTCTCTTCCATATCCATATTTTCACCTATGTGGAAACCCAGTGATTAGTTTATTTGGGTAACCGTTACGTTTAATACTTTTGTTTTTAAAGATTGGTTTTGGTATTCCTTTTTATGATGTGGGTTTCTATCAAAGAAACTTTCGAATAGTAAACCATTTATAACCCCGACGAATTTCGAGGGCGAAATTCATTTTAAGGGGGGTAGAATGTAACACCCCGAGATTTTATGAAAAATATTCTTTTTAATTTCATTAATGTATTGTGTTGTACGCTACACCAAAAGAAGCTTGCACAACACACATCCTTGACTTGACTTGCATTACACGCAATCACGACCTTCCTCGATAGCCTGTGTAGTACGCAATACTGAGTTTCACTAAACAACGATATGCTATTAAAATATTATTAAAACTAGTCGTTATAAATAGTAATAACCACTTTTTGAAATTTTTTAAATTTTAATTTTCAAAATGGACTTCATTTTTGGATTCGGAATATCGAAATTAGCTTAGGGAGAAATTTTGGTACTTTTCGGACAACTTTCATATTTTGATGAATAGTGAAAATTACTAAATTGTAATTAAAAACAACTTTTTCAATCGAAATAATTAATAGTGATAAATTATTAATTTTAGTGGTTTTAAAATATATTTAGAATATATTTTTACAATTTAATACAATTTTGGTCATTGGATGTAATTTCACATTTAAACCAGACAAAAACAAGTGTCAATCTTTTGATAGTTATTATCTCTTAAAAACACGCTATTTGTTTTGACGACGAGATTTAATTTTTAAATTAATTAATGCAACTGCTATGTTTTGAATTTGGTAAAATGGACATCATTTTTGAATTCATAATATCAAATATAACTTAGGCCTAATTTTTGGTATTTTTCTGGAAACTTTCATTTTTTGATGAATAGTGAAACCACTAAGTGGTTGTAAAAAAAATGAATTTTTCATAAAACTTAATTTTACCGCTTATGTGAGTGGAATTTCAAAAATCCGAGAGACATGGTTGATGTCAGTAAGTAAAATTCGGTTCAATGAGATGAAAATAATTTTTTGTGAATAGTAACTTTTTACTTTTTTTACCACGGTTAAAAGTAAATAGGGTAATTAAGGGTAAAAATGATATTATTATTACCCTAAAACATGTCCTAATTCTATTGGATAAGTGTAATTCGACCAAAAACAACCTTAGGAATACAATATGACCATTTAGGCCCACTTGGATTAGATTAGGACATTTATTATTATTTAATTCAAAGAAGAGTTAAAAGAGTTAAAATCAATGTTTATTTACTAAAACATTTTTAATATAGGGTTATACATAATATAAATTCAATTGTAATTATTCATTATAAATATAATAAGATTTCCTACATAATGATATTTTGTTTATAATTTTTAGACATTAAATAATTTAATTTATTTGTGACACAATGATAATGCAGTAATTACCATAATAGTGAAAAATTAGAATAATTGATATTATAAATACCCAAATAAATATAATTTGAGACGTTTTATGAATTCCACTAATTTTATAGGTTAATATGACATGTTAGTATTGATTTAATTTACTTTTTTCGAACTAATCATTCTGTTATGATTTTTACAAAAATCAATTACCAAATACTGTCAAAATTGACATAAAATAGTTTTTAAAACAAATATTATATTATTAATTGTTATTTTATTCCTAAAAATCTAAGGTTCGGCCAAATGACTTAGATAAGGTTATATATATTAATAATAAACAACTTGGGGTTAGTTTTTCTTGTTATAGTAAGTTTATTAACCTTATAGTGTAAGAACACAAGAAGACACGGTAAAAGTAAAATTATTTAACTTAATGTTAAATCTAAATGATAAGGTTAAAATAGGAATCTAAACTTTTCTAAATTCTATTGGATGATAGTATTTCGATACATCCCCACCTTATCTTCTAAATAAATCAATTTGGAGCTATTTAAAACCGAATATAACTTTATAATAAAATAATATTTTTAGTTTTCCAAAGGAGCGCCTATCCTCCCTTATAAAAGGGCACCTCCTCCCTCTCTTCCTCACACCACTTTGAGCCTTCAAGCTCGGCCAACCCCTGACAAATTATCTTCTACACATTCCTAGAAACATCCTAGAGGTTCTGTTCTTCCTCAAAGACCAATTGTAGTGCCCTAAAAGGAGATCTCAAAGAGGCGCTTCAAAGAAGAGGTAATTTCCGTTACCGATTATTTCAACTTTATTTCTTCTTCCACTTTTTATTATTACGTTGTTTCATTATGAAGTAATAACATATGTATCACTAATATATTGATATGTTATTATAAGTATGAAACAACCCCATTTCACCATCTATCCATCCTTTGGAAAACGAAATCACCGCGCTTGCGTACGTACGAAATACCGTCTCCACACCGTGGTGAAATCTATTTTCCACCACCACCTTACTTGGATGGGTATAATGGTGTAAATAATTACTATATATGACTATTATAAAGTGATATTGATTCTGAAATAGTATACATACAATCCAATACAATTCCACGATCATAGGAACGATATCATCACTCGTGCGTACGTACAGAATACCGTCTCCACGATGTGATGCGACTCATTCTACATGATCTTCATTTAATAATGATTATATAAATGAATTGAATGAATTAATATGATATATATTACACTAATACCATTCTGGAAATGAGGTATCTATAACCTAAAGATAATAATAAGAATTTATTCGACAAAACACGCATAAGAACAAAAAGTAATAAACACTCAAATAACAAGTAGTAATGAAATATTATTAATAAGAAGCTAATAATATGACCATATATGATATCATAACAATAATTATGATTCTGGAATAATTCAATAACATTATTTAAATCATTATACAGGAGGTTCAGACACTTACGATGCAAATTGGACCTAAGGTAAGGGAAATATCACAATCTCACTTTTATCCGAGATTGTTTAAACTTTGGAATTTACTGGGGTGTATTTTATCATCCACATAAATGTTTCCTCAATATTTAATATTTATATACTTATACAATAGTTTATATTCAATTTTACCCTTCGGTGAGTTTTTATTAATAGATATGAAAGGAATCTTTTGTCGTTTTCTTCATACGAGGTACTTTTTTACTTTTCCGACAAAAGTACGAGAAGAATGTTTTTTTAACTTATACGACATGAATGGATTTTTAAAACATTATTTCCAAAAAGCTTCCTTTACAAGTTTTCAAGTTTATTTTTAATCAACTTCTTTTAGTTTAAAATTGTATAGCATGTTAAGAAAGGAAAATGTTTTTGAAGTAGAAAGGATATTTTCCTCAAGAATGGAGTTCAAGTGTTTTATCAAAATTATTTTCCATCTAAGATAATAAAGGGTTCTGTTTCTATCCCTATTATTACATTGATTTGATTATGTTGTGATGGAATAATTTTTATGAATTCCTTTATCTTATATGAATTGTTTTATGATGTCACGATGTTTAAGATTCCCATTTTTATTTCATGGGTTATGCTATGATGTATGGTTTATGATTTTGTGGCACACATAAGAATGGTATCATTATGAGATGGGTGGGACCTATATCTCCCTCCAATGCATTGGGTAAAGATTTTATATCTCATGAGCTAGATATGGCCGGAACGGTAGGTTATACCGGTTCAGTGAAACAGGACTGAAACGAGGAGTGAACTCGGTTCATAAAGGGACTTTGTCCACTAAGATAGTCTTGGCAATGAGTCTTGACTAATAAAAAATTATTCTCTATGATTATGTGTGTATGCCACAAAGTTTCATGTTTTAAGTTATGATTATTGGTATTACATTTCACTACTATGATTTATCCCATGTTATGAAATTATGATCTCTTTTGCAGGTTATGATTTCCAAAAGATATGTTCTTATGAATATGATGTGATTGATATTTCTTTTGTTTACCCTTACTGAGCATTTGAGCTCACCCTTTTATGTTTTCTTTTCCCCGGGATATAAAGAAAGGATTTAGGTTTAAAAAAAAGAAGATCTTTATGGGATATGTTGAAGATCTTTCACCACGATTAGAAGATTATATTCCGAGTTTCCAAAGACACTAAACTATTACGGTCCTTGTGTGTGTGTTTTTGTTATGTATTATTTATTCTGAAAAATTAATGTAATGTTCATGTACGTCAGGCTTCGGGTCTCTAGAATTAAATTATATATTAGTCCTAAAAATCTTAGGTTTGATCAAAGAACTTATATAATGATATATTTGTCACTAATGAACCACTTTAGGTTCTATTGGAATTTTATAGTAAGTTTAGTAACCATGTAATATAATAATACAAGAAGACCTGGTAAAAGGTAAACTATTTAACTAAGGGTTATACGTAAAATATAAGGTTAATATGGTGACCTAAAATTATCTAAAACCTATTGGTTGAGATGTTTTCGACCCATACCCACCTTATAATCTAAATGAATAAATTTAGAGCTATTATAAACCAAAAATGAATTTATATTAAAATAATATTTCATGATTTTACTAAAGTTCCCCTCACCTCTCTTATAAAAGGGTAATTCCCCTTATCTTAACTTCACAACTCAAAATCCATTTGTATCAGCCAAAAACTGGTCAAATATTCTCCCAAAAACCATCAATTAAACATATTTTCCTTAATTTTATCATAAAGCAAACCTAAGGATCCATTTTGTTCAAATGAAAAAGTAAACACCTAAAAACGAGGTAATTATTTCATCACCGCTTTCAAAGTTATTTTCTTCTTCCACATCCTCTTTATTTGTTGTTTCCATACCAAAAAAAATACATCCAATACCTTATATATACTGTTATTTTATTATAAATATGGTACAACCATATTCAATGTTCTATCCACCATATGAATGACAAAGTCACTAAACTTGCATACGTAAAGATTACCATCTCCACATCGTGGTGTAGTTTGTTATTCAACACTTCATTATTTGGATGGGTATAATAATGAGTATAATTGATGTGAATAATAAATATAACATGTTAACGATTTTGTATATATAATATACCATCCAAATACATATTATTTCACCATCAATAGAATGATATTGTCGCTCGTGCGTACGTATGGCTTACCGTCTCCATGACGCAATAAGATTTCATTCCCCATCATAACCATTAAATAATAATTTTCATTTTATAATTAAAAATAATGTTTAAGAACTTAATTTAATTCTGGATATGATTCAAATACATCATATCCATACTAAACATGCCTTACATAAAAATATATATAAAGGTAAACGAATCAGTTAACACCTGAAACAATGATACTACTGAAATATTATTAACAAAGCAATATTAGAGGATCATATATGATATGATATTTATGTATGTGGTTCTTGTATAATTTAATAACAATTATTTAACTATTATACAGATGGTTAACGTACCCTCGTCTGAGAAAAAGTACAAGGTAAGGGTTGATTTTACAATCTCTTTATTATCCGAGGTTGTTTATATGTAAGTATCTACTGAGACTTCTTTATCATTCACATACGTGTTTCTTAAAATGTATTTCAAAACATTTTTTCTATTATATAGACTATGGGTTAAAGTTATTTATACCCTTGTTTGAATTTTTATAATGTTTTTTTGAATGGAATCCTTCCGTCATTTTCTAAACAAGGTACTTTATAACCATTTCGACAAATTAAGGAAATAATGTTTTTTAACTTATACGGTGGGTGAATCTATTTTCAGACATTACAAAACTTTCGAATATTCCTTTAAAAGATTATAAGAATATTTTAAAAATAAATATTTTCTTATAAAATTATGTGACAATTGAATGATTTCAAAATAAAAAGAGATATTTCACTCAAATAGTTTTTGTATTGATTTCATCTATGTCAACAGCCTTGTTGGATTTTATGTTTGTTTGAAGTTTATTTATTATGATACAATATTCTATATTGTATTTATGGTTTTCAAATATTCTTGACTATGGATATGATATTTTTATACCATTCATGGTATATGGTTAAAGCGTTAACATTTCGTATTCTAGTTTTAATACGAATGTTTATGTTATGTTTTGACCTTTTCATATGAGGAATGATTTGGACTTAGTAAGTGACAGGTGGGGCCCGCTATATCCCCTCGATGCATTGGTAGGTCTAATGAGAATAATTAGTGTCTTGGAACAAGGCCTTGAGAAAAAATTTATATTTAGTCTTGGCACGAGGCTTTGACTATGTGGTTATGATGTCCGACATTATGCATTCCATCATTATGAAATTAACTATAGATATTACATGTGATTATTAGAATAGTAGAATATCCATGGGAATAAGTGACTGGAATTATTTGATTTATGTTTTCCATATTATGCTGAAGTTTTAAGTTTAAAAGGATTGTATTTTAGTCTTATACATTTCCTTAAATGTTTATTCTTATTTGTGATTGTTTTCGCTATATTCATATCCCTACTGAGCATCTGAGATAACCCCCTTTTTATGTTTTATTTTTTCCAAGATGCGAATAAGTATATTATGATTGACCTAAAGGAATAGGCTAAGGGATATGAGTGTGTTCAAAGGATACAAAATGTTGTTTTTTTATATTTCATAATGTAATGTAAAACTTATATATATATCCAGTACATCCATGGCTACTAAACTGATAGGTCTTTTGGGACTTGACCACTTATGATCATGACAATGTTATATAATAATGTAAAGACTCTGGGTAACTAGGGTTGGGGTATTACAGTTGGTATAAGAGGAAGTTTAGTTCGAACCTTGGAAACTAGATTTAGAAAAACTGTGATTGGGGAACATTATCCGAAGATAGAATTTGAGGATTAGTATAGAAGAACATCCAAAAATTTGGCTAATGTAGATATTATGTGGGTTTTCTAAGAAATAAATCCCTATATGGATACTACAAGTGGACATGGTTCTAGCACAAATGTACCTAGGAGTGAAAACTCCAACAAGGAGTTTTTGGCTTGACTCGTGGTATCCTAATAAACAACAATGGGCCTTACTGCGCACCTAGTTTGACAATCCTGGGGGATATTCTTATGATAATTCACATTCTATTTACAAACCATTATGAAGGATTTATGAGTAAATATTTTATCAAAGAAACCGTTTTTATGATTATGAGACTAGATGTGTGAAAATCTTCAAATAATTTGGAGAATTTTTCTAGTTTTTGGATTATACATTATGATATGATCTAACCTAGTATATTTCATCATTTATAAATGGCTTCTAGTAGAATGAATGAGAACTTTAGCAATATGCAAGATCTAAAGAGTAAGATCGATCATAACGTTCATGGTCTTAAGACAACATTTAGAAGGGAAATAGTCTCCCACATATTCTCATCATATGAAGAAATAATATCATGTGTTAATAAAATAAGTAAAGAATTATATGAGTCATATAGATTTTAAAGGAATTCAGAGAAGAATAGGATGGTAGAGAGAAAGATGTATAATGGGATTATGGGAAATAAGGATTTTCCCATATGTGATAACTATGGAAAGAATCACCCTAGGAAGTGCTTGAAAGTAATGGGAGTTTGTTATATGTGTGGAGAAAAAGGACACCATGTTCGTGATTGCAAGGGTAAGAAAAATGATTCAAATGTACAATGCTTCATCTTCAAAGAGTTGGGACACTACAAAAATTAATATCTCAATCATTAGAGTATACCTCAAATGATTCTATTGGATAATAATTATGTTATGATACTATCTTAGATGGATATGAATGATTAGTTTTCTTAAGTTGTTTTTAAATAACTGTGTCATTTGAGTATTTTATTAATGACCTACAAGTAATAAGAATTATAAAGTATATAAGGATTGTACTATGGTACATTTTAATTAAGGATTTGAGATTTTATGTTACCAAGTAAAGTGAAACAGTTTCAAGTTAACCAATTTGGAAAATATATAGTTCGGGGAAATATAAAAATTATTATGTTTCTAAAACTGAGATAATGATTTAGGAATAAGATTTGATTCATTTGTATAAATTTTATTGGATATTCTTGACTACCTTGAAACTAATTAAATGTTTGTTTATTACATCATTGTTGGAGTTTACAACCTTTTTGGATAGAATTAGTATATCCAATATTCTATAAGGAACAAGGGAGCATGAATGTAATCAATAAGGTTTTATGGTAATTAAAGGTCTTACCATGTTTTAAGAGAATATGTGATGAATGTATTGACATGTTATTACATGGAAAAAGAGATCTTAAATATTTTTAACTTCCTTATAAATTTTGGACTGTGAGTTTAGACATAATTAGTTTGATAAGTCTAAAGGTTGGAGTGAATTAAGTTAGATATTGGATACTATTGTTTAAGGTTAAAACATTTGTTAAGATTATTTTTGGATTGTAATAAAAAGGACAACCTGGAGGTTGGGCGACAACCCGTCACGTCTAGAAAGGTCACAAGACTTGAACCCAGAACCAAAGGGCGACAAGGGTACATCCTCTACCACTAGCCTATGTGATGTACTAGTTTGTATAATGTAGTTTTTTAAAATGGTATAAAAGATGAATTATAAATTCATTTTTTTGAAACCCTATACGATTAGGTTAAATAGAATATTTTTGAGTTCTATTATCTTTTTGAGTGAATGATGGTTTTGTGGTAGAAATTATTTAAAGGATGGAACTCAACTTTACAAGAATTGTTTTTCATAATTATATGAAGAAATTAATTCTTAAACATTAGGTAAAGTAAATTAAAACAAAAAATGTGTTATCCTAATACCTTATGTTTTGTTGAACTAATGATATTTTAAATCATCATAGATTTATGGATTTAAGGCCCTCAATTTTCCACATGTTTGTGATTGATGAACTCAATCAATCCCTATAAATATTTAAATTTCCCAACCAATTATGTGTCTCTAATTTCCACCAATGTTATCCTATTCTAAATCCTAATTTGGTGGTGACTTTTTCATTTCCTTTTCCATCTTATTAAGACTAAATTTTATTAACCTTATTTTTGATGTGGGTTTTCCACAAAGTTATTTTCTATTTTAAACCTTTTATTTTCAAAGAAAAATTTAAAATTTTGGGGAAGAAATTTATTGATAGAGGAGATAATGTAACACCCCAATATTTCAAAGTACATTATCTCTTTAAAGTAATTCAACAGCTTCCGCTACATGCAACACAGAGTTCAAGCGAATCACGACCTTTCAAACTAGCCATTTAAAAATTGGTTATTAATAGTATTAACTACATTTTGAATTTTATATATATCGTATATAATTTTAACATTCATATTTTATGTTTCTTAGAAATAATATAAGGACAAATTCAATTTTTCAGATAAAATAAGTATTCTTCAAAAAATACAGTTCTTCCACCTTTTAATGGAGAACCCTTTTAAAATCAAATATTTGACACTTTTATATATTCAATTTAATGAAATTAAATTATTCTTTATAATTTGGACATAAAAATTTAGTTTGTATAAATTTTCGGTACTTTTATGATAACTTTCATATTTTGATGAATAGTGAAAAATACTAAATTTTAATTGAAAACAACTTTTTTAATCGAAATAATTTATAGTGTTAAATTTTAAATTTGATTGGTTTTAATGTATAATAAGATTATATTTTTTTATCATTTAATATAATGTGGGTCATTGTAAGTAATTTCACATTTAAATTGTACATAAACACATGTCAAACTTTTGCTAGGTTTTACTTCTTAAAAACCCATTTTTTGGTTTTTGATAGCATGAATTAATTTTAAATTAATTAATTCAACTTATATGTTTCAAATTTGGTAAAATAGACATCATTTTTTAATTTGGAATATAAAAATTATCTTAGGGTGAGTTTTTGGTATTGTTCTAAAAACTTTAAATTTTTGATGAATAGTGAAAAGCACTGCGTTATTGATTAAAACCAACTTTTTATTTAAATAATTATTATTTTAATTTAATTTTATTTTAAATTAAAAATATATACATAATACCTATATTTTTCCAATTTAATTCATTGAATTCATTTTATAATAAGATTAGATATATAAAATTTTATAGGATTTTTTAACGTCTTTTACCCACCTTCTAAGCACATTTGAAAATTTGCATAAAACATAATTTTACAACTTCTGTGAAATGAATTTAAAAAATCCGAGTGAAATTTTTGAAATCAGCAAGTAAAATGTGTTTCAATAAAATGAAAATAATTTTTGGTGAATAGTAAATTTTGAATTTTATTTACCACAACTAAAAGTAAATAGGGTAACTAAAGGTAAAAAAGATATTATAATTACCATAACACTTGTACTAATTATATTTTATAAGTTTATTTCCACCAAAATCAATATTTGGACAAAAATATTATCCTTTTTTATCCACTTGGATTAGATTATGACATTTATTATATTTTATTTAAAGAAGAGTTAAAAGTGTTAAATTCAAATTATAATAACTAAAAAAATTTTAATATAGGTTTATACATAATATAAATTCAACTATAAATATTCATTTGAAAGATAAATATATTTCCTACATCATTGTATTTTATTTATAATTTTTATACATTAAATAATTAATTTTTTTTATGACACAATGATGATGCAGTAATTACCTTATTAATGAAAGATTGAAATAATTGATATTATGAATATTAATATAAATGTAAATTGAAAAATTTGATGAATTAAATGAATTTTATAAGTCAATATGACATTTTAGGTTTGATTTAATTAATTGTTTTTGAAGTAATCATGTTTTTATTACTTTCAAAAAAACCAAATACTAAATAGTGCCAAAATTGACATATATGAGTTTTTAAAACAAATACTAATTTATTAAATTACATAATAGTCCTAAAAATATATGGTTCTTCCAAAGAAATTATGTAATGATTGATATGTCATTAATGAAACACTTTAGGTTCTCTTGTAATTTTATAGTAAGTTTAGTAACCATGTGTTATAATAATACAAGAAAACATGGTAAAAGTTAAACTATTTAACTAAGGGTTAAACCTAAAAGATAAGGTTAATATGGTGAACTAAAATTTTCTAAAACCTATTGGTTGAGATGATTTATACCCATCCCCACCTTATAATCTAAATAAATCTATTTGGAGCTATTAGAAACCGAAAATGAATTTATAATAAAATAATATTTCAAGCTTTTCATAAAGTGCCCCTCACTTCTCTTATAAAAGTGTACTACCCCTTCTCTTAACTTCACACCCCAAAGAAATTTGACTCGGCCAAAAACTACTCAAATATTCTCTAAAACACCCTCACGTAAACTTATAGGCCTTACTTTGATCATAAAGCCAACCCAAGGGGACCTTTTGTTCAAATTAAAAAGGAAACCCCTGAAGAAGAGGTAATTATTTTGTCCGCTCTTTCAAAGTTCTTTTCTTCTTTCAGTTCCTATTTCTTTGTTTCTTCCATAAAAAAATAATAAATAAAATACATTATACATACTTTGATGTTATGATAAATATGGTACAACTATATTCCTTATTCTGTCCACCATATGAATGACAAAGTCACCATACGTGCATACGTATAGATTACCGTCTCCACGTCGTGGTGTAGTTTGTAATTCAACACTTCATTATTTGGATGGGTATAATAATGAGTATAATTGATCTAAATAATAAATATAAAATTTTAATTATTCAGAATATATAATATACCATCCAACTACATATTATTTCACCATCAATAGAATGATATTGTCGCTCGTGCGTACGTACAACTTACCATCTCCACGACATGATAAGATTTCATTCCCCATCGTAAGCATTAAAGAATAATTTTCATTTGATGATTAAAAATAATGTTTAAGAACTTAATATCATTCGGGATATTAATAAAATACATCCTATCCATAACAAACATGACTTATGTAACAAAACATATAAATAAAAATGAATCAGTTAACACCAGAAACAATGATTCTACTAAAATATTATTAATAAAGAAATATTAGAGGATCATATATGATATAATATTTATGTATGTTGTTATTTTATTATTTAAAAAAATTGATTTAACTATTATACATGAGTTTAACATACCCTCATATAAGGAAAATTACAAGGTAAGGGTTAATTTTACAATTTCTTTATTATCCGAGTTTGTTTATACATAAGTATCTACTTGGACTAATTTATCATCCACATCCGTGTTTCGAAAAATGTATTTCAAAACATTTTAACTATTTCATACACTATGGGTTAAAGTCATTTATACCCTTGATTGAATTTTTATAATTTTTTTTAAAAGGAATCTTTCCGTCATTTTCCAAACAAGGTACTTAATAACCTTTTTAAAAAATTAAGGAAAGAATTTTTTTTACATATACAGTGGGTGCGGTTATTTTACGCCATTATAAAACCTTCTATGCTTCCCTTATAAGCATATAAAAATATTTTTTAAAAAAATTATTTTAAAATTATGTGACTGTTTAATGATTTCAATGTAGAAAGATATATTTCACTCAAACAGTTTTGGGATTGATTTCATCTATGTCAACATCCTTGTTGTATTTTACACTTGTTTGAAGTTGATTTATTATGATACAATCTTCTATATTGTATTGAATATTTTGCGATATGTTTGAATATGGATGTTCTATTTTTATACCATTAATGGTTTATAGTTAAATTATTAACATTTCGTATGCTAGTTTTAATACGAATGTTTATGTTATGTTTCGACCTTTCCATATGAGCGATGCATTAGACTTAGTAAGTGACAGGAGGGGACCGCTATAACCCCTCGATTCATCGGTAGGTCTCATGAGACAAATTAGTGTCTTAGCACAAGGCCTTGACAAAATTATTATTTGTACTCTTGGCACAAGGCCTTGACTATGTGGTTATGATGTCTGACATTATGCATTCCATTATTATGAAATTAACTATTGATATTATATGTGATTATTCGACTAGTAGAATATCCATGTGAATAAGTAATTGGAATTATTTGATTTATTTTTTCGATATTATGCTGAAGTTTTAAGTTTAAAAGGCTTTCATTTTAGTCTTATACATTTTCTTAAATGTTTACGCTTATTTGTGATAGTTTTCGCTATATTGTTATCCTTACTGAGCATTTGAGCTTACCCATTTCTTATGTTTTATTTTTCCCAATATGCGAAGAATTATATTATGATTGATCTACAGGAATAGGCTTAGGGTTATGAGTGTGTTCAAAGGATACACAATGTTGTTTTTTTCCATTTCATAATGCAATGTAAAACTTATGTATGTATTTAATACTTACAAGGAAACTAAACTGATTAGTATTTCGGGGCATGATCCCTTGTGATCATGATAAATTTATGTAATAATGCACCAACTCTGGGTAACTAGGGTCGGGTCTTTACAGTTGGTATAAGAGTAAGTTTAGTACAAAATTTGGAAACTAGATTTAGAAAAACTCGGATTAGAGACCATTACCCTAAAAAATACTTTGAGGATTAGTATAGAAGGACATCCAAAATGTTGGTAATGTGGATATTATGTGGATTTTCCAAGAAATACATCCCTTTTTGGATACTACAAGTGGAAGTGGTTCTGGAACAGATGTACCTAGTAGTGAAAAATCTGACAAGGAGTTTTGGGCTTGTCTCAGGGTATCCTGGTACACAAAAATGGGCCTTACTGCACACCTGGTTTGACACTCCTAGGGGATATGCTTAGAATAATTCACATTTTATTTACAAACCATTATGAAGGATTTATGAGTAAATATGTTATCAAAGAAACTATTTTTATGATTATGAGACTAGATGTGTGAAAATATTCAATTAATGTTAAGAATTTTTCTAGTTTTGGGATTATACATTATGATATGATCTAACCTATTGTATTTCATCATTTAGAAATGGATCTCAGTAGAATTAATGAGAACTCCAGTAATATGCATGATCCAAAGAGTAAGAAGGATTGTATCTTTCATGGTCTTAAGCCAACATTTAGAAGGAAAATAGTCTCCCACGTATTATCATCATATGAAGAAATAATATCATGTGTTAATAAGATAAGTAAATAATTCTATGAGTCTTTTGGATTTTAAGGGAAGCCAGAGAAGAAGAGGATGGTATAGAGAAAGATGGATAAAGGGAATAAGGTAAAGAAGGATTTTCTCATATGTGATAATTGTGGAAAGAATCACCATGGGAAGTGCTTGAAATAATGGGAGTTTCTTATAAGTGTAGAGAAAAAGGATACCAAGTTCATGATTGTAAGGGTAAGAAAAAGGTTTCAAATGTACAATTCTTTATCTTTAAAGAGTTGGGACACTACACGAATCAATGTCCCAATCATTAGAGTATACCCAAAATAATTCTATTGGATAATAATCAAGTTATTATACTTTCGTAGATAGAGAGAAAAGATTAGTGTTCATAAGTTATTATTAATGAATTGTGTCATTTGAGTATTGTATTAGTGATATAAAATTCATAATAATTATAAAGTATATAAGGATTGTACTGCATTACCTTTTCATTAAGAATTTGAGATTTTATTGTACTAAGTAAAGTGACACTGTTTCAAGTGAAACATTTTTGAAAATATATGGTTGGGGAAAAATAACAATTCTTATGTTTCTGAAACTGAGATAATGATTTCAGAAAAAGATATGATTGATTTGGAAAATTTTTATTGGATATTCATGACTACCTTAAAAATAATTAATTGTTTGTTTATTCCATCATTGTTGGAGTTTACAATATTTTTGGATAGAAGGATTATATCTAGTATTCTATAAGTAATAAGGGAGAATTAATGTAATCAATAAGTTTTTATAGTAATTAAGGGTGTTACCATGATTTATGAGAATACATGATGAATTCATTCACATGTTATTACATGGAAAATAGATCTTCAATATGCTTACCTTCCTTATAAATTTTGGACCATGAGTTTAGAAAGAAGTATTTTGGATAACTCTAAAGGATGGAATGAATTAAGTTAGAAATTGAATACTATTTTTAAGTTTAAAACATTTCTTAAGATTATTTTTGGAATTCTATAAAAAGGAAAAACTTGAGGTCAGGTGACAACCCGTCGCGTCCAACAAGGCCACGAGGCTTGAAACCGCAACCGAAGGGTGACAAAGGTACATCAACTACCACTGGCCTATGTGATATCTTGGTTTTTATAATGTATTTTTTTAAAATGGTGTGAAATATGTATTATAAATTCATTTTTTTGAAATCCTATAAGATTTGGTTAAATAGAATATTTTTGAGTTATATTATCCTTCGGAGTGAAAGATGAGTTTGTGGTAGAAATTATTTAAAGGATGGAACTCAACTTAACAAGTATTCTTTTATTTCTTAATTATATGAAGAAATTAATTATTAAACATTATGGAAGGAACTTAAAACCAAAAATGTGTTATCCTAATACCTTATGTTTTGTTGAACTAATGATATTTTAAATCATCATAGATTTATGGCTTTAAGGCCCTCAATTTTCCATTTATTATTCACTTGTTTGTGATTGATGGCCTCAATAACTTCCTATAAATATTTGAGTTTTACTCCAATTATGTTTCTCTAATTTCCACCAATGTTCTCCTATTCAAAATCCTAATTTGGTGGTGACTTTTTCATTTCCCTTCTCCTCTTATTAAGACTAAATTTTATTAACCCTTTTTCCGATGTGGGTTTTCCACAAAGTAATTTTCTATTTTAAAACTTTTATTTTCAAAGAACAATTTAAAATTGTGAGGACACAATTCATTATAGGGGATAATGTAACATCCCAATATTTCATAGTACGTTATCTCTTTAAGTAATTCAATAGCTTCCACTACACGCAACACCGAGTTCAAGCGCATCAAAACCTATCAAACTAGCCGTTTAAAAAGTGATTATGAATATTATTAACCACATTTTGAATTTTATATATATTCTATATAATTTTAACGTTCATATTTTGTGTTTCTTAGACATAATATAAGAACAAATTCAATTTTTCAGATAAAATAAGTATTTTTTAAAAAATACAGTTTTTCCGCCTTTTAATGGAGAACAATTTTTAAATCAAATATTTGAAAATTTTATATATTAAATTTAATGAAATTAAATTCTTCTTTAGAATTGGGACATAAAAATTTATTTTGGATAAATTTTTGGTAATTTCTAATAACTTTCATATTTTGTTGAATAGTGAAAATACTAAATTTTAATTGAAAACAACTTTTTTAATAGAAATAATTTATATTGTTAAATTTTGAATTTAAGTAGTTTTAAAGTATAATTATATTATATATTTTTCATTTAATATAATTTAGGTCATTTTAAGTAAATTCATATTTTAATAATACATAAACACATGTAAATCTTTTGATAGTTTTTACTTCTTAAAAACCCGATTTCTGGTTTTGACAATGATAATTAATTTTAAATTAATAAGTGCAAATTCAATGTTTTAAATCAGTTAAAATAGACATCATTTTTGAATTTGGAATATCAAAATTATCTTTGGGTGAATTTTTGTTATTTTTTTGAAAACATTCAATTTTTGATGAATAATGAAAAACACTACATTATTGTTTAAAACAAACTTTTTATTTAACTAATTATTAATTTAATTTAAATTTATTTTAAAGTCAAAATATATACATAATACCTATATTAGTACAATTTAATTCATTGAAGTCATTTTATAATAAGGTTAGATATATAAAATTTTATTGAACTTTTTAAACGTCTTTTACCCACCTTCTAGGAACATTTGAAAATTTACATAAAACCTACTTTTACAACTTTTGTGAATTGAATTTTAAAAATATGAGAGACACGGTTGACATAATTAATTAAAATGTTGTTTAATAGGATGAAAATAATTTTTTTGTGAATAGTAACTTTTGAATTTTATTTACCACGGTTAAAAGTAAATATGGTAATTAAAGTTAAAAATGATATTATAATTACCCTAAAAAATGTCCTAATTATATTAAATAAGTTTATTCCCAACAAAATAAAACTTAGGACAAAAATAGGATCTTATTTATTCCCTTGGATTAGATTAGGACATTTATTAATATTTCTTAAAGAAGTGTTAAAAGTGTTAAATTCAAATTTTAATAACTAAAACATTTTTAATATAGGGTTATACATAAGATTAATTTGACTATAAATATTCATTTTAAATTCAAAACGATTTCCTAAATCTTCATATTTTATTTATAATTTTTATACATTATATATTTAAATTTATATATGACACAATGATAATTCAGTAATTACCTTATTAATGAAAGATTACAATAATTGATATTATAAATATTAAAATAAATGTAAATTGAAACTTTTGAAGCATTAAACACATTTTTTAGGTTAATATGACATGTTATTGTTAATTCAATGATTTGGTTTCAAAGTAATCATGTTGTTATGACTTTCACAAAATCCAAATACTAAATAGTGTCAAAATTGACATATATAAGTTTTTAAAACAAATACTATTTTATTAAATTATATAATAGTTTTAGAAATCTAAGGTTCAAAAAAAGACTTATATAATGAAAGATATGTCATTAATGAACCAATTTAGATTCTCTTATAATTTTATAGTAAGTTTGTTAAGAATGTATTATAATAATACAAGAAGACATGGTAAAAGTTAAACTATTTAACTAAGGATTAAACATAAATGATATGGTTAATATTGTAACCTAGACTTGTCTAAAACCTATTGGTTGAGATGATTTAGACTCATACCCACCATATCCTCGAAATAAATCCATTTTAAGCTATTAGAAACCGAAAAGGAGTTTATAATAAAATAATATTTCAAGCTTTTTCCTAAAGTGACCCTCATCTCTATTATAAAAGGGTACTTCCCCTTCTCCTAACTTCACACCTCTAAATCCATTTGGATCGGCCAAACCCTGATCCAATATTTTCCCAACTACCCTCAATTAGACCTATAGGCCTTAATTTGATCAGAAATCCATTCTAAGGATCCCTTTTGTTCAAATCAAAAAGGAAACACCCCAAAAAGATGTAATTATTTCGTCACCTCTTTCAAAGTTCTCTTCGTCTTAAAATTCCTCTTTCATTGTTGTTTCAAAACCAAAATAATAAATCTAGTACCTTATACATACTTTGATAATATTATAAATATGGTACAAAAATATTTATTATTGTATCCATCTTATAAATGACAAAAGTCACTATACGGGCGTACGTACGAATTACCGTCTCCATGTCGTAGTGTAGTTTGTTATTCAACACTTAATTATTTGGTTGGGTATGATAATGAGTAAAATTAATGTAAATAATAAATATATCATGTTAATTATTCTGTATATATAATATATCATCCAACTACATATGATTTCACCATCAATAGACTGATATTGTCGCTCGGGCGTATGTACAGCTTACCGTCTCCACAACACGATACGATTTCATTCCCCATCATAACCATTAAAGAATTATTTTCATTTGATGATTAAAAATAATTTTTAAGAAATTAATATCATTCTATATATGAATCAAATATTTCTTATATATAATAAACATAACCTATGTAACAAAACATATAAAAGAAAACGAATCAGTTAACACCCAAAACAATGGTACTACTGAAATATTATTAACAAAGAAATATTAGAGGATAATATATAATATCATATTTATGTATTTGTTTCTTATATAATTTAATCACAATGATTTAAATATTATACAGGAGGTTAATGTACCCTCGTCCATGGAAAATTACATGGTAATGGTTAATTTTACAATCTCTTTATTATCAGAGGTTGTTTATACGTAAGTATCTATTGCCACTTCTTTATCATACACATCTGTGTTTCGTAAAATGTATTTCAAAATATTTTTACTATTTCCTAGACTATGGGTTAAATTCATTTATAACCTTGTTTTAATTTTTATAAAATGTTTCGAAAGGAATCTTTCTGCCGTTTTCCAAACAAGGTACTTTATGACCTTTTCGAAAAATTATGGAAAAAATGTTTTTTTAACTTATATGGAGGGTACGGCTATTTTTTTCCATTATAACACCTTCTAAGATTTCCTTACAAACTTATAAGAACATTTTCAGAATAAATGTTTGCTTTTAAAATTAGGCGACTATTAAATGATTTCAAAGTAGAAAGATATATTTCACTCAAATAGTTTTTGGATTGATTTTATCTATGTCCACATCGTTGTTGGATTTTATGCTTGTTTGAAGTTGATTTGTTATGATACAATCTTCCATATTGTATTGAAGGTTTTGCGATATGTTTGACTGTGGATGTCCCATTTGTATACCATTAAAGGTTTATGGGTAAAGAATAAAAATTTTGTATGCTAGTTTTAATAAGAATGTTTATGTTAAGTTTCAATGATTTTGTATGAGGAATTCGTTGGACTTAGTAACTAACGGGTGGGGCCTATTATAGCCCCTTCATGCATCAGTAGGTCTCATGAGACAAATCAGTGTCTTGGCACAAGGCCTTGACAAAATTGTTATTTGTAGTCTTGGAATGAGGCCTTGACTATTTGGTTATTATGGCCGACATTATGCATTCCATCTTTATGAAATTATCTTTTGATATTACATGTCATTATTAAACTAGTAGAATATCCATGTGAATAAGTAAATGGAATTATTTTATTTATCTTTTCCATTTTATGATAAAGTTTTACTTTTAAAATTCTTGCGTTTTACTCTTATACATTGCCTTAAATGTTTATTTTTATTTGTGATAGTTTTTGCTATATTGTTATCCTTACTGAGCATCTGAGATCACCCCTTTCTTATGTTTTATTTTTCCTTGGATGCGAAGAAGTATATTATGATTGACCTGTAGGAATAAGATAAGGGATATGAGTTTGTTCAAAGGAGACACAAAGTTTTTGTTTACCCATTTCATAAAGTAATGTAAAACATATGTACGTATATAGTAATTTCAAGGCTACTAAACTGATTAGTCTTTCAGGACTTGATCCCTTGTGATAATGCCAATGTTATGTAATAATGCACTGACTCTGGGTAACTAGGGTCGGGGTGTTACATAGAGGCTAAAAAAAGTGTACTAAGGATTAAGAATATGGAATTTTGTTATGTATTCAAGAGTGTAACTAATGTAAATAGTAGTTTTTGTGGGGTATTGGAGGGGTCCTTTTATAGGTGAGTTTTGAGTGACATTTCACAAACACCTGGTCCCTAAGGTGTAAAATTGTCATTTTACACGTGAAGTGAATAAAAAGTGGAAAATAATGGATATAGTTCATAAATACCATAATAAACATAATTTTTGTATTATATTTTATATATTTTACTCCTTTAACCCATTTACCTCATTTTACCTTTACCATGGTACCTCAATTTTTACCTCAGTAACTTCTTTTTTTTTTAAAAAAATGAAAATTTACCTTTTATATAATTTCAATGTTATTATTAAATTTTTAAAATTAAATTAATTTAATTCAATTTTTATAAAAGATTTAACTTTTAAAAGAGAATATAAACTAGTTATGAAAAACCATTTCTATTGTCTAACAACTTTTAAAATTTAATGTTTTTAATAGGATTTCATATAAATTACTAATTAAATGGATGTAAATATTTTTTTATAAATATAAACATTATATTTTATTAGAATAATCCTTAAAAAGTGATTAATTTAAATTATTGAGATAAAAATAAAGAACACTTAGATTTTTTTTCGAAAATATCCCTTTTTAACATTATGTGATTTAAATCACAACACATTATTTATATCATAACCATTAAATTTTATCAATACATTAGTATTATAGAATTTTCTTTATTTTTATAGATGAATAAAATCATTCTTTATGAACTGATAAAAAAAATATTTTTTTATAATAAATTTTTTTAATTAATTATTACCTTTTTATTTCATGCTATAATTAATTATTATACATGAATAAATTATTCCTAATTAGTTACTAATAATTAAAAAAATCAATGCACCTATTGGATACATTTATATCCCATTACCATATATCTAACGACCATATATCAAGTAAACATATAACCAATTATCATATATATAATGGTAATATTAAATTCTTATATGTAGACATATATATATCTATAAAATCATTCATTATATTCTCTAATTTCGTTTTTTAAGGTGTTATCATATTTATAATTTGTTATATTCTTTCTATAGTTATCATTGGAGGTATTATATTTATAGATGATCATGATTAAGATAACTTCAACCTTGTAGTATGTTTATTTTCTTATAGTTTCATTCCATTAGTAATTTTACTAATTATTTCTCATTTAGTTTTCTTGTAATGTATTTTACTTTTTAGTGTAATATTATACCATGTTGCTTCCTCAAACTTATGTTCCCTCTAGATAAATTTAATCTAGTGGGTGATCTTGTTTCTTAGTAATTTATCTCTATGATCCAATATTTCTACTAACCATTCTTCATAAAAGAGATTATGTTCTAGTTGTACTACCCCTGAGTTTAGTAGATGTGATGAATCAAGAATATACTTCCTCAAAAGTGATACATGGAACTGTTCATACACCGGTGATAGGTTTAGTGGAATTGTAAGGTGATTAGAAACCCTCCCTATATAATTGAGGATTTTGAAGGGGAAAATGTTTCATGAGCTCAAATTTACCTTCATCATAAATATCACAAGCATATTCCACGGTGATATTTAAAGGATTACATTATCCTTACCTTTACACTAAAAATACCATTGATGATTATCATTAAATATATTCTATCGAATTTGTGCCATTTTAATGTGTTGTTAAATGGTTTGAATCTACTCTAACATCTCTTTATAAATATCTAGTCCCAAATTCTTATAATTTTTAACTTCATCCCAACATATTGGAATTATGAAACTCTTCCTATAGAGCCTCATTTTGTTCAATTTGAATGATAGAATGTAAACAATTTTTATATAATATATCTACCATGGGAATGTGTTTATCTAAAACTATTATAAAACCCATTAAGCAGGATCTCAACATATATTATAGGGTTTAAATATTCCTTTCAAATTTAACATCATTTTGAGGATAAAAAGCTATAATAAAGATCTTCTCGGTATCTAATTCTTGTTAACTACTTCTTCATAACATCAAGGTAAACCTACAATCTCAATCAGACATAATTTAAAATGGTGATATATGTTACCTTATTACTTACTATATATATATCAGTGATTTCATCCAGAAAGAAATATTCTTGAATAACAATGAAATGTGTCAACTTTGTAATGTGGTCAACTAGAACCCAAAAGGAAATATGGACTTTAAAGGTATTAAGAATACCTAATACAATATCCATGGTGATGTTCTCCCCTTTACATAAAGGTATGGGTAATGAATACACCATTCCCTTAGACTTCTACCATTCTAGCTTAAGTTGATATCATACTAAGAATCAATATATAGTCTCTATAATTTCCCTCTTCATGTTGTCACATGAAAAATGATCATTGTGATATTTATGAATATTTTTTTATTCTAGTATGGATAGGGAATGATGAGATATGCGCATCATCCAATAAATCATTTTTCAATTATATTATTTAAGGGTTACATATTTATTCCTGAGAACTTATAATTCCATCAATGTCAATGTGGAACTCTGTAATATTCCTTACCATCTTTTATATCTATATATCCTCCCTTTCCACCTCATTTATATTTAAATATATGGATTTTGTAGTACTAAATTAATAATGTTAAGATTTATTCCCTTCCCATATAATTCCCAGGTCCATCCTTCAAAAATACAAGAGTATTGGGTCTCTTTTAATCCTCATAATGGATAAGGTGGAATGGCAATTACTACTTAGAGCATTAACCACCTTGTTTTCCTTCCCAGGGTGCTTAATGTATTTAGTTGTTATATGGGGGGGGGGGGGGTCAAGTGTCCCTTTTAATGAATTATTTTCGACCATTTAATAATCAGCACTTTATATTCAAAAATATATATCAGTTAATATTTTTATAATAAAATAAATCGAGAATAAATAACAAAACATGGCGTTTTTACAAGGTTTGACATAAATGATGTAATATACTCCTTTCTATGTTCAATTTTAGTTCAATACATAGATTATAACTATTAAATTATAGTGATTATAAAATTATGAACACATATCATTCTAATCTCAATGGTCACAATTTTTGGGTAGAATCATTCTCAACCCTTGGGTAGGTATCATCTTTTCCCCATGGTACCTCATCGTAGTAGTTATCTCCTAAATTCCTTTAAATATCTCAAATGGTATGAATATTATTATTATAGATCACTCTATTATTCCAAGTTCCCTATTTTAAACTCCTCAAAAGGATCTTCTGTCCATTTCTAGATGTCACCACATCACAATATCAAGATATTCTTCCTTATGAATAGGTCTTTGACTTCCAGAATATGATAAAAAATAAAAGAATTCCAATTTAACTCATTCTTCAACACAATATTATAATAATCAATGCATACTGATGATTTTAACCTCCATGAATCCATCCTCCTCAATCTTCTTCAAGTGATTCAACACACACATATCATAAACAATAATAACACTATCATCCTTTCTCTTCCATCTTCTATAATATAGGGATATTGTTTTATAGGTCTTGACAGCAGATACCCCTCCCCTCTTTCTTTTTCTTCTACTTCCCTGATGTACAAGATCTTAATTCAAGAATATCATTAGTATATCCCTCTTTGATGCTTATAATGTTTTCTTGTAATATAGTTTTAGGTTCTCTATAACAACATTTTTCACCTTATCATGCTTTATATTTTGATACCCATACTAAATCAATATGATATATTTTCCATATTCAAATACGGAAATATCCCTTGATTTCTGGTAACATGATATCCTCTTTTTAGTATGGCCAACAATATTTTCCATTTTTATTCTCATTAAATATAATTTAAAAACTTGATCTCTTATTAATCAACATGATATTTAGAAATACCATGACCTCTTAATCTCCACAAAAATCCATTATAATTTTAAGCCATGTTGGCATGCATGGATATCATTTAGGTGTGGAATATATTCATGGAATTACTATAACTAAAAATACAAAACTAGTGTTGACTTTATTCTTCATTATAAAATAAATTTCATGATGTGATCTTATTCTACATAATGTGATGACTGATTTCTTAACACTCATCTTGAATCACAGTTCCTTTTGAATAATTGTGATGTTTAATACATTATAGAAAAACTTAAAAATAGATTGATTTAATTTCAAGAAGTATCTTTTAGAATATTTTAATATTTTAATTTTATGAGAATAGAACTTATATAAGAGTATACGAGTCTTATGTTTCTTTTTAAGTTCATAGATTTTTTATATTTTTCACTTCAAATGGTTAAACTTATGCACTCCAATAAAGCTCAGAGTACTTTATCAATTTCTTCCCAAATTAATCTTATTTTTTAGTTAAATGACTCTATCATATCTTAGTGTGTCTCAAATACTTATCTAGATTTCAATTTATATGTTAGAACCACTTTTATATATTCTAGTGTCTAGTTTTATGCATACATTGCCTTTGCCAACTCTTTTGTTATATGACATAGATAATTTTATGTAAGATTCATAGGAAACTTACACATATCATTTTTTTCAAATCAGAAGTTATAATTTAAGTTGAATTTTACAAAATATGATTCCATTTTCAATTTTAGATCATAATTCTGGATGAATCTTACATATTCACTAGAATAAATCTAATATATTCAGTGCTTTTTATATTTGTCTTATTTTTTTGTCATGTGAATTTTTCATATGTTGAGTTTATTATTTTAGTTAATTTTACACATTATCCCATGGAATATTACATATTAATTCCTTTTTAAAATTCACTCACTATATATAACTTCTATATTTATTTAAATTGGATTTACATTTCTTGAAATCTCTCAAAGGAGTCTACAACCAAAAAAAATAAATTCTAAACACTTCAAACAACATTGAGAAAAATCAAAAAAATGTTTCCAAAGATTTTAAACATATTTAATCATTTTGAGTGCATGAAAACACAATCTTGAGTATTTAAATTAAATCCTCAAACTTCCTCAATTCCTCTATCTATCAAACACATCTATTCTTCAATGCATCATCCAAAGTGTATTTTTCATAAATTTTCTTATTAATTATGTGTGATAATCAATGGATGGATACTGAATATATTATCCATACTTTATGTTAAAACATATAGATATATTATGTCAATAATAACAACCAAATTATTTCAACACTTATTGTATATGTATTAACCTAATTCATTCAAACTTCATAATTTTTTTATAGAAAATTATTCTTATAGCTATAACATTTTTCATTCATTCATAATTAAGATTATCCCAAAAGTAATTATATGTGTATGCTAATTCCTAAATATGTATTTCTAATAATTATAAGCAGAAACAATATCTCTATATCATTTTATATTCATTTATTATGTAATAAATCCATTTTACTTTTCCTATCTATTAAGGAATCATATTATTTATCTTTATTGGGTTCTTCATCATAAAAAACATTATTTATATAATGAATTTGATTTACTCATTGATATTTTTACCAAAAATATAAATAATTCATCTATTAATCACAATATAATTATGCTCTTCAACCACCATTTGATTTTTTGTAAATACATATTTTCTATTTAAATACAATATTATTCACCCTTTATTAACAATAAATGAAAAGGTTATAGTATAAGTGAAATATTATTCCACATGTATGATTATTTAAAAGATTATATTTTTAGATTATCCTCTTTATTCTCCCCCTATATTGAGAGTTAATTCATGATTTAATTTAGAGAAGGATGTCACCGCATTTTCCCTAGTAGGGAGAAATAAATTAACCAACTCTAAGTCTTTATGAGAAATGCTTGGTGTAGAAAACAAAAGTGATTAACCTAGACATCGATGTTATCCTTAAAAACTTCTATTATGTGATACCAAAATAGTTATATATTTATGGTTATGGTATTAAATAAGTAATTTTACATATAAAAACCCACACTCATTATAAGGACTTGATCCTTATTCAATCTATAATTTCATTTTTAAAAGAAGAATTAATTTTATTACAATCCCAAAGATTTTTTTAGGTTTAATGTTATTGATAATTAGGTCATAAATATTTAATAAAAAACCCATAATTTACAATTTGAAAACATTATCTTAGTATCCATTTTACCACAATATATGAACTTTAAAATAAAAAACATTTAATTTTGATGAAAAATATTTTTGATTTTAAACATTCCAATTTATTTTTTCTTACTCATCCTTAAAAACTAAGAATTTTTCTGAGAGCATGGGATGGGAAAAAAATTACTAGAAATATATATAAAAAATAAAAATAAAGAAACCCATCGGTACATTTTAAAACCACGAGAGCATAAAAGAAAGTTTTCCTTTAACTTAATAAACATTGGGCTCAAGTAATCATTTGATTACTCATGAAATTAGATTTACTACAAGGTTTTTTATATAACACTTTACAATAAAACATAAATTAAAAATCATAATCATGGGGGTTTCTTAGAAAACAAGAGTACCAATTAAAAATGTTTTTTAAACATACCTTTTTTCCCAAAAATAATATAATCCTTCCTTAAAAAAGATCATTAGATTACCTTTTAAAATCAAATTATTCCCAGGATAACTCTTTTGAAAGTATATAAAATTCATATAGGTTCCTTGGGAAATCATATTTATAGAATCATTACTAGAAACCATACAATAATAATAAAAATTTTGGTGGACTCCCAACATAATTCTCATGAGAGCATAATCATACACAATTAATTGAAGAAATATATTGGGCTCCCTCATCATGATGAGATATATCAGAATAGACCATTGAAATGAGATATATTTGGATCAATCTTCATCATAAACATTGTAAAATGACCATAAAATGAATAAAACATATATAATATTTCATTTACATAATCAAACTCATAAAAATATCCTTTTAAACCAACAATTAAAACATTTTTGGATATTGACATATCTATTTCCTTTGAAACCCAATTTTCATAACTAAAATTATCAGAATAAAGGGAAGGATGGATTTTATTTTAATAAAACATGGAAGCTTATTAAAGAATCCAAAAAATAAAATAATATCAATGGTAGTTTGAAAATCCATTGATTCTCTATACGTTAAAATATAACCTTCCTTTTTTCCTTTTGTAAAAAAAGTCAAAACATTCTGTAAAAAGATTCATTTTGAGAATTTTTTTAAGAAAGTGAAATGTTTCCTTTATAATTAATTAGTTTTCATATAAATAAATCAATAAAATAGTTTTAATGATATATACATGGAAGAAAATGATTTTGAAAATAAATCCTTAAAAAATTGAAAATAAGTTTTTTAAAGTAAAGCATCCCTCACCTTTAGTCTGAATTATCACGTATGTTCTTTATATTACTAAATAATAAACTTATTCCAATTATATACTGAATTAATATTTTTTTCATTTCTTATTATTTATTTTATTTTATTGATTATCATGTTAAATTTAATTACTTAATCAATTAAGTTCATGTCATATGTTTTCATGATATGTAGAACATATGTACAAAATGTCTTCAGTTGGTTAACCATGGTCAAAGAGGACATTATTATATAATATAAAGAATAATAATCATGAAATAATAATAATTTTGATAAATTAATTATAATTTTAAAATCAACCAAAAAACATTATTATAAAAATGAACTATGTTATAACCAAGGAGATGGTAGTACATATGTACGCATGATTCCATTTTTCAATGACCATAATGGAAATAAAGTAAGTATTATTTTATATTTTTAGAATTATTATTACATAATAAATGTCATATTATTTCTTTAAATACACATATATAGAGAATCCATGTGATGTGGTCATGAAAAATGAATCACATCGCTTCATAGAGCTGGTAATACACTTATAGAAATGCATGACATTATCATTTTCCAATGGATGGAAAGGTAATAAAATAGATGATATATTTTATTTCCAAAATTATAATTAAATAATTAATTCCATATATATACATTAAATTTAATAATTATAAACATATAATTAACACCCTACTTCCTCCCTAATCTGATCCCCACCAGGATTAAGCTCCATTTCTCCCATTTTGGATATTTTTGAAGGACTTAACTAGGGATAAATACATATCCTTCTTCTATGATATGTTAAAGATTCTTTTCAACATGTTGGATGTGAAATGATATGTACTCGAGTCATTTTTATCCATTATTCATCTCTCTTGCTATCGACCTAGTTATCGAGATGTAAGTTTTTGACCTTTTCTCAGATCTACTCTGTTCTAAGTCGAATTATAGGCTAATACTAGATGAGGAGAGTCATAAAATATTAAGGTATATAGTCTATAACATATCTCTCATGTTGTTTTATTTTGGAAATATCATGTGGGTCCCGCCAATTACATCGAGTTCCGTTTATTGAATTTATATTCCATGATTATAGTCATTTGAACCATATGGTTATGATCTTTCCAAATATGTGATTAACTGTTATTGGTTAAACCCATGACCCCGTCTATCTAATGTAGGTTTTTTTCCATAATTTTTTTTGTGTTTTGACATGTTTGAGCCATTGTTCGGGTGTGCCTTGGATTGACCTTTCTAAGGGTAATATTTTCTATATTAAATGGCTTGTTTTAATTTGATAATTACATAATGGAAAGTAACATATATTCTCACCACTTGACCCACCAATGGTAAGTTAGTCAATTTGATAATTAAATGTGAAATTGAAATTGGAAAGTAAACTATGTATGTCATTTTTATATGTAATTGAATAATAGGATGCATGTCTGTAACACTGCTTACTATGTTAATGGAAGGTAACAAAGTGAACCTTGATTTATGAAAATTACTTAAATGGATTAAATGAATGGTTGCATGCTACTTGGACTTATCACCCTAAATAAAGGAAGAGCTTGATCCAAATGGACTTATTAATTAATTATGACTTTATTAAATGGTTTCATGCTCAATTAGCATTTTCACACTAATAAAAGTTAATTTATTGAACCTTATGAATTATATATGAAATCATTATCAAAAATAGGAGTGTCCTGACTCGATCTCTCTATGGATTCCCTAGGGAGTTCCTTGAGCACTCAAGGACCCCATTTTTAATTCAAGGATACATATTTCTTAGGTTAAGACCGAGATAGAACCTAATAATTGTTTAAATCTAGATGCCTAGTATGACACTATATGATCCCACATGTAGTACAATAGGATGCCTTGGATACACTCCTTGGATCTATCATTGACATATAGGTTGCATGGTTAAATCCCATCGAGCCCAGTCATTTATTTTCCCTCTTTTACCTTGTATTAACTCCTTGGACTCGTTTGGAAACTCATTGTAGAATGCCTTGGACTATGATCCTTGGATTACACTCTCACCCTTAGACAGACTATAGTACTTACTGAGTTGGAGAACCTTGAGGTCTACATTTCCTTGGTTTTTACCTTGGAACTTCATTATTAAATATCTTTACAGGGTGATTTATTACATCTTATAACCTTCACTATTGCTAACATGTGACTTATTTATAAACTGGTAACAATCAAATAATGAACTAATTACATGTTTTGAAATTAGTCTAGGGATGAAGCGAGTACTTAGGTTTTTAGTTACATTATTTTGGTTTACATTATATATGTATGCTTGCACACTGTTACATTCCCATTACACAAGCTGAATTTTATAGACACTGTTAGTGGTGGCCCACTGAGATTTATCTCACACCCTATCTGGGAGCATTCGGTACCTGAGTAGATTACATGTATGCAAGTGTTGATAAAGGTAAGTGTAATTCATCAAACACTTGGTTTCTTACTGTGCTAGGATGTAGCTGGTAGTAGATGACTGAGTTAAGGATTGGAATTATTGGGATAGTTTATATATATCATTTTTGTATATTTTATTTCTCATGTATTATTTATAATTTGTATCCACATTTTCCAAATAACTAGATAAATGACATATCATCATCATTCATTGTATGTTATAAAAGTTACTTTAGTTATTGTTATCCATGTCTATTTCTATTGTGCCTTATTTTTTTATCTAATTCTTCATCTATTTAACAATGTTTATATTTATCCGATGTGATACACTCTAGTATTGACGGCATAGTCTACCCACAAACACACCCTTGGCCCTCACTGCTAGTCGACAGCCTCTGGAGTTTGAGGAGATGCGCTTGAGGCTTTGTGGCCCACTAGGCTCAGGTAACCTATTAAATGGCATATGATTCTGGGACATCACACATTGCGTCTAATAATTAAACAATTAACTCATTTAGTTTCAGTTATTATTCATCCATGATATTTTATATAGACATATCTATGGATACATTTCATTTTCAGTTATTTAGGCGACATGTGTTTTAGCTTCTTACCTTACCATATTTATTTTTCCTTCTATAGTTATTTGAATGGAATGAGTTTCCAGTTATTAACTTTCTGTATTTTTTATGCACTTCTATTCAGTTTATTTATTACATGTCATGTGTGTTCAGTTATTTACCTTTCAATATTGACTATTCCCATTGATTCATTATTGCTTCAACTATTTTCTTCCCTTATTGACATTTAATCTCACCCTTATTATTTTTCTTTCCCCAAGAATCAAAGAGTCATACTATAAAAGATATACAGGGATTTTCTGGATGAATTAGGTTTATCATCAAAGTTATTTATTTATAAGGAAGAAAAAATTAGGTTATAATTACTGTAGTCATTTGTAATACAAGACTCATTTTTGTATCTAGTTTTTCAAGACTGCTAATCTCTCGGTCCTTCGGGATTTTATTCCTTATAATCATGATAAGTAATTGATAGAAAACACCATATATGAGCTATCTGGGGTAAGGTTTCTATAGTTCGTATTAGAGGAATTTTAGTATCAACATTGAGAATCAAATTTAAGAGAAAATATAATAGTGAAAATAAACCTTAGATAGAATTTTATGATAAGTATAGAAGAAAATTATACAATTTTTTCAAGGTATATATTATGCGGGTATTCTTAAAAATACATCCATGTTCGGATACTACAAGTAGTTGTGGTTCTATCACAGATATATGTAGGAGTAATAACTCTAACAAGGTGTTTCGAGCCTAACTCAGGGTAACCTGGTACACGACACTGATACTTATTACGCACCTAGCTTGACACTCTTGGGGGATATGCTTAGGAAAATTAACATTTTATTAACAGAACATTATAATGGATTTGAATAGATAATGAAATTGAATGACCTAGGATAAACCTAAGTTGTTTTAGATTGAAGATAATGTTTCTTGTTTTAGAAATCCACTAATGATATTATGGATAAAACCTAGACCAAGGAAGGACCTATGTGAAATAAATGGATGGAGTATTTATGTATTGTGATTGTATTAAAAATCATAGTTAAATAGTTATTTTGTAATTACCCTAATTTCAAGGATGTGCATCATATTTATTTTAAAATTTATGTTAATATGGTTTTAGAAAAGGACAACCTATATGTTGGGTGACCACCAATCAATTTCGTAAAGGTCGCTGTACTTGAACCCATGACTGAAGGATGATAAGGATTTCACACTAACCACGGATCTATGTAATGTCCGGGTTAATATGTCTCTATTTTTAGTTAATAAATCTGATTAAGAAATATTAATGATGAAATTATAGTGTTATTTTTTTGGTTTATATATTAATGTATTGACCATATTAGTTTTAAAAAATATTTAGAGACAAATATTTATATTTTTTACTCTTTTATGGGGATTACCCTCCGTTAAATGTGTATTTAGATGTTTCACGCATCAAAATTAATTTTTGGATGAATTGGAAATTAATTGAAGAACAAAACAATTATGATATTGTTTTTATAGAAATATATCATGTAAGCATATTTCCTTATATTCTCAAGCAGTAATAGAATTACCCAACATTAAAAAAATTAGTTAGAAATAAAATTTTGTCTTAATACCCTAATTTCTATTGAACTGATAGTCTTATAAATCATTAATGATTTATGGATTTGAGGCCCTCAAATATATATTGATCATTAAATTGTTCATGATTTATGACCTTATTCAATCCCTATAAATAATTATGCTTTCCCTCTAAGAATGTATTGTATTTGACTTTCCCCTAATGTACTCTTACTTAGAGACCTAGTTATATGTAGTCCATGTGACATTTCTACTTCCCATTCTATCTTTTATAGAGGATGTTTTATGAACCCTTCTCAAAATGTGGGATTTCAATTTAGGAAATATCAAACCAATATAGAGTTTAAATTGATAGGACACAACTTAATTATGGTTGGGAGAATGTAACGCCACACAAATCTAAAGTAGGAACATTATATTTAATATCATGTATGACACCCAACACCAAATTCCTTAGGGAACATAGTATCCCTAAAATTTATAATATATTAAATATTTTAAATAAATTAAATATATGTTATATCTTTTAATACACATAAAAACTAAGATAGTTTTCATTACACGTAAGAAAGACCTTGTTCCATTGTTTGCATTACACGCAAGACTGAGATTTACAAAAAAACAATATATTATTAAATATTATTATTTAATATAATAAAATATAAACTAGACATTAAATTAGTATTTATGAATATTAATAACTAACTTATGAAAATCTATGATTTACAAAAATATAAAATGAATTCACTAGTTATCAATTGAATAAAACGTAAATTATTATTATTTTTATTCTCACAATGTTGTTTTATCATAATAAATTAAGTTAATTACAATTAGTGAGTGGTATTAACATGATATTTATATTATATATTCAATAAAATATTTTTTATATTCATCCAATATATTTTATATGCTTAATATAAACACGAACCCAATTTAATGCATAACATACTATATTTTTATTAAGGAATTTTTATCTCCTTTTAATGGGGAACCCATTTTAAATCCAATTTTTAACCTTTATTAAATTTAATATGTCAAAATATAATTATTATTTATAATATAATCATAAAAATTATCTTAGGGTGAATGTTTGGTATTTTTCAGTGAAGATTCATTTTTAATGAATTGTGAACAATATTGAATTTTAGTTTAGATTTTTTTTCATGCAATTTATTTATAAGGTTAAATTATAATTTTAATTATTTTAATGTTTAATTAGATCATATTTTTATTAATTAATCTAATTTAGTTCATTGGAATCAATTTTACGTTGAAATTGACTATAAAAACCTGAAAAACTTTCAGATGTTTTTACTTTAAAAACCCGCTTTTTCATCCCACATGCGGGATTAAATTTAAATTAATTTCTGTAACTTATGTGACTAGAATTTGGAAAAATTGATTAAATATTTTAAATAACCTTAATTTATAATTTATAATATGTTCAAATTATTTTTTGATAAAAAATATTAGTGAAAGTAATTAGAATTAATTACAACGATTAAGGTAAAATTAAGGTCAATAAGGGACTAAACCTTAATCTTAAAGCCCAAAATGACATAAAAACTTGTAAAAAACTCATTTATGTACATAATTATTCAATAAAACCTCCTTAATTCATTTGGGTTGGGTTTTTATGAATTTTTGGGTAAAACCATGGTACACATAACTTATTCTCAAAACATCCAAGTGAGTCCTTTTCCTTCCCTATAAAAGGCCACCACCCCCACCCACTTACTTACACCTCTCAAACCAATTTGGATCTTCCAAGATATTAAAAAATAGATTCAAAAAATAATTCCATTCATTATTTAATTTCCCTTTAGTAATTAATCAATCTAGGGATGTCCTTTGGTAAAAACCAAAAAGAGTTACCCGATTTATAGGTAACATCCTTCCTTAATCTCTCTAGTTTTATTTCATTTATAAACTGCTCAAATTATTATTATTTAATGTTTGTATAAAAAATATTATCAAAAATATACTAGTATGTTTTTATTAAAAGAGTTTGACCTACACCTACACACACCTCCATCTAATGGATAACGAACATACTATTTACAGGTACGACAAACTACTGCCTCACGAAATAATGATTGTTCATTTTTACTTTACCAACTCCCATAGCGACCATTATGCTTGAAAATGTGTTTATATATGATATATATGATATTTATTATTCCTTTAACATTATTTAATTGTTTTAAAACTCATATATTTATACTTTCCTTTTTGTGTACAAATGATAATATCGTTTGTAGATGTGTGGACTACCGCCCCTCAAGGCGATGTGATTCATTCACAATATACATGGAATGTATAAAGGATGGTTTTATTTAAAAACATGTAACATAAAAAATATATTATATTCAGGAAAAAATTATCTTCTTGGAAATATAATATATATCATTTTTTTGTTACCCTTTCACACACTTAAAGAGTGATAATGTAGTTCATGGACGTGTTGACTACCACCTCCTCAACACGATTTGATTCTTTTTACGTCACAATAATTATATATATAAGTATATATGATTAAATTATATGGTATTTAATATTTAAGTTTCATTCTATAAATATTTAAGTTACTTACCTTCTTTCCACATTGATCACTGAAAAATGGGAACATTACTCATGTGTATGTATGACCTACCGTCTCCATGATTGTAATGTTGATTCATTTTTCATAACCATTTTTAATGATTTGTTTTAAAAGTTTAATTGATTTATAAATATGATAATTGTTTTATAATTATTATTCTGGATATATTATAATATGACCCCTTTGACCACATTTTACCTACCAATGTTGTTTGGATATATAAACCAAATTTGGTCAAAACACCCGACGTAAAATTAATTGTTTAAGTAGTTGTATAAAGCATGGTAATAATTGAAATAAAATTAATGATAAAGATGAAAAAGGAACTAATAATTAAAAAATTAACATAATTTTATTATAAAGGAATTTCAAGGATGTTCACTTGAAAGGAAATTCAAAATATTGGATTTTATATCAATTTACATTCCATTGAGACTTATTTGTTGTTATGAACCTAGTTTAATTTATATGGTATATATACTACCATTTTACATGATATTTCATGAATCTCTTTATGATCATGATATTATAATTTTCATTTAATTTTGTTACGTTATGAGGCTTATGATTTAAAATTTTTCAAAGTGGTATATGATTCTTTGGAATTTTTAAATATTGTTATCCTCAAAATAATACTAATAGTATTTCAATGGTATTTCCACTTTATAAAATTAGTTGGAAATTTTTAAATAAATCAGTTTATTCTCCTCTATTTATTAAATACCATTTTCATGTATTTGTACAATTTTTCACTCTTTAATTCTCAAAATGTTTTAAAAATGTTTTTAAGAAATCCCAACTTCATTTCTCTCTTTAGTCGGAGAACCTGTTTTCTTTGAAAATCCATGTTTTTTTAGAAAATTTCAAAAATGATTTCAAAATGATCTTGTAAATAAATTTTTACCATTTTATTCCTTTTACCAAGGTTTTCAACGTAATCTTATTATCACTTTCGGAATAAGGAATTTTTATAATCCTTTGTACCTTGAGAAAGGAATGTTTATTTTTATCTCATACGACATGTATGGATTTATCAGCCATCATTTCTCTAAAGATTTTTTTTTCAAGTTTAAAAAGTTTATTTTTAATTATTTTTTAAAAGGTTTTTTCAAAATAAAAGTATTTTCAAATTTATTTTAAAAAAAAAGGTTATTTTACTTAAGAATATTTTTGAAGTTCTTTTATTTCATCAACGACAACAACCCTATATTTTTACTCAACTTGGGACATATTGGGTTGATACCATCCCTATCCTTCCTTTGGATGGTTTTTGATTGATTTATCCAAGGGTAGTATTCACATTCACTTCCTTGATCCCTTTTATTCCCCTTGAAATATTCAATTTCATATGGCCATCTAACATTGAATTTCCCCAAAGTATCCATATCTTGTTTTGTGGATATGATCATTGCCTAAACTGTATACTATTTTTCATATAGGATTTAATTTGAAAGTTATTTAATTATTTGGGGAAATATTGATAAATTTTTATCTTCCATTTCATATGAATATATGATAAGGAACATTATTATATTAATTATTTGATATACGTGGAATGATTTGGATAGGTATGACAAGGTGGGGCTCAGTTATAGATATCCCCTTAACGTATCGATACTATCATGGGACGAGTTAGTTAGCTACCCACTTTGGATGAGCTTTTACCTGATATCTAAACTGTATTTTGAATGTTCTTGATGGTAGTGGTTCGATTTACCTTAGAAACATGGTGTCTAATAATTAAGCACTTCCCTCAATTAGTTTCAGTAATTAATCATCCATGAGATTTTGCATCAACATATATATGGAAACATTTTATTTTCAGTTATTTAGATGGAATGTGTTTCAATTTATTACCTTTACATATCTATCTTTCCTTGTCTAGTTATTTTAATGGAATGTGTTTCTAATTATTACCTTTACATATTTTTTATGCACTTAAATTCAGTTTATTGATTACATGGAATGAATTTTTAGTTACTTACGTTTCCATATTGATTATTCTCATTGATTCATTATTTATTCCACTAAATTTTACATTACTGATAATTTAAGCTGACCTTTATTATTTTTCATTCCCTAGGAATCCAAGAAGCATACTAGGAAATATATGAAGTGATTTAATAGATGGATTAGAGTTATCCGCGAAGTTATTTATTTAAAAAGAAGAAAAAAATTAAGTTGTAATTGGTGTAGTAATTGGTAATACAAGACTCATTTATGTATATATTTTACCAAGAATATTAAACTCTTGATCATTTGGTATTTGATTCCTTGTAATAATTCCAATATAATTGATATAAGTCATTGGATCCAAGCTATCCAAGGTTGGTTCACTACATTATTTCCACAATTAGACTTCTCCATCATACCACTAAGATTAAATTCCATTTCCTACTTCTTATTCCAATGAGAAACTTGAGACTCCCTGATCTCCATTTCTAATTTGAGGACACATTGGATAATTTCCTCATAGCTATCAAAATACTGATTGACTAAGTATTTTCATAAACTCAAATTTATCCCACTTAAGAAGTAGTCAATTTTCTTTCTAGGGGTAATAAATAATATGGAGTAGTTTCATGAATTTCCTAGGATGTTTTATTCATACAATCCAATGGATTTATCATCCCTTTTCGTGATGCATAGAAAACCCCTATCCATTTCAATTCAGAGTGTGTCAATAAAATATTTTTAATTCTTTTTCCCGAATTCCTTCCACACCATCATTATGATATTATCCTCAGGATTTTTATTAATGACCAATAACTACCATGGATCAAATTATTTTTTCATATGATAAACATATAACACAACCATCTCTTTCTTGGAGCATTAAAGGATTTAAAATGTATTTTTAATTGATTTTAACTATTGTTCTATGACAAAATTATTAGAATATCCACTGAAAGTCTAAGGCCTTTATTGAATAAAGGTATCAATTACATCTTTATCTTTATTGGGGTGATATAGGAACTCCTCTTGATTCATTTTTGAGTTTAAAACATCAGTAAACTGAGAAATTATTATGATGAAGGTCCCGATTTTTTCTCTTATTTGATTTGGAATCTCATTTGGGTTGTCATCACATTGCCCCTCGCATTGGTTATTGACTTGGTTTCTCCTATATTCATCCATTAAATAAAAAAATTTAAAATTAGGGATGATTATTTTTAAAATATTAAACTAAAAAAATAGAAAACTATAAAAATTAAAAGGATAACTCATAAATTGTATATATTTATTAAATTATGAATATCATGGTTTATAAATAAGTTATCCATGATCTATTTACTGATATAAAATCCTATGGATATTTTTTTCACTTTATAATGGTTTATAAATATATTTTTAATTCACTAAAGAGTATAACCTATGAGTGTCAAACCAAGTGTTTATTAGGGCACATATTCATGCACTAGGTGATAACTGAGTCTATCTCAATGTAACCTTTTAGGGAATATTATCGCTAGGTATGACTGTGCTAGATCCACATCAACTTATAGTATCTAGATATGTATGTATTGCCTTGAAAATAACTTAATCAATACTTTAACAAAATTTTTGGATGTTTAATTATGTTTAGTATTATTCCTAAGGATTTAATTAATTTTTATAATCTTAATTCCCAAAAATAACTAGTCTTTTCTCTGATACCAACTATAACAACCCATATCTTTAATACCCTTTACTTCATTATTTATTACATAATGGTAAACTTAATAAAACACTATAAGATCATGAGGCCTAGTGTATTTGAGAAATTAGGTACATGATATAATAACTTAAAACATGGGTACAACATCAATATTTAAAAACATTAAGGAATTCAATTATATTCATTGGATCTTCTAAAACTGCATGGCATAATTGAGGGAGGTACTAAAGAAAGAGGTGAGATATAATGAATAGTAATGGAATAATCAATCATAACATAATGAAAGAAATAAATTTTAGTTTTTAGGAATATAAATAGGACAAAAATGGGTGATAATAAAAAATACGAACATCAAATCACGATATACGATGATAACATGAAGGCAAGAAATGAATGTGGAAAAAAACCTAAAATCATAATGATAAGTGAAGGATAACCACAGAGACATAATAAAATAGTGTAATTAGGATATCCTCCTTTCAATCATACATGGAATCTCATGAGATAAAAACATCTCTGAATGCATTGGTATGATATATAACTTTGGGCCCACCTGTCATATCCGTATCATGTACAAGAATAAGTGTTCTTAATAGATCTTAAAACATAAGGATGGATTTTCTTACTTTTAACCCAATTATTAAGGATTGTGTGTTATATACATGTAAATCATCAATAAATTATGTATATACACAACTAGGTGAATATTATTGATTGGAAATGGGTATGAGTAATCCCTACAAAAATGTTTGACATGGAATATCCCAGGTTAATTTCAGCAGCATAATAGGGGTACAAAAAGATTCAAGGAAGTGTTAAATGAGATTTAATGGGGTATATCATCACTTTTAAATAATTATAATAGTATTTCAGATGCATGAAAACATATCCCAATAGGAAGAACTAGTAAAAAAGGAATAATTTAAAGAAGGTTCTGTAATAAAGAGAAGGAGAGGATTCCTTACCTTGAGAGGGAGCTTCTTAAAGAAAGAGAGGAGCTTCTTAAGAGTTTTGGTGAACCTTGGTAGGGATATAGATAGTTAAAAGAATATTATATTCGTTATAAAATGGTTTTTAGTGATGAGGAATGGGATTTGGGGTATGTTTATATAGGAAAAGGTAGCTGAATTCTTTATTACTTTCTAAACACCAGTTTTAGACTATATAACTAATTAAACTAAACCAAAACCCCTACCATGTTTTTTGAACATGGTTTATAATAAATTTTGTTGGATTTAATAATTTTATAATACCATGAATATAAGTCATTAAAACTACATCCTTGGTGATGTGGGAGTGGGTCATGTTAATAAAGAATTGATTTAAAAAATCATTAAATATAATATTGGTTTTGGAGGATTCATTAATGGTTATAAAATTAATAAAAAAACTTTAAAAACAAATTATGTTAATTTTTAAAAATATTTTGTGTTTTGGATACTATAAGTAGTATTTATTACATCACTTTTGAGCGTTTATGATGTCATAATATATACTACATATTTATACTTATTTAATTTTGACCGAAAAATTTGGCAATCTTAGAAAGTTATGAAAAATTAATCATTGGATAATTTTGACATGATTATTCCAGAAATGTTTTCTATTTCATCAAAATAATTATTTAAATATGATAATTTACACTTTTAAATAAAAAATCCCCATTTATTGAAAAATACTATTTTTTGACAATAACAGCTTTCTAACCCTTATAGAAATTAAATTTGAATTCATAAAATTATATTGTCATATAGATTTTTAATTAATATTATTTATTAATAATATTTTATTAAAATATCATTTATTTAAAAAATTATTGAATTCATAAAAAAGAGTGTCTGGAATGAAATGATATATTTTCCCTAAAAAGATAATTTGTGTTTCATTATATCAAAATCTAATTTTTATCAAAATCATTATCTGATAATATAAAAAGTAATAATAAAAATTAATAAATATAATCATTATTTTATTAAAATAAAATATATAAATTCATACTATTAGGTTCTAGATACATATACCTTTATTACAGAAGTGAATTCCTAATGGGTAAGGTGTGTGATGGTGAAATATTTTTAGGGTGTTTTAGTGAACATGGTTTAGTCCATGATACAGATGAGATTGAAATTATCCCATTAATGGTTTTTCCCATTTTTTAGTTGTTTAATATCATAATGGAAATCTACAAGGGAAAATCCCCATTATTTTATATCCCTTATAATCTCTAATAAATGGGATTCATAAGGTATGGTCCTACTGGTTGATGCAATCACTCCTGCTTACTATGTCAATTATAATTTATCAAAACCAATAATGTAATAATATTAATATTCACTATACAATATTTATATTATCAAAGGTTATGATGGTAAACTGCATTTTAAATCTGAAAGAGCATATAACGATCCAAAATAACAAAAGTAGTGTATATGTTCTCTATAACTACATTATATAATAAGACATTTATTCATTATATGGGAATTTCATTTATAAAATTCTGGATTGTTCCACTTTTAGCTCCCCCATTTCATTGATGTATATCATTTGGTGGTTATATCTACTAAGGATAATGTGATATATTTTAGGAGTATAAATAAGAATGATTTAAATAATTTTTAAGTTTCATTTTTGTAAAAGTGAATTTTAAACATAATTTTCCTAATATACTAAACCTGTTGATCCTAGAATGAATTACTATTATGTTATTTATCTTTAAAATGATTTAATTGTTTTGTAAATAAAATTTGGGTTACTATAGTTGGTATCACAACACGGTTTAGCTAATTTGGGAATTAGAATTAGAAAATGATTTTAAAAACCCTAAGGATAGGTCTAATTATAGGTAAACATTTTAATTTTTGGTAATGTATAATAAGGAATTGTTTCTGAGCAATAAAGTCCATATTTGGATACTAAAATTGGATATGAATCAATAATAGATATATAAAGGGGAAATAACCCCAAAAGGGTAGATTGGGTGTCAAATCGATCATCACTTGGTTTATGAAAAAGAGACCTTGCTGCACACCTTGTTTGAACCCCCCTAAGGATATGTTTCTCTTAATCACAAACTCTATACAAACCATTACTGTGGATATATAGCTAAATTAATTATTTATTTTAAAGTTATAATATTATTAAATTATTTGATAATAAAGATGTTCTAAGCATAGGGATCCTATAAGATGTGAATTTATAATTGATTCTTGAATAAAGATCCATTATTTACAATTTATTGAATTAAGTTTTGGTCAAACATTTTCTATTTTAGAAAATGATGGGAACCAAGATAAAGTAGACCAACAACCGATGTGGGGGATAATGAAATAAGTTTCTAGATGAAATTTCCAATGAAATGCGAGGTAGATTCCAAAACATAATGGCGATGCTTACCCATCTATATCAGGATATGAAAAATAACCTAAATTATGTAGAATGTCTACCTTCACCCAAAATGGATCAACTAGCCATAGATTCCTTTATGCAACAATGAACACTAAAATTTGGTGTATATTTTGATCCATTTTTATGGAACAATGGGTTAATTCAATGAAGAATATCTTTTCTATGCGCCATTGTTCTGATAAGGAGATATTTTCCTTTTCTCACTATAGTTTAGATGGAGAGTCTGATTAATGGTCTACATTGAAAAAGAATATAAATCTGAAATATGAAATGGAAGAAATGGAGTGGGATGAATTTAAAAACATTTTTCTTAACAAGTATTTTCATCAAACTATTTGAATAAAGATGGAGAGAGAATTCCTAGAGCTTAAGAAAAAGGAGGGTGAATTTTTCTTGGATTTCAAGGAAAATATTAAATGGATTTTCAGATATTCCTTATGTTTTGTTATCAATAATGATAAAAAATAGATATACTATTTAGTGGTTTAAAACCACACCTTCGAAGGGGTCTTTCTATCCAAGATATCAGTAGTTATAAAGAATTATTTTGTTCTATAAAAGTACTGATGGATTTTTGAGAATGGTCTCATGGAATTATAGATAAGAAGGGAAAAATGACGTTTCAATCTAGTGTACTGAATGAATAATGAGGAAAGAAGATCCAACATACCACATTCCAAAGTTATGGAAATTAGAATCATGGGAATTTCCCCAAAGGGTTGAGGAAATTCTTTACGTGTGGATTAGAAGGCCACCATTATCAAGAATTCTAAAGAGACTTGTAGAATTCGGCTAGTGAGATGTTGGAAATGAAGGCACCTCTCAATGCACCACCAATGGTTCAATACTTCAATGGTAAGGATAAATGGAACTATTCAAGATTATAAAATAAAGTATGGTTTATTGAGGGTAATTGACATCAATAACCCCAAAAGTAGAGGGATAAAGGGAAATATTATGATATCACAACCACTAAGTTGGAATATGAAAATGAAGTATTAAAAGGTATACTTCCTATTCACTCTAGAATGGAGAATTTTTTATTTGATTAGGGTTCTAGTAATTCTTTTATATCTTAAATTTTTTCTAAAATAATTGAATCATTACCCTAATACCTTTAAGTAGAGATATCCATAAAATATCCATAGTAGTGAGATCAATGAAAACCAAGTGTTGTACTCTTATCTTATTAACGTTCATAGGAATATTTTTCTAAATAATTTCGTAATCCTTACCGTTGTGAAATTTGATGCTATACTGGGTATAGATTGGATATTGTTATATAGATCTCACATAAACTGTTAGGAAAATTAAATATCTTTCTATATTCTAAACCATCCATGATCCTATAAAAATTAAATGTATAACATGAATATACTTTGGAAAACCCCTCAATGATGTAGGTGTCGATACTTAGTGAAGAAGAATATATTGTCCAAATTGATGAGTTAAAGGAAATTATCATCCTTGATGGAATTACTATTATATAAGAACATAATGATATATTTCTTGAAGAGTATCCCAACCATCCCCTAGATCGCGAGGTAGAGTTCTCAATAAAACTCATATCTAGATCCACTCGTATAACCAAAATCCCCTATTGGATGGTCCCAATTAAATCTAAAGGTTTAAAGAAGTAACTATAAGATAATTTCTATAAAGGTTTCAAATTCCCTAGTGTATCAACTTGGGGTGAGGCTATTATATTTTCTATAATATAAGATATATCTATGTAGTTGTGCATTGATTATCGGGTGCTCAAGAAGATCACCATAAAGAACAAGTATCCCTTTGCAAGGATTGATGACTTGTTTAATCAACTATGAGGAGATCAATACTTCTCAAAGGTGGATCTTTATTTTGAATATTATTAGCTAAAGTCTAATAAGGTATATATTTAGAATAAATCCTTCTATACAAGGTGTGGAAACTATGATTTCATAGTGATTCCCTTCGGTCTTACAAATACCATTGAAATATTCATGGATTTTATTAATAGAGTTTTTAGAGACTATGTTGAATGTTTTTTAGTAATTTTTATTGAAAATATTCTCAATAAGAGAAAGGTGGAAAAATAAAATCATAAAAGTATTGTTCTAGGAATATTAAAAAATGAGAAAATGTATATTAAGTTCAACAAGTGTAACTTTGGGATCCATAATGTCATATTCTTGCGTAACAAGATCACATGTGAGGGAATTTATATAGACCCATCAAAGGAAAATGTAATCGAGGAATGGAACAGACCCTCAAGTGTCACGTAATCCATAGTTTTATTGGATTATCTCGGCACTATAGCTTTTTTGAGAAATGTTTCATGATTTTATAGCCCACTCACTAAGTTAATATGGAACTGGGTAAAGTATATATGGATAGAGGGAGGTGTGGAAATCTTTACAGAGCTCAATAAAAGGGTAATAACTACACCTTCACTCCCAACAACCTCAATTGGAGAAGGTTTTTTGATATCCAATGGTGCTTAAAAGAAATGGTTTTGTTGTGAACTCATGAATAATAATAAAATAATAGTCTATACCTCATGATAATTTAATATCGATGAGCATAAATACCCAAAATAAGATCTAGAGTTAATAGATATGATATACAATTTTATTCTTTAGAGTCACCAAATCAATGGTGAAAGATGTGATATATATACAGATCATAATATTCTAAAATATATATTAAAATAGAAAGAGCTCAACATGCATAAAAAAATTGGTTTGATCTGATCAAGGAATATGATTGCACTATTAAGTACTATCTTGGAAAGGAAAATGAGGTAGTCTATACTCTTAGTAGAAACGAACCAGCTAGATTTTCCCTGATAAAGATTAAGAAAGACCCTATTAGCATGGATATGAAAAGGATATATATAGAAATAATAATAGCAAGGAAGACATCCTGACTAGACCAAATGATTTTACAATGATCTATACAAAATAAGATCAACAAGGAGTGAAATAATTATTTAGTACTTCAAAAGAAGGTGATAAAAATAATGGAAGTGGGATTTCATGAATCCATATTGATAAATATGTTTTTATTTAGTTTGGAACTAGATATTCTATGCCTTCATCACTTGAGATAATGAAATACCTATTGGATATTTCACATAACCCATCTTTCACCATCCATCCTAGAAGTACCAAGATGTACAAAATGTAATGCGATCTTTGAGAGCTCTTATGATGTTATAACTTAAAGAAATAGATTATTGGGAAAACCTCAAAGTTAATTGAATAATAATAAGTTAAAAAAGAGTGAAAACGTATAATAGGATGAGGAAACTATTTCCCATACACACATGGAAATGGAAGAACATCACCATGTACTTTGGAACTAGTCCATTGAAGATATCCAAAAGAAAGAAATTAAATATAGGTTGTGGTGGATCAACTACCAAATACTTCCCACTTCATTAATATTTAGAAAACTTTCTCACTTGATATATTTTCCAAGATATATATAAGAGAATTGGTGATGCCACATGGGGAACCACTTTAAATCAAATCTTCCCAGTATTCATGGTTAAACTCTAAATTCTGGAGAAGTCTCCAATATTCTCTGAATACTGAATTGAATTTTAGTACAACTTATCACCCACAAACAAATGTTCAATATGAAAGTACCATTAATACATATTTGGAAATATTGATCTATTTTTCAATAGAACTTTAAGGATAATGGGTTCAATATCTTCCATTGGTTGAGTTATCATACAATAATGACTTCCACTTTAGTATTAAAATAGCCCCTTATAAAGCTCTATATGGGAATATATGTATAACTATTAAATTTTTTGATGATGTTGGTGAATGAATGATTCTTATACTTGATCTTATATAAGAGATGAAAAAAGGTTCAATTTATCCAGAATATTATAAAATCTACTCAGATTCGAAAGAATATATATACTAATAACCATCAAAGGGACATTGAGTTTTAAGATGGAGACAATGTTTTCCCTAAAATATCACTATTGAATAGAGTTATTCATTTTGAAAATAATGTAAATATCAGCCCTAGGTATGTTGGAACCTTTAAGATCCTTGATCATATGAGAGAAGTGACATATCAGCCAGCACTTCCACCATACATTTCTCAGGTTCATGAAGTGTTCTACACATATCTCCTATGAAAGTACACACTTTTTTCCTTATATAGACTAAATCTGGAGGTGGTACAATTAGAGCATGACATTTCTTATAAGGAGTATCCAGTGAAGATCATGGACTATAGTGACAAAGTTATACACAATAAGAAAACTCACATTGTAAAAGTGTTGGGGCAGAACCATAAATATGAATAGGTGACATTAGAACCCTAGTAAATAATGATATATTATTACCCCAATCTATTCTCAACCAAGAATACATGTTGAAATTTCTAGGTTGAAATTTTAAATGGGGGAATAATTTAATAACACATAATTTATAAATTATATTTTTTTCCTTGATAAATGTGTTTATTATTAAATTGTATAGTATTATACACATACAACACATAGAAAAATGAACAAAAATATATTTCATTATTGGATATCATTAAATTAGTAAACAAATAAATCCATTAAAATTTCAAATATTATAGTGGGAAAAATAGAAAATAGAAAAATTGGAATGGAAAAATTTGGATCCTTCCAATCTATTATAATTATCATTCCATGAACAATAATTTTGAAAAGAAACAATATACTAGTAAAAAACTCAACATTTTAGAAAAGTAAAATATATAACCTTGTTATGAATTATATTGAATGTTGTATTACGGAATGTATATTTATTTATAGAAGGTAATGAAACTGTTAGAATAATAATGTGACCGTTTAAAATAGTAACCTAAGAACTATAATAGTTATTTGACCTCAAAATAATAATAATTGATATAAATAATATTTATCATGAGTGTTTAAGAAAATATATTTTTTAATGCCATAAAATATGTACTAAGATTAAAAACTCAATGAAATAATAAGCATTTTCTTAATAAATTTTATTTTAATTCATTTCTTAAGTATCATAAATTTTATGTTAATAATTTAAATTAAATATGTTAGAAATATATTTTTATAAAATATTTTTTTTTATAATCATCATGTTGAAATTTTATAAGGGTTCTATTTTTGTTAATTTTCTAAAATGCTTCAATTTTTAAATGAATAGTAAAAATATAGTTTTTTATACAGATGATCTGTTTTAATAGAATCATTCAATATGTAATAATTAACTAATAAATTCTAAGAATTTTAATCTTAACCAAAAAAATTATTAACATGATAAATTATTCATTCTGTTCAATTTCTAAACCTAAAAAGTATTTTCCAAAGTCTATAGTATAAATTATTTCATTAATATTTTTTTCGTTTTTTACACTTTCCTTTTTAATAAACTAATGAATTTGGTTTATAAAGGGGTTTTAAGTATTAAAACCATTTTATATTATTTATATATGATTAATAATTTCAAATATATCACTATTTCAAGGTTTACCTTAGTGATTTTATTTTATCCATTATTTTATCCTTAAAATTAGCTTCTCCTCTCACCTAAATACTCCCTCTCCCATCCCTTGGTAAACCACTTCCCCTATACTTAATAAAGAAAAATATTTACCAATATACCCTATATTAGTATATTTATAATCCTTAGGTACATTATTGAGTCAATAAATTCAATGAATTTAAGGAGTTTAGTGCCATTTAAAAGATGCAACACTGAGAAGAGTGTATGTTTCTATCAACTTTTGCTCAAAGTTTTCTATTATCTTCCTCATTTTATCTATTCCCTTGAAAGAAAAGCATTTTGAAATTAATTACATATAATTTTAACATTATATTAATTATTTTAACCCACATTAATGGTTATATTTATGATGTATTTATATTGTATACTTCTCCTTCCTCCTCTTTTAATGATGTTTTGTCAACTTCTGGTTAACTGACCATGAGGATATTACAAAACATTAATGGTCATGAAAATTATGTATGATTATAATAAATTATTTATAATATATAAATGTATAAATATATGTATTTATAAGATTATGGTTTTAATCTTAATAATATATAGATAACAATAAATAAATATCTTTAAATTGAATTTAGATGGAATATTTTAAGGAAAATATGAGGTCAAAACATTTCACCTTTAACAATAGGAATTAATAAATATAATTAAATTATTACTATTTATTAATAGTAAAAAATTGAACATAATTAACTTATGTTTCCATGTTTCAATAAACCTAATGTTATTATACAGTAGGTGGAAAAGTAAATAAATAAATTAGGATTTTATGTGTGTGGATTCTCAAACCCAATGGATTCTTTTTGGGTGGTATCCTCTTTAAAATTGTTTTTAATGGATATTCTTCTAATTCACTTTAAATGTATTTTAACTAATATTTATATTTTCTTTATGGTTATATACCTATTCTAAACCTATCAAAATGTCTTCAAATCCAATTTCAGAGATTTTTTTCAAAATGAATTTATTTTCCAAAGCATCACATTAACTCCCAATGAGTAGTTTCTTCTCAACTCAAAAATGATGATCTATTATAAAAAATATGTCATATCATATTTATTTGCGAACCCCAAAAATTTATTAATTAATGTATTCTTTATGAAAAAATTATGAAACTTATTCCTTTTATGGGTTTATTTCATGACTATTATTGTTAAATGTTATCTTTCCATGGGGAATACATGATCATGAACATTTTATGATGTGATTATTGGGTCCTAATTTATATAAACCTCCAATTATGAGGGTAATGTGATAAATATCATGATATTATGTGTATTATTCATGAAAATCATTTCATCTTTTTTCATAATTATGACTTTACGATTTATGCATATATGGTATGCGTGAAAATGATGCCAGCTTTATTTACAACAATTTGTTGTATTTGACATCTATATTATGATGTTTCATTATAATTCATATTCTAATTTCCATGAATTTTTTAAATGTTTCCTCCATGATTATGATGATGATACTATGCTTATGATATGATTTTGATGATTATTATCACCCATGTATAATTTATTCATGTATCTTATTCTTTATATGTCATCACTCCCCTTACTAGGATTTTAGATCACTCCTTTATTTGATGTATGTCCTTATATGGTTACATGTACCAAGGATAATTTGAGATACTTTAAGAGGATAAAAAATAATGATTTAAAAAATGTTAAGTTTTACTATGTATAAGTGATGTATGAACCTAATTTTCCTAAGACAATAATCGTTTTGATCCTGAAATGTATTACAATTATGTTATTTATATTAAAAATGATGTAAGGATTTTGTATGAAAAAGTTGTACCTCTATAAAAATTATTCTAAACATGACCATGAATTGTATGTAGATGGGATTTGATTAAAAAATTTAGATACATCATTTTTATGGGGACAAATTTAATATTTATATAGATCATAAAAGCTTGAAGTATATATTCACTAAAAAAGAGTTGAACATGAGACATAGAAGATGGATAAAACTAATTAATGATTATAGTTTTACAATTCACTATCATTCATGTAAGACAAACAAGGTAGCACAACTGAAAAAGGGTTATTTCCACGATTCAAAACCATGTAAATAGGCCCCAAAACCGTGGTTATAGTCTATGACCACAATTTTGGCAAACCGTGGCCACTATCATCGTGGAAGTAGGTCCCGAACTATTTCCAATATTTTTAAAACCATGGAAAAAGCCTCAAAATTTCCAACCGTGGAGGTTGAACTATAACCACAATTTAAACCATGGCAATAGCCTCGAAAAATCACGGCAATAGCCTAAATAAAAAATGTCCCCTGTGGATTTCAATCCCTGCACCTCCACTTTGAAATCCATCACACTTACCACTACATCAAGCTACAATT